>OY101451.1:16274119-17510626 GCA_956483635.1 Panzeria rudis | reverse complement strand
AAAATCAAAATAAAATTTTTATTATAGGCGTGTGTTGTTACGCGCGAGTTAATTGCACAACTCTTGTTACTGAAAAGTTGAATGAAACGAGTTGTAAATTATGATCAAAGTTATTGAAATGGGAAAAGACAAATGGATTTTTCAAAAATTATGATGACTTAACCTAAACATATAAAAAGGCGCTAATCAAATACGTTATAATCATTTAGTCTGCTTCACTTTGTTCTACTCTACCCCAGAGAAACGGTTCTGCACCTTGGTAACTAACACACACCTTTCTGTTGTACTTCTATGGAAAAGGTAATTGGTTTTTTCAGCCATTACCTTTATCTAGTTACCCATAAAACTTATGTGTTACTACCCAATCGTTGAAATAACAGAGCCACTGGGCGTGCATATAAGTATTTAAAAGTAGCAAGCTGATTTCTGCGAGTCTGGTAGGAAACTGAACCAAAAAAGGTACATATATTCATGGAAAAATTTGATTATTTCAACGACTCGTTCATTAATTTTAACTTAATATACCAGTACGTCGAAATCAATTAAGTTGTTCATTAATTTTGTTAAAGAATAACAATAACGAATACTTTCTAAGAACTATTTTACATTGAACTTCAATGAATATTTTCATTCAAACAACTCATGCCTACATTGAATTAACGCATTTTTACAAAAAATTAATAAATCTAAGTCAATGAATGTCATTGATTAGAATTATTTTATAACAATTTTCTGTTTAGTTCAGCTCGGTAGAAAGCTAACCTCTCTTCTCTTCTCTTCTCTTCTCTTCTCTTCTCTTCTCTTCTCTCTCTTCTCTTCTCTTCTCTTCTCTTCTCTTCTCTTCTCTTCTCTTCTCTTCTCTTCTCTTCTCTTCTCTTCTCTTCTCTTCTCTTCTCTTCTCTTCTCTTCTCTTCTTTTCTCTTCTCTTCTCTTCTCTTCTTTTCTCTACTCTTCTCTACTCTACTCTCTTCTCTTCTCTTCTCTTCTCTTCTCTTCTCTTCTCTTCTCTCTCTTCTCTTCTCTTCTCTTCTCTTCTCTTCTCTTTCTCGTATTTTCTCTTCTTTTCTCTGCTTTTCTCTTCTATTTTCTTTTCTTCTCTTTTCTTTTCTTTTCTTCTCTTTTATTTTCTTCTCTCCTCTTACCTTGTTTTCTCTTCTCTTCTCTTCTCTTCTCTTTTCTTTTCTTTTCTTTTCTTCTCTTTTCTTTTCTTTTCTTTTCTTTTCTTCTCTTCTATTCTCTGATCTTCTCTCCTCTTCTATTCTTCTCTCTTCTCTTTTCTTTTCATTTCTTTTCTTTTATTTTTCTTCTCTTTCTTTACTTTTCTTTTCTTTTCTTTCCTTTTCTTTTCTCTTCTTTTGTTTTCTTATCTTTTCTTCTCTTTTTTTATCTCTTTTTCTTCTCATCTCTTCTGCTCTCTTTTTTCTCCTCTCTTCTCTTCTCCTTTATTTTCTGCTCTTCTCCTCTCTTCTTTTCTCTTCTTTTCCTTGTCTTCGCTTCCCTTTTCTTCTCTACTCTTTTCTACTCTAGTGTGTTCTACGCTACTCTGCTCTAGTCTGGTCTAATCTAATCTAGTACACTCTTGTTTATTATCATCAATTTTAGACCCACATTTAAAAACTTAACCTGCAGTTTAGGGTTAACGTTATCAATATTAGGCTCCAAACTAAGATCTTTATCAATATTTGACTTGTGGTAGGTAAATTATCCAATTAGTTTATACAAACTAAGTTCCACTCCATAACAAGAGTGGATGATTAAACTACAGCCATTTTAATATTTTGCTATGCGCCAAAAAAAAAAACCCAGAAAATATGATGAGTTTGTTGTGACATTAAAAATGCTTGTCAAAGAATATTTTCTACAGAATTTAAAGCAATTGAAAAAAGGAAGAACAGCAGAAGAAAAGAAAAATTAACTAAGCCAATCAAATTAAAATCTAGATATCAACTTAGATTTCTTGGCAGGAAACAGCACTGGTGCTATTTTCAAGATATCATGGCGAAAAGTTCACAATCTGCAACATAAAATTGTTAAAATATAGCATATTGCACGAGTTTTTGACAACTCAGCGATAGTAAAAGTCTGCAGGCGTGCTGCGTTTGTTTGTTATCTGCAGTTTTATTATACAAACACACACACACATACGCAAACATGCAAGCATAATAATAATTTTTTCAGTTTTTGGTTTGGTTTTGTTATTCAGCAGCACTTCAAAGATATTTCAATGATCTGTTATACGTTTGCTAACATGTATATGATAGTGAGCTCTGTTTTTTTTTTGGATTTAAGCCAAAGTCATGGTATGACTCAGTCACTCACTAAGCCAGGGCAGCAGACACCAGCTATGGCATTCGTTAACATATCGTGACAAAATCGTGCTCCTCTTTTTGTGCTAGTTGTGTTATTTAAAGATTTTGATAGCAAGTTGTGTGTGATTTGCTGTTGTTTGCTGTAGTAGCGATGGTTGGTGGCTATGTTATTTGCCAGGGTTATATCTGAATTTCAAAATTTAATTAGTTGAAATTTATTAAATGAAAAAGTATTTGTTTTTTTTGATATTCAAAATCAGATGTTATACTTATGATAATCATAAGTGTTTCGTGTTGCAGGGTAATGTTAAAAGTTGGCTAGCTGAGCTGAAGGTTGTGGGGAATGATGAAAACAGATAGAAGCATACACTTTTTTTTAAGGAGTTTGGTAATATAGATATAAGCAAAAATTATGTGGGCAAATGTATTGCTGGGCAGGAAAAGCGGCTCTTGCTGCTCTATTATCTTTTCTTTCCCTTATATCCTTTTCTTTCCCTTATATCTTCAGTTATGCTAATATGTGTCGGGGAAGGGCCAAATAAGTAAATAAACAACTATCATATCTAGGAAAATAATAAGTTTACCGAAATTCGTAAAATTATAGGCTTCTTTTGAGATTTTAATAGTTATTGGCTGCTTTCGATATTCCTCTTTATTATATTAAATATGCGATTAAGATAAATGTCAGTATGGCAAAAGTTATTGCAAAATGTACGAACAAAAACTTTGTAGAGGAAAATATTTTTCTAAATACTATATTTATTAAGTTATGAGGTATAAAATACAGAAACAAGCATTTGCTCAGACTTCGGTGGTTGTACGACATATCTTAATCTCAACTAATTGGCCTGAATTTTTTGGATAGTTTTGTATAAATATACATCGACTTGTGGTCATTAGACTTAAAGAAATCAAAATTTAATTTTTTACGACCACTTTATTTCACACATAGAGAAAAACAAGAAGCCTAATACAACACATAAATAAATAAATTCAGTAAAACGCAAACTTTGACTCGCACACTAATTAATGGTTACGTACGAATACCATACACATACCTATATCCTTTTTTTCGTTTTGGCGATTTTTATTATTTTTGGGACTTTTTAATTTTAACGTGTTTTTTTGACGATGTTTTTAGTGTTGGCGAATTTTTTGCCGTTTTTTTCGTTTCGGCAATTTTTTTTATTATTGTCGATTTTTTTGCGTATTTTTCGTTTTTGGCGATGCTTTTGTTTTTTTTTTGCGATGTTCGGTTTTTGGGCGATTTGTGATGGTTTTGACGACTTTTTTTAATTTTGGCGATTTTTTTTAGGTTTCGGTGATTTTTGTTAGTTTTTGGCAATTTTGTTTTTTGTTTTTGACGATATTTTTAGTTGTGGACCTTTTTTTTCGTTTTGACGATTATGTTAGTTTTGGCGACTTTTTCGTTTGGGGCATTTTTGTTGTTTTTAGGCATTTTTTTTTTAATTTTTGGCGATTTTTTTTCATTTTGCTATTTAGATTTCTTGAGCTTTGACGATATTTTTAGTTTTGGCGATTTTTTTAGTTTTTCCGCTTTTTTCGTTCGGCGATTTTTTTGTCGATTTTTTTTAGGTTTGGTGAATTATTAGTTTTTGGCGTTTTTTTTTCAGTTCTGCAATTTTTTCGTAGTTGCGACTTTTTTCGCTTTTTGACATATCTTTTAATTTTGGCAATTTTTTCAGGTTTAGGCGATTTTTGTTAATTTTGCCGATTTATTTTTTTGGTTTTTCGACGATAGTTTAGTTTTGGTCCTTTTTTTGTTATGACGATTATATCAGTTTTGGCGACATTTTTCGTTTCGGAGATTTTTCATTTTACGTTTTTTTAATTTTTTGGCGATTTTTTTCCTTTTGCGATTTTTATTTCTTGGTTTTTAATGATATTTTAGTTTTGGTGATTTTTTTTGTTTTTGCCACTTTTTGAGTATCGAAGATTTTTTTTAATTTTGTTGATTTTTTCGTTTTGCCGAATTTTTGTTTTTGGCGATTTTTTAGTTTTTTGAGATTTTTTGTTAGTTCTTACGTTATTTTTCTTTTAGGCGATTTCTGATAGTTTTGACGTTTTTTTTCATTTGACGATTTTTTTTCAGCTTTGGGCGATTTTTGTTAGTTTTACCGATTGATTTATTTTTTTGGTTTTTGACGATATTTTTAGTTTTGGCCTTTTTTTTTCGTTTTGACAATTGTATTAGTTTTGGCGACTTTTTCGTTTCAAAGATTTCTTTCGTTTTTAGCGTTTTTTTAATTTAAGCGATTTTTTTTGGTTTTTATGCTACTAGATATTCTTTGTGTTTGGCGATTTTTTTAGTTTTGGATTTTTCTGCCGTCTTAGGGATTTTTAGTACTTTTTTCCTTTAAGCGCTTTTTGCATTTCCGATTTTTTTCGTTTTAGCATATTTTTTAAATATGGAATTTTTTTAGGTTTAGCGCTTTTTTTATTTGGCGATTTTTTTGCGTTTTGACGATTTTCCTTGCTTTACTTATTTGGATAACTTTTAACAATTAATTTACCTATAATTCTGTTTGTTTCAAGTGTCTAAATATTATGGTTGAAAAGATATAGCTGAATTTAAAATTACACAGCCCTGATTGAATACCCTTTCACTTTTAGTTACTTTAGTTTTTTAACATTCGCTACAGTTGCCTTTAATATGCTGCACTAGCTGTGGAAATGTCAAGGGTTTACCTCTTACGTTAGTCAAAATTATATATTCAAAATTACATTACAGAGTATCCTTTATTTCATTTAACATTCAGTATTAATTGGTGTAGTCTGTACACTAACTTTGAACATTTTTATTGTCTATATATAAGTCTAATATTACATTATACCTAAATTGCAAAATTACATAACCTGATAGAATACGCTTAAATTTTTAAATTGGTTTTTAGCACTCGCTACTGTTGCCTTTAAAATGCTGCACTGGCTATGAAATTTTCAAGAGTTTTTTCTCTAAACGGTTTCCAAAATTGTCAAAATTACATTAACTGATAGAATTCTCTTTAATTTTTATTTTGCATAAATTTCATTATTAATTGGTGTAGTCTGTATAATCAGACATTAACTTTGAAAAGGTCGAGTGCCTATATGTAAGTTTCTCTATGCTACATTAGGTTTTCAGATTTTTCGTTGCTCGGTTTAGAGCACCCTTTAATTTTAAGCTTTCATACATATATTTGTTGTTGTAGCGGTCATAGCCTCTTACGGTTCTCGAGACGAACCTCTTACGGTTCTCGAGACGAACGAACGGGCGGACGGACAGCATAGGGAAATAATAGGGGTTCTTTTCACTTTCGGTGTACGGAAACCCTAAAAATAGTAAATATTCACAACTATCAAATGGAAAGGCGGACAACTACTCTTAGAGTGAGAGCATGAATTGATTAAAGGTAAATGATGTCCAACTATTTGACTGAAAACTAACCGTGTGAGTGGTCTAAGAGGTGAAGAACAGTGATGAGTAGACAGAGAGTTCTCGAAACATGTGAGTTCAACCCTCCGTATAATCTCATTTTTTTTTGTCTACATGCTTCACATTTTTCTCGAAATAAAAATATAGCATAATTTTAAAATACAGTTAAAACCGAAGTAAAGCAAAAAATAGAATAAATTTCTTTAGTTCGACTGAATTGTAATAATCCTTTTATTTAATATTAAACAAAATTTCTCTTCTTAATCAATTTTAGCAAAATTTCATTAATAAAATTATATCCCACATTTATTAAAATGAAAACCAAACGGAGTCTTAATCCTTTTTCATATTTCATTTTGACATTCTGCTGAATAAAAAGAAACACTCTTTCAACAAACAGTCACGACTTTGTATTTGATATCAACTCGCAAAACTCGTATGATAAGCGAAACTAACTACCATTTGAATGGTCTTCTTTTATAAAAAAATATGCGTAAGACCTGTGCTATAATAAATAAACGAACATAACATACAAAGTTTGGAAATCGTGTAAATAAATAAAAAAAAAATCACACAATTACATACAAAGTAAGGAAAAATAGTGCACGTTAAATAATTCTACATTAGACAGGAAATTTAATTTTCATTTGAATAAAAGAAAATCGTTTTGAGTGATTAAGAAAAAGTTTGCTTCTTAAGTCTTTCGTTTTTCATTCTCATAGTTTATTTCTTAAAGATTGTTGCTTATCTTTTTTTTTCATAGTTTCACAAACACCAGCTAACTCTATAACTGATTTCATTTCTCATTCTAGCAAGTGGGAGTCAAAAATAATTTAATTTCAATTTCTTTCTATTAACACGAAAAATCATGTCTAACGCTTTAAAAGGTGAAATTAAACATCTTTTTCAATTAAATACAGAAATTGCTAAAATAATTTTTTCCTCTAAACTTCATTAATGAATAAAAACTCCCCGAAAAAATTACTAATAAAAAAAAAACCATGAAACATATTTTACTAACAATAGTCATTTATAACAATTTAAATTTTTTTTGGTTGTTATTTTATTTCTTAACAGATATTAATGTTGTCTATATAAATGTTTAACTTTTTTTTTCTTTTTAACAATTTTAATGTTGGTGTTACAGTGAATAATTGTTTAATTTACAAATCATGTGAACCAATTAGACAACATGATAATAATAATATGAATAAGAACAACAACGACTATAAACAAATATTTTGCATGGCTTTGTATTCAATATCGAGACCATACATGAAAACAACAAATAAATAAAAGCAAAGAATTGATATGAAATGAATGATTGAATAATGTGCTCTACACGGTCAAAGACAAGATTTAAATAGATTTTTCTTGTTAACAATTATAAAGCCTTGTTTGGAACACACATAAAAGAGCCAACATAAAAAGACAGACAATAAAATGAATAAAATAAACCAACTGAGAACACAAAATGTAACATAAGATATCTACAATAACTTATGAGTACACTTAATAGAATGAAGATAAAAATTAAAGGAATCATAATATACCCTACAAAAGGTAACATTTGTAGTTGTGCAATATATATTACATATTGAAAATGTTCTTAGAAAAAACTGAAAACTTTAATTTAATCTACTTATTTTTGTGCATATGAAAATAATTTATCATTAATTAACTGATATATGAGCTTTACTATTTCATAATATGTAATGAAAGAGCAATTGCATGTAGATTGTAGAAACATAACAGTCTGTTATGTTTATTTTTTTGCTTTATCATAATATTTTTGTCATTCGTTACCTCACTTTAAAACGATATAATTTCTATATTATTTCACCTAGTTTTAATTGCATAGACCTCGCTTAAATCAAAGCCAACGAATTAATAAATAAAATAAGTTGTTTGAAGAGCAATTCTCTTTTACCTTTCCCTTGCTTTTTGCTTATATTCTGCATACCGCTTTCCGTCTAGATTTAAATTTTTTTTTGTGGCGGCCATCTTTGAGATATAATAGTACGTAGGCATGACACTGCCAGCTTTTCTAATCAAAAATTTGTATTGTTATCAAAAGTAAAGGTGATAACCAATTTTCAGATCAATGGGCAAGAGTAAGGTAAAATTAAGTAAGGGTAAAATTTAGTATTAATTTTTATGGGCGTGGCTCAGCCCACTTTTGCTATAATAAAATTGTACAGTCATTAAAAGTAAATTTATGTACCAGATCTCAGATCAATCGGTGAACAGAAAGGGGGTAAAACTAAATATTACTTCTAATGGGCGTGGCGCTGCCCACTTTTCTAATCACAAAATTGTATCGTCATTAAAAGTAAACATGTTTAAAAAGTTTCGGAACAATCGGTCTAGAGGAAAGGTTTAAAACTAAATATTTGTTAATTATTGTGGGCGTGGTGCCGCCCACTTTTTTAACTAAAAACTTTTATAATCATCGCAAGTAAAGGCATTTACCAAATCTCATATTAATCGGTTAACAGAAAGCTTCTTAAGCTAAATATTACTCTTATGGGAGTGGCGCAACCCACTTTTCTAAGGACAACAACATTGAATTGTCATCAAAAGTAAAGGCACTTATCAAGAAATAAATTTTTTTATTTGAGCTCAAGGTCTGGTAACAGACCTTGAGCTCAAATAAAAAAATTTATTTCTCGATACAATATTAAAGGTCGAATAACCAACAACAATATAAGGCGCTTAACAAATTTCAGATGAATCGGTCAACACGAGAGGGCTAAATTTTAAATTATTAGATTTGAACCAAACTCGGTAAGCTAAATAAAACCATTTAAAAAAGAACGCTCGGTGTAACGGGATACTGGGGAGGAACGAGGTTTCTGTCCACTTTGGCCTACCGGCAACCGTCTATGGGCTTGGGCCTTATGCCATCGGCAGGCCACCTCCGGCCGACCACGTTCGGTCGCCATATCTGACGCCGCCTCATCTCTATCGTTCTGCGGCGAATTCCGCCTACTCACCGGACTCGGCGCCATGACGCACACCAAAAATAAAAATTATAATTTAAAAACAAAGATTTCACTTTCCTCCATATGAAAAAGAAAGAGAGTTCGTCAGCAAAAACCATTATCGCCTGGAATATACTTAGGCCATACTTATCAAGAATTTAGCCGAGACACAAACCTGGTCAGAGGATGCCCAAAAACTGGGACAAAAGTCTCCCCAAAAGCATAGAAACTCCCAGAACTTCCCCCGGAAAACAGCGGCAACACCGAAAACAGCAAAAATACCAAAGCGGCAACACTGAATTTTTAAGAAGTTTTGTATTTTCGTTCCTAGTATCCATTACCAGTATTCGCTATAATTATTTCATATTTCTCATATTAAAAAACATTTTTTTTACCCCCAACATAGAAAACATTGGTCGTGCCATAGGGAACTTCGTTCCAAAAATTTAAATTTCGCAGAAAACTTAGCCATTACATTTTATATTTCGGCTATTATTGTCGATAGGGGAATATACCTAATCAAAAATATATACACCGAGAAAACAGATTCGTTGAGAGAAACGAATTTGTTGCCAATCGAGTTTTGGCAGTTGCGCCAACTATAATAGAATTCTTATTGAAAAATAAGGTATTTTACAATAATAATTAATAGCTAATGCGAACCGTTTAATAGGTTAGTTGCAACAACTGATAAAAGGTTAAGTAAATTTAGAAAGACAGTTTTTTTAGTGGCAAATTTCAATCTTTTTACTGTGTGTAGTTGTTATCAGGTGTCATTAAAATATTCTCATTTTGTTGCATAGTGTTATAACAATCCAGCAAAAACTATAATGTTATTAGAAGCAGTAAAAAACTTTCATGCCTTCCGCATGCGATATTTTGAAGCGCTGCCGAGGCTGCTCAAAAGGTAGATATCTCTCAGTTTCCATTTTGTTTAAATTACGAAGTTACTCGTCTTTTTAACACGAACTTCAAATTGAACAAAATTTTATTCAGTAGCATTGTAGTTTTCAACAAAATAAGTTTTACAGAATTGTCGCACGAATTGTTTCAAATAAACACTAGAACATTTAAAGCATGCTCTCTTTCTATAATTCTCATTTATTGCATGGAGGAGAAAGATTTATAATAAAACAAAATTTTTTTGCCTGTTGTTTAACGATGGTACAGTTGAATGACGCAATAATACCAAGAGACATGATTTTAGAAAATTTTTGATGCTTGGAGAGAAGCGCTGTTTTATGTCAAGAACAAGATCTCCCAAGTGGGACATCGCGAATAAAACTCATGCATGTTCGAGGCGCTTTTCGAAGCAGTACAAACAAGATCTCTCGCTGACAAACCTGCTTCGACCGAAGCAGTAGTTTTTGCCGGGAAGATCTCTTGAAAAAAAATCTGCAGTGATAAAAGACATTTTGCTCGAAAATTATGCATTTCCACCTCCATACTGCACCTTTAGTTCGTCCACTACTTTAATAAATTTATTGGAAAAGAAAAGAAAAAACAACACAAATCCCAAAATTGTGTGGGGATACAAATGTAATTTTTATCTTGCTGTTGTTTTCTATTTGTTTGTCTCCCTCTCTGTGTCTGTCGTTATGTCTGTCTGTGTTTTGTTTTACGTTAAACAACATTTGAAATGAAATCAAATGATAAATGTACTCAATTGTATATAAATGTTTATTACTAATGTATGGTATGGTCAAGATAGATTTATAAACAGATTTTTACAACCACACACACACCGTTGCAAAGAGACATATAAACGCACACATACACATACACACACATACATACACATACACACATATACACACACTTTCATATTAACAATACAAAACTTAAATGTTTTTGCTGTGTTTTAAATGTGGTTTATGAATAGATTGGTTTTAAAATGCGTTACGATCCATTACCGTACAATTCATATGACGGATGAGTTTGATCTCACATACATGACCTGTAAGCTCAATAAAAAAAAAAACAAAAAAAAAGAAAAAAACAAAAGCAAAATAGGGAACAAAATCTACTTTGGTCCATAATAGACCATAAGTAAGAAAAATTTCTACTATAGGATTTTTTTATTCCTCTATTTTATTTAAGACAGACACAAAGACAAGCAACGACAGAGTTTTGAAATCTAAAGAAAAATACATATTTTTTCCAGGGGGTATATGTTCATACATGAGATTGTTCTGTTAATGTATTATAATCATATTTATTAGTTCTATTTATTTTGTTGTTGTTGTTGTTTTTGGCCATAAAACTGATACTATTGGCCTTATTTTATTTCATGCTTGTGATGTTTTTAGGTGTAATTGCGTGTATGCGCTTTTTTTTTCCTCGTATAAAGTGATATTTATTTTTTTTCTTAAAGGTTTTGGGGCGTTTTACTTTTTACACTTATTTATTTTGGTTTAGATTCCTTTATGATTCTTTTCTTTTCATGAATTATCTTTAATAAATTTTTTTTACGATTTTTTTATTGTGGCAATTGGAGATACACATTGATAAATGTTGCATCACTTGCTATAATAGCTGTGAGATTTTTTTTAATAAGGGAATTTTTCATTTGTTTTAAGAGTTATGAAAAATTAATATGCTCACAATCCACCTAACAAGTGGTATGAGTTATTTGAAATATAAAATATGCTCGTCCATAAGTAAAAATAGTGAAAGTTTTGGTTCAGAAAATATGGGGTTGATGACATAGAAAAAAAGAGGAATATTAAAAGGTGTTTGCATACAAGATGGTTCATGGTTTTGAAGCAACATTTTTTGTTCTGCCGGGCTGTTTATCATGGATCGATGCAATTGAGGATTAAATGTATAAATTTTTTAATCTTTGCGTTTGTTGCTTAAGTCTTTTGTTTTGTTATAACTAGTTCAACCTTTTATGGATGACGGGTCTGAAGGCCTTATCATTTATTTGGCAATCGAAATTCTTTTTAGTCGGTATTGAAAAGCAAATCAAAACCAATAAAAATAGTTTGCTTCATATTCACAGATGGCCATTTATATGTGGTTTTAATACAAAGGATCTTGGAAGGACTATTATAATCTTCCTAATGAGAAATGTTTGTAATTTTTGGGTTTGTTGCTTAAGTCTTTTGTTTTGTTATAACTAGTTGCGCCTTTTATGGATGACGGGTCTGAAGGCCTTACCATTTAGTTGGCAGTCAAAATTCTTTTTTGTCTCGTTATTAAAAAGCAAATCAAAACAAATAAAAATGTTTTGTTTCATATTCACAGATTGTCATTTACATATATGTGGTTTTAATGCAAAGAATCTTGGAAGGACTATTACAATCTTACTAACGAAAAATATTTGGAATCTTTGGGCTTGCTGCTTAAGACTTTTGCTTTGTTATAACCAGTTTCGCCTTTTATGGATGAAGGGGCTGAAGGCCTTACCATTTAGTTATCACTCAATATTCTTTTTCGTCTCGGTATTAAAAAGCAAATCAAAACCAATAAAAATTTTTTGATCCGAGTTCACAGAATCCAGAACCACAGAACCAGAGGCCCGTTTTTCAAAACTGTAAGTTTCAAATCTACAAGGAAAATTCATATAAAACAACAATAAAATTTAAAAAAGTGTTGTTGTTTCGCGTGTATTTTACTTGTAGATTTGTAAATTAAAATTTTGAGAAACAAAGCTCCAGATTTCATAATCTGGCAACACTAGCAGATCTTTAGTGTTTTGATTGATCCCAAACAAAATCATTTTCGTTATATTTTATACAAAGTTTTTGAAATTTTCCCCTCTATAAACTCCACAATAGCAATCACATACAATTTTTAAAACTCCCTCAAAATTTTCTAGGTCATCTGTCCATACATTTAATAAATTTTTTATAGTTAAAAAACAAAACTAAAATTATACTGCTATCTCTAGTTATTACTTTTGCTTAATTAAACTCATCTATTTTCTTTCAAATGTATTTCGTTTAAATCAAAATAAAAACGCCACTTATTATATACATTCCAGTAGTAATTAAACACCTCTTTTTTCCATGATTTATGATTTTTACAGCAGTATTACTCATCGATATATGTACGTATCAACAAAAAAAAAAAACCCAAAAAACAAAATAAATTATATAAATAAAATCCAAAATTATTTGTGCCTTTAATGTTCATCTCATTAAGTTAAAATGTTGATTTTTACTTTTTTAATGGTTACGATTAAATTTTATGTTCATTTTTTTAAAGGTGTTTAAAACAATAACGAATAGACCATTTGATTTAATTGTGGGAATTTTGTTTCAAAAAAAAACTTTAATTTTAATAAATAAAATGTAAATTAATGAATATGTGTTTATGGGTTGGCAAATTTTTAAGTTGTTTTATTAAAGACTGAAAAAAATTTACAAATGATTAAGTAGGTGGCTATTTATTATGTTGCTTCAGGTAAGCTTAAAGCTTTAAAAAATAAGGGAAATTATTTTGATATATTGTTGTTCCCTTACGTGCTCGAAGTTACCTAAACTTATCCAAAAGCTTTTTTAAATAACAATTATGTATTGATAAGAGCTTTGGGTAAAGTTTGCTCAACTTCGTGCACGCACAGGAACAGATTGAAAGCCAGTAAAATTTGCAAATAGTTTTCAATTGTTCCTCCTTATTTTAACTTTGTCTCAGAGAGTAAATCAAAATTCCGAACGGTTTGCAAGATATGAGCCTGAGAAAATGATCAGTTTTTTTTTGCAAAAATGACAGCGAGGCCCCACATCTTTGGGGGCTCATAACAAAATAAATTAATTAAAGTGCGACTTTGGCTCGCACACGAAGGGTTCCGTACGAATACACATATGTATATCCCTTTTTGTTTTTGCCCCGTTTGTCATTTTGGCAGCTTTTTCCTTGTGCTTTCTTGTTTGATATTAGTTTTTTATTTTTTTTAAAGTATTTTTCTTGTGTTTTGGGTTTTTTTTATTTTGGCGCTTATCGTGATTTTTTAAATTTTTTTCTGGCGATTTTTCGTTTTTTGCATTTTTTTTTTGTTTTTTTTTGCCGATTTGTTTAGTTTTGACGATTTTTTGGTTATGGCATTTATTTAACGTTTTCACTTTCTGACGATATTTTTAGTTTTAGCGATTTATTTTAGTTGTGGCGATTTTTTCAGTTTTGGCGCTTCTTTCGTTTTTAAGGATTTTTTCGGTTTTTTGTGGTTTTTTAGTTTCAGCGATTTTTGTTTTGTTTTGACAATTTTTTCGTTTTGGCGATTTTTTGGTTATTGGCGTTTTTTTAGTTTTGGCGCTTTTTTTGGTTTTTGAGTTTTTTTTCGTTTTTGTGATTTTTTTCATTTTTTTGGCGATTTTTTCATTTTTTGACGAGTTTTAGCAATTTTTCGTTTTGAAGACTTTTTCGATTTTTGACGTTTTTTTAATTTTTTTGGCGATATTTTTAATTTTGGTGATATATTGCGTTTTAGCGACTTTTTTTTTTAATTTTGGCGCTTTTTTTCCTTTAAGCGCTTTTTTCATTTTAGCGTTTTTTTTTCGTTTTGCAATTTTTTTAATTTTGGATTTTTTTTAGTTTTAGCGTATTTTAAAATTTCAAGATTTTACATCTTACGGTTTCCAAGATGCAGCATATTGTCTCAATTACATAGTCAATATTACAATAACTAATAGAATACCCTTTAATTTTTATTTTTTTAAATATCGGTGTTAATTGGTGTAGTCTATTCTACAGACTACACCAATTAACACGAACTTTGAAAATTTAAAGTGTCTATATATAAGTGTCTGCATATTACATTAGGATATCAACATTTTTCGTTGCTCGCCTTAGAACACCCTTTAATTTTTATCTGTCATATATTTATTGTTGTAGCGGTCAAAGTTTTACATATTCTGTGAAAATTGCAGGTCCGTAGCTCTTACGGTTCCCGAGAAAACATAACATTGCTCGCTTTAGAACACCCTTTAATTTTTAGCTGTCATATATTTGTTGTTGTAGCGGCAAAAGCTCTACATATCCTGTGAAAATTTTAGGCCCGTAGCTCTTACGGTTCCCGAGAAAACAGCCGGTGACAGACAGACGGACGGACAGCGTAGCGAAAACAACAGGGTCCTTCACACTTTTGGTGTATCGGAACCCTAAAAAGTGCATGACTTGAGGCAAAACTGGAAGACATGGATCTTTTTTTTTTTTGTTTTTTATCACGAAGTGGTGTCCGTATATGATTATATTTCCATGGCTTAAAAAATTACACACAGTATTATAGTACTAATCGAGCTGAATAAGATAGCTAGCTTTTTATATTGAAAATATTTCTTATTTTTATTGCAGCTGACTGAGTTAAGTAATACTTTTATATATAACTTAGTTTATTACGAAAAGTTTTCCATTTTTTATTTTTAGAAAACTAAAAACTATTTCACACAAATTTTTGTTGAAATTTGTAATTTTTTTCAAATTTTAATGATCGCTAATAAATTTCCCTAACTAAGTTTCCATTTGAAAACGATCTCATTTACCAAAGAGCAATTGCCTTGATCTCTTTTAAGCACCATATCAATCTCTTATCCTTATTTTTACTTTTTGTGGCATTGTGTTAAGACTCACACCTGTTGAAATATTTCTCTTATTTCTCGCGGTTTCATATCATTTTGTTAACGGTGGAGCTGAATAAGAAAAGAAAACCCCACTGTTTTCCAATAACAAATACGAATTATTACGAGACAATTACATGCTTGTGAAGTGCTCAATTACAAACTCACAGTTAAGCCAACAAAAAAGATATTAAAGAAAAAAAATAAGAAAACATTAATACATATGGGGAGAAATTACACACAAATGGAAAATAGTGTGGGGAAGAGAGGGACAATTTTATTATGAATGTAAGCATTAATTTTGATAGTTCCTTTTACAAATGTTAAAAAAGACTTTTAAGATATATTTTTATAGCTTTTTTTTATTTACTTGTAAGGCTTAGTACGTGGTTCTGCCTGAATTTCAGGCTGCCATAAGAAGTATGTGTAAAAAAAACAAACTGAGACTTGAAAGTTTTTGACACAACTTTCTGTTTGGTAGTACGCAGCTGAAAAGAAAAATCATAACAATTTTAGTTTAATACAGAAATGGCATATCAATTAATGCAGACTTATTTCTGTCAGCTAAAAGAAAAATGAATGTCCAGACAATTGTTGGCTGGAGGAGCTTTTGATATTTTGTGTTTTTGTCCTCTTTTAAATAATGTTTCATATTTTGTATGCTGTTATTTATAAAAAAAAGTGTACGAAACCATTATTCCGTGTAGACATAAATACAAAATTTTAAAACTGAAATTCAGGAGGCGTTGCGTACTAGGCTTAAAAAACAGTAGAATGAAGGAGGATCATTGCAATTACATGAAAACTTTTACATCCAAAAGGTGACTACCGTCATAACTTATTGACACAAAGTATTGTTTCTTGCTAATTTTCGAGAACTTGCTTTAATTCTTGTGTTGCTATCACTACTCCGGATCTGCTACGTACCCAAGGATAAACAAATCGTATATTTATGACACAGCATATCTTCCTAAACGTCTTGCTAGAACCATGCCTTCAGAGGAGTTTTTATTCTTAACTATTGCAACTAATTTGAAATTCTAGAAAAGAAACTTCTGTAAAAGTACTTTTTCGCACAAAAAAGTACTTGTAAAATTTCCTTTACACACACACACACTCGAACTCATATCCATCACTATATGACTGCAGAAAACTGCCTGAATATGAGCACAATATTTGCCAATGAGTTTCTGTTATCTAGTGGCCCGAGGCTACAATTGTGCATTTTTTTCCTCCATCGATGTAATTGCAATTGAAGCGCAATCAATTACTTAACGGCTGGTGGTAAGTTTGGAACAAAACATTTCTTGCCATATAGACTTACACTCTCAGACAACTTCTAATACGCACTCCCCACACAAGCGTACATAAGTATAATTTCAACAGAAACAACAACAACAACAACAAAAAGAATATGGGGGGAAAATCCCACAGCATTTAAACCACATGCTGAGTTTTTGCTTAAGAAAATAAAATTGTAGAAAACAAAACGATTTACTTGCTTATAATGGAGTATTTTTCTTTTTCAAAGTTTTTCTTCTGTTTCGTTTTTTTTTGTCTTCTCTACTTTCAAACTCAAAGAGTAGAAACCACATCAAAAAATGATTGCGTGCAATTTATTCAACAAAAATATATAGTACGAGTAAAGAGGTGTTCAATCGAGATTTAAAATAGCTACACATCTTTCTCTATATTTAAGTAAATATTCTTATATACATATCTATACATATGTACGGTGGTATGTCCGTATGTCTGTCTGTCTGTCTGTCTGTCTGTCTAGCGTTCCAACACATATTGGCTGATTGCCTAGATGGCTAAGTGCCTGGCTAGCTGTTGTGCTAACAAGATGTGTGAACTTGTTGCTTGATGGAAGTTGTAGAAAAAAAGGTAACAAGTGAATAATTGCCCGGTATGTGGTAGCTAAAGAGTATTTTTTACTCTACCCTTCTTCTATGGATATTATTAGCAATAAGAACAGAAAATTCATATAATTTCTTGCTTGTACACACTTGCTTATGATTTGCTTATTTTTTTTGTCTGTTTTGAAATCTTGCTTAAGACTCTTTAATTTGCTAAATTTAAAAATTGTTTTATTAATTGGCTAATTTAAAAGAAATTTGGTTAAATAAGTAATTTTATTATGAAGAGAAGTGTGTTGCTTAAGTCTTTTGTTTGAAAATTTATCAAAGTATGTATTAGCAATTTTTGATATATTATTAATTGTTTGGCATAGTAGACAACTT
Source organism: Panzeria rudis (assembly GCA_956483635.1). NCBI lineage: Eukaryota > Metazoa > Arthropoda > Insecta > Diptera > Tachinidae > Panzeria > Panzeria rudis. Next base: position 17,493,094 of record OY101451.1, on the reverse strand, counting down.
TTGTTTATATGTAAAATTTTTTTCTCGGTCAGAAGTTCGCTGCTTAATATTTTTGTTTTAAGCTGTTTCAAAGTATTGGCAATTTCGATCTTTTACTGTCATAAATTAAAAATGATTAATTGTTTGATAGAAAAGAAATTTTGTTTTATAACTAAATTTTGTATAAAAAAGTATGTTTCTTAAGTCTTTTGTTTTTAAGTCTCTAAAATTGATTTCAATATTATCTAAAGATAAACAGAAAGAGGCGATTTCTATGTTTATAACGGCCGTTTTCACAATGACCGATAAAAAGTTAACGTGGACTTTGATAAAAAGTTTGGCATCCATGTTAACTTTTAATCGTCCATTGTGAAAAGAGCCGTGACACAGAATTCATAGTTAAATTGTTATACATATATGTTTTTCTTTTTACTTTAACGCACAATAGGATAGAATCAAAATATTTCGAAAATAAATCGGGCATTTCTAAATGGATCATCCGATTGGTATTGCATATCACATGGACATATGAGAGTAGTATTTTTATTGGAACGAAGTTCGTTATGGCACGTTGTGTATATGATATGCTGCATATAAATGTTTTCTATGCTGGAGGGTAAAAAAAATTTTTTTTAATTAAAAAAATGTGAGTAAAAAAATTTGTGTAAAAAAATACGTGTAACGAATACTGGTAACGAATACTGGTAACGAATACTGGTAACGATACTGGTAACGACAATTAAAAAAGAAGGCAATAGCCCGGTGCTAAAGTTAAATTCCTTAAAAACGCTTTGGTGTTGCTTTGGTGTTTTCGCAGTTTTGGGTATTGCCGTTATTTTCCGGGGAAGTTCTGGGATTTTTGGGAATTTTTTTTTTAGTTTTTTGAAATCAGGGAAACTTTTTAAATTTTGGGGAGATTTTTCCTAGTTCTTGGGAATCCTGGGATGTTCTGGAATTTAGGGGAGATTTTTGTTTTTGTTTTTGGGAGTTCTTACATGAGGTTTGTGTTTTGGCTAATGGTTGGTTTCCTTGCTAAGTGAATGTGTCTCGGCTAAACACCAGGTTCTCGGATAAATTCTTGAGAAGTGTCGCCTAAACATCTTCCAGACGGTACTATTTTTCTGTTGTGTTATTTTTGTTGTCAGGGCGATAAAGATGAAAAGGCGTTTGATGTAGCGACCGACCGGGGCCGTCCGATGGCATATGGACAAAAGTAGCCTACGGCCTGCTACTTTTGTCCATATGCCATCGGACGGCCCCGGTCGGTCGCTACCTCAAACGGCAGGCCCAAGCCTATAAGGGTTAGGTCGAATATGGTTTAAAGGTAATTTTATTTCAAGTTTTTTAATGTTCTTTGTATCACAATTGGACAAGATGTTACAAAGTTATGATGAAAACAGTGGATCAGATCAGCCTTTTGAAAACTTCAAAATTTTAGAAAAAAATGTATCCATAGAATTTAAAATTTTGATTGTTTTTATAGTTAGGAGACATCAAAAAAATAAAGTGGTCGTCTAAGGTTATGACAAAAGTTGCATTTTGTTGCATAGTGTTATCAGTAAGTACCCTGCTGTAATGTTGTACCAATTGTAGAAAACGTACTTTTCATATGACAGGTGAAAATGGGAATGATAGAAAATATTCCTGAGTTGTAACCGCTAAGTATAGAACATATCACAAACCTAGAACAAAAATGTTACCAAAATATTTGTTAAAAGTACAGTAATTTATCGTGTATTAAAGAAACCACTACGCGACAGTTACTTTAAGTTTGGTCTAGAACTTTTCACTGGGTATCTTAATTATGCAAATTGACCCCCTCCAATGACAGCGCACTGTAAAAGTTAACGAACGCCTTTCATGAAAAGTTGCGAAACTTGAACTGGTTATTAGGACCTCGGAAACGGTCACGTAACCTGTCTTGTGATAGGCTTTCTTCCCTCTAGGGTATTTAACTATAACAAACGGAATATACAAAACTTTGTCGTGTTTTAAATTAATACTTAACAAATCACACAAACAATTAGTTTTTTATGCCAACAATGTTTGCATCTTAATTCTTTTGTTTTTATTAACGACCATTTAATTATTCAATTGAATTGTGAATCTTCTTGACACATTAACAATAAAAATGTCTACTATTTCTCAGGCTTTTATTTCATTTCAAACAAAGAAATTATATTTTCTATTTCATTTCTATGCCACTAAGAGGCATACATATTTTTTCCTGTACTTTTGTAGCTTAACAAGTCTTCAAAGTAAAACTAAAATTCATCATGAGGAAAAGTTTTCTTTATTTTCAACTTTAAAATCATTTAAAGCTTGAGAGAATTGTCAAGTATCATTAATTTAAATAATCAATAAATATAAAGAAAAGTAAACAAAAATAATATGAACAGTTAAACAAAGACATCATTAACCTCAAGTAACACTAGTAGTAAATAGGAGAAAGAAAAACACTATTTAGAAAAAATAAAAATAATGACCAGTAATTGCAAAGTTTTAAAAGAAAACCCATCTACTGCATAAACAATTCAATTTAGTCATAGAAGAGTTGAGCGCAAAAATCTATAGAGTTTTTTTTCTAATTAAATAAAACAGTAAGAAAAGAAGATGAATATTCGCAAAAAATAAATAAATAAATAAAAAAAGAGCATAAAGAATTATCATACAAAGTCTTAAGTTTAAAGCACCCACACTTTAGCATCTCAAGTATATTTACCTGTTTTAATAGGCAGCAAGCAGTAGTTGGTATAACAGCCCAACCATCATACTTAATTGACAGAACTTTGCCAGTAACAACAAAATGTAAAAGATGATTTCGAAATGATTTTTGTTTAAACTCGAATATATTTTTTTCATGTGCAATCGAACAATTTCCTGATATTCTTAGTTAAATCAGAATTGTTGCACTTAACTGTCTCGCCGCTTGTGTGTTTTGCAAGGCAATCCAATAAAATTTCAAGAATTATAGAATTAAAATTACTGAAGTTAAAGACGACTTTTGAACATCTTGCATTGAGAAAGCTATGTTAAATATATGAAAAATAACCCAAATCTGAACTTCTACAGGGTCACAATATAAAGAGTTCATTGTGTTTGCTGGGATTATTATGCTGTACAACACGAACAAAAAAAAATTACGGGGTTTTGTACACCGATTCTGGTGGAGGAGGCGAAAAAAATATACGTGTGTTGGCGTTTTGCAACTTCACATCGGAGTTTTAATATAGGGGGGCTTAAAGTTTCCCCTTTTGGCCTGATCGTGCAGCATATCGACATTCGATTAAAATCAGCTTGATTTTCAAAAGAGAACTGGACATACTAAAATATTTATGTAATGTGAAGTTTACTTAACAGTCTAAATAAAAAAATATTACAAACATAACATAAACAATATAAAAACATCCCTAGAGGGAAAATAAGCTGTCAGAAGACAAGTCACTTGACTGCTTCCCAAGGACTAGAAACCGGTTCGAGTTCCGAAACTTTATACGAAAAAGACCGGTAACTTTTACATTGCGTTGTCATTGGATGAGGTCATTTGGCATAATTAAGACACTCAGTGACAGGTTCTAGACGCAAACTTAAGGTACTTGTCTTGTCTTGTGGTGGTGTCCTTAATATGTACTAGTTAATTTGAAATTATGGATTTTTAGTCAAACTTTTAGTTGAAATTTTTTATCATTCAGGCTTAAGTTCGTTCTATATAATTTTACAATTAAATCAATTTTATTGAGAAAGGATTTTTCAATGTAATAGTTGAAAAAGAAGAAAGGCCAACTTTTCGAAGCTTACAAAAGTCAAGAAATTGTTCTCTCTTCTTTGAAAACATGCTTTGAAAACTCCTTACTCAATAAGAATGATTTAATTGCAAAATTAAATTGATCGAACTTAAGCCTGAATAATAAAAAGAAATCTCTCTAGTTAATTTACTGTACTTTAAACAAATATTTTTGATTTGGATAAGATCTGCTCGAACAGTGGGGATATTCTGCTAACATTTTTGATCTAGATTTTGTCACGACTCAGGAACATTTTGTAGTATTCCAATGTTCACCAGTCATATGACAAGTACGTTAAAAACAATTGATGCAATATTTACGGCAGGGTGAATATTTATGGTCATTAGCAAGTTCCTATGCGCATTTCACTTGGACTAATACAGATCTCTAGGGAACTTCTACCCAAAAATCTCATAGACATTTAAAATAATATAAAACTCAAAACATGAGCTCCATAAGCAATCACGCTTGAGCTTTTGACTGGGGAACTTTTAACTGAAACACACTATTTTGCAAAATTTCTTTTAGAAACTAAATAGAAATTCTGGATATTTTTTCGTTTTTTGGGGGAAATATCCCATTTCCTCCCCATCTCCTGTATCCTCGCCTCCCCATTTCCTACATTGGTTGGCTTTTTTCGAACTATAAGTCTAGTTGTAAGAGGGCAATGAAAATAGATGTAGAAATAAGAAGAGCTGCATATTGTTCTCGCAATGAGTTCTGTCAATAAAAATGCATTTGAAGAATTTATGAGGGACGACCGGAGAACAACATTGTTTTAAGTTGTAAACAGTGTTGGTAATTTTATACATAATTGACTTAAAATGTATGAAATATTTTTTCATCAAATTTTTAATATTATTTCGTTTTATCTGACAAAAATATCATTTCAGCTTGACAAATGTCATTTTTATTTATTTATTTCTTTTTATCTGACAAAAATTTCATTTCAGCTTGACAAATGACATTTGAGCTTGTAACTTGACAGCACCTAAAATATCTAGACAATCAAGCTCATTCCAGTCCGTCTGGCAAGCCTCGGTCTAGGCTATATTCAGCGACTTTGTAGAAAATATTATGGCAAATAATTTTGTCCAACATATTAACCCTCTGACTCCCCCATTAAAGGTAATTTTTGGCTCTTTTCTAGCAAATCGTAAGAAACACCCATTAAAAGGGGAAAGGCTGGGATAAAATGTTTTACAGAAATGTTGGCCATAAAATATCTTCAAAGGGAGCCAAGCACCATACTCAACTTGTACACTAGAAATCAGTGAAACCTTAAACTATAATTAAGGGTTAACTTCATACTTATTCAAAATTTGTACTCGGCATAGGAAATTTTGTATGTCTTACGTTTAAGGTATAAGATGTGTTTAGCTTTTTTATGTAAAACATCACGAGAAATATTTTTCTAGAATATTTTTACCCTCTAACTCTTTGCATTATGGGTCTTTTTGTACAGTTCTGAAAAAAATGCGCAAAAAACTTCGCTTCAGCGGCGATATAGGTGACTTACATATTCTACAAAAATGTTTGGCATAATTCTATTTTAGGTCTTTAAAGATACCCAAGCTGCAGACTTAACTCGAAAGCTACAAATCCTTGAAAACTTAAAACGAAATTAACCCTTAATTTTTTACTTATGCACAATTCGTACTCGGCTTATAAAACCTTGTAAGTCTTACGTTTGAGGTATAAGATTTTTTATGTGCAAGACAACAAGGAACATTTTTGCAGAAGATTTTTTCCACTATATTGCCGTTGAAGGAAAGGGTTTTGCTCCGTTTTTCAGAAATATACAAAAAGACTCATTAAACGAAGTGTTAGAGGCTGAAAATTTTCCACAACAATGTTTGCCTTAATATTTTCTACAAAGTTGCTGATCATATCCTACACCTCTGATAAAAACATCATATAGTTACATGTACCGATATGATGCAGGATCAGGGCAAAAGGGGACACTTAACCCCCCCTCCCCTTAAAACAAAATTCCGATGTGACCTTGCTAAACGCCGACAAACGTATATTTTCTTTACGTCTCCTCTACCAGAATCGATTTACAGAACCCCGTAATTTTGAAAAAAAAATTCGAAATGATTATATAGTGTTATCTATAGATGGCTGATTCTCATTCTAAACGTACATATCGACCCCTTTGCGCAAAATGATCGTAAGCGACATGTTATAAAAAATATTTTTTTTAATAAAAATTTAAGAGCTTACCTACCCATAGTTTAAAATCGTGAAATGTCAAAAATTTTTAAAACTTTTAAAGTACAGGCAGGCTGTAAACTTTGATCGTAAGCGACAGTTTATGAATATAAATCATGTTTCAATACAGAAAAAAAACCCTTCTCCTGAAAATTTTAATTTTTGTCGCTTACGATCATTTGGCGCTAAAGGGTCGATATTGTGTTTTATTTTATTTATTTTTTACCCATGTAGCTAAATAAAATATGAGTAGGTAGGTTTCATATTAATGGTTTCTTCGGCTCGTTCAATGGATCCTGGAATAAATTTAAATTTATTTGATTTTTTACCATATTTGTGTATTGAGCGTTACACTTTACACGAATTCAAATTGATATTTTTTCCACCTCAATTACTTTTATGTGTAATTGCTTTTTCTTTCATTTTCAATTACAAAAAATGTAATTTTAATTAAAAAATTTCTATAACAATTACAAAAAATTTTTAATTGCATGTGAAATCATTACTGCCCAAGTCTGAATGTGACATCAAAACTTTCAATTATAATTACAAAAAATTTGTAATTGCATCTGTAATGCGTTACAAAAGGTAAAAAAGTCTGCATGTTACAAACCTTCTACTTTGTTTATTATACCAGCTTAATATTACAAAATTAAAATTCAAAAATTAAGTTAAATGTAGTAGAGTAGTGTATTGTGGCAAGACGTGACTATGAATAAATTAAATTATATAGCAACAACAACAAAAACAACATGAAATACTATTGCTTAAATTGTTAGCAAAAGAATGAATAAAAAAAACCTTATTTTTTCCTAAATTTTCATATGTGCCAATTTTTCGCATTCAATAGTTTTTATTAAAGAAAAAAAAAACGAATTTTTCCTACAACTCTTAATGTTTCTATATGTCATGCTTCTGCCACAATATTTGCCATACAGTAGTTTAACTAATGAACATGGGAGTATGTTTTGTTTCCATATATACATATATTTTTTATTTCATTGCTTGGAATGAGATGCCGTTTGTTGCATACTGTAAGATATGTTGCTTGCCTCAAAAGGTCGCTAATGACATAATTTTTGCGGTCACCATGATGCAAGTAGAGATTCTAATTTTAATTTTCCAGCATCATCTCTTTTTATTTGTAGTTTTGTTTTTGTATATTATGGTAAACATTTTCTCAAATTTTTTTTTCTGATTGTATTTTTTTATATATATTTTTATTTGTAAACGGAATTGTGTGGCATGATTGGAATGGGGTTAAAATTGCGGCAATAAAATGAAATTGCTTAGGATTATATAGCAGTAAAATTGAAATTGATAGAAGACGTTCTATAAAAATTGGCCTATGAAAAACAGAACATCCAAAGAAGTTAAAATACCGATAATTAAGAAAATGCCACTTTATTTAATTCTCTTATGGGAAATTTTTTAAAATTTTATAAAAAAAAATAATGAAATATTTTGAATCTTCTTATAAAACTTGTCATCAAACTAAAGTATTTAAATTCCTAACAATAAAATTAAATCGATTTTTCTTTTAACAAACAGGACCAAATTTATTGTAACCCGCTTAAACTTTGAATGGCCTCTTAATGTGACCTCAAAGTCAACTAATCAAATTGTGTATGTTAAATGTTAAACTTATCATATGTAAGTTTGTTTAAAATATTATTCAACAGCATTTTATTTATATGAAGATTCTTCTCAGTTTTGTGCACAAATTGATCTTTTTCACATGCAACACAATCGAATTGTAATTGAATGCCTCAGGCTGTTTCATTTTCTGCAACACATTGTACTTTAACACATGGCACTCACTCACTTTTCTTTTATGTATTTATTTGTTGCAGTTGTTTAATGTAATTTATTTTCTAGAGCTTTATTATGAATATTGTTGAGTACACACACTCATGCATATTTAAGGCAAATGAAATTTTTGACATTTATTTTAAGTAGAGACTTGGAAAGAGAAAGAATTTTAAATAAATACCCTACACTAGCTTACTTGATAGCATTGGCGTAGCTAGAAATTTTTCTAGGAGGGGGAGGGGCTAAACCCCTATTAGACCCTACATTTCGCTTGTATTATCAAAATTGCTCTAATATTTTGAGTGTCTAGTGGGGCTAGACCCGCCAGAAGGGCCTAGCTGCGCCAATGCTTGATAGCAAGGATATCTTGAGTTTTGTGTACGTGCTTATTTTTCAGAAACTTTAGCTACACTCAGAAAAGCTATTGGTTGAAAAATGGTTAGACCGATAAAATATTAGTTGAATAGACTTTATTTCAACTCACGCTATCTATTTTCTATGAATCCAAAAAAAAAAACAATCCATGTTCATAAGCATAAGAGCATAACTGCAATAAAAATATGACTCTGACAATTTTTAAATTGGTTAAATCAACTAATCGTATGCTTTTGTCATGACTAAGTAACTAATTTTGTTGGTATTTGCAACTAAAACAATTGGTTTTCTATATTTACTTTACTTTTGACCTGTTGTTGCAACTAACTAGTGGTTAACTTTATTATCATTGATACACCTAACCGATTAACGGTTCGCATTAGCAATTATTTATTATTGTAAAATAACTTACTTTTCAATAAAAAGTCTATGATAGTTGGAGCAACTGGCAAAATTCGATTGGCAACAAATTCGGTTGTCTCGACGAATCTGTTTAGCAAATCTGTGTAGTAAAATCTACTCTGATGAAGACAATTTTTATAATACTTCTTTCTATCGTTTTGAAATTTTATAACTGGAAATCATTTTAGCGTGAGTTGGATTTATTACCCTTTTGTTTTAACTGGAATCACTGTGTACCGTAGGGTATATAAAAGGCTTAAAGTTTTTTTTACTGTTTTTTTATAATAAAATTTGACAACCTCTTCCCAAATTATAATAAAAATGGTAGAGAAGCCGATTTCCACAGATTTTGAAATCTCGACAGTTTTTGTAGTTAGGTGACTATGAAACTTAAGAAAAATATAGTAATTACGTTTGCTATGGCCGGCATTTAGCGTAGCAAACATATAGAAAAACTAATATATTAACTTTTGAAAAAATAACAATATTCCTTTTAAAAAACTTTTCCCCAATTCTCTGCCAACCCACCAACGCATTTTTATTTAAAATTTTCAGCTCTTTTTTCCAACACAACCTTTCGGCATTTGCCTTCACTATTCATGATTATTGTAGACAATTGTTATGATAAGAGTGTGAATATTATATTTTATATTCACCTACAGAGTAACTTTAAACTGCTAGCAATTCATATGACTGCCTTGCATTTTATTTGCCAAACAATTGGCATTCGATTCTAGGCACTGCGGGATACAGGCCTTCAGTAAGTGGTGGTGCCTTTAAAAGCGGACAGCATAAATGAAATCCATTAAGGAGATTTTTTTTCTCGTTACTAACTTTCATTTCAAACGAATTGTTACATTTAAATGTGCTATTGAGAGATCTATCCAAAGCGATAATCGGTAGTTAAGTTAACAATAATGTGTGATATTGCATCAGGTTATTGATGTATTAGTTGCCACCTTTATTTTTAAGAAAATAAATTCGATTTTTTTAATCTTTTGGGTTAAAAATAAATAATAATAATAGCAATGGAAAGTAGAGAAAAAGCTTGAAGGAAGGAAATTTGTTTAAAAAAAATTACATAGCAAGAAATTATAATAAAATTGCCAAACAATTCGTGTCTACTAAAATCATACAAAACGAAAGACTTAGAACACAAACTTGTTTTTGCATTCATATGCAAAATATTTAACATTTAGCTCGTGTTCTTGCTGACATTTTATTAGAGCACTTACACACTCTAACACAACACACACACATGTATATTTATCTACCTTTATTTACAAAGATCACTGCTTATCCAGCATTACTCATACGCCAACAATTCTGGTGTATTTCTAAACAACGGAAAACCATAAAAAAAGCTTTGTGAAATAAAATCTCTTGGTAGTCATATTTCAACATTAAAGTGTTATGACGTGATGCGTTTGATATTTCTTTTTGTATTTTTATTATTATTTGTATTTTTGTTGCCAATGTTAAACTTATTTAATTCAGGTGTGTTCCATATGTATGAGTATGTAGAAAATATAAATTTATTTTAAATCAACAGAAATAAAGAGCAAAATATATGAATATGTCTTTTAAAAGTCAGCAGCGAATCTGCAACCATTTCTAGCAATCAATGTGTTTTATACTTTTGACTTTATTTTTTTTATAAAATGTTTTTTCTTGCTGTTACTGTTGTTGCAGTTTATTATTTTTATAGAACTGAGGAGTCAGTCGCATGTAGGAAGTTAAAGGTGAGGTTTGTGATTTTATTTCAGTTTCATTTACAATTGTTGCACTCATTGTTCCATATTATTGTGTAGAGATTGTTATTATTTGAATGCTGTTCAGTTGTTTAGCTGATGTTTTTTTTCTTCACTTTTTGGAACTTATAAAGATACATAACATTTGAACAAACATATGGGTGCCGCTTTTTGCAAAAAAATTATATGAAAACAGAGGGAGAAAGATTTTGGTGGTCAAAAAAAGCAATGAATCATCATCGCTGTGATAAATTTTCTATAGAAAAATTATTACTGTGATAAATTTTCTCTAGAAAAATTATCACTGTGATAAATTTTCTTTAGATAAATTATCACTGTCATGAATTTTCCGTAGAAAAATTATCACTGTAATAAAATTTCTTTAGAAAAATAAACTTTTTACTAATAAACTAATAATAAACTTTTTTTGGATAAATTTTCTGTAGAAAAATTGTTACCTGTAATACATTTTCTTTAGAAAATTATCACCTTTGATACATTTTCTTTAGAATAATTATCACCTGTGATACATTATCTTTAGAAAAATTATCACCTGTGATAAATTTTCTTTAGAAAAATTATCACCTCTAATCAATTTTCTTTAGAAAACATTAAAACCTGTTATAAGTTTTCTATAGAAAAATTATCACCTGTAATAAATTTTCTTAAAAACAATTATCACCTGTGATAAATTTTGTTTTGAAAAATTATAGCCTGTTATAAGTTTTCTTTAGAAAAATGATCACCTGTGATAAATTGTCTTTTGAAAAATTATCACCTGTGATAAATTTTCTATAGAAAAATTATCACCTGTGCTAAATTTTCTTTAGAAAAATTATCACCTCTGATCAATTTTCTTTAGAAAAATTATCAGCTTTGATCATTTTCTTTAGAAAAATTAAAACCTGTTATAAGTTTTCTTTAGAAAAATTATCACCTGTAATAAATTTTCTTAAAAACAATTATCACCTGTGATAAATTTTGTTTAGGAAAATTATAGCTTGTTATAAGTTTTCTTTAGAAAAATTATCACCTGTGATAAATATTCTTTTGAAAAATTATCTCCTGTGATAAATTTTCTTTAGATCAGTTATCACCTGTGATAAATTTTCTTTAGAAAAATTATCACCTGTGATAAATTTTCTTTAGAAAAATTATCACCTGTGATAAATTTTCTTTAGAAAAATTATCACCTGTGATAAATTTTCTTTAGAAAAATTATCACCTGTGATAAATTTTTTTTAGAAAAATTATCACCTGTGATAAATTTTTTTTAGAAAAATTATCACCTGTGATAAATTTTATTTAGAAAAATTATCACCTGTGATAAATTTTCTTTAGAAAAATTAGCAGCTGTGATAAATTTTCTTTAGAAAAATTAGCAGCTGTGATAAATTTTCTTTAGAAAAATTATCACCTGTGATAAATTTTCTTTAGAGAAACTATCACCTGTGATAAATTTTCTTTAGAAAAACTATCACCTGTAATAAATTTTGTTAAGAAAAATAATCACCTGTGATACATTTTCTTTAGAAAAATTATCACCTGTAATAAATTTTCTTAAGAAAAATAATCACATGTGATAAATTTTCTTTAGAAAAATTATTACCTGTGATAAATTTTCTTTAGAAATATTATTACCTTTGATAAATTTTCTTTAGAAAAATTATTACCTGTGATAAATTTTCTTTAGAAAAATTATTACCTGTGATAAATTTTCTTTAGAAAAATTATAACCTGTGATAAATTTTCTTTAGAAAAATTATTACCTGTGATAAATTTTCTTTAGAAAAATTATTACCTGTGATAAATTTGTTAGAAAAGTTTTTTATTAAATTTCGTAGTAACGGAAATTTAAATCAAGTTTGTTTCTTCTCTATTTTGTCAGTCTGTAAAGTAAGTCAGTTTCCTGCAGTTATTATTTTTTTAATACACAAAGGAGACACACATATCTATGAAGAGGTGTTTTTGTATAACATATGACTTCTTTTTTAAAGTTTCTTTTTTTATTGTTTATTTGTTGCATGTTTATTTGTTTTTGCTAATGCCAGTTTGTTTTGAGTGTGTGCGCGTATGTGTCATTTTGAATTGAAATTTCAATCAACAATAAACATAAAACACTCATGCTCCGCGTATGTTGATTTTAGCCGAAATTTAGTCTTAATACTTTAAATTTAGTGTAAAATTTTGACGTGGGAATTATTTTATTGCAGTGATTAGCAATATAATGACGCCTAAAATAAGTGAGTTCAAACTAACAAAAGAGTTTTGTAATGATTTTCTTTTGCATTATTAAAGCTTAAACAGGAAGTAGTATAATGAGAAGAAGAGCTTAAGGAGACATATTCTTTTTTCTTTATTCTTTAAAAACTGAAATGGATTAATCAAAACTGCGAAAATTAGAATAAAGTTTGCAGGAAGAAACATAAGGTCTGCTATAAGAAAAATGGGACTTAAATATCTACGTCTTTAGTTTATATGCAATAAAAACTTAGAAAAATGTCATCATTTATCACGGCAAAATCATAACTGTTTTTATAATACATTTTTATTTTTTTTTCAAATAAAATTTGTGAACCCTTAAATCATTCGGAGTAGTAATTGTAAAAAGCCCATAAGCTTTGATTTGAATACTAAATAAAATGATTATAAATTACACTTCAAAAAATACTTTACGATTAACAAACATGCTGGTAAAAAAAACTCAATGCACCTACCGCATATACTAACATTTTTCACACCGTTTTGAAATGCAATTCTGACTTGTTTTCCTCAAACTCAAACACGCATAAAGTTGCACGAAACTTAGCACAAACCAAACATAACTGGCCATATGTGAAAAGGCACAATAAACCCAAACCAAAGTAAAAAAAAATCAAAAGGAAAAAATTACGAAACCAAACATTAAAAAAGAAAAAAAAAATAGAAAATATTAAACAAATACAAGACAGATGATTGCAATGAACAATAATTCAAACAACAACCGTCCAACAATATTGATGGTCGAAGACCAAATGAAATTTTCAAAAAAAAAGAACACACCAACAACTGCAACTGCTAACGTTACGGATGGGAGGAGCATAAAAAAATTCCAGTGCAAATGCTAAAGTGATTTATAAAAATGCAAAAAAAAAATCAAACTACTATACATTAAAAAATATACTCACACTAAGTATTTACATATCACAGTAAGAGCCTTATGACGGGAAAATTTTAACATGCTGTTGCTGCTGATGAGCCAAATGAAAATTTTTGCCATAGTTAGGAATTGCTAAAGAATTATGAGTGTCTTTTTTTTTCTTTTGCTAAGACTAGAAAAAATCATGATGATGATGATGGTGCGTTACATAAAAACCTCAAAAACAATTTATATTCCCAGCCAAACATTTGACCTCAAACACTGATTCATCTTAATCAATTATACCAAATAAAAAGCTGAAATATGTTAAAATGTTCTAGTCTATGGTGAGTAGCAATAAAAAACTATGATTTAATCTGTGGTTGCAGAAATTACAGAAATGAAAATATTTAAACAGATTTTGAATCTTTTTTTTATATAAGACAAATATCTAAAGAAACTAGCAAAAACTATTTTAATAAATTCGTACATCATTTAGCTTTACTTAAATTCTTCAAAAAATCCCTGTTTTGTAGAAGTTCAAAAATGTTTCAATGAAAACTTATCTGAGAGATTGGTTCGTACAAAAGACGTGAGTGAAAATACCTACTCATGGTCTTCATAATCTTCGAATAATGAAAAAGAGGTTGATCGCTATAAGAAACTGCGATTGAAATTTAAGTGGGGCCTCTAAATAGTTTAACTTAGGCTTCAAAAATTACAACAAAATCAATTTTACATGAAAATTAAAATCACTCTAACAACTGATTATGGAAGAGGACACCAAAAAGCGCACGATGTCTTGCCACACTGGGTTGTAACGAAGTTCCTGGAGCTTTCGGCCTATTCTCTATTGGCTTGGGCCTGGTATCTTCGGTCCTATGCTCTCTTGGGTCTGCTCTTTTCGTCAGGCCACCTTTCATTGATGACACCGAGATAGTAATTTCACCTCCTGGATGAAAAAAGAACAAAATTCGTCAACAATAAACCACTATCGTTTGGAAGATACTTAGGCGATACTTCTGAAGAATTTAGGCGAGCGCCAGGTGTTTAGCGAAGGCACCTTCACTTAGCAAGGAAACAAACCCTATCACAGAAGTTCTCAGGATGCCCAAAGACTAAAACAAAAATCTCCCCCAAATCCCAGAACTTCTCCGGAAAATAGTGGCAACACCAAAAACTACGTAAATACCAAAGCGGGAACACAGAGTTTTAAAGGAATTTAAACTTCGCGCCGGTATTCGTTACACTTATTTGCTACCAGTATTCGTCACACATATTTGTTGCAGGTATTTTTTCATTTAACAAAATTTGTTTTATCCCCGGCATAAAAAACATTTATCCCTTTACGGCGCAACACCGAGAAATTAATTTTTTCCTACAGAATCTAGAAGCTCGTAGCAAAGTAGAACATTTTGTTCTACGGCTTTGTTAAATTCTGTTTATTGGGTTGAAAATGGATAAACAAGGAAGTGGAAAGAAGGTCAAATATCTTAGCGATGAAAGCTTCAAATTTAAAATAGTTTTACTCATAATATTTTAACAATAATTGACTGCGACATTCACAAAATTGAGTGAATTAAAAAGCGGGAAAAGTAAAATTTTAAAAAGCTGCGCTACGGCAACATTGATTTAGTAAATCCATAGGAGAACTTTAAATCTGTTGTCATGTAACTGATACAATTTTTTATTATGAACGAATTTTACAGTTTGAAACAAGGTATTGTACTAAAGTTATTGCTTTAAGATAAAGTTTACAATTGAGTAATTCCATTTAGCCGGGTATGACCACTTTATACACATTTTTTTTACTAAAAAAAGGTTGCGACTCGCAAGGCCATTAAGCTTAAAGTCGTTGAATAACGGGTAGACTCTGAAATAACACCATTCCTGCTCAGAATGTTCCTCAGAAAGCTGCGACGGGTGTGACCTTAAGAATCTTAGTTTTAAAAAAAATATGACTTTCAGCATAAATTCTGTAAAATTTTTACTATAACGTACACAATAATTTTGGCATAGCTGTATGTTCAAAGTGTTTTTAGCTGTATTACGTATTTACTGTTTGACAAAAATCAGTTTTCTGAACAAAAAACTATTTCTAAAATGTGACAAGTATGACCGACGGGTGTGACCTAATACGAAAATTTAAAAAATTCGAAGAAATAAAACTTTTTACTGATTTCAATAATATAAATAATATAAAATAAATCATAAGAAAATAATAACACATTAAATTATTTGCTATCCATTCTATTATAGACAGGAGAATACTCTAGCTGAGTATTTTTTTAAATTCAATAAAAAGCAAATTCTCCTCAGAGATAAGGGTTTTTATTAATAATGAGAAAGGGAAGAAATGAAAATCTGAAGTAAATATTAAACATACAAAGAGGGAGAACAAAAGGTTTCATGGATGATCATTTAAAAGTGCGCCAAATTGTTTAAAAAATATTAAATAATATATTTTTCTATTTTTTCTATAATTGTAATGCTCTAAAAACATCAATTGAGAGATTTTTATTAAAAATAAGAAAATTATTTGTTCCTTGCATAGGACCGTCTTATGTGGAATCGCTCAATTGCCTTTAGTTAATAGTTCTCATAAGACGGCAATGGTTTGTTGCATATCTGCTACATGGCGCCGTAAAGGGTTATATGCTGCATAGCCTATGCACAACGTGCCATATGGAACTTCCTTCCAAAAATATATACGTGTATCGGCATTATGAAAATTTACATCTGCGATCCATTTTAAGCGGAGTTTGCACATAGTTATAGTGACTCAGCATAACAAATCTTGAAAGCCTAATGTTTAAGGTATACGAATTTAGCAATTTTTTGTACGGCATTACAACACATTTTTGTGTGGAACATCGATGTATCTGACTGATATGGTTCACAAAAATTTTACTCATAATGCCTTACATACAAACAGTATACACTTTGTATACTTTAAGCGCAAGGTTTACATGATTTCCTATGCCAAGTACGAATTGTGAATAAATACAAAATTAACCCTTAAATACCTTTAAAATTTTTAATTATTGCTGGCATTAAAGTTAAGTGTTAAGCTACAGTTTGTTTAAAAAATTATAATATAATCATATGGCAAATATTTTGTGGAACATTTCCGCCCGCTATATTGCCGCTGAAGAGGAGTTTTTCCCCTTTTTTCAAAAAAGACATATACGTCGCAGAGTTAGAGTGCTAGAATGTTTCACAAAAATGTTTATCGTAATGTTTTATATAAAAGTGCTGAAGTCATCTTATACCTTAAGCGTAAGGCTTAAAAGATTTCCTATACCGGGTACTACTAGTGAATAAGTACAAGATTAACAAAATTAAATTTTAAGATTTGAAGGATTTCTGGCGTTCAAATGAAGTTTGGAACTTGGGTCTCTTTAAATACCTAGATAAGAATTTTTATTCCAAATATTTTTTTAGCCCTTTTTAATTTTTCAATGTGCACAGCAGAAGAGGGTGCTGTTGGCTGAGTAGTTAGCGCGTTTGACTACAAACCCTGGGGTCTTGAGTTCAAGACTAGTTTCAGGCCAGCCAACAACATCATGCATTTTTCTCATGTGCATTGGTGTGTTATCGTGTTGGTTGTTGTTGGAATGTTAAAGCGATGAAGGCATAGCACTGATCACTTTGACAGTACCGGCAGCGAGTAATACTAGCATATCCTAATGCACTTCACAGCACCCTCCTTCGTCGGTATTGTAGCAAAAGCGTCGGCGAAGTAAAGGAACTAATAAAATGGCTACACAGCTTAAACAGCTCAATGCACACTGCTCTACAAAAAAAAAAACGCGCAATAGCAGGGTTGTAAATGAATTAAGCATTCTATCTCTCTCCCACTTCACCACCTGTTCTCTCTACACTATCCCTTTCCCAAAGAAGGTAACACATTAATTAATTAACTGGTAGGCATTAATTGCCTGATTGTGTTACTTCTCTTCAAAAAAAAAAGATAGCAGCGCTACTTTTTGAAGCCACTACACTTCCATCATCAGTGCTCATGTGTATTTTACTTATCACCTATTCCTAGGATCTGTTGAATGTGATTTTAATTCTTATATATACATCTTTTTAGTGAACATTGAATACGAGAATTAAATCACTTAAGTTAATGTTAAAGGCACTGTTTCATCGGCAATTCTCAGTGTTACCATTGGTCTATTTTTCTTCATTCCCATTTTTCTGATTTTTTTCTACTTACACAGAAAAATAGACAAGAATTATGTTTAATAACACCATGTTATTAAAAAACATATGAGTATCATTAACATTTGTCATTAACTTAATACAATATTTCCACCGAAAAAAAACTAAATTTCATTTTCTGTAAAGGAATTCAATGAAAAAGTAAATATTTTGACTAGGAACGGGCCTACAAACAAATTTGTAAATATAGACAAAAATATCTCAAAAATTGTCCAAAAATATTTACAAATTGTGAACAAAAAAAAAATTTAAACCAAAAAATTTACTAGATTTTGTGAAAAATATCAAACAATATTTTTGTTGGAGTTTATAAAACAATTAGTCTAAAAATACTAACAAATACTAAACAAAATAATTTACTTAATCAAACAAAGATATTTAGTGGATTTTTTTAAATATATCAATAAAAATTTTTGTCTGGGTCATCGTCATCATCATCATCCATTAAACATTTATGCAATTTCACTTTGTTAAAAGTGTTCAAGTCTGAATGTTTATCTGAAGACTCTAAAAGAATGAATGAGAATTAATGCAACGACATTAACGAATTAATTTACTCAAAAATCTTTGGTAAACAAACTTGAAACAATCGCATTCCTTTTGCTATCCTTGTTGTTGTTGTTATTTATGTGTATGCCGTCATCGGGGTTGTTTTTTTACGACACAGTTTTTATTGTTGTTGTTGGTGTTTGCGTTCTAAATAGACGTCAAATAAACAATTCATAGATTATGAACAGAACATTTACTGAAAATTAAATTTATTTTCAGACAAACTTTTGTTTGAAAATTTTTTTGTGATAATTTTTTCTGTGTCTATGTATGTATTTTTTTCCCATGCCAGTTATTTCTTTTCTTTTCATACATAAGTAAGTAGAACAAGTTTTACCTCATAAAAAAATAACTGGGACGTGGCTCGGCTGTAGATAGTATGATTTACGTCCGGTAAGCCCTGGTTTTTTCTTTGAAATAATTTTGTTATCAATATAGTGGGATTTTTTATCACAGGAAATTAAAAAAAAATATTAAATACCGGGATCTTTGTTATCAAAAACGAAACTAATTTTTTTCTGTGTAAATCAATCTTTAGGCTTACAAGATTTCCTATGCCCAGTCACCAGAACTATAGGAGTTCAAAAGGAAGAAAATTTAACTCCTTCTGGAAAATAATACCAGATGTAAGCCTTCTTTAGAGGCTTGAAATTTAAAAAAAATTTGCTTTTGTTGGACAGTGTAATTAATTTTATGGTAATCCCTTATCAATACAAGTTGTTGAAACTTTATTTGAGATATACACAAACAAAAGCAAGATTATGGCTTAATATCACCTCTTTTATCATTGTGATAAATTTTCATTTAAGAAATTTTCACGGTGATAAATTTTCTTTAGATATCCTAAATTGGTAATTAATAAACGTTTAATACAGGAGCCTACTATTGAGACACAGAGTGGTTTCAACAAATTCTTAAGTTTAGCTTTAAAAAGTAGAGCTAAACGGTCTAGACCTAAATACTAGATATTAAAGCTAGTTTTATCTCAATTGGGACTGCTCTTAATGCAAATGCTTTGCATTATCATTATCCTTATTTCAGGACTGGACTAACACATCTTAATAATTTTATGTATTTTACATTTGAATTAGCAACATATATATATTTAGTTCTGAAGTTATTTAGTTTTCTCATTATAAATGCTGACAAACAATCTGAAAAGCTTTACTACCCAGTAAAGATTTTTATGAAACGTATGAGTTTATGTCAAAAAGTAAACACTAATAGGCGTTTTATTTGAATTATTGGTTCTATACAGGAATACAAAAAAATAAAATGTGATAAAAAAATTTTGAAAAAAGTATAAATAAAATTTGCAACAAAAACTGAAAGAGAAACAGCAAAATTTACAAAAGATTTAAGTAAACTATAGCATACCCTAAAAAATTATAAATATAAAAAAAATAAGAAGTATATAATTCATAATGATATGTTTGTTGCAAAAAAATCTAATTTAAAAGAGACAAATGGGCACAAGAGATGAACAGCAAGTCCCAAAGGATAACGTTAGTGTCAGTGTCCTCTTTCAAGCAAAGAAAAAAGTTTTTAAATCGGTTTATAAATAGCAGAGTTTTGCGGGAAAAAAAACTCAAATGAATTGATAACCTTCTTTTTTTCGCTGTCGGTTAATATACGTAAAATAAAGAGAAATATTTCATAAAATAAAGGCATACATTTTAAAATAAAAACTGCTTTAGCATGATTTAATAGATTATAAATAAATATACATAAGTTTTTTGTGTAATTCTCTCCATTTAAAGACGAAGAACGAAAATACTGTTTGTATGCTGTTCATACAAACTGGCGTGTCCGTAATGCATGCTGTTAATTTTCCACATTAAGAAACTAAGAATTTGTCCAAAACCGAGATTTAATTTACAACGGTCTTAGAATATTTGCATTTGGTTCTCTTATTTAACACATCAAGTTTGTGTCCACAGTCTTGTGTATTGAGCGTTATGGTCTTTTAATATGCTTCATTACTCAGTTTAGTTGTTAAAATTGCATTAACAACATACTTTATACTTCTACATTGTACTTCTAAATATTTAAAAGTTTTGGGAACTTCATTAAATAATATTATATTAAATAATATTAGAATCGTTCGTATACAAAAAAAATGTATTGACTGTTATCCATATTTGTTCAATATAATTAAAATTTTTTAGTGAGTACCTAAGGAGGTTATGTTAAAATACATCAAAGATTATACATCTGAATTTTATTGAATTCAAAATGAAGTGTGTGTTCTGAAAAAATATTGTATTCATATACAAATGTATTGAGCGTTACTTAAAATTTTTTTAAAATATAATTTATCTATAAATTTTAGGCCGTTAAAAAAATAAAAACGATCTAAGGAACATTATCTGTTTACAAATTTCTAGGTTTCTTTAAAAAAACAAGTTGCTTCTACCGCACTGTGGGTTATTATATTTTCGAAGAATGTATTAGGTAGATCGTATTTTGCTACGAAAAATTATTATACATGACATAACTTTTGACATTCTTAATGGATTGGATTAAAGTTAGTCTTATTTGAAAGAATAGTTAGCCTACTTTGTATTTATCTATAAATGTTTGCAAAAAGGATTATTTTAAAAGATGAAAATTTTCTGTTTTTCCTTCTGAAAACAAGTCAAAATTGAAAAAGTGGTCATAACTTTTAAGCCTTATACTCATTTTTTGTGGCGTATTTTTTTTTGTTGCAAAAATCATAACCGGAATAACCGCAAAAGCAAATGCAACGCCCAATACGCAAAATTGTTAAAAAATTTAAAAATATAATTTTATCAATTAAGTAATGAGTTTAGTCGAACTGTATGAGTTTATATCCAAAGAAATTTAATTATTTTAACTTGAGTTCGGTTTTAAGATAATTTTTCAATTAAATTCTATTTTTATTTAGAGATAAATGTGAAGCATGTAGACAAAGAAAATTTTTGACTGCACGGAGGATTGAACTGACGTTTCGATAGCTCCTGGTAATCTATTCAGAGTTCTTTTCATCTTAGACCACTCGACCAAAGTCGGGTGTTTGCAGTCAAGAGCTGAATATCATATACTTTTAATCAATTCATACTGTCACTCTTAGAGCTATATTTCATTTGAAAGTTATTGATATTCACTTTTTTCTTTGTCTTGTGCTTAACTTTTTTTTATTATTTCTCTCCGTACAGTCAAAAAATTTCTTTGTCTACATGCTTCACAAATATCTCTAAATAAAAATATACGACCCTGTTCTGTAAGCCGAATCCGAGTAAATTTCTCGTTTTCCAAAAATAAATAATGCCCTCATTAATGTATTTTAAATTATATATATTTAAATAATTTCAAATGTAGCTCAATTGTAGCTCTAAAAAATATGAAACTCCAAAAAATCTGCAATAATGTTGCAATTAGTTGATTTAATTTCTCTTAATCGAGCGTTTTGAAATCGACTCGATTGACAGAACAGGCAGGATAATTTATTTGAAAAATTAAACTAAACCGAACTCAAGGCAAAATAACATAATTTCTTTATTCTATATTTTTACTATTTATTCAAAAATAGAGCAGTTCTCTTTCGTTAAAAATTTTTTAAAGATATTTTAAGCCGTAGTTTTTTTTTTGAATTTTCAATAAAACAAAATATGTATGTTAAGAAAAGGCGGATATCGTATATATTTCGTGTAGTGCGTATGAGTAATATGATGGTACCATCATGTTAGTCATACGTAAGCTTTTGGCTTAACCCTTCGATGTTCTATAACTTTAGTACCACCAAGTGCAAGATTTTTTAACATTTATTTTTCTTTTATTTGACGTATTAAAGTAAATTTGTACTATTATTTTACTATATCATTATATTATTCTATTTGGGAGTCCTTGCAAATGTATCATATAATATCGTGGTCCAGACAGACTAAGAGGTGCACTTAGCTTGTTTGTTTTTAAATTGAATTTTCCTCCCTTAATGTGCACCCACCGATTCGAAATTGTTCTCATTCGCTTTAGCACATTTCATTCTTCAATATCCTTATATTATACTATTTCACGCTGATTGCAAATGTATCATTTAGTCTTAGGGATTTTTTTAACGGTTACTTCACCCCCTTAATTTCACCCGATCGACTCCAAATTGGTGCCATTCGATTCAGCACAATTAACTTATAGAACTCATGTCCTTCGTTTTTTGAAATTTTGTTTCAAAAAAAAAAAGATATTGCATATGAAAATTAAATATGGTCTGGCCAGCCTATGTAGGACATCTAAGTGATAAAATATTAGCATGTGTTAAAGATCACAAAATATATTGTTGAAAATTTTGGCTATGCTATCACAAAGCCAAAGATTTAAAAATTCATTGAAAAATGAATCTCTTGAAGATTAATTTTCCTACACAAAATTATACAATCCAAGACCCGGAATATCTATTTCCGAAGATTTGATCTTTAAGAGGCGAAAATATTCACCCTTATCGCGAATCTCAAGGGAATAAATTCTAGGGAATAATTTTTTATTCCCATGAACAATAAATTGGCATCGCCAATTAGTAGGGAATAAAGTAAACATTTGTGGCAAGTCGAATATTCTATTGTGAATTGATGTAATTTTATTTTTACGAATATTTTTTTAATTTTCTACATAAATTCTTATTATTCAGTAAAATGCATAGTATTTCGCTCCGATTTATGTTATTAGAAGAAGAAAATAAATTATTGGAGAAAATAAGAAGACGAAATTTGAGATGCATCAAATCCACTGTGTTTATCGGAAGTAATGTAAGTGAAAACATGAAGATTTTGCGTGTTTTGAATGGCCTTCTTTTTAACATAGCGCTTCTGATCAACCCAAACCTATTAATATACAAGAACAATAATTGAATATTATTATGGACATGTAATAATGAAAAATGCTTACTTTTTTCCATTCGGCTATTAATTTCGAAGGCGGACCTTGACTATTTAATTGGATTTCTAGATTTTTCCAGAAGTCAGCCACAGTTTCCTTCTTCTCTTTATGAAACCCTTTGGCAATGTCGGGATTTCCACACATTATATCCACCAATGTAGCCAGCTGTAGCTTGTTTGCATTTCCACTCCTTTTAAAAATCAAATCAAACAATTAAAAACAACTATACGATTATATTAAAGAAAATAACATCAACAAATAAATTTCAATTAAAATAAACAAAAAAATAACAAGAAAAATACTTACATTGTGCTTCCTTTTTTATTCCCAATCAAAATGTTTGTGAAAAAAGTCACATATTTTTTGAGAAAAACTCGCGGTAATAAAAATCGGCGATGCCATATTTTTTTCGAACATGCGACTTTTTTCACGTTGAAATAATTCACGATTGCAACTTTAAGGAAAAGGGAAATATTTCGAGGGAAAAAATATTCGCGATAGGGGTGATTATTATTTATTTTATATGCTGTTCGTCTTTGCAATGTTCTTCCACATAATCATCAAATTAACAGCAACACAACACATTTTGAAAAGTTTATTTTTAATTTGATTAGATGATTAAATGTTTTTATATATTTAAATATCTCCTTATTTTGTTAAACTTTTATTATATTTTCTATGCAATTTTAAAATTTATATATCTAAATTACTTAATTTTAATTTATGTATTCAAACTTATTATACACTAAACAGCCTTGCATTATAGTTAAACGGCTAAGTCCTGTTATGGAAGGAGCCTCAATAAATAAATAAATAACAAATAAACTGTATCTTCTTTAGCTTTTTTTTTTGACTACACACCAAGTTTAAATTTATTATAATCTTATATTATATGTAAAAGTTATGACGCCGAAAAGATTTTTCATGCCCGAAGTAGTTTTCTTTGACACCTTGTAGCTCAACGTGTGTTGCAACACGGTGGTCCAACTTTCAACATTCTTAAAGTTCAGGCCCTCCTCTATGATTTTTACATACATCGTTCTTTTTTATAAAGAGAAGTAGCTCTCAGACAGTTACTGCCTACCAGTTAACTCATTAACGTGTTACCTTCTTTCTGAAAGTGATAGATAGAGTAGAGAGAAGAGATGGTGAAGTGTGATAGAGATAGAAAGCTGAATTCTTATTACAACTCTACTATTGCGTGTTGTATTAATTTTATAGCAGTGTTGCATTGCAGCACCTCTGGTGTTAAGTAGGCGCATTAACGTTCTTAATCTTTTTTTGTAGCCATTTTATTAATTGGTTTACTTCGCCGACGATTTTGCTAACATTACTGACGAAAAAGCTGTGATGTACATTAGTTTTTTTTTCTAAGAAACAAACACAACCCGCGAAGCGTTTAGCTTTTCAGCGAAAAACACCCAGGGTCTAAGGCGGGAATCGAATCCACGACCTCTGGACTGACAGGTTAGCATCAATACTACTCAGTCACAGGGGCACAGGTAGAAGAGTATCAGTCATTGCCGGTACTGTTAAGAGACCTGTAATCTGGCTTCATCAGTTAAACAGCTCAACGACAACTAACACAACACCACACTAACGTACATTAGAAAAATTTATGATGCTGATGACTTGTCTGGTACAGAGATAAAGCCGCATCATTGCTTTATAGTAAACGCGCTAACTACTTCAGCGCTAACTACTTCAACGCTAACTTCTTCGCTAGTTTCAAAGATACAGATTTATTACCAAATTTTTTCAATTGGAACTACTGTACGTTGGCCGTTGTTCTATAAATCCTTTTGAATTAATTATTTAATTCAAACGGTTTAGTAATTCTGAACAATGTCAGTTTTGGGCTTATGTACGGTTCCAAAATGCTTCGGTCTCTTTAAGGTGGTCTGGCATATGTACCCTGATCTAGACAAAGATACATGCCATAGATGAAGCTTTGAAAATAATTAAAGGACTTTTCACACGGTTATATATATTTGATCAGATGTTAATTAAGAAGTACATGATGTATGAGCATCGTGCCAGGAGTGGTTCGTTTGTCTATATATAAAAATAGTTCCATGAAAAAAGGAGATGGCCAATTAGGTCATAAAATTCAGCTCCATATTGGATAAAATTGACCTAAAAAAGGCTATTTCTAGTGTGTTACAAATTAATATCGACAATTTGCTGTAGCAGTTCCTTAATGTAGGGCATCAAAAAAAATAAAAAATAATAAAGAGTTTATATACTCATGAATTACACACTGTATTCTGTTGGTCCGTTTCAACAAAAAAAAAGTATGTCTGCCTTAATATCCGTCTGTTTATTTTGTTTATTTGTACCTTTATGTCTCACTGTACTTGTTTCCCATATGTATGTTTCGTATGTGTTTCTTTGTTTGTATTTTTGTTAAATGTATTTTTTAATACGAGTTACAATTTTTATATAAATTGACATGGTGCAAAAAGTGCGTGTGTTTAGCTGGCGCTTCCACAGCCAGCTCAGCAGATTTTCAGTTTTTTTCTTGTTGTTTCTGTTCTTTGTGCCTTTTTATTGACAATGACGACAACAATAACAGCAGCAGCAGCAGCAGCAAGCAGCATTTAAAACAGAAAAAAATAAATAAATAAAACCGTTGTCGACAATGGTGTTATCGATGTCGCCTTCAATACAAAATTTCTTATGGCTGCAGTTTGTTGTCATGGAGTTTTATATGGGAGCAAAACAACATTTAATGTGTAGGTTGTTGCTTCCATTTAGTAACTGAAAAAGCTTAAAAAAATTGGCATTCACTTAACATTGATTTTTTGTTGTTGTTGAAAAATTTGCATTAAGTCTTTTTTTGTTGTTGTTGTTGCCGTCGATTTTGTTGTATTTAAAGCAATTTAGTTTAGTTATGTGCAATGATTTGTGCTGACATCAGGCCTAAGCATTAAATTTTGTGTGAAATTTGTTAAAAAAGAATAAGCAATGAAATAAATATAGTATCTTTTGTACACTTAAAGAAATATATTGTAATAAAAATCTACATATAGCAATCCCTTCGGTCCTTAAAAAGGATAACAATATAAAGTTGACGCTTTGTTTATATGCCTACGAAATCCTAAATAGATAATTAAACTAAAAAAAAATTCTATTTTTCTAATGAATGGTTCTGGTAAAGCGCACCAACAAAATATACAAGTATATCGCACATAGTTATAATGACTCTTCATAGGAAATCTCGTAAGGCTTACCTTTAAGATATGAGATGTGCTCAGCACTTTTATGTGAACCACCACGAGAAACATTTTTATGAAACATTTTAATCCTGTTACTCTTCGTTGTACGGGTCTTTTTTCCCTTTCCTAAAAAAAGGGAGAAAACTCCTCTTTAGCGGCGATATAGAGGGCTATAATATTCTACAAAATATTTCCTCGTGGTATTTTGCATAAAAAAGCTGAACATTTCTTTTACTTTAAACGTAAGACTTACAAGGTTTTTATGCCAAGTGCTAATTTTGCATAAGTATGAAATTAGCCCTTAAACATATTTTAAGTTTTGAATGATTTTTGGCGTTCAAGTTGAGTCTAAAGTCTGAGTGTCCTTTACGACCTGCAGAATAATTTTGTGGAAAATATTTTTGTAGAACATTTCAGCCCGCTATATCGCTGGTGTAGGGGAGGTGTTTGCCCATTTTTCTTAGAAAGGCAAAAAATTACACACATAACGAAGAGTTAGAAGGTTAGAATGTTCCAAAAAATGTTTGTCGTGATGTTTTACATCAGCCACGTCAAACTTGCGGTCCGCGGACCGCATGCCCGGCCCTCGACATGATTTTTTCCGGCCCTCAACACTTTTCCACAACTCCACTGTTTTTATTAAAAAACTCAAAAATAAATTATTTAACAAAAATATATCAAAGTAAAAAATTAGTAAAGAAAATTCATCAAACTTTTCTAGTTGTAACACTATTTTGCTTAAATATCGATAATTAAAATTTGACAAATATGAATAAAGTTAAATTTAAAAAATAAAAAAAAACCCAGCTACGTAAAAAGACTAAAAGAAAAAAAAAAACATCTACAGTGCCCGGAACATAGCGACTTTTACATCCGGTAACCATTATTGTGAAGATTTGAAGATTAAATTTTTAATGATTCCCAATTGTAAAAGTCGCTATGTTCCACACAATGGACTTGTTGTTTTTTCTTTTAGTTTTTTTACCCAGTTGGTTTTTTTTTTAATTTTTTAAATTGAACTTTTTATTTATTTTCTTTTTAGTTTTCGTACACAGTTTGGTTTCAGATTCTTTTTACTTTTTACGCCATGGGGTTTTTTGGTTGTTAACTAACTTTAAACTATTAAAGATTCCAAATGGTCATTCAAAATGCAAAATTCTAAGAGAAACCTAAAGACTATTTTTATATACCTGTTCAATGATACCCATTTTAAAATAGTTCGCCTAATTTTTATTTTTTTCGTTCTCACAAAATTGGGTCTGTTGGCCGCCATATTGAATTTCGACTACTGTCATATCTTTAGTGACACTGGCAGGATTAAAGCAATTCGATATTTTGTAATGTGCAAATTATCCATGTTTAGTGGCACATATATTTGTGAACAGCTTTTTTCACATATGCACACAGAAATATTTCCATGCAAAATCGTAGAAAACCAGGTTAATTTAAAATTTTTCGGTAGTGATTTTGCTTTGTAGGTGTTTCATGTTAATTCAACATGATTGACAATAATCTTGAATGGAAGTTTATCCTTTTGAATTAACTATATTTCATGTTGATTTAATATTACAGTGCAGTTAAATCAAAATGAAGTTGATACTGAAATAATACGAAAAATTATGTTAAATCAAAGTTATTTCGAGTTGAAACAACGTGAATTTGATATTGGCACAACACGAAGAATCATGTTGAATCAAAGTTATTTCAAGTTGAAACAATGTGAATTTAATATTGAAACAATACTACGAATCATGTTGAATTATAGTTATATCAAGCTGAAACAACATTATTTTAAGGTAGTTTTTTTTAATTAATTATATTATTGGCATAGGCATCAGAAAACTTTGTGTTGTAGTTGAATGCCCCAACCAAGATTTGAACTCGTGCCACTTGCATGATAGTCAACGCACTAACCACTGCGGTCACAACAGCATCAAACTTTAGTTTAGCTATACACTAAATAAATACCCATCGTATGGAAAAGGAATTTCATTTTATTTCAACATGATTTAAATGATTATTTATCATAAAACTTATTTGAAATTAAAGTTATAGTCATGTTGATGTAAAATGAAATGTAACGTTTATAACAAAGTTGTTTAACAGTGGAAACTTTAAAATCAAATAGAGAACACAGCTTGTGACAGACAGCCAGACCGGCAGACAGACGGACGGACAGACGTACAGCGTAGCGAAAGCAATAGGGTTAATTTACACTTTTGGTGTACGGAACCCTAAAAATTTGAAAAAAATCAGTATATTTCAAGACTTTAGTCGTCGCTTAAGCCACCTCCAAACATTTTTCAATCGGTGCAAAAATTGCTACATAGTAGTTTTAGATGACTCAAATATTTATACGGGTTGAGAACTAGAATCGGAGTACTTTTTAATATATGTGTAGGGCTCTTTTTAAAATTCCTTGTAAAAATATCACACAATTGAATAAAATCCCTTTAAGCAAGCGGTTCCTCTATTAACTGGTAACTCTGCTGTAATTGCCAAAAAATTTAGTTTTTACGTGGTCGCCATTAAAATCAATCGCTAAATGTGTTAGTTTCGGTAAAGTTATTCTCTAATAAGTTAAAAGTGTTAATTAAATATCAAAATATTAAGTAATAAATTGAATTAATATAATTTAATATAAAATCAACTAAAATGCAATAAGAAAGTGTTAATATAAAATTTTTATAAAAGTAAATCTTGAATAAGAAATGTGTATGTACATATAATTGGTTTTGCATGTTGAAGTACAAATGAAAAAGTTTGATGTTCTTGTTGTTATTAGTGGTATTTTAAGTGTTTTTTTTCTGATGGCCCTCAATTGCATTTGGGTGTGTGTGTATGTGTTATTGTTGTTTTATGTTTGGGCATGAAAGAAATGCAAGAGAAAAAAATTAAAATTCTCAATAGCAAAAGCAGAGCAAATTTGTTTGTGTTTTGTTTACAAAACAAGGCATCACGTGTTTTTCATGTTTTTTTGTCATATTAAATAGTGCGTTTTAGAGTTGCCATTATATAATTGAAATATGAGTAAACGGGTTTCTATTCGGGCGTTTAATAAATAAAAATTAATTAAGTGCAAGTATTTCTGTACTAAATTAAGAGGTGAGTAAACTTAAAACATACTATGTACAGAGTAGTGTTGTTAATTATTCGGGTTTTATAATCGTGCGAATAAACTTTCATAAGTTTTTTCGGGTTTGAACAGCCGAATAATTTTAAACTTTTTTCGAATGTTCTAACGAATAAAAAAAATTATCCGAATAACCATGTTAATATATTCTATCACTTGCTTTGCCTTTTTAAAGACGTTAACAGACATTCAACCTTCAGCCAAACTCCTTTCTACATATTATTTCTTCGATTGAATTCAGATAAATTTTCTCTACGTATTTTGTTCTTGGGCGCATACTATTCTTTTCAAATGTGTTTTGATCTGCAGTGAAACTATCAATTTGTATATAATGAACCTAATAAAAAAATTTCACAACTCTTAATTTTTTCTTAGAATTGAAAAACCAATTCAAAAATAAAAAAATCTTCATAGCTATTAATTTCTGCCTATGATTATTTTTAGATTTTTTTAGACTGTAGATATATAGTACTTTTAACGCCTACACACAGAAAAATGTTCATGTAAAATCGTCGAAAACTATGTTAATTTAACATTTCGGTAGTGATTTTGCTTCAAAAGTGTTTCATGTAAAATCAACATAATTTACAATAATCTTGAAAGAAAATTTATCCTCTTGAACTCACTATATTTCACGTTGATTTAATATTTCAGTACAGTTAATAAAAATGAAGTTGATAAGGAAATAATACGAAAAATTATATTGAATCAAAGTAATTTCGAGTTGAAACAACGTGAATTTGATATACGAAAAACACGAAGAATCTTGTTGAATCAAAGCTATATCAAGTTGAAACAACGTGAATTTGATATTGAAACAACACGAAGAATCATGTTGAGTTAAAGTTATATCAAGCTGAAACAACCTGACTTTAATGTAGCTATTCTATTAATTACTTTACTTACGTGATAGCCATCAGAAAACTTTGCGTTGTAGCTGACTGCCCCAGCCAAGATTTGAACTCGACATAATTTAAATGATTATTTGCCATAAACTTATTTGAAATTAAATTTATAGTCATGTCGATTGAAAATGAAACTTAACATTTATAACAAAATTGTTTTAACGGTGATTTAAGGTTAGATTAATAATTTTCCGTTTAAAATTACATTTTCGCTGGTAATTCGTTTTTTGTCGTCTACATGGACGACACGTGTAAGAATAAACAACAACAAGTCACACAACTAAGCAGAACAGTGAATTGTATCAATGAACAAATAATCACTAACACATACAAACAACAAATTATTTCTTGTAAATTTAATATAATTTCCAATCAAAATTGCGGCATGTTGATTTTAAATTCCTTTTTTTTCCTGTGTGTGAAAATCAATAAAACTGCGCAGGGAACTAGACTAAATGAAGAACATTTAGCATCGACATTAAAAATTACATCAAGCAAAAATTTAGCTCCAGACTTTGATGATATGAAAAATGACAAGCAGTAAATTATATCCAGCAAAAAATTTTTTATTTTCTTTTTATAAATATATATACGTTTTTTTCTGCTTGTTATCTTCGTGGATTATTTATATTCAATTCTTAAATTAAATTTTAATTTTTAATATAAAAGCAAATGCAGCCCACAAGACGATTTGATTTGATTTAATTTGATTTGGTGTGATTTCTTTTGATTTGGTGTGATTTCATTTGATTTGGTTTGATTTGCTTAGATTCGGTGTGATCTCCATTGATTTAGTGTGATTTGCTTTGATTCGGTGTGATTTCATATGATTCGGTGTGATTTCTTTGATTCGGTATAACTTCCTTTGATCTGATTTGATTTGATGTGGTTTGATTTGATTTGGCTTGATTTGATTTAATTTGGTGTGATTTGCTTTAATTCTGTGTGATTTCCATTGATTTGGTGTGTTTTGCTTTGATTTAGTGTGATTTGATTTGATTTGGTGTAATTTGCTTTGATTCGGTGTGATTTCCATTGATTTGTTGTGATTTGCTTTGATTCGGGGTGATTTCCTATGATTCGGTGTGATTTTCTTTGATTTTGTGTGATTTCCTTTGATTTGATTTGATATGAATAAAAAGATTAATTGAATTAATAACCAAATTATTTTACTTAAATTTTCATAAATTGTTATGCATTATAAATCTCAGATTTCTACAGAATATCACAGCTAGCTAAAATTCTAAAGAAGAAACAGAGAATTATTTTCAATGATTAAGCTTTTTATTATTTATTACACATATTTCCGTTTTTTCTCTCTTGCTCTACCACATCAATATTTCAAGTGTGCTGCTGCTGGACTTGTCTTGTTAATCGTTTAAATGTTTTACACGTGATATGACAAATAAATTTCTTTAGACACACACACGCATACAACAGGCAACAAATGTCAGCAACTACAAAAACGCGTTAAAATGCCCTCATCTTCTTCTAGTGTAACATTTTATATAAATATGTAGCCGATGTTGCCTGTTGTCGTTATTATTGCCGCTGCTATTATTATTGTTATTGTCCTAGTCATCAACAACAAGAACATTATATCAGGCCAACAAGTAAAAAACTGTTCATACCAGCCATCCGTCTATCCATCCATCTTCTCATCTAGCAAATCGATGCCGGGAATGTAAATGTGTATGAGTGTGTGTTTTTAAGTTTTTTTGTTTTTTATTTTATAGTCTCTGTTGTCTGTTTTGTCTGCCTTGTCATCCTCATCATGTCTTCTATCTTGATAATAATATTGTTTGCTGTTCATCATTATTGTGATGATCAACACTACTATTATGACTTAATAAAAGCTTGTCATAAAGGATCGAACATAGTTGATCACATGAAAGAAAACAAGACAAACAAAATCATACGTGATGTTAACAAAAAGTGCAATTTTTTTTTTGGTTTTCGAGGGAAATGGTGAGGAGAGAAAGATATGACACTAATAGTATGAAATACATGGCCTTTAAAATGAACTGTTCGCTTTAGCTTTAACTGCAATTCTTTATAGACTCCTAAATTAGAAAGAGTTCAAGATAACGTCTGATTGTATACTCTTGAAAGCTTAACATAACTGCTAGGAAGCGTTTTAGAGAAATGGCTATAAAATTTCATTATAATTTTCACAAGAGATCAGACTTTTCTTAAATCGTGACGACTGATGTCTAAAGGACATTCTAAAGGACTTCATCCGGGGCATGGTCTTTTTCCATCTCAGTAATATTAAAAATTTTCGATATATTTGATTAATTCTCGTATATTCCAGAGAGAAGAGTTATCTCTCTTCTGTTTTAATAAAATGATGATCATCATTCTAGAGATGGCTCGATAAGAGAATTTTTAAATATATTAGTGTCATTTTGATCAAAATTCACCCTCCCTCTACTAAATAGAAAAAATTCATTCATTATTTTTTTATCTCTAAAACACTGTCAGTTTCATATACTACCAAATAGGCAAATTGCTATTGATTTTTATTAACGTATTGCCAAAGTCTTACCCAAATATTCCATCACTCTATTTAGTTCGGCTAATACACAAATGAAACTATTCGTATCAATACATTTCAATGCCCACAAACACACAAGCGTACATACACTCCCTTACATGCAGTACTCTTAATGTCATCACAGTTAAATGTCGTCGTTGTAGAACAGCCGACTGACTATTAAATGTGTGGGTTGCTGCAACATATGCTTATATTGCATTGTATGCATGTTGCAAGTTACATTTATGATGACTAAGTTGATTGTTACTAAACGATTTTATTTTTATATTGAGTATAACAAATTTTTTTTGCTCAAAAACAATTTTCTTTTTAAAAGTTTTTACTATTTTCTTTATGTTTTACTGCTGCTGTTGTTGTTGTTCTTTAACTGTTGCCATCCTTTTGTGACTCGATAATGGCATTGACAAGTGGTTGCTTTATTGGTTGTTTTATAAATTTCATGATTTGTTGATGTTGTTGCTGTTGTTGTCTGTATTTAAAAGTAATTTGTTGTCTGTTTATTGTATGTATGTTGTAGTTACAGTTGTTGCTGTTGTTGTTGTCGTTAATAAATTTTGCTATTTGTGAATTATAGTTGTTGCTATTGTTGTTCTTGTTGCATTTTTATTATTGACGCTGGTTGGTGGCTGTTTAGTGCTGTCATCAATAAGTGCTTTAAAGTCGATTTTAATTTTATTTTATTTATTTTGATTTTTTTCTTTGCGTTGAGACTAAGTGATGTTTTAGAAATCAACGAGATAACTTTTCCTTAATAGAAAACTTTGTTGAAAGGGAATTATAGGAAAAAGTTATTGGTAAGATTATATACCTGTCGTGATTTGTACATATAATATGATAATTTTTAGTTATTTCAGATATTAAGAGAATGTGAAATGTTTGGCTCAAGAGGGGGAACTCTATAAAATGAAATTGTATTTAGGGTCATATATAGAATTTTATTATTTTGTACATAGAATTTAAGTCTTTTGCAGGATGGGAAAATAAATGATTATATATATAATTGGATTGATTATAATTGGCTTTATTATATACATGTTTACATATATGAACAACCCAGCCCATTGTGACTCTCCCAGTCTTGCAAATAAAGCTTGGATATTTAATCAATGTTATACAGATGTTCTGTCGATAGTAATTAATCTCTATACAGTGTTTAAGAGCAGGTATCACCAAGTGTTTTTTTTATTTATTTTGGCACTTGCTACTGCTGTTGAACATTTTAAAAATGTACGGCAATAGCCAATATCTGTGGAGATGCCAAAATCCGCACGAACAGTAACCATTAGGCGGTAGTGAGAGTTTATACACACAACTTCCAAAGTTAATAATATTCGAACATCTTACTCTTAATAATAATTCGAATTTCAATTAAGTCAAATAATGAGCTAAAAACCGGAATAATTTCAGACTTAAATTCTTTGTGTTTGAAAAATCCATTCTTAACTAAAGCGTTCTCTATTTGGCTGCAAAATTCCATACTTACAGTACTTTTGACACCGTTATGGCTCAAAATAACGATATAAAAATAAACAATAAATAATATAACCAGACATATGATTCTAACCATATCCTGATTAAAAAATTGACAGCAGTAAAGAAATTATATATTTTTAAATAAAATAATATTACATATTTCTTTTCACATACATATTTGTTGACACACGTTTTATTAATTTACTAGTTTTTTCGACTAGGCGATGCACAGACTTTAAAAATATTGAGGAGAAGTCCTTAATGCGGAGGAAATAACTCTGTAAAAAAAATTACTTCAAAACAAAGATCCCATTGAACAGATTACAAACCGATCACAATTTTACGTTAGGTCAAATGGTGTTGTTTTGTGTTTGTCAGCAATTTTTTATAGTGCCTAACCTTTCATTTCCTTGCAAATAAAAAGTTTTGAGATCGGTGAAAAAATGGCGGCGTTATGCAATAATCAATCAATGGGATCAAACTACAAGCAAACTCTTTCAAACACAAAAATTATTTTGAAATTCGGTTCAGAAATGACAGGGTTAATCATGGAGGGAGCAAACTTCCCCACCAATTTTCGAAAAAAAAAATTATGGGACTAAACTTCAGGCAAACCCTTTCAAAAAAAAAAAAAAACAAAATTTGTAAAATTGGTTCACAAATGATAAAGATAAGCATTGGGGAGCAAATTTTCCCATCGATTTTGAAAAATATTACAGATAAAAGTGCAGGCAAACCCTTTCAAACAAAAAAAAATTTTTAAATAAGTTCACATCTGAAAATTTTCTCCACCGATTTTCGACAAAAAATTATGGGACTATGCTTCAGGCAAAACCTTTTAAACAAAAATAAAATTATTTTGAAAATCGGTTCACAAATGCCAGAGTCAAGCATAAGAGATGGGGGATCAAATTTCCCCACCGATTTTGGAAAAAAAATTATTAGATTAAGCCGCATAACTCTTTCAAACCTAAAAATAATTTTAAAAATCGGTTAACAAATGACATAGTTATGCGTGGGGGACCAAACTTCCCCATCACTCTCCCACTTATGTTATGGGACCAAACTGCAACCATATTACAGAATAAAAATGCAGGCAAACTCTTTCAAACAAAAAAATAATTTTGGAAATCAGTTCATATATGACAGCGTTCATCATGGGAGAGCAAATTCTCTCAACGATTTTCGAAAAAAAATATGGAACTAAACTTCAGGCAAAGCCTTCGGCGGCTTTAATTTAAGTTTTCAATTAAATTATATTTTTATTTAGAGATATATGTGAAGCATATAGGCAAAGAAATCTTTGACTGCGCGGAGGGTTGAACTGCCGTTTCGATAGCTCCCGCTAATCTCATCAGAGCTCTTTACCGCTTAGACCACTCGCCCAAAGTCGGTGGTTTGCAGTCAAGAGTTGAATATCATCTAACTTCTATGTCAGTTCAACACTACACGCAGTCAAAATTTTCTTTGCAAACATGCTTCACATTTATCTCTAAATAAAAATATAATTTAATTCAAAAATTAAATTGAAACCGAACTCAAGCCATAAATAATTAAATTTCTTTGGATATAAACCCATACAGTTCGACTAAACTCATATCTTAATTTTATTTTGTTCTACACTGTTATTATTATAAATGAGGACTGGTTTTTCAAAAGGCCTTATTTCCATTTCCGATCTTGAACAAACCTAAGAACTCTATTTAATTTTTCATGCTTACCCATATCCTCTAGATCTCTAAATAAATATATATAATTTAATTGAAAAATTAAATTAAAACCGAACTCAAGCCAAAAATAATTAAATTTCTGTGGACAAAATAAAATTTTCAAAACATTAGGGCAGTAACGGCTAATACTGGCAGAGGGAGGGCATTAAAATGATTCACACGTGTAAACTTTCAAAACGCCGACACACGTATATATTTTTTTGTGCCCTCTGCCATAATCTGTCATTTGAGCCTAGTAATTTTGAAAAAAAATATTTTGCTGTACAGTTTAATAGACCATAATAGTCTTTGATAATTTATTTTCTAAAGTTTAACTGCCACAACCTTTGCCCTTTGTTCTTTATCTTCTTGTTCGACATTAAACAAATAAATTATTAATATTTTTGAACCTTTCAAAAACTCAAACAAACAAGATCCTTCTAGACAAGTGATCTATGTAGATCAAATAAAAAAAAAAAGATAACTACGATTAATTTTATGGCAGTCATAAAACAATATTATTGGCATTATTGTGGTCAAGTGTTGACAGCATAATAAAATAATTGTCGACAAGTTTGAAAGGAACATGGCAACAGCAACAGCGCAATCACTAGCAACGATTACAAGCTGCCATTATAATAGAACATGATAGGAAAATCGTTATACTTAAGTACAGATGGCAGTGCCTATCATTTGATTGGCTTGAATCAAGTACGACCATTTTTAGGGTTCCATACACCAAAAGTGTAAAGGAGCCCTATTGTTTTCGTTATGCTGTCCGTTTGTCTGCCTGTCTGTCTGTCTGTCTGTCTATCTATCCGCCTGTATTTCTGTCTGTCTGTTTGCCGCAGGCTGTTTTCTCGGGAACTCTTAGAGCTACGGACCAGAAATTTTCAGAGAATATGCAAAACTTTGGCCGCTAGAACAACAAATATATGCCATTTAAAAATTAAAGGGTGTTCTAAAGCGAGCAACGAAAAATTTTGAAATACTAATGTAATATACAGATACTTTAAATTTTCAAAGTTAGTGTTAATTAACACTTATGCCTAAAACAATAAAAGTTAAAGAGTGTTCTATCAGTTAATGTAATTTTGACTATATAATTTAGACAATTTACTATATCTTGGAAACTGCAAGAGGTAAAATCTTCAAATTTTAAAAAAACGCTAAAACTAAAAAAATTCCAAAACTAATAAAATGTCAAAACGAAAAATCG
Source organism: Panzeria rudis (assembly GCA_956483635.1). Classification (NCBI taxonomy): domain Eukaryota; kingdom Metazoa; phylum Arthropoda; class Insecta; order Diptera; family Tachinidae; genus Panzeria; species Panzeria rudis. The sequence continues at coordinate 17,455,775 of OY101451.1, read as the reverse complement.
CCAAAATGAAAAAAGCGCTTAAAGAAAAAAAGCACCAAAATTAAAAAAATCACTAAAACGCAAAAAAACACCACAACTAAAAAGATTGCCAAAAAACTAAAAAACCCAAAAGAAAAAACGAAAAAGTCGTGAAAACAAGAAAAAAGAGCTAAAATCTAAAAAAATCGCTAAAACTAAAAATATCGTCGAAAAACGAAAAAAATTGCCAAAAATGGAAAAAATCAGCTAAACGAAAAAAGCGCTAAAAAACGCCAAAATTAAAAAAAGTCAAAAACCGAAAGATCGCCAAAACGAAAAAAAGTGTCAAAACCAAAAGAAAAAAACGCCAAAACTAAAAAAATCTCCAAAAACCGAAAAAAGCGCCAAAAACTGACACAAAGCGTTAAAACTGACAAAAAAGTACCAAAACTAAATAAATCGCTAGAACTAAATGTGTCGTCAAAAAGCGAAAAAACGTTAAAACTTAAAATATGTCAAAATGAAAAAATCAGCAAAACTAAAAAAATCATTAAAAAACAAAAAAAAATTTTTTAAAAACGATAAATCGCAAAAAACAACAAAAAAATACCAAAATGAATAAAAGCACCAAAACCAAAAAATCGCTAAATCAACATAAAAACTTAAGAAATAAATAAACTAAAATTAAACGAAAAAGCAAAGTGAAAAAATTGCCAATGAAATAAGGGCAAAAACGAAAAGGGATAAATGTGTATTCGTACGGAACCCTTCGTGAGCGATTTAAAGTCGCAATTTACTAATTTTTTTCTTTAATCTCGTGACTGTGCTTTAGTTTTATGCTCACAGTCATGTTTAAAGCGAGTGAGCATGCGTGAATAGAATTTTTATTTAATTTTTTTGGTTTCTAACAACACTAAAGCATGCTAACAACACTAAAGCATTCTATCAATACTAAAGCATTCGAATCGTTTTATAATCGAAGCAGTTCCATCAAAGTTATACGTTTAATATTAGTATTTTTTGATCGGATCCACTGTGCATCGATCGTGTAGATTATAGTAACCGGGCTTAGAATTTTTTTAGCCTGAATTTTTGTTTTATAACAAAGTTTGTTAGCACTTATTTGGCCATACTCGAATTTTTGATCATGATTGAAAATGTTTTCTTAAATCGAATTTTTTTTTAAAGATTTAAGTCAATAATAAAAGTTCGATATTTGAGAGGGAGAGTAGGAAAATTTATTTTTAGGCGAACAATTATTTTAGAATATGACGATTATCTCATTTGAAAATATTGCTATGAAATCATTATAAATTTATAGTGAACGGCTAACTAGAACGGATATAAATCATTTATTCTCTATATATAAGTTTTAAAGTTTTTCTCTTTATTTCTACAAAATATAGGGGATATTTAATTCGTTTCCTAACTTCTCTTGTCCAGTTAGCCTGTGAATTTCTATGTTTCTGCTTTCAAGCCAAAAAATGAAATATTTTTTCATATTATTACCATTTTTAGAGCAATCTCACAGATCATAGTTGCAATATGCTTGTAAACACTTGTAAAACAAGACCATGACTTTGACTCAGCATTGTTACTTAAGTTAAAACTTGTTGCCATTTCTTAGTTTTTTGTTTTTTGTTTTTTGTCTTTCTTTCGTTTAATAATAATGGCTACAATAATCGTAAAAGATCAAAAGAAATAACAGCGGCGCTTGCTTTAACTCATAAAGAAGCCTTCTTTTATCGTTATAATTCACCCTCATTTCATAATAAATTGCTCTCAATTGATCACGACGACACCACAGCAACAGTAACAACAACAACAACAACAACAGCATCAACATAAAGAACAGCAATAATGCAAACTATTTGCCATGTTGTTTGCATTATTTTAATATAGCGGCTGTTAAGTCAAAAAATAAAATGGCCAGTGTTTGTTTGTAAAGTTTTACATTTAAAAGTCTTAAGTTGAGAAATTTTCTGGGATAATGATGAGTTTTCCTAAAGAAGTGTTGATGTTGTTCAGTGGTGGGAGAACATACTACATATATTTTCTTATGATATGTTACGTTTTAACATTTAAGGTCACTTAAATGGCCTTAAGTTATAATGTGAATAATAAGTTGAAGTGATGATGAGATTTTGAAATAAATTCAGAAATCGAATTTGATTAGGAAATAATATCAATAACACTAGGCAACAAGCAAAGTAACAAAGATAATTTTTTTTTATATGTGTATCTTTTTTTAAGAGTTTGATTTACTAATTTTATTATAACTTAAGAAAAACTTGTCCGATATTAATGTAAGATATACCAAAAAATTTGAATCTTAATTGCCTTTAAGATATTATGATATCATATCTTTATATACTCTATAATTTTTGAGTAAGTCAGAGCGAAATAATAAAAATTGTTTTCCAAAATTAAAAAAATTTTTGGCTCTTTCAAAATTTATAAATTTTAAAAGGCTTAAAATTAAAACTTTAATGTATTGCTGTACCATGAAGTCATGTCTAGCGAAAATAAAAATAGTTTGTTTTCATGAAAAACGATGGAAAAATGTAGGTTTTATTCTCAATACTCAAAGCCACCTGAAGAAGCTGCTCTACAGATTTTATTATAAATTGAAAATACCTCGTCCGATTTTGCTAAAAAAAGATTGCTGTTTTTAATAAATGTTCAGAAATAAAAATTAAAGAATGAAGTTAAGTAAAGTTTTGATGCCGGTAAATCAGATGTTTCTAAAAACTTTAATATTTTTAGAAAATCTGCTCTTCAGGTCACAGTTTAGAACTGGAGGCTAACAATTAAAAACCAGATTAATTATGTTAAATATATCTAATATAATTTGTAGACATATTTAAAAGACTCGATGGTAGTTTTTTTTTCTTAAGCGATTTCGTCGAAAGATTCACTATTTTCGTTCAATGATGGGTGTAGCGTACATTCTTTAATCGAACTGGAATTTCAAATCTCCGTAATTTTTAAGTCTATTCTTTTCAAATATTGAAAGTAAAAACTTTAGTTTTGAACATTTTTTGAGAAAAACGTGGCACAATTCCGCTCCATTTTTGTCAAAATTTAGCAATTTTTCAATCTCATTTCAGAGTCTTGATTTTGATTCCTTTTAACGACAATATGAATTGAGATTACAAAACAATTTTTTCTGTATGTTATCAATTATTAAATATTTTTTTAACATTTTGGTTGTTATTACTGCATATATTGACGAAATGGAGGACAAAAACCAAAATTTTAATATTCAAAGCCAAATATCTTTGAAAATATTAAAGATATTTTAATGATATAAACTGTATTTTCTGTATCTATTTATAAACTTTACACCTAATACCAATTCGTTAAAATCGGATAATATTTGTAAAAATTATGAGGCCGACAAGGGTTTTCATGCCCGAGGTAGTCAACTTTGACATTCTTTTTTCTTTTTTTTTTGTAAAGAGAAGTTACACAATCAGGCAATTAATGCCTACCAGTTAATTAATTACCCTGCGGAAAATTTGGTGACAAATGATCCAAAAGTACTCGTCCTATGACTTGAGAAAGTGAGACTGGTACCAAAAATAAGGAGTAGTGAATGGTGAAAAAATACATATTGTGTAAATGGTCACATGTTAATAATTTTCAATCAATTTAGTTGGTACTCCGGCTAGTATATTAGTAAACGGCACTGAACTAATTTGATGCACCTGGATCAAAGGCCTATTACATGGTATCTATATTATATTAATTGTCTCCCTTCAATGAGACTGTCATGCCACTCAGGAACCTGTTCCGTAACTATATTCAGATATTAATTCCAGCTTAAATGGTATTTATACCATCGAAATCTAAGTTCCCCTGTGGTCGAGTGGGTAGTGTACTAGCCTGTCATGCCAGAGGTTGTCGGTTCGAATCCTATCAAAGACACCGCTTAAAAATAAAATACAATTTCTACTAGGATTTGTAACAGTAAAAAAAATAAATTAGTCGATAATTACAGCTGAATTTGGGAATAATATTTATATATAATCTATATTATTCTACACCGATTAGGACTCCATAAGATAGTTCAGAGACAAGTTACAAGGTGCATACAAAGTATCAATTAACCCCATCCTAGACCATCCCCATGTAAAAGTTGCTGGTTCGCTTCATAGGAAGTGTTAGAACTCGTACTGGTCCCTACCACCTGGGGACCGGTCACGTGACTTGTGTTGTCCCAGTTCCATTTATCGCAGGGTAATGTGTTACCTTCTTTGGGAAAGGGACAGCGTAGAGAGAACAGGTGGTGAAGTGGGAGAGAGATAGAAAGCTTAATTCATTTACAACCCTGCTATTGCAAGTTTTTTGTAGAGCAGTGTTGCAAGCCCCTCTGATGTCAAGTAGAGGCATTGAGTTGTTTAAGCTGTGTAGCCATTTTTTATTCGTTCTTTTACTTCGCCGACGGTTTTGCTACAATACCGACGAAGGAGGGCGCTGTGAAGTGCATTAGGATATGTTAGTATTAATCGCTGCCGGTACTGTCAAAGTGATCAGTGCTATACCTTCATCACTTTAACAGCCCAACAACAAGCAACACAATAGCACACCAATGCACATGAGAAAAATGCATGATGTTGCTGGCTTGTCTGAAACTAGTATTGAACTCAAGACTTCAGGGTTTGTACTCAAACGCGCTAGCTACCCAGTCAACAGCATCCTGTAGCTCACCTTGTGTTTCAACATTCTTAAAGCTTACTTCCTCCTCTATGATTTTTACATTCGTGTTACATTTTTGAATTGGAACCACTATGCGTCCTGGGCCTGCTATTTTCGGCGTTATGGCATCGGCCTGCCACTGTCGGCCTTATGCCATTGGCAGGTCCCCTTATCTTTATCGCTTAGTCAATGGACCGGTCCCATGAACCTCACCAAAAATAAAAGTTATAATATAAAAACAAAAATTTCACCTATCTTGATGACACCAAGTAAACGAAGGTAGTCATTTCAACCTCTAGATGGAAAAATAAGATAGCTTGTCAACAAGAAACAACTATCGCCTGGAAGATACTTAGGCGATACTTAGGAGACACTTTTAAAAATTGTAGCCGAGACGCCAGGTGTTTAGTCGAGAAACCTTCACTTAGCAAGGGCGCCAACAATTAGCTAAGACACAAACGTGGTCCAGGGATTTCCAAAAACGTTGGGAAAAATCTCCCTGAAAGCCCTTTAAGTTCCCCAGATTTTAATAGCTAAAACAAACATCTCCCAAAAATTGTAGATTTTACCCGGATTCCAAAAAGTTAGAACAAAAATCTTTCCAGAATTTCAAAAAGTCCCCGGAAAATAACGGCAACACTGAAAACCATGAAAATACAAAAGCGGCAACACTGAAATTTTATGCTATTTAATTTTGGCGGCGGCTTGTTGCTTTCACTTCGAATTGCCGTTACACTTATTTCTTACCAGTATTCGTTAAGGCCGTGATATTCACTATCAGACTGAGTCGTTAGATCTGACAAAAATCTAATGTGTGGTCAAAATGTATGATAGGGTGGCCTGACAGTGAATATGGATAACAGATTTTTTGACAAGTATTTTGCAAATACTTTTGAAAAATTTCATAAGCTATTATTTTCTATGTGATTTGCAGTTTAGGGGTATCTGCTTTATTTATTAATTAAACAGACGCTGTTGTATATTCTTGTAAATTAGTTAACAAAAAGTGTAAAATAACATAAATATTTCCGAAAAAAGTGTTTTAGCATATTTTTTGTGTGATAGTACACTTTTCTCATTTACAGAAAGATCTGACAGAATTATCTCAAATCTCTTGAATCGTACGATCGAGTAAGATAGTGAATCAGGGCCTTTATACGTATTTGTTGCACGTATTTTTCTCATTTATAAAATTTTTTTATTTACATCCCAGCGTAGAAAATATTTATATGATGTATAGTGTGACATAGAGAACTTCGTTGCAACATCTTGAAAATTTCTATGTTTTCATTAAATTCCTTAGATGTGATTTGGAATAACGAAAAAAATAAAATTTCGTTCATTAAATTTTATCAAGTGTCATAAAAAACATTAATTTTGTTGCCTAGTTTAAGTTACCAATATATGAAATTACTGTAACTAATAAAGAAATATCTACTAAACTTAAAGCCAGCCCAACCACAACTGCAATAGTTTCAGTTATTACAGCTCTAAATTTGTTATTAATATATCAAAGCATTAACAAAATTTTTATAAAAAAAACTACTATTCATTCTTTGTTAAACACAAACCTTTTCAACTCAAGGATAATGTTTTAAAGTTGGAATATTTTGAAAAGTTTTCCTACTTTTGTTTTCTTTCATCCATTTCAACACCGCTATCGACATATAGCCTAAGTCACGCAAATATGCTTGAAAATTATAGTGTTTCAACCAATAAAGAGTATCAGTAAAGTGCTTGAAAATCAATGCAGAATGAAAAAACAGCATTAAAGAGTCATATATTCATTTAACAATAAATTGCAACACGTTTTTGAAACTAATGCACACAATTGACACCCTGAAGACACACTTCATTTAGATGCAACATATAAAACCAAAGCATCAGCAACAACAACAAACTAGATTATAAACAATATTGATGATGATATTAAAGATGTTGCATAAAGTACTCGTAGTATGCAGTAGAGTTTTAATAAAACTGAAATTCCCACTGCCAAGTAGAAATATTGTACGTAGATTATTCCAGAAAAAAATAATAGCAGGTATAAACAGATACTTTAGCCTTAATATATAATAAGTGACCAATTTCAGAGCACGGCATGGCTTCCTTATGTTTTAAAGGAATCAGAAGAAGACATAATCGGCTTCGTTATTGTCTATATTCACTTAAGCCCGATAGAGCGCTCCTATAATTTGAGAAGAGAAACAACAAAACCAAGTTTCTCTGGACTAAACAATTGTTGCTTAAAATCTATAATAACTGGTAATGTGTCCATCCCGAAATACAGGGATTAAGATAGCAACAACTTTTAGCAGAAGATAACGACATATTCCATCGAATTTTGTGTAGAATAGACCGGTTACTCAAGTGAGTAAAGCTTCCTATGAAATTATTCAAATAAAAATTTATTCTAAAAAATATTTCGGATAAATTTAAATATACTTAACTTACAACATTTGCGAGTAATTGAAAAAAATTTTCGAATAAATATTATTCGAATAAAAATTATTCGATTAAATTTTATTCGAATAAAAATATTGAAATAATAATATTATTTATAAAAATTTATTCGAATAAAAGTTACGTTGAATAGCACTATATGGTTTATTCGAAAGTTATACGAATTTATACGAATAAAATTATTTCGATTACTCCCTTTCAAGATTATTAGAAAAAGAAAAAATAAATAAAATTATTAAAAGTTATTCGAATAAAATTATTCGTGTAATATTATTCGAAAAGGTTTTATGTGAAATATAGGTTTTGTTGTCATTCCGTTTGTAATTCACAATATATTAATTTTCGACCCCATAAAGTATATGCACAGAGAAAATAGATTCGTTGAGACAACCGAATTTGTTGCAGGTGTATCAATGATAAGAAAATTAACTACTAGTTAGTTGCTACAACTTATAAAAAGTAAAATAAATTTTTGAACTGAAATTTATTGTTTCGGCTTTTTCAATTCAATATTTGAATTTATATTTCTTAAGAGTGAAGTATTCGAATATTCAAATCAGATTAGCAGAACGGATCAGTACTACTGATTTCCACAGGCCACTACACCGTCTCATCAGCATTCTTGTTCACTTTTACTACTTATGAAGGTGAATGCTTTTTTTTTATAAGGAAACATCAGCTATTTAACTAATTTTTGTCACGTAATAGAATACAAGACTTTTTCATGTAAATTCGTGCATTCATTTTATTTCGACTCAATTTAGTTAGCCGAAATCTTCTCTATATGATTTAATCCAACACTCACACTCGGTGATCCAGGGGAGGGAAAATTAAATTTTTTTTTTAGTTGCAAATACCAATAATTGGTACTACAATCAAATCTATAATATTTTATTCCGTTGTATTCATCATATTCGTTAGTTAGTCATGACAAAAGCGTACGATCTCTTGATCTAATCAATTTAAGAATTGTTACAATTATAAATTATACAAGGATCAGAGAATAAAGGTAAAACAACTGGTGCGTCAAGCAAAGGGAAAGGCTTGGGAAGATTTTGGAAATTTTCTTGAAAAAACTTATACGGAAAACCAGAAATTATTCTACCAAACCGCAAAGAAACTAAGATGAGAGAAAGATTGTCCATTAAATTATATAGAATATAAGGATGGAAACATCTTAAGAGATGAAACAACAATTATGGACAGATAGAGAGAATACTTGTCGGAATTGCTAAATAAAAATCTTAATGCAATAGAACCATTCCAGCTTCCAGACGATGATATCAACACTGATGACTATATTACAATGAATGAACTGAGACATGCATAGGCAAAAATGTAATCAGGTAAGCCAGCCGGTTATGATGAAACCGCTCAAGAATTTTTAAAATATATGGGCGATTCAGGTCAGGAAATACTACTTAAAGTTATGAATATGGCGTGGAAACAGGATTAAATTCCCGAAGACTGGCAAGTTGCCATTATAAATTCAATTGTCAGAATAGGCGATAGCACAAATGTGAGAATCATAGTGGCATATCACTACAAAGTATCTCAGGAAAATCGTACTCACGAATCGTGCTCCAACGTCTCAAACCGGAAGTAGAACAGTATTTCGAGGAAAAACAGTGCGGATTTAGACCCAACCGTAGTACAGAAGACCTCATCTTCACAATGCGTCAGTTATCCGACAAAGCCATTGAATATAACAGAACAATCATCGATCTTGAAAAAGTTTTTCACACTGTGCAATGGGGTGAAATAGAAAAAGCTCTTTTAAAGAAAAATGTTAATCAATCGCTTACTCAAAGAATTTTTAGCTTTTACAATATTTACCGAAACTACATACGAACAGGACACGCAACATCGGAAAAATTCAACACGGGCCAAGGTGTAAGGCAAGGAGATATTCTTAGTCCATACCTTCTTATAATATTAATGAATGATATCATTAAAGGATCAAAGAAAAATATGCGCCCTTACCTGCTAGGAAATTGGAAAATGAGGCAAACGAAACTGTTAATGATAGCTTATGCTGACGAAAGGAGGACAAGCCTGGCAGATTCGGCTAAAAATCTAGAATATAATTTTAATATACTTTCTTCGGAAATGTCCTCGAGAAGTCTAAGAACTAATATTTGGAAAACCGAGACAATGATTACAAGTAAAGAAAAGGAGTCGCATACAATACACATTGCAACAGACGCCTTAAAACAAGTGCAACATTTTAAATACTTAGTTGCCATAATTAGTGAAGACGGTAAAACGGAGAATGATTTAAATGCTAGAATTTCTGCAACGAGTACATTTTACCACGGTCTTAACAGAAATTTCATAAGTAAAAGAGAAGTATCGTCAAAAACGCCTTCCAGGAAAAGTCGCATACAGGCAACACAAATGAAGTGGCTGCGTAGAGCAGCAGAAAAATCAGAAGAAACAAAATCAGAAACGATACTATCAGAAGTAGCCTGCAGGTATAAGCTCTGGATCATAGAATAGAAAATTGTAAAATGCGATGCTAGAGTACCGCAGCAAGTACTCCAAACAAAATCAACAGATTCCCGTCAAAGAGGGCGAAGAATATTAACCTGGTGGGACTCTATAAATGAAATCCTTACGAAACGTAGTGTTGATGCGAAAAATTTAAAATATACAGCCCAAGACCGATGCTATTGGAGAAGACTATGTGAAACCTCTACACTGCAAGGTAGAAGAGGTCAGGAATAAGTTAGTAAGTAAAGCACAATTATGCTCTTATGGTAATGAACATTGATTCTTTTTTTTTGATTCATAGAAAATTGATAGCGTTAGTTGAAATATAGTCTATTTAACTAATACTTTATCGGCCTAATAATTTTCCAACCAATTTTTTTCTGGGTGTAGTTATCGAGTCATATTATAGCTAGTTACAATTTAAATACTCATATACTTTTTTCAATACCAATAAGCAAAGTTTTTGCTAGGGTGTGTCCCAATAAAGGGTAGACTCAAAGGTTAATATACCATAATTATAATATTTTCTTCTTTGATGTCATGATCAGCTAAACTTTCTTTCTAACTCTTTGTAATGTGTAACTTAAAGTAATCCACTTGTCTTTATATGCATACTACAAAGTTATCTAGCAAACTTAGCTATCATTTCAAACTTATTTCGCAAGAAAATAAACTATCTAATGATATCCGATGATATTCTACTAAGTGTAATAAAATTTAGTTTCATTTCTGCCCTTAAGACGAAAATACTGTATAAGTTTTTTTTCTAAGCTTTGCCAAGAACACATCTTCTATAATTGACTTTATTCAGGCCATTTCCCAGGCTCTTTCCTTGCTCTCTTTTCTTTTTCTCCTACAACATTTGATAACAGTGTTTTGTGTATTTTTCTGATTTCCCTAAAGTCTATTTGCATTAATGCTAATAACATGCGCATGATGTGAAATTTTGGAAAATATTTATTCTTCTTTCTATACGTAACGTGTTCAATAGCAGCATATGGGAGTTTGTAGGAGTAAAAGTGTGCATGTATGTATGTTGCGGCAAGTTGCACGTTTTGCGCGTGAAATAAGGCGCCTTTGTATTTAAACTCTAGCTCTGTCTTTCATATTGTCTAAATATAAAATGACTGTTTGAACAATTGTTATGATTAACGGGGTAAAAAAAAATCTAAAAGCAGGAAAGAAAACCTCCATATAATTTAGTTGGTAAAAAGGTCAAACACTTGTTATTCTATTTAGATTTTTTTCCTTTTTTCTTCTTCTCTTTCTAAGACAAACACTCTTAAGCAATGTTTGTTTGCTTTTTGTAAAACGAAGTCGATGGCAGAATTGTCTTAAGAGACGATTTTAAATATGAAAACAAAATGTTTACATTTTAATTCAAAAGATTATAAAGGATTTTTTCCCTCAATATTGATTACATTTCACCAGCATCAAATGCGTCCAATCTCTTTTGAAAATTTATACATAGAATTTTAAATTTTGTCTGAGTTTTTGTGTAGTTAAAAATATAAAAATCAGAGGGAAAAAGGGATATATCTCCTCCAAAAATAAATAAATAATAACTCATTTCTATTGAGTTTCTAAAAAAAGTTAAGCTGGATCCCCGCCTGCTTCCTGCACAATATGATTTTACGAATTTATTGGAAAATAAGGATTTTCGTAGCAGAAAATAATATTCTTTTCTACATCAGGTACTTCTAGAGCTGAACTCTTATTTTGCCTCCATCTTTTTAAGTACAAGTATTTGGTCATGTTAGTTATAGTGTTCAATATAATTTAAATCATCGCCTGGTTGTCTAACAAAAAATGTTCCTTGTTGTTATTTAAAACTCTTTTTCTGTTTTTTTTGTCTTTCGTTTGAAAGTCGTGATTTTTCGTATTTTTTTGTTTTACTTTAAGTAAAGTTTTTACTTTTTTTGTTTGTTGTTTTTGTGTATTTTGGCTTGTTCCACTTTAAAATTTCAACACGTTCATTTTCGTGCTCTACATAATTCATCATTGGTAGGGCATTATACAATATAATACAAAGAAAAAAAGCTATCATCAGCATTATTATCGTCATAAATAGTTGCAACCACAGCTACAATAAGTTCCTTGTTGCCTTAATATATTTATATAAAATAGTCAATAATAACGATGGCATCATTTTTGATGTTCAAATTCTACATGAATCGTTAGAAAATTATTATTGGATGGAAATTTGTGGCATTTCCTTTTTTATTTCTAACCATGCTTTTTTATGATTTCGTTGTTTGTTATAAATTTTATCGTTAGCACGATTTAAGATACTTTTTTTCCTTTCCTAAATTAAATTTTAGGGAAAGCTGTGTCGGGAAGTAAAGGAGATTTTTGTTTTGTAGGATTGGGGAAATATTTATTTTATAGCCGCATTCACGACGTATGATTAATAATAATTAATGCGCTCGTTAGTGCGCCAGACCAAGTTCAGGCCTAATCACAAAGTATATAACTTTGCTTTGCTTAATCATAAAAAAATGGAACTTGAAACAGAAGAATACTTCACATGCGCAGAAAAAATTAAACTTCATATTGATGTCTGATGTCTTTGGTTCGACACTAGTTTCAGGCAAGCCATCAACATCACGCATTTTTCTAATGTGTATTGGTGTGTCATTTTGTTGATTGTTGTTATACTATTAAAATGATGAAGGCAAAGCACTGTTCACTTAGCAGTACCGCTGGCGATTAATACTGACTTACCAATATGCATCAGAGCTCCCTCCTTCGTCCGCATTGTAGCAGAATTGTTGGCGAAGTAAAATAACTACCCAGTAAAAAATTTTCATGTTTTTTGAAGCACTACAGAAATAAAGCTCTTCATAATTCGCTTTAAAATATGAGCTTGTTCAGAAGCTGATTTCATAGCGTCACAACAATGTAGGTTTTGAAGCGAGAAAAGTATTTGCTTTTTAGTTATACAAAAGCTTCCTCATCCAACAACAAGCTATAAAAAAAAGCTGATTTTATAGTTCTGATCCAAAGCAGGTTTTTAAACGAGAATGAAGAGTAACTTTATTTGAGTTTCTTCGTGCCGTTTTTCAACAGCGTTTTTGATCGAGTGATTGGTACGTTGGACTTCAAACCTGAAGGTTCTTAGTTTGATACTAGTTAAAGTTATATAACAAACATTGAGTAAAAATATGAGTCTAATAAAAATAAATGAAGAAACGAAATAAGAAAAATTCAAAATGGCGTCAACGACGCCAATCGACATCGAACCATTATTTTCGTATATTTTCAGTTCTAGTGCTGAAAATGTTGTTGATTTTGAGCGCTTTAAAAGCGTTTTGTGAGCAAAAATGTAGTACTCCAATCCGGGAACTCGCCATACAAAAATCAGCAGCGATATCAGCAGGTTTGTCATCGCTATTTTTATTCCATAAAAGTAGAAACCTGCTTTATTAGAAGCAACTTTTTTACTGGGTAAGCAAATTAATACCCATATTGGACACCAGTGACACTGCAACACACTCTTCTACAAGTTTTAACAAAAATCTTGACTACTTATTCTTTAGCTTCAAGTAAGCCAAATAATAACTAGTTAATTGCAGTGACAATGTAAATGCATTTCTAAGGGATACCACAGGGATATTCATCCAACAAAAATAGATAGTTATCGAATCACATTATAAGTTGGTGCGACTTAAATCTTCATATACTTTCTTGACTACCAGTAAGCAAAGTTTTTGTTAATATATTGTTCCCCTCTTATTATATTCCGAAATATGCTGCTTTTCTAATATTTTGGATAGAGTGATTCTATGTGTAGCTAACACCTCCCCAGAAAGACGCCAATACAGGAGTCATAAAAGATTGCATTTTGTTGCATAGTGTAATCTTACACATCTAATAGGTCAGCATATGAATTATATAAAATTTCAGCAGAAAGAAGAGAAGTGTATTAAAAAAATCAGCACAGCTGTATAAAACCCCTTAATATGTAATAAAAATATCTATCAAAAATCTTTCATGTCTTTAACGATTGATCTTTCAACAATTATACTGTCCGCACCGCCGTCTGTCCTTATAGCAATTTTCTTCTTTAACCCACTAAAAATCTGCTCACCTTTACATAACTCTGCCAATCAAGTTGTTGGCGGTTTTTTAATTACAATTTATGATCATAAGGCCGGCAATCGCTCATAACAGTTTGCTTGCTACAATTCTATTAACACACTGGCATACAGTTTTTGGGAAAATCAACTACAGAACACATTTTAATTACAATTAGACGACAGCAAAAGTAAAACTGTCAATAAAATATAGACTCATGTTGTGTTTTTAATAAGATTGCTAACAAATAAGGAGAGTTCCCACGCTAGACGTTAGATTAAATTTTATGAAATTTTAGTGGTTAAATGTTTATTTTAATTTTTATTACTTTTTATTGCAAAATTTCAATTTGAAGAGATTTGTGTTAAGTTCATGAGAATGTGCAGAGCCAAAGAAATGGCATAAGTGGAATATTTTGAAAAATTTATTAATATTAATTTGTTAATATTAATTTAAAAAGTTATTTAAATAACTTTTAATATTATGACTGAAAATATAAAATTTTCCAGCTCTGTTTTGAAAATTTCCTAAAAAATCTACTTGACTGGTTTCGCAGGACAAGCTTGGACAGGTGACAGAACGAGCGACATTAATTGGGCAAATTATAAAAGTTAATTGATTTATCGGCTGGGAGTTTTGAAAATAAATGAATATTTAAAAATTTAACAATAGAGTTTTAATAAGAAAATTCCACAGTTTTCTTAAATGTTTAGCAAAAATTTAAGTCTTTTCTAAAATCCATTTAATTTGATGCTACAACAACACCATTGTTAGTCCAACTAAAATTTCATTTTAATTTAAAAACAATTCCTTGCTTTCCTATTATCTTCAAATTGATTGCTACGTTTTTCTTTTACTGCGTTACAAGTATTACATCAAGATCATCATTGTAGCCAATTGGCATCATTATCAAGTGCAATGGTATAAATTTGAAGTACTTTAAGACTTGGGAAATTATCATACATCACTGTATGAAAATCTTTAACAAAAAATATACGAAAAAAATTTAAAAGAAACTAGCAGGTAAAGTGCATCTATTTAAAACTACTTAAAACAAAGATCTTCTATTTAGACAGTCTACAAAAAGTGTAATATTTGTCCATCACGGCCAAATGATGAAAAGATCTATAGTTTTTGGCCGAAAAAATAAAACAACAGCACAACCATTGAAATAAATAAAACATTGCTTTAGTTATAAACTAAACTATGGAAATGAATACTCAACTTTAAGTAAATTGCTTTAAATTAGCTGGAGTTTTTTTTTTGCTTGGGTTTTGTTTTTGGGAAAAGATTTTTGCCGCCAACGAAATACCAAGCAAAAAAAAAACAAGGCTTAGAATCCATAAATATAAAATGAACAAAAAACATACAAACCAATAACGAAAGCATATGAAAATTTCAAATATGTGCAATATAAGTTGGCTAAGAAAATCATAAAAAAAATTCAAAGACCAAAAAAAAAAAAACAACTTCAAGAAACCACACAGTATTGCTGGCTGGCTGGTTGGCATGAAGCTTGTAAGAAGAACACACAAATATGTAAAGCAATTGAAATAGCAGCAACATTGGCGGCTGTTTTTGTATGCGATTTCGGTTTTTTTTTTGTTTTCGTCATTGTGTGGCATTAAAATGTGCATCTTTATTTGCGCAATACATTTTGTATGCAACGTCAGCAGCAGCAGCAGTAGTAACAAAAAAAAAAATAAAACTACAAGGTTTTAGTTTCCTTCTAAAGCCAAAATGTGCAACAAAACTGTCTTGACCAGCTCACCATACACAACAAACAACAGACATTAATCCATCAATCCATCTTAGTGGTAAGAGAATGCCAGATGTTTAAGAAACAGTTTGACGGAAAGAAAACCAAATGATTAAAGGTTCTCCGAGAAGATTTCAGTTAAAGCTTTAATGAAGTCCTTAATAGGTAGCAAAAGCAGTGCTGATGAATTAAGTAACTGTAATAAGCTTATAAAAATCATTATGCAATTGCGATTTCCATCCTTGTAATGAATTTTTCATTCCCTGGAATAGACTTTTTGAATCTTAACTATTTATCTTCTCTGCGGATGGCAAATACTAATATTTTTACTATCAGACATAAATCGAAAAAAATGTTTATAGGAAAATTTTCATATCAATAACTTTTTTATAGGAAATTGTGATATTGCTAAATTTTCTATACAAAACGGCTAATATCGATAAATTTTCTGTCGAAATATGTATTTCGATTTCAATAAATATTCTATCAAATTTTTTGATTTCAATAAATTATCTATAGAAAGATATCGTATCAATAAATTTTCTATAGAAATTTTTCGATACAATAAATTTTCTATAAACATTATTCGATATCAATAAATTTTCTATAGAAATTTTCCGATATCAATAAATTTCCTATAGACATTTTTCGATATCAATAAATTTTCTACAACAATTTTTCGATATCAATAAATTTTGTATAAAA
The DNA here is from genome assembly GCA_956483635.1 of Panzeria rudis. Classification (NCBI taxonomy): domain Eukaryota; kingdom Metazoa; phylum Arthropoda; class Insecta; order Diptera; family Tachinidae; genus Panzeria; species Panzeria rudis. Next base: position 17,439,619 of record OY101451.1, on the reverse strand, counting down.
ATTTTTGGATATCAATAAATTTTCTTTAGAAATTTTTCGATATCAATAAATTTTCTTAGAAATTTTTCGAAATCAATAAATTTTCTTTAGAAATTTTTCGATATCAATAAATTTTCTTTAGAAATTTTTCGATATCAATAAATTTTCTTTAGAAAATTTTCGATATCAATAAATTTTCTTTAGAAAATTTTCGATATCAATAAATTTTCTTTAGAAATTTTTCGATATCAATACATTTTCTTTAGAAATTTTTCGATATCAATACATTTTCTTTAGAAATTTTTCGATATCAATAAATTTTCTTTAGAAATTTTTCGATATCAATACATTTTCTTTAGAAATTTTTCGATATCAATAAATTTTCTGTAGAGAGTTTTCAATATCAATAAATTTTCTTTAGAAATTTTTTGATATCAATACATTTTCTTTAGAAATTTTTCGATATCAATACATTTTCTTTAGAAATTTTTCGATATCAATAAATTTTCTTTAGAAATTTTTCGATATCAATAAATTTTCTATAGCAATTTTTCGATATCAATAAATTTTCTATGGCAATTTTTCGATATCAATAAATTTTCTATAGAAATTTTCGATAGCAATAAATTTTCTATAGAAATTTTTATATATCAATACATTTTCTGTACAAATTTTTCGATATCAATAAATTTTCTATAAACATTTTTCGATATCAATAAATTTTCTATAGTAATTTTCCGATATCAATACATTTTCTGTAGAAATTTTTCGATATCAATAAATTTTTTATAGAAATTTTTAGATGTCAATAAATTTTCTATAGAAATCTTTCGATATCAATAAATTTTCTACAGAAATTTTTCGATATCAATAAATTTTCTATAGTAATTTTTCGATATCAATATATTTTCTATAGAAATTTTTCGATATCATCAAAATTTCTACAGAAATTTTTCGATATCAATAAATTTTCTTTAGATATTTTTCGATATCAATAAATCTTCTATAGAAATTTTCTATAGAAATTTTTCGATATCCGTAAATTTTCTATAGAAATTTTTCGATATCAATAAATTTTCTATAGAAATTTTTTGATATCAATAAATTTTCTATAGTAATTTTTTGATATCAATAAATTTTCTATAAAAATTTTTCGATATTACAATTTTTACAGACATTTTTCGATATCAATAAATTTTTTATAGAAATTTTTCTACATCAATAATCTTTCTATAAAAATTTTTCGATATCAATAAATTTTCTATACAAATTTTTCGATATCAATAAATTTTCTATAGAAATTTTTCTATATCAATAAATTTTCTATAGAAAATTTTCTATATCAATTAATGTTCAAACTAAGTGTTCTCCATTCACAGGGTATGCTTCGTGAACACATTGTACCACCCCCTTTTTTACCAGTCTTAGGACAATTACGTTGCAGAATATTTGTTACAAAAATTTCCTACAGTGTCTTTATACATTCAAAATATTTAAATCCAATACCTTCACTTCTATTGCCCGGATCACTACCACCTCCATTGATCTGGCATCCATTGAACAGCATATATTTAACATATATTAGTTACTTACCAACATATGAATACCATCATTTTCATTTTATACATCATCAATATCATTATCATCGATATCATTATCATCAATATCATTATCATCATTATCATTATTATGATTAGACCATCATGTGATACGAAAATGATCAACATCATGGTCTTAGGTCAGTTTCATTTCAAGCAGTACATTGGTTTTCGTAACAATTTTTAACTGAAGCTGTAATAAAATGTTCTCTTTTTTTGTGATCTTCGCTCGTCTACTTATTATTTTATGGGGAATTGAATTTTTCACATATTCACTTCTTTTTTTATTTTTGGCGGCTTTTTAATGTTAAATATTTTTGTAAGAGTTAATCGATTGTTCTTTTTTTCTTTTTTTTTTTTGGTAAAGAAGATCATAAAATTTAACTAAAACTTTGAGAATTTTTTAATGAAATTTTAAAAGCAACAAGTGTATTTTGGTGCTGACTAATAAATAGGATTAGTGTGAGCCAAAAATCAAATGAGTTGAAGATATTGCATGGATACCAAAGGACTTAGAGCAATGACTTAAGCACATAACTAGAGACCTGAAGTATTGGGAGTTTTTTTGACAGCACAGCACTTGACAGTTGTGTATATGGCTGTGTTTGCATCAACTGAACGGAAAAAATAATATTTTTTTGTTTTCGCTCAAATTTTGAGCCCATGCCCACGATTTTTTAAAATTATTTTGTGCCCCTATTTTCCTGAATGTCGAAAAAGTCAATATTTTGTTGTTTTATATTTTCAAAAGCTTGTAGCAGCCCAGGCATACATCGTAAACATAACTCCCCCTGAAATGAATCCCAGATGGCAACGTTTAAGACACCGATAAACGTATGTATTTGTTGGTGCCCTCTACCAGAATTAGATCCTTGTAATTTTACGATGTAAATTTTCGAAACCCCAATACACATATATACTTTTTTGCTGATCTCTGCCAGATTCGATCGTTGGCACTATATAATTTTCTGTACGATGTAATTAAAGCGTATCCCTTCAAATAATGCATCGAAGAACACGAAATTTGAATTACCAAATTGAAAATAAAACCCAAAAACCCAAACAAGATGTCATGGGACAGCAGGTTGGAACGCAGTCGCTGTCGTCTTCGGCCTAGGTCATTATATTATTCATACGTACAAGACTTTTGCCTTAAAAATATTCGATATCCGAATTTTCTGCATATATATTTTTTGGAATTACAAACTTATAAAAAATCCTCGTTTATTAAGAGGACTGCTATGTTTTTAATTAAATAGTAAAAAAAATTAAAAAATGAATTTAGGTATGTACTTCTGAAAATTTTACTATTTTTAGAACATCTGCTTTTCTGGCCTTATTTTTGACCGGGGGAGTAACAATTAAAAGCCAGATTAATCATATTAAATATAACTAATAGAATTTGTAGAGAAATTAAAAAAAAACGATAGGCGTTTTTTTCTTAAACGATTAACTTAGAATTTCGTAGAAAAATTCATAATTTTCGTTCAATGCTCGATGTAGCGTGCATGCTTTAATCGATTTAATATTTTAACTGCAGGCATTTCTGAAGCCTAGTCTTTTGAAATATGGATTGAAAATAAAAACTTATAGCTTTGGAACAATTAAGCGCTATTTTTTTCAAAGTTTAGCCATTTTCCACTCTCATTTCAAAATCTTAACTTTGATTCCTTTTAAGGACTACATGAATTGTGATAACTAAAAAAATTTTTTCTGAGTGTTATCAAACATTGCGCAAAATATCATAAAATATATATTTGAGAATTTTGGATATGCTGTTATCAGAGATATTAGCAAAATAGAGAAATCAAGGCCAAAAACCAAAATTTTAAAACTCAAGATCATACATCTTTGAAAATATTAAAGATATTTTAACAATATAAAATGTATTTTCTTTATGTATTTATTAAGTTTAAGCTCATTAAAATCGGATAATAGTTATGATACCGATAAGGTTTTTCATGCCCGAGGTAATCAAGTTTGCTGCTCTGTAGCTGAACGTGTGTTTCATTGGGTTGGTCCGAATTCCAATATTCTTTAAGCTTGGGCCCTCCTCTATGATTTCTACATACATTGTTTTGTAATCAAATTGCAAGTTTGAAAGATAGAGATTTATTACCCTTTTTCCGAATTGAAACTACTGTGTGTTTTTGGCATGCTACTTTCGGCCTTATGCCATCCGCGTGCCACTTTGGCTCTATGCCATTGCAAGGAACCCTTCGGTCGGCCAGCTTTGACCGAAAGCCTTCGGCCGGTCACCATCGGCCGATAACGTTTGGTCGGCCACCATCGACCTGCCACGTTTGGTTGCTATGTCAGGTGCCCGCTTTTTTTAACTTCCTTCGGCACACTCCGCCTATCCGCGGGACAAGGTGCGAAGACCCACACCAAAACTAAAAGTTACAATTTAAAAACAAAAATTTTACTTATCTTGATGACAACAAGTCAACGAAGATAGTAATTTCAACCACAAGATGGAAAAAGACGATAATTCGTCAGCAAAAAACAACTATCCCCTAGAAGATATTTAGACGATACTTAAGTGATACTCAGGCGATAATTCTCAAGAATTTAGCCGACACACCTGGGGGAAAGTTACAGCATTCGATATCGATCGAATTTTCAAAAAAATTTAAGTACAAATTTCGATCGATATCGAATGCCGTAATTTGCCCCCCTGGTGTTTAGCTAATACACCTTCATTTAGCAAGAAAACCAAACATTAGCAAAGACAGAATCCTGGTCCAAGGATTCCCAAAAAGGGAAATAAAAATCTCCCCAAAATCACAGAAGCTACCCGGAATCCCAAAAATGATGACCAAAATCTCCCGTAAATCCTAGAAGTTCCCGGGATTCCCAAAATCTACGGCAAAATCTACGGCAAAATCTGTCAAATTTTTTTTAGACATTTCCCGGATAACAACGGAAGCACCGAAAACAGCGAAGATACCAAAGCGGCAACACTGGTTTTTTAAGGAATATAATCTTTGCGCCGGCCTGTTGCATTTGTTTTGAATTGTCGTTACACATATTTCTTACCAGTATTCGTTACACGTATTTCTTACCAGTATTCGTTACACGTATTTGTTATACATATTTTTTCCTTTAAAACTTTTTTTCTCAGTTTTCTCTTAACAAGCGCGGAATAAAAGGTATATAGGTTCCCGCTATGACTGCCTCTAAAATGGCGAAGTATCCTTCGTGAGAGAGTCAAAGTCATACTTTACTAAATTTTATTATTTGCTGCCCCAGTGTAGGCAGGATCGATGAGTTTTAGGCCTTACTTGGACTGAAATCTCTAGAGGTATTTAGAGCTTATTTTTCAAAGTCAATATTAGTCTGTTATAAAAATTCCAAATTTATTTAATAACATCTCTCTGATGAAACATTTTTGGCCTACTTAGCAATTTTTAAATATTTGCATAAATATTATAACAACTTTCTTTCCATTAATTCTGGACTGTCTTATGGAATTTAGCGGTCATGTAATTATACATGAAATGTTTTAGTTTCGAAGGCGTTGCCTTTGCCAAACACGAACTAATACAAGCAGTTGTAAATTAAAAAAAAAATAGCAAAAGCTTCAAAAAACATGAAATTTATGGAAATTTTATTTCATATATATGTATATATATATTTTTTGATACATTTGACAGCTAATGATTATTTCATATTTGACAGCAATTTATCAAACAATGAAATCAAAAAAAAAAAAAAAATACCTGAAAAATATCCATTAAAAAATAAACAGCAAAAAATATCTCAATTTTATTTAATTCAAATGCCGTCATACAAAATTTTAAGACATTTTTTTGCGTTTCGATATTTTTCTACAAGAAACGAACATTTAAAACATAATAAAATCCAAATTTTTGCCAAAGGGCAAACAAAAAAATATAGAGAAACTAGTTGTCTGATGATCGGGTTCAACCTGATTTTGATAAAGTAAACCATAAACCATTTTCATAATGTCAAGACGAAAAAAAAGATACCGAAAATGATGAGCAAACAATGCATTAGAAATGAATTAATAATAAAGCGCTTAACAAAGGAACGCTTAAAATTTCAATTGTCCATAAAGATAAAGTCTAGTTTGGCAAGTGTCTATTTGAAACTAAAGTGTTTTCTAATGGAGTTTCTAAGTTGGTTTTCTTATTTCTTTAAATTTTTTTGGTAGTGTTATAAAGCTTAATGAAGAAGAGGGCATGCGGCGTTAATTGTGATTAATGACTCAAATTACTGATCTTTTTTTTCAAAGTTGTTCTATCCTTCTCAAAAGCTACTAATTATTTTGGAAATAAAACACAACATTTAAATTATATATTATAGTCATGACTTTAAGTTCTTATATATGAAATTCTTAATGAAACCGCTTCTTCTCTTACAAAAAAATTTTAATTATAAAAAATAGAGTATACGAGTGAGTGAGTGTAAAAAGTGAAAGGGGTGTAGAATCAGTTGCTGTTAAATAAGTGCCACTGAAAATTTTGGTTTTAATTGTTTTTAAGCCAATCAACTCAAAACTTTATTGAAAAGCAAGCTAAACCGCCTGGCTTAGTTTTAATGATGTGCTTTTGAATGGAAACAGTATGACAGCAAATAAATCAACAATTACAGCTCAAATGATGTAAGAAATCATTAAAAGTAACATGATTAAATTAATTTCAAAAATATTTAAGTCTAATTTGTAAGATTATAAGTCTAACTTTAAGATTTGCATGGATTACACTATGCAACAATAAAATTACATGGAGTACCTACCACTCTCGAGTACCCAGCAAAAACTTTGCTTGCTAATAGGTAAACAAGTATATGAGGATTTAAGTCATAGTTTCTCACAATTTAACTCGAGAACTCCTTATTTTTGTTCGAGAAGTCTAAAAAATTAAGCTTACACCATACAAATGTATTTACATTGTTACAACAATTAACTAGTTACTATTTGGCTTACTTAAAGCTAAAAAATAAGTAGTCAAATAAATAAATTAAAATTAGAAAAAAATTTTATACACATTGTATTTTACATACATATTTTTATTTAAATTTTTTTTGACCCAGCTGGGATACGAACCTGTGCTCGTTCATATTTGAAGACAAGCACTTTACCCACCCACTCAGCTATTGTTGCCTTATAAGTTTAAGCGACAAAAATTAGTTGTCATACTCAAACACATGTTGACTTCAAAATTGCTAATCTACTTATTTTATTAATACATATCAACAAATTGTAACTACTTTCAGATAATGACAAAAAAATACGTAATAATTTTATTAATAAATTCAGTAAAGTGAGACTTGCCCATGTCTTTTACACATCTTGCAAGACCACTGCATGACAATGTTAAAGCGTCGATGACCTGTTGGTGACAGCTCAAACAGATCAGTGAGTACATTTTCGAACAAATAGCCGCTAAGTTCATACATGACAACAAGAGCGACACTGTCACCCATCTTTTCATTAATTACCATGTAAATGACAACATCCTCAGAAATTTCCCCATTACATTTTTTATTTGTTTCTTTTTACACGTGTTCTACAATAACAATTTGATTAATTTAATACAAGACGTTTTAATAGACATAGTAACAGCTCAATTTTAGCAAGCGGGAATATGCCAAAATGATTCAAGCTGGTGACAGACTGAGCGACAATGTCCACAATAAGTTAATTTGACTAGTTGGCATGACCACTTGAGTAGTTTTCGTTTTACCCATTCTTTGAGTACGTTTCCTGTTAGATTATCGTAAAAGAAATTATAATCAACAAATATGGTGCATGACAAATGTCGAAATTTCCTTAAGTAGTCGTTGATAAAAATTTCCTCTACGACGAGTTGGCCAATTGGTTTGGCTCGCACACGAAGGGTTCCGTACAAACACACATATATCCCACTTCGTTTTTGCGCTTGTTTTCTGATTTTGAAAATTTTTTCGTTTTGCGTTTTCTTTAAATTTAATTTTTTTTATTTTCAGCGTTTTTTTTTTTGTTAATTTAGCGAATTTTTTTGGTTTTGGCGTTTTTTTCATGTGATAATTTTTCGTTTTTTTTTTGTTGCGATTTTTCGTTTTTTGGAATTTTTTTCTATTTTTGCTGATTTTTTTTAGTTTTAGCGATTTATTTTAGTTTTGGCGCTTTTTCAGTTTTGGTGCTTTTTTAATTTGTTGTGATATTTTTCTTTTTTTGGTGATTTTTTAGTTCTAGCGATTTTTTTGGTTTTGACACTTTTTTTTGTTTTGGCGATTTTTTCGGTTTACGGCGATTTTTTTAGTTTTGGCGCTTTTTTTTTTTGTTTTAACGTTTTGTTTTCGTTTTGGTGATATTTTTCATTTTTGGCGATTTTTTCGTTTTTTACGATATTTTTAGTTTTAGCGACTTTTTTAGGTTTTAGTGCTTTTTTAGATTTGATTCCTTTCTTGTCGATCTTTATAGTTTTGATGATTTTTGGCGTTTTATCGTTTTTTTTTATTTTTGTACTGTTTTCCTTTAAGCGCTTTTTTCATTCTAGTGATTTTTCAATGTTGTCTACTTCTTTAGTGTTGTGTTTTTTCGTTTAGGTGCTTTTTTGTGTTAACAACCTTTTTATTTTTTTTTTTTGCAATTTTTTTAGTTTTTGCGATTTTTTGTTTTGGCGATTTTATGCCGTTTTTAACGAATTTTTTAATTATAGAATTTTTTTAGTTTTAGCGTTTTTTTCGTTTTGGTGTTTTTTTTTGTTTTAGCGATTTTTTCATTCTGGCGATTTTTGGTGTTTTTGTGTTTTTTCATTAGGTGCTTTTTTGTTTCGACGATTTTTTTAGTTTTTACGTTTTTTTTTGTTTTGCGATTTTTTTATTATACGATTTTTTTTGTCTTGGCGATTTTTTTCGTTTTTTTTTTTGCGATTTATTTTTCGGCTTGTTCGTTTCTCACATGAAGGGTTTTCCTTTAATTATTTTTTTTTTTTTTTTGCTTCAATTGTCTAATTATTTCGGTTCCTTAGATGCACCTTAATCTCAAAATGTTATTACCTAATCGAGTTCCCTTAATTTTTTAGTTTGTTTGTTGTTTCGCATTTGTCACTGTTGCCTTTATAATACTGCACCAACTGTGAAAATTTCAAGAGTTTGCCTCATATGGTTTCCGATAAATAAACATCATAAAACAAATAAAAAATTTGCATACATATATATATATACCTACTAAGGACTATAGTTATGCCAAATAACAAGGAATTTGGGCAAAAAAAATTGTTGGGTTGTTCGCTTCAAAAATAATGCCCCATATAAAAGCCTAAATGTTAGTGAATTTACAATATTTTGAAATTAGGACCCATTTTAGGAATGAAACATTTTATGTATCGCCATTGGCGTAGCTAGAAATTTTTCAGCGGGAGGGTGAAAACCTACATTAGTCTTACAGTTCGCTTGAATTATGAAAATTACTGTTATATTTTGTATTTCTGCGGGGCGGCTAGAGCGAAGTGACCAGCTACACCAATGTATATAATTTTATATGTTAGGAAATATTTTATATCTTAGCTATGATAATGAAGGTCGAACGTGATTGAATTGATAATTTGTTCCGCAGAAATATGACAAGACTTTTTAGCAGATACATTTTTGTGAAAAACAAAAAACGATATAAAGTCATAATGGAGCTCGCAAAACTTCAAACAGTCTTATTTATTTCTTGTTACTCTGTTAACATTTTGTTAAAATTTTTCATTTATTCATTTCTTTTTGAAGGGCACTAATTAAAAAGCTACTTCTGTTTGCTTTAGTTTAAAATATTTAGTTTTTTTTTACTCAAGGGCTTTTATTTCGAAAAATGTTATAATTGTTATAGATTTAAAAACCAAAAATTATGAAACAGGTGCTGTTTGATGATGTCGAAAAGTACACATTTACAACAAAATTTATGTTCATCAAAGATCATTAATATGAAAAATTAAAAACATTTTAATGACTTTAAGCCCTTAAGGCTCTTGGGCAAGAAATACATATACATTTTTAAAAGACTTTCTCAAAATATATCAAAAAGCTGGTGGCGCGTGCCTAAGGCTTAAGTTTAAATATCTTGGTTTATATTAAACAGAAATAAAGGAACAAAATTAAGAAGTACAGTTATGTTAATTTTGGAAAACCTTTTTTTGGTTTCCGGTACACAAATAATGCCCCCATAAAAAATTTTGTTATAAAAATTTTCTTTAATAATGTTTTTTTTTTAATATGAAATTTTTTCTCAAACATTTTTATATATTCAAGGTTTTTTTAACTCTATTGAACTCTATTTAATTGTTGTTATTTTTTATATTATAAATGAAACCTTTAATGGCTAAATTTCATAATAACTGCTACTATAAAATCACAGCCTTTCGTCTACATTGACTAGATGAGACCAATAATTATTGAACTTTACAAATGATTAATGATTTATTGAAAATGAAAAAAAATATATAAAAATTAAGAAAAAAACTAAACAAAACTAAAGTAATTTTTCAAGCCTTTTGGCAAAAATGTTACGTTTTATATTTAAGAATTAAGGAGCTGTTGCTGCTCATAAAAATCAAGCATAAAATACTAAACTTAAAATGAGGTTAATCAACTTTTAAGACAAACAACATGTATAAAAACAAAAATACAGTTTTTAAACATATTTTTAATTAGTTTAAAAATGCTTTGGACCATTTTGCTTAACTTTTGGGAAAATGAATTAAAACTAAGACATTATATAAAATAAATATTAATGAAGTGAATTGTTAAATTAATAGGAAACATTTTAATTTCAGTTTTATATCTTATAAACGTGCAATATTTATAATATTATATAATATTATTTTAATTGAAATCTCATTTAAACTACACTGAAAAAATTCCATGCAATATATGCACGAAAACGCTCGTACATATTACGAAATATTTCGTAGTTTCGCACCACGAAATTCTGTCGTAAAATATACGAAATGTACGAAAATAATCAAAAAATAAAAGTAAAAAAAAAGTAAAAAAAAGTATGCCTCAACCGGGGCACGAACTCGCAATTTTCATATTTCAAGTCATGTACTCTACCCACTGAGACAATTTCTGCTTATTTTATAAGAGCTAAAAATTTGTTTTATTTACTTACATCTGACAAATACGTCAATTTATAAAATATTATTTTAATTCATTTTTTTATTTCCAATACATTTTTTAACAAGGAAAAATTTTTACGAAAGGTATTCTTTACTTTCGTAAATTCAAAAAAATATTGCCTAAATGTTTTTTCGTAATATATACGAAAGTTTCGTATATTCTACGAAAAAAGTCACTACGAAAGTTTTTTTTCGTAAAATGTTGCATGGATTATTTTCAGTGTAGGATTCATATTATAGTTTTCACCTGATTCAATGGATCCTGAAATAAAATTATATATTTTGATTTCTTAGCATTTTTGTGTATTGTGATTTTTGCAAAAAAAAACACCAAAAAAAGTGAGTATAGTGTTTGAAAGCACTATACATCTACTGTCTTAAAACAAAAAAAAAATTATAACAATCGCAGGACGAAATTGAAAGTTATGACCACTTTTTCTATTTTGAGGTGGGTTTTAATGAAAAAATAAACAAATTCTTTCAAACTTTCAGAAATCATATAAGTATAGAGGAAATTATAGCTCATGTCTTATTGTTTGATTTAAAGGCCGAATTACAAACAATTATTGTAGCATGAAGGATATTGAAAAGGGACCCGAGACAAAAGTGTTCTGCTTCGATATCCCCGCTGCATATAAATAGCACTATGCAACAAAATCATTTTTTTTAAATTACAATATTCCAATGACTTATTCTGGAAAATGTATACATTTTACCGGGAGTTAAGTTTTGCCCTTTATGCGCATAGTTACAGTGGCTCGGCATACAAAATTTTGTAAGCCTCACAACTAAGCCATAAGATGTGTTCCCAATTTTTATTTAAAACACTACGAGGAATATTTCTGTGAAAGATTTTACACCTCTAACGCTTCATTAAATGGGTCTTTTTTCTCTTTCCTTAAATAGAGGAAAAAGCTCTCCTTCAGCGGGCTGATATATCCTACAAAAATTTTCCTAGTTGTATAACACATCATCTGCCTTAAATAAGAACGTAATTAACCTTTAAACACACTTTAAGTTTTGAATGATTTCTGGCGTTCAGGTTGATTGTGAGCTTGGATATCTTTGAAGATTTATAGTAAAATTTTATGTTAAAAATTTTTGCTATTTCCCCACTGAAGGGAAGTTATTTTCCCCTGTTATTGAAATAGCCATACAAAAGTGCTCTTCGTGGTGTTCTACATAAAAGTTCTGAACACATCTTATACGTTAAACGTAAGGCTTCCAAAAATTTCCTGTGCTAATTACTAATTGTGGTGTTCAGCTTTAGTCTGGAGCGTGGGTGTTTAAGCAAATATTTTAGTAGAAGGGCCCATTTTTCAGAAAGAGGCAAATAAACTCACACAACGAAAAGTTAGAGAGTTAAAATATTCTGCAAAAATGTTACCAGTAGTGTTTTACATAAAAATTCCAAACACGCCTTATTCCTTAAACGGCACAATTTTCTATGCCGTGGGACGGGGGGGGGGGGGGTGGTAATTTTTGCTCCCCTAAATTGAGTACCAAATGTAAACATTCAAAATACCGATATAAATGTATATATTTTTGGTGCCTTCTACCAGAATCAGCCGGTAGAACTTTGTAATTGTTTTTTTTTTGTGTTGTACAGTGTAATACGTAATAGCCAAGGTAACGTTGTTTTAGTTGTTGAAACAAAAAAGAAAATTTCCAATTAGTTTTATTGATGCTCAAAGACTTTCAAACTTTTCTTCTACCAGAATTCTTATATAAAACCAATCGTGAAATTTTTTATCAGAAATCAAAAAGTTTAATCCTTTAGGGTCAAAAGCTTCAAGTTTTTGAAAACCTAAAATATTAGTATTAATATGATTATTTCGAACATGTTTGCTTGTGAATCCAAATTGATTATTTGGCTAAGATTGTTCCTTAAAATATTAAAATATTAATAGCTTTCTTAGATCATTCAGCTGAGCTGCAGAGTGAAACGGTAGAGTAGTTCGTAGGCTGGCAGGCGTTAAAGTTCATGGGTATTTCTAAGGACAAGTCTTAAAAGTTCATGGGTATTTCTGGGGACAAGTCTTAAAAGCTATTCACCTGTGTTAAATAATGATATTTTGAGTAGATCTTCGTGAATTTTTAAAGAAACCCAATTAAGCTTGTATTTTAGTACTTTAGTCAGTCCCATCTTGGCTTAATATGTATGATTTTATTCCTTTGAAATCTTTTTTTAATTAATTACTTTCTTTTCCCGAAACATACATTTTTATAAGCCCATAACTTCTTTATGCCTTCATTTTAGCAATTTCTTTGCCAGAGTAATAAACTTTTATAATTTGAACCATAAAAATCTTCAAACTGTAGCACTTGTGGCAAGATAGTTAACATTTGCTAAAACTGTGTTCTTTTTTAAGCTTATTGCTCAAGTTCTTTCTATGTTTCTTTTTATATAAAAAAATATTAATAAAAAATAGGGAAGGCACGCACACTATTATTATTTAATAATAGAGTGCTTAACCACTTTCAGCCCGCCTTAATTTTAACCACAGTTTAGCTATAAAAAGCAACTAGAATATTAAGAAGATGAAAATATAAATAAATAAATGAAAGAAAGCTTAAACACTAAAATGATTGCCACCCCATTAAAATGTGAAACGTTCAATTTGTGATTTATACTGTCTGTCTAGCTGACTGACTGGCTGGCTGGCAGGATGGCTGTCTGTCTCTCTGTATATCTGCCTTGGTTGTGTATTAGTAATGTCTGTTTTATGTTGCTTTATAGAATGTTGCAAAAGTTGGCAGCTAAACAACACTTACATTCAATCATTCAAAATATTCTTTTGCTGATTTTCTTTATTGTTGTTCATTCATTTATTTGATAGACACTCAACTTGTAATAAAATTGAACAAAACAGCTAGACAAGTGTTTACTTTTTTTCTTGCAATATTTTTTATTCGATTTTTTCTTTTATAAATTTTAAACTGCTTTCCTTAAAGGATTGTATTAAGAAATATAAAGCGCACTGCTGGTACGCTTGAAAAGCTTGTTGAGTTCTTAAGGTAATTGCTGCTGTCAATAAAACTCCCCCTATTACATGGATTTTCTTTCTGTTCTATTCCCAATAACTTTGTGTCTCTTGGCTGTTCTGTTGCCCAGACAAAGGTGCTAATGTGGCAAATAGTATATTGTCAGATTACATGTTCAATAACTGGAATCGTTGAGGTTTGTTATTGTGGGTTTATGGACTGTTTTTTTCTTTTCTTTTATAAAATTGTATGTTTTTGATGAGGCATAATAAAAATTAAGTTATTGATGTTTTAATAGTAATAATTAGAGGAAATGTTATGGTTGTTTATACTTGAGTGTTGTGCTTGGTATAATGGTGATTTAAAGAAATCACTTTGCAAAAGTCTTTAAAGTTTTATGGTAAAATTTTAAGAGCAGATTTTAGTCTCATATAGTTATTTATGATTAATTTTATTAAAATAGAAACTAGATTGTGGATCAGATTATCGGCTGCAATATATCAACATCTAATTTAACTCTGTTTGTTTTTTGAACTTCCATGACACTCATACACTAATTTTTGCTCTTATTCGGCATATTTATTTAACGTTTAACTACTGTGGTTAATTCTCCAAAAAGCACTTCTTATAAAGTACTTCATCTAAACAGTTACTAAGATCCCGATGATGATTCTGGTGATTTTCAGCCGCTTAGCAGAAATCTTTTGTGTTCGTAATACAGTAGAGACACGGGCAGTCCTCGTCCTGACATAGATCGCTTTAGAAGTAGTAATCCCTTGAATAAATATATCTCGGAAACAGCGCCAACTATTGACTTTAGAACTGTTTTTTCTCTCAAGTTGAAACCAACCTGGAAATTAACAACTGTTAGCCTTCCAAATAGTCTTCCATTACACTCGGGAGGTCGGCACAGACATCCAAAGAAACTGCAGTAATTAGAAGTTTTCAAAATCTGGAAATTTTAGAGGCAAAGAGATGAAAGTGTTTGATCTCTAATAAGATAATTTAAGAATGGTTTCATACGAAAGCCTAAAAGTATCGGAATTTTTTTATAGTTATAAAATAAGTAGGATATTTTTCTATTATATAAGGATATTTTAAAATTTTTATTAGTCAATTTTGAGGCCAAATTTTCATCTTTCAGTTTGGGGCAATTTTTCATTTTATGAAAAATTAAAAATAGCCCAAATCAAATCATGAAATATTAGAAATGGCTTAAAAAACTTTTGATTGTTTTTTTTTTCAATAAAAGATTTGGGCCATTTTTTATGGTTAATTTGCGGCCATTTTTATTTCATTCCCCTTAGGGTCGTGGTTTTGAGGTTTACATTAGGCTGATGGCGACCGCAGTCCATAAAACGTTACGCTCGATTTTCATACCAAGAGCTTTTGATTCCCTAATGTTTATTCCACCCATGATTACAGATGGAGCAACAAGTTTGGTCATACATCTGAGCTTAAGCATATAGCATTTGGTCTTATGAGAACTAAAACGGGTCCTTTTTGATATGGAAGTGCTAAAATGGTTGACTTCGAGGTTGTTATAGGCTAACGAGCAAGTATATCATGGCAGATGCTGCTGTCATCTTCTAAAGATTAGATAGAGTTTGATGTTTTGCAGAGTAGATTATGAGTTAAAAATTAAATACAGGAACGGGACCTTGATATAGTCCATAGCTCGGTTAATGCTAGTTAATCTATTGCAACTCCTATATTACGATCCCTGGGAAATATCTATATAATTCAAGAAAAAACACAACTAAGACCACCATATAGGCTACATTACATTAAATTTCATTACATTACATTACATTACATTACATTACATTACATTACATTACATTACATTACATTACATTACATTACATAACATAACATTACATTACATTACATTACATTACATTACATTACATTACATTACATTACATTACATTACATTACATTACATTACATTACATTACATTACATTACATTACATTACATTACATTACATTACATTACATTACATTACATTACATTACATTACATTACATTACATTACATTACATTACATTACATTACATTACATTACATTACATTACATTACATTACATTACATTACATTACATTACATTACATTACATTACATTACATTACATTACATTACATTACATTACATTACATTACATTACATTACATTACATTACATTACATTACATTACATTACATTACATTACATTACATTACATTACATTACATTACATTACATTACATTACATTACATTACATTACATTACATTACATTACATTACATTACATTACATTACATTACATTACATTACATTACATTACATTACATTACATTACATTACATTACATTACATTACATTACATTACATTACATTACATTACATTACATTACATTACATTACATTACATTACATTACATTACATTACATTACATTACATTACATTACATTACATTACATTACATTACATTACATTACATTACATTACATTACATTACATTACATTACATTACATTACATTACATTACATTACATTACATTACATTACATTACATTACATTACATTACATTACATTACATTACATTACATTACATTACATTACATTACATTACATTACATTACATTACATTACATTACATTACATTACATTACATTACATTACATTACATTACATTACATTACATTACATTACATTACATTACATTACATTACATTACATTACATTACATTACATTACATTACATTACATTACATTACATTACATTACATTACATTACATTACATTACATTACATTACATTACATTACATTACATTACATTACATTACATTACATTACATTACATTACATTACATTACATTACATTACATTACATTACATTACATTACATTACATTACATTACATTACATTACATTACATTACATTACATTACATTACATTACATTACATTACATTACATTACATTACATTACATTACATTACATTACATTACATTACATTACATTACATTACATTACATTACATTACATTACATTACATTACATTACATTACATTACATTACATTACATTACATTACATTACATTACATTACATTACATTACATTACATTACATTACATTACATTACATTACATTACATTACATTACATTACATTACATTACATTACATTACATTACATTACATTACATTACATTACATTACATTACATTACATTACATTACATTACATTACATTACATTACATTACATTACATTACATTACATTACATTACATTACATTACATTACATTACATTACATTACATTACATTACATTACATTACATTACATTACATTACATTACATTACATTACATTACATTACATTACATTACATTACATTACATTACATTACATTACATTACATTACATTACATTACATTACATTACATTACATTACATTACATTACATTACATTACATTACATTACATTACATTACATTACATTACATTACATTACATTACATTACATTACATTACATTACATTACATTACATTACATTACATTACATTACATTACATTACATTACATTACATTACATTACATTACATTACATTACATTACATTACATTACATTACATTACATTACATTACATTACATTACATTACATTACATTACATTACATTACATTACATTACATTACATTACATTACATTACATTACATTACATTACATTACATTACATTACATTACATTACATTACATTACATTACATTACATTACATTACATTACATTACATTACATTACATTACATTACATTACATTACATTACATTACATTACATTACATTACATTACATTACATTACATTACATTACATTACATTACATTAATGAAGCTAGCAGTAAATTCAACACACTAATGTTTTTCGATTTTATAAAAAAATTTTGTACTTTTTAAATCAGTCTCATAGGGCAGTCCGCTAGGGTTAGTTGAAAATAGATGAACATTTTGCAATTTTAAATTGAAAAAAATATATTATTTTTGTATTATTTTCCGCTGAATAATTCCGAAACCATAATATGTATTTGTAAGACCAAAATAGCTTTCAATTAATTAAATTAAAATTTTTTGGCTTATCTTACGACATAAGTAGAAGAGTCATTATTTTGTAATGATACATCAAAGAAACTGCCTATTCAAAAACGCAAAATTTTATAAATAAAAAAACTTATTCATAAAATATGAAATTTCAACTATTTTTGTAAATAGAGGAACATAACTGAAAAAAAACAATATAGTGGTAACAAGGTGTCATGAAAAAAAGTAATTTTGTAGCACAGTGCTAAAAGTATTTGTTTTTCTTCTTAGCAAACTACTCCTATACCATTTTTCCAGCAACTGGTCTACGCACATATGAAACCTTTGTGTTTAAAAAAATTTCGTTTCTCAAGTCTTTTGTTTGTACGTATGTACATAATTCTGCATTTACTCGTCTACACCCTAATTATTTGAAATAAACTAATTGAGTATTATTTCCACACATATCTGCCAACTAGTCTAGTTTTAACGCCTCTTCACTTAACTGTATAAATAATTAAGTATTTTTCGATTTCTAATTTTAATTTAAATAAAATCACGGAACACCTTTTATTAACAAGCCTTTATTTATTTCATTGAGTATATGTCTATTTAAAACGAAATCTAGGTGAGTTACTGATCTAAGAAAATATCATTAAACTCTTTTATAGCAAAGAAATATAGAAAATAATTGCATAAAAACAAAAATAAACATATTAAACGATTTCACAATTTTCAAATAAGGTCTCAAACAAAGATCTTCTACACACAAAAAAAAACTTACAGTTATACAAGTAATGGGTGTTGCCTGTTAAAAATTATTATAAGCGAAAAAAAACTAAAAAATGTGCCACTTAAATTGCTCCCGTTGTCACACCATTGAGCAGACAAAATCATCAGCATTTGCATGCAAATTTCCATCAAAGCAAATCACTACAATCGTTTGTAAGCAACCAACAACAGTTTGAAAGAGCACAACGACAAAATTGAAGACGAAACAACATTTAAGTATAACAAAACTTCACTAAAGATACCTTTTGATGAATAACAACATTGGAACAATGTATCAAGTGACGAACATCATCTACTTGAAAATGAAAATTTATTGTAAATGTAGAAATGCACAAAAAAGTTACGAGTACCAAAGCTAGAAAATCCAAGCAAGACGAAAAGACGACAACAATTGTGTATGACTTGAGAGCTAGAAGCTTAACTGGTGGCTGCGAGTGGCAGCAAAAAAGCTAAGCCATGTGCTATGTCTGTTTTTTATTTGTAGTTTAATGGGCACGTCAAGAGCTCATGTCACACTCTAACAATATTTTGTCACCAGCAACAGCAACGACAAAACAATAAACACACACAGAGTTATACATATATGTACATAAGTATAATAAGATATAGACAGACTGACAAACATGAAAGAACATCACCATATAAAACAAAGGCAGCTTACGAGGGTGGTGGCAAAATTATCATGATGCGTAAGGAATATGTTGAAAGTTTATATTCTTACTAGTTTGATCGCATCTTTATGAAAAAAGTAAACTCTTCATCTAAGTTGAGCAGGATATGTTTTACTATTAGACGATATTTCTTGGTTTTATAGAAACTTTATGTGTCATATATTCTGGCAGTAAACAGAGCTCATGAAATTAAAATGCAAGTTTTCCCAATAAAATGATTTTACAAACAGTTAAAAATGTTTGCTGCTTTCAGATCATATTTTGAATTAAAATTAAATTTTTCAAATAAAGTACATGCCTGCGTCCTTAATATCCTTTCTATTGAAAATAAATTAAAAATATATCCTTAATTTAAAAAATAATAATAATAATATTAAAAATAAAATGAATCAAAAATATGAGGCAAAAATCACTGGTAAACTTTATTCAAATCGGTACAAGGAAAATTCATCACAGATTTTTGCTACAGATATTTTTAATATAAAGAATATTCAGGAGATATGGATGTCGTAGCAGCGATTTAAATGAAATTTGGCGCATTATTTTAGTAATAGCAGTTATTTTTGCAGCGTTCTAACCAAAATTCTACCTAAAATTTTATGTATCAAATAAAGGATATATGGGAGGTTTCCATGTCCTTGCAGCGACTATATTAGTATTTAGCACAGAGTTTCAAAGCGTAATTCTACAATCGATTTAAATTTTTCAATGCATTCGGATCATATTTGTAGTTACAGCTCAAGTTTTAAAATTAAGGATATGTGGGAGCCAAGCATGTGCTAGAAGCAATTAAAAAGAAATTCAGCAGATGAACTATTGATATATTTATCAAAGTTCTACCAAGTAGATTTGTGCAGCAAGGATATATGGCAGGTAGGCATGTCCTTTCATTAATTTCACAAAAATTTTCCATATATTATTGTTAAACTATGTATAACAAATGAAAGTTATTTCGTTATTAAGTTTCAATTATAGTTTTATTTAAAATTAGTTTTTTTTAAATTAAGGATACTTTTAGGTTAGTGGTATCCTTCTAGTGATTAAAATATATTTTACCAGAGAGCTTAATAGCATAATTTTAAATTTATTCAAATAATTTTCTTTGCATTGTGATGAAAATTAAAGCTGACATAATATCTTTACTATAAAGGATATATTGCAAGCCACAGATCCTTGCAGCGATTAATATAAATGTTACGAAAAAGTCTCAAACCACAATTGCACAAATAGTTGTATAGTTTCAGTCGATGCCGTTAATATTTGAAGCTAAAATTTAACTTTTAAATTTAAGGATATATAGAAGCTTAGAAAGTCCTAGTACAAACTGAAAAAAATTCACCAGATTAGATAATAACATAATTCTACATAATTTCATTTGGTGAAACTAAGTTTGCAATATACATTTTTTGTATAATTAATACATATCACAGAGGCAAGTTTTCTGCTATTGCTATGAAAATTTTAGGAAAAATGTAAATTTTCAAATAAAGGATATATGGGCGGTAGGCATGTCCCAGCACCTATTGAAATAAGATTTACCACAAAGGTTTACTGCATGCTTTTACAAATAGTGCTTAATTAAAATTAAGTTTTAAATTAAGAATATTACAGATAGACATGTCCTTACCCTGATTAAAATCAAATAAACATATAGCTTATAAATATTTTCTAGCTGTAGCCATTACATTTTCTTTGAACTCCGATGAAAATTGGAAATAATATATCATCTTAAAAATAAAGGATATATGGGAGGCAGGCATGTTTCTGCTACGATTGAAATGAAGTTTAATAGAATTAATAAAAGCATCATTTTACTTATAGCTAAAGCGTTTTCTTCATTTGATCATAATTGTAGCTAATATATAATTTTTAAAATTATGGATATCTGAGAAGTCATCCTTGCGTTGATTGGGATAAAAGTTACTAGAAATCTTAATATCATGATTTTTTAAGTACATAATATTTTCTGCGTTTTATTATAAAAATTGTAGCTAAAATATAACTTTTCAAATAAAGGATATATGGGCGATAGGCATGTCCCAGCACCTATTGAAATAAGATTTATCACAAATATTTACAGCATACTTTTTGAAACAGTATGTAAATTTCCCTGCATTTCAACTATAATTGGGGGTGAATACTGAGATTCAAAATTAAGAATATATTACAGATTGGCATGTCTTTTCCCTGATTAGAATAAAGTGAGTAGATACTTTACAGTAGCCATTAAGTTTTCTTTGAAATCCGATGAAAATTGTACATTAAATATTATTTTAAAAATAAAGGATATATGCGAGACAGGCATATTTGTGATCCAATTAAAATGAAATTTCATAGGAGGAATAAAGTGATCAATTTACAAATAGTACTTTAGTTATGCTGTACTCTAATGATAATTTTAGCTAAAATTTAATTTATTGATTAAAGGGTACATGAAAGCAGGCATTTTCCCACACCTATTGCAACAAAACTTACCAGAAAGAACGATAGCACCATTTCACAGATAGTGGTTTCATTTTGCTGCATTCTGGTAATAATTGTAGCCATAATTTTATTTTTAAAAATAAAGGATATGTGAGAATTAGGCATATGTTTTCTTTGATTATCATAAAACTTTCCACATAACTGAATCGAATATATCCCAAATTAATTACAGATTTTTGCGGTATCCCGATCATAATTATGGCCAAAATAAGATTTTTAAAATTAAGGACATATAAATCTTATCAAAATAATAATAAACGAAAAGATTAAAAATTCAAAGTTAAGAAATTTTTTGAAATTTGATGATGTCGTGATTACAGTTGGAGCAAAATTTTTGAAAATTAATACTAAAGTGTTTATGGGAGGTTGGCAGGTCCTTGAACTTATTGCAATAATATTTGCTTTATAAAGCTGAAAAGTTTAATATTTGAAATATTTGCTGCATTCTGATTATCGTTTAAGTTTAAGCTTAAATTTTAAAAATTAAGGACATATAGAACATAGGCATGTCCTTTCACAGCTGAATTTCTGTACTTGTACCGATATTTCCAGCATCAGGCTAGCAAATATTATTCGGGGCGACGAAGCTCTGAAAGTCATATACAAAAATCAAAGACATAAGCAACAAACTTTTAAATCCGAAAGTTTTTGAAAGCAGGTGTATTTGCTGGCTCAGATTTAGAGCTGTTAAAAAAGTGGATAAACTAAAAAACGAAATTACGAGAGTAGTGAAACAATAAATCGAAGCAACGAGAGGACTTTAGTGTACTTCGGCATAGGCAAAGTCTAACTAAATCTAACCAATGTGCATGTTATCTAAAATAATTCTGAGAATACCTTCGTATATTTATCAACAACTATAAAGTATTTATTCGCAAAAATGCTTGAGCGCATTTGCAAAATGTCAATCTCATTCTACATTTTTCGGAATAAGCTCATCAACAACAACTGCTGTTGCTGCTGCTGCAACAACAACAGCAAATACTTATTGCAGATTTATAAATTGAATGTAGTTTATATTTGCTACTTAAGGTGGTATAATTTTCACACCATTCTTCTCACTTACTTCTCAACTCAACTAACATTAAATTGAAATAGAAAAATCACATCAATCGAGTTGCAACATGAATAAGCCAAACAATTCTGCTATACCGTCAGTCAGCCAGTCTGTTCGTCAGTTAGTAGAACAGTCAGTTCAGCCAAGTATCTTTAAGACTTGTGTACGTTGTATTGACAAAAATGTTGAAAGTATTTGCAATTACTTGAAGATTGATTGAAATAGATTTCAGATTGATTAGTGTCAGTTTGAATAGTTATGGTAGACTGGAAGCAAAATAAAACACCTCTAACACTATTTAACAACAATAGAAGGAAGCAAAAAACATTAAGCTGAAAATTCTCTAAAGAAAAAAAAATCAAGTAATTTCAGTTTATTAGGAAAAATGTTTATGCAATTTTTGTTAATAAATGCCAATAAAATTAAGCTTCACCAACGTTTTAGTTTTGTTAAATGTGCCCAAAAAAAAAAAAAAGGTTTTCTTGTGGGAAAATTTGAAGAATTTAAAATTTTGCAACTTTCAAGTCCCTTGAGTAAAAATCTAACAGAAATTGTTGTTTATTGAAAAAAAAACGTGTGAATTTTACGCACTCATTTATGACAACAGCATGTTGTTAACTCAAAAGTTTCCAAATAAATAGACATTGAAATGTAGCACTTTGCAAAATTTATTTTTCTTTTTAATGAATGAAAAGCAAGCTGAACTCTCTTGCACCCACAAACGAGTGGATCAAAGACTCAACGCTGCTTAGAGAGAAACAATTAAGAAAAGAACGTGTCAGTTCATTAAAGCACAAGCTTATGTTAAAAAATATATAAACCAGGTGTTAATGTTAGTTGAAAAATAAGCGAACAACTATGATGGTGGGAATATGCAGTGAACTACAATAATTAAACGATGCCACAATAAAAATAAAAAATATAACTATAAAATTCTTTTTTTGGCCTGCTAACTACAAAAGCAGTCAACATTTTAAATTCTATGGACACGTTTTTTTTATTAAATGTTCCGATCAGCCAGAAGTAATGTTGGGGGATTCACGCTCTTAGGGAGTGCCGTATCTTCACGCGCTGATAGTAGTGTACTTGCATCCTCTTTCAATATTGGTGGATGGAAGAAGGTCGGGCACAGGAGCTCAGTATGGTCATGTCTCTACTGCAGTTCCCTGGTTAATTGTAAGTAGGTGTATCCACTCTTAGAACTGGTAGTTCTAAGCCACGGTAGAGCAGCATATGCCAATGCATGCGTGGCTAATAGGGAGATAAGTCATGAATATGTGAACTCTGGACTTGGCAACTGCAGTTTTACTTAATACTCGCTCTAGCAAGAGGCTATGCTAGACGTATTCTGTTAAATTTTTTTATGATTTACTAAAAAATCAAAATTACACCAAAGAGATGTGAGCACCATGCATGTGCTACATGCGAGCTTGCAACATGCCAAAGGAGTTTCGGCCACCTTGTGCAAGGTTTTTGCCGCAAACGGATATATGTACATGGTTCTTGTGCAAGGATCATAGCCTGTCGAAGGTAAAATTCTAGGCCTTTTTTTTTTTTTTTTTTTTTTAATTTTTAATATTTTATTCTGTGATACTAAGTTTAAGAACCAGTTATGCACTTTGAGTATTGTGTATTAATTCTGTGTTTGACGTTTGTTTTTACGTTATGCAAAATGCATTATAAACAATAGAATTAAAGAAAAATATATTAAATAAAAATATTTTCCCTGATGAAGTTGGGATTGTCCAACGAAACGTCGGATGATAAAAAGAAATAGAAAATAGTATTTGTTTTATTTCAAATATATGACCTTAAAAGCCCGAGTTTTTAAATGCAAACAAAAGAAAAAGGTCAACAAATAAAAAATTTTGAATAAGAACCAGGTAGGTTAATATTTTATAAAGGAGACTGTGTTCCTAGAACGGCAATGTTAGTTAACAAATATATTAATTACATTCCGATTTCGGAATTCATCCGAAGGGACCTGATGGCAGCTATTATAGAGATCCCAAAACGGAACAAGGGACTATAGAAGTAATCTGTGCGTCAGCAAATTTTGCAGATGATTTGCCTATTCCTTCTAAGGAAATTAAGGAACTAGTAAGTTATTGCCGGAACAACAACACTGTACAACAGTCGATGGCACAAAAACCTGACGTGACCCGAAAAAATAACTTGAGATTCGGATTCAGCGACCTCGATAACATAAAAACCCGTCATGAAACCCTGCAGGATCTCTAATTTTTTGAACATTTTAGTGTAATTATCCGTTTATAATTGGGTCTGACGCTAAGGCTCATCACACCATATGGGGTAGTAGTGACATTAATGGAAGGGGCGAGGTTCTCTTAGAGTATCTAGGCTGTGAGGGTGTAGAGATTCTTTTAGGGAACTTTTCTTAATGCCATTAGGGAAGAGGTATTAGATCTCACTTTATCTAGCACATTCATTTCAAATTATATACCCAATTGGAAGGGCTCTGACGAGGCCTGCCTGTTGGATCATCGTTATATAAGGTTCGATTTTCCAGGAGGCCTGTCCGCTACTCAACAATTAACGTATCGTAATCGATACGTGTTTAGGGAAATAACTGCCTCGAAGGCCCATCTGCTAACTTCCAATATTACCTCTGAGGCAGAACTAGAGGTAACAGCAGATCAGCTTCATTAGGTCGTTATTTCCTCATATCATGAAAGTAGTAGTCTAAGAAGCCGTAAAACGGCGCGAAAGGTGCCGTGGTGGAGTGACATTCTTGATTACATGCGCAATAAAGTTAGAAAGCTTTTTAATCGCTCAAAGCATTCAGGTAACTGGGAAGAGTACATAAGGTATCTAGCCGATAACAATAAAGAAATAAGGAGATCCAAAACGGAATAGTAGAGAAAATTTTGCGAAGATATCGATAATACTCCAATAGCAGCGAGATTGCATAAGGCTCTCTCCTGTACTTACGTTAGTAAAATAGGCCTTTTAAAGAAGGCTGATGGTACGTATACCAAGAACCGAAGAGAAAAACTGGAACTCCTAATTAATGGTCATTTCCCTGATTCAATTCTCAAAGTTCAAAGTGATGATGACTCAAGGAACGGCTCCCCTGTTTTGTACAGAGGAAGTTTCAAATTGTCAAAAGTCATTTTCCGCGTTAACGTTAAAGTTAAAGTTAACGTTGTATATATAGTTAAAATGGGAAACAGGCCAGGAAACTTGGTCAAATCATACAGACCAATTAGCTTAACATCCTTTTTTGCTGATCTGCACATTAAATCGACGGTTTTGAATATCGTTCCCTTACACGTATTGTTACAGCTTGTTACAAAGATTGAGAGGGCTCATGGGTCGGGGGAAATCGCGTTGTGTGCCTTTTTAGACATTGATGGCGCATTGGACGATGCAAAGTATGATTCGATAGAATGCCCCTGAGGTGAAAAGGTCTTGATCACGCTTCTGTGAGATGGATTAGGTCTATGCTTTAGAGCAGGGACATAAGTGCTTCAATGGGCAACGATAAGGTTACTATTAATGCAGTCAAAGGTGGTGCTTTATAACCACACCTTTAGTCAGTCGTGATTGATGAACTTCTCCTCATTCTAAGTGAACAGGTACATTAAATTATGTGGTACGACGATGAACTTATTGTGATGGTAACTAGAAAATTCGGCAACGTTCTCTCAGACCTCATGAATGATGCTTTGTGCACTGTTATGACATGGTGTGGGAGACACGGCCTTTGGGTCAACTCTGACGAGATTGTTCTGGTACCTTTCTCTCTTAGGAGAAAACTTGGTCTGGGGACAGTTTCGTTGAATGGGTGCAATATTCCTTATTCGACCGATGTCATATATTTTGGAATTACTCTTGATAGTAGGTTGACTTGGAACCATCATGTTGAATGCGTAACACAGAAAGCCACTACGGCAATCTGGGTGGTGAAGAGTTGTGCCGGATGCTCCTGGGGCATGAACCCAAAAATGGTCATGTGGATCTACACAATGATTGCCAGTCATTACGTGCGACGCGATTGTATGGTGGCAGAAGGCACGAAAGAATTCAGCGACAACCAAACTCTGCAAGGTTCAGAGATTGGCGTGTCTTCTTACAACAGGCACTATGAGGTCATGTCCTACCTGGGCCATTGCGGCCTGGATTGGATTAATCCCATACAAATCTTTATAAGATCCTCTGCGGCAATGGCTGTGCTTATAGCATGGGTCTCGGGAACTCTGCCCGTCGTATCGGCAACGGGCACTCATCGATCCTGAGTACTATCGATCCTGCAGAGAGCTGCTAGGAATGCCTAGTGATGGGATAAACTCTGAACATAAGTTCGACAGGAGATTCAATGTCACAATTCCCCTTAGGGCAACGTGGGAAGAAAACGGTGGGAATCCTGCAGCTTATGCTGGTATACGGATGGATCCAAAAAAGAAGATAAAGTTGGCTGTGCAGTCTGTGTACCCAACTTGAAAATCTCTGTGCCCATGGGCAAATGGCCTACTGTATTTCAGGCTGAAATACTGGCGGTCTCTAAGTGTGTTCATATTAATTTAAGTAGAGGCATTAAGGGCGCGCATATAGCTAGCTATCTTTTCCGATAGTCAGGCAGCTTTTAAGTCTCTCCTGTCTTGTAAATTACGTTCTAAGCTTGTTTTAGGTTGCTTTACCTCACAACAGGAGCTATCGTTACGAAACAAGGTTTCCATTTACTGGATACCTGGCTACAGTGGTCATCCGGGTAACGAGGAAGCGGATGAATTGACCAAGAGGGCCTCTGCTACTCCTCTTTACGCCACCAAAGGGCTCTGACCCCAGCCCTTCTGTGGCGTAAACTGGTCGACTGTCAAGTCCCTAATCAGAAGAAATGACATATCGACTGCAAAGGATATATGGCTGGCCTCCTCTGGTTTAAGGCAATCCAAGGCATTGATGCAGCCATATTCATATAATGGCATCCTGAATTTCAATAGGAATGGGTTTCTCTCTGGTCACTTCGGACTGAACTATCCTTTGTAGAAAAGTAACCAATTTCGTTCACCCTTGTGCTGCTTATACTTGAAAGAGGATGAGACAATGGCACACATTCTCTGTGAGTGTATCATCGTCTTATGTAATAGTACAAGGCATAATTTTCATTCTGAGTTTCTATGTTCGGATGATATTAAGCGTGCTTCTTCAAACTCTCTGCTGACTTTCATAAGGAGAGTCATGCAGAGCTTGCTTTAATTTATAGAACTATGACACAAAAGATCCACTATGTGATGCAGTGCCGGTCTTTGGGCAAGATCTTCACCCTACTCAATTCTATAACTACTTCACTATTACCGTATAGATACAACGCAATGTTGGGACCACAGCATTTCCACACATTTGTTGCCACAAATAATTTTAAAACTCTAAACTTCTCTGAAATATAGATTTCTTTTGTTTTAGAGTTTTACTTACTTTTTCTTGTTGTTGATGGTTTTCTTTTCCCCATAAATTCATAATATATATGATTTTATTTTTTATATTTCTTTTATTTCAACTTTAAAATATAATTCTTTTTGTATTTTCTTTTCATTATATAAAATATAGTTTAATAATAAATAATTTATTTATTTTATAGTTATTATAAATTTTATTATATAAATTAGTTTACAAAATCTTTTTCTATAAACATTTGCTAATTGACTAATAAAAAGATAATTGATGCTATTACATTTTTCATTAAAATATTTTTCTATAATACAATTATTTTTAAAAGCACTCAAATTCAAAAGGATGTTTTTTATGGATTGATTTTTGAAAGAGAAATTATAGATTTAAATATTTAAATTTTGAAGAGAGCAATGTTTTTATTATAATTTTAAGTTTGTGGGTGCTTTTAAAACTGAACAGAAGATAAGTTAAATAAATTGTAGTTATTTCGCTTTCAAACGTTTTGGCTATTTTAGATCTTTAGAAATTTCAAAATTTTTTTTTAAAAACTGTTTTTTTATTCTTTAACAATTTGATAAAATTTTAGTCTTCTAATACCTGTTTAACAACCATTATTTAGGATTTCATAAAAATCCCATTTAAATTTCTTCAAATAATTTTAGTGCAACAATATTTACAATGATGAAATGATTTCGTTGTGTTGAAGAAACAACTGAAACTTCGAATATTTTCTCTCAGAATGTAGAGAAAATACTTTAAAATCTCATCTTATTATTCTGCCTTACATTTTATTTACAACTTGTTGGTCAAATCCAAAGCTGAACCTGTTTTCTTAACCACTTTTTCTGCCCCTACTTCCAACTCTTCTGCTGTTGCTTGCGCTGATGATTCTGTAAATTTTCTCTTTACGCCTTTACCTCTTACACCGACATCCTCTTCACTTTCATTGTTATTATTAATTAAACAATTTCTTGTAAATTCTGCACTCTTCCAATTCTCCTTCTCACCCGCATCACTATTATTGTCTGCAGTCTCATTACAATCATTGTCCTGATCAGAAGATGAATCACAATGATTACTACGACTTAAACAGCTAGAAACAGAACTAACAGTTCTCATACTTAAATCAATGGGATTATCTTGAGCCGAGGGAGAGGATTTATTGTCCTGATTTAATAATTTACTGCATTGATCTTGTTCTATGTCTATGGGAGAACGTGGAGGTGTCATGGATACTACTAAATCTTCTTCCTCTTCTTCATCCAGCTGCTCATTACTATCTTGACCATTGGAATTAGAGTCCGTATGAGATTTGCTAAGATGTTCTCGTTCCTCATCTTCCGCCTCTTCTTCATTACTTTGCCTCGAAGTATTGCTGTGATTACGACCACTTTCTGAATTGGGAGTCACTAGGGCCGATATGGAATGATCATGTTTGGTAAGATTAGGTATTTTGGTGACCATGGGTGGAGGTGACTGTTGTTGGGACTTTAGAACTGCATCCAAATAGAAACGTTTGGTTAATTCCTCGGCTGCCTTGCTGCCATTTGGTATGTGATTGTTATTTAAGGCATCCGAGCCTGGAGTATCCTGTTTGTGTTCTTCTAATTTGCGATCTTCTATTGAGGCTGTTATAGTTGTAGGATGAAATCTGGGAGCATTATTGAACAGTTGATGTACAGCAGCTGCTGCAGCTTGCTGTTCTGGCGAGGGCTTAAGCAGGCCGGCATGGGCATGCTGATAAAGGGCAGGATGATAACCAGGAAATAGCAGATGAGAAGGCGGCAGAAAACTGGGTGGTGGCATGACTGGCATAGAAGATAGGGCAGGAAAAGGCAAGGGCAAAAATGGAGGTAGTTCTTTTCTTAAGTGGGCTGGATGACGTGATGATGGTGGTGGACCTACGGAGGATGATGATGTAGTCGAGTTGGCTTCCATGCTGGCATGTTTGTTACTTAAATGTAATAAACTGGCATTAGTTCTGCCATTAACCTCCACCGAGCTGTCGGAGTTATGAGAATCAGGGGAACTTACTGAAGATGAAGCAGCAGGATGTTTAGCATATTCTTCTAAACTCAGCATCATTAGTTCTTCTTTAGTACGTGGCGGATATAAGCCAGGATAGGCTCCAGCATGGCCCAGCATGCCTAAAGCAGCAGCAGCTGCTGATGGTGGTTTATTATGCAAACCAACTGCCCCACCATGCGATTGCTGTTGGCTGTTTTGATGAGCTGCCATCGCAGCTGCCGCCTGTTGCTGTTGTTCCTGCAGCAAACAATGGATTTTGAACCAATTCGATCTTCGGCCATAACGCGAACCGCTTTTAGACATGCCCACCATTAAACATTTACGTAAACGGCAGGCCTTACAGGCTGTACGATTCTTCTTATTGATAATGCACTCGCCATTATTCTTGCAATCCGAGATGGAGGATAAATTGTTATAAGAGCGGCCAAAGAACGACTGTAACGATAAACAAAAATATAAAATAAATTATTTAAAACCACTCCAGCAGTTACTTAATTATATTCTTAAATAATTATGGCGTTAACCTTTTTTAGCATAATTTTATTTATTTTTTTGCTAAAACCAATTTCTCATACTAAATGAAATGGCTTTAACAAAGAAAAAAAAAAGCCAACCAAATTTGTTTAACTAAATGGCCCTCTTTTGTCATTATTAAATCATATTACATGCCACAATATTACGACTTTTAAAATGATTTGCTTGCCATTTGGCCACAGATGTAGGTGTTTTTAGTTTAAAGTATTCAATACTAGGTTTCTATGTGGGTTCTTGGCAAAAATACTCGTACTACAACATTTTGAGTCACTAAGATTTATATGATAGACCAAAGCAATTTGTTGGTTTCTTTACTTAAAAGTGATTAATTTGTCAACAAAATGTTTAACATTTAATATTCGTTGTTTTTTTTCTACTATTCAAATTAGTTTTTGTTAAATTGCTTAAATAAAATGCAACTAATTGAGCAAAAATAAGGCAAATACTGGACAAGTTTTATGTTTGGAAATAAAATTAAAAAATAAAACTTGAATTTTGTTAGAATTATTACAATTGCTGTTTACAAATATTAATTTGTCAACAAAATGTTAAGACAATTTATTTCAAGGTATGACATTTTTATAGTTTATTTATAAAACATTTTGCTAATACAAAAGACTTAAGACACAAACTGGTGTTTAGGAAATATTTAAGGTTTTTCCTAATTGTGTTACCAAGATTTTATAATTTATAGTTTTAATTAATGATGGCTAAAATTCATTCTCATGGACTAAAAACATTTTTAAATTCTTTTAGGGCGTAACATTTTAAAATTTGCAGTCGTGTTTTTAATAAGATGAGCAACTGAACTTAAAATAATCAGATACGATTTAAAACTTCTTTTTTTCAGTAGCCTTCATATGAATATTTAGTTTATAAAAAGTATCCTTTTTATCAAAGCTTTAGCGTTGATTAAAGCCAAACATTATTTATTTGAAGAAAAATATAATATTTCACTATGTCGAAAGAGTTATTTCTTTCGTATAGTTAAATTCAAATTAAAAACCAATTCCAAAATTTTGTTTTTGTTTTAAATGTAATTGTGCGTAAGACAGAGTTTTTTCAACATCACGAAATTTACAGTCTTTGTATTTTGTAATAAAAATATCATACACAATATATGATATTAAAAATAGACTTATATGTTTTGTATTCATCATATTCATAAGATATAAATTGGTTTTAAAATCATGGGCTTATTTTTGCTACAGAAAGCATCGAAAAATATTTTCAGATCCACTTATAGAATTCTTTTTTAAAAGCTTGAATAAAACTTTTGGGCTAAGCTTGAAGAAAGCTTTTGAGAATGGCTCGAAGAAAACTTTTGAAAAAGCTTGACTAAAGCTTTTGTAAAATATTGATAAATAATTTTGCAAAGATATTGAAAAAGCTGTTCTGAAATTTATGAAATCAAATTTTGGAAATAAAATAGCTTTTCAGAAAAGCTTAGAAAGCTTTAAAAAAGGTTTTTATATTGCTCTTGTAAATGTTGAACAACTGTTTTAAAATGAGACTTTAAAAATCTAACTTAAAAGCTTTATTTAAACATTAACGAGCTTTGTAAACAGCGGAAGAACTGTTTCGGAAAGCTAAAAAATAATAATTTAAAACAGTTTTTTTAATATCTAAAAACCCGTCTTTTAAAAACTTAAAATAGGGTTGTGAAAAATATTAGTGAAGCTTTTCATTAAAGTTTAAAATTTAATGGACCTTTTTTGAAAAGCTCAAGGACGATTTTTTGAAAAGCTAAAAGAAATTATTTTAAAAAACCTTGAAAAAATTTAAAAAGCTTAATAAAGCTTTTTAGAAAAATTATTAAACGAAATTTTTTGCTAAACTCATAAAGTTCAAAAACTATTTTTAAATTG
Organism: Panzeria rudis; assembly: GCA_956483635.1. Classification (NCBI taxonomy): domain Eukaryota; kingdom Metazoa; phylum Arthropoda; class Insecta; order Diptera; family Tachinidae; genus Panzeria; species Panzeria rudis. Next base: position 17,407,027 of record OY101451.1, on the reverse strand, counting down.
TGCGAAGTCTATCCACTCGCTTATCAATAGCTTAGACAATCAAAACCTGTCTCATATATGGCATAAATGTTATACTGAGCATACGCGCAATATATGATGTACATAAAGTTAACGTAAATGGAAATATAAAATAAAAGACAATTCAATTAAAAACCGGTCTACTTATTCTTCATTTAAATTTAACAAAAAGTTTATTAAATTTTATATGTTAAAAAATTAATTGACTTAAAAGCGTAAAAGATTAATGACTTTTGTTTTGTTAGGACCAATTTAACTGTCACAATAACTTATCGCAACTTCCGTAAAAATAAGAGATATTTCCGTTTTTTCTGCTTTGTTCACCGTTAAATAATCAACACCATGTTCCGCAAAAACAAATGATTTTTGCTTTATTTTTAAATAAACTACCGTCAAGTTAAAGACTTTATTATTTTGTATCTTAAATTATTATTTTTATTAATTCATATTTTTACTCACTGTTTTTTAATTTAATTGCCACTGGGAATCGAACAAAGCTCATTCAGGTTAGAAATCCAATGCACCCACCCACTCGGCGAAGGCAGTATGAAATTAGCACAAACTTACTGTTAAGCTCTTTCGCTTTCAAAAAATATTATTTATTTTCTAGGTATTCCTATATGTGGGTTATTTTTAAGTATTTAACATAAAAAAAACACGCACATAGTCTTAGATAGAATTGAACATGTGACCTCCCGGTTAGTAGTATAGCAGACTATCCATTACACTACTAGTTTTAAATGAATATTTATTTATTTTAAATTACAATTTCAGCAAATTTTACGTACAGAGTATTGTTTATGTACGTGTTGTGTGTATTTAAAGCAACCGAAGTCGCTAATGTGTGCTTAGTTTTGTTAATGAATCAGTTAAAAATAAAATTGCGTATATATTTAAATGCTTATTCATTTACAAATGACTGCACGGAGTACATCTTTCATAAAGTACATTCCGTTACTGTTATAATTTTGTTAGTGTAGCCGGTTTTTATATCTGTGAAGAAGGAAACCTGCAGGACCACAATCTGCTTACCTGATGTCTCCGACAATTTACTGGAGAATATGCTTTTAAACATAGTCATACTAAATGAGCTTTGTATCAAGTTACTTGAAAGTATAAAACTTATTTCGTTACAGTAACAACAATGGCATTATTATTAACATGGATTGTAGTGCGAATCAGGCATGGTAGCGTAGAGAAATCAAACATACCTACGCCTTTCATGAAAAGCAATAAAAAGACCACCAACAAAACTAGAGGCTGCTTTACTAATTCCTACAAGCTTTTTAATTACGACAAGGAACCTAGAAGCTTTACTATTAATTTTTAGAAGGCAATTGCAAAGGGAACTAAATAATTTTCTATAAAAATTTAATTTTCTATTTCGTTATCTTTGGAATAGAATAAGTTTTATGAAAATCAGGCAGCGCTCAAAGCCTCATTATACTATAGGTAGTTGCAGTAACGGATCATGAATTGTATCTAATATATACACAGCCAAAATTGAGCATCTGATTACGATAGACATTTAGAAAAAGAAAAGCTCAAAGTGTTGTCGTTGGCAGAGCGCGCCCTTCAAAGTTCGACATTTTCGTTTTGAAATTATTGATATTTCAAGGGATTATTTAAATATGTTTTTGAAGTGGTAAAATATATACATACTTTTGTGCAAAGATAAGTGTTTTTAGAATAAAGCTATTCTTAAGAAAGCTTTTCCTTTTGTTTTTACTTTTAGTCCGAAATGGCTATTATTTGGTTAACATTTTTATTTAATAAAAATTGAAGCTAGAGCTTTTGTGGCTTAATTTGGTTCTCATATATTTTTTATAACATGAGAAATTTTTAGTATAAATAAACAGCTTTTAATTACAAAATCTTAAAAGCTTGCACGAAAGCTCATTAATGTTGAATAAGCTTAACAAGTGATGAAAGGCTTAAAAATATTTAAAAGTTCAAATGAAAGCTTATAATTTTTAATTTTTTATCGAAAATTTTTTATGAAAAATATTTTTCTAAAATTTTTTTTTATGGACAATTTTTTTTCTAAAAATTTTTTTATGGAATTTTTTTTCTAAAAATTTATTCCACATTGAAAATAATCCATGCAACATTTTACGAAAAAAACTTTCGTAGTTACACTTTTCGTATTATATACGAAACTTTCGTACATTCCACGAAAAAAATTTTAGTATAGAATTTTATTATTTTACGAAAGTAACGAAAACCATTCGTATTTACTTTTTTCATAGAATGTACGAAACATTGGTACATATTACGAATTAGGTTGAGTCTAGAATTTTATTATTTGATGAAAGTAACGAAAACTTTTCGTAGTTATTTTTTTTTTTGTAAAATATACGAAGCTTTCGTACATATTACGGAATAAATTTTTACACCAGAATTTTATAGTTTTACGAAAGTAACGAAAACATTTACTAGTACGTTTTATCGTAAAATATATTAAAATTTCGTACATATTACGAAATCAATTATGGACTACATAAGTTGTTCTTAAAATTATCGAATCATATAAAATTGGGCACTAAGTGACCCGTATACATATAAGCTGTAGACAGCGTTACCGTTGAAAGTTTTCAAAAAGGGGATTTTGAAAATAAAAGGCGCACAAAAAGGGGATTTCTGAGAAAAGAAGGGACAACTTTAATAACAAGAAAAATGTAAAAAAAAGTTATTTAATTTTAAAAAATAAAGGTTAGCAAACTTAAACTGCAGCTCATCTGATTAAGTTTAACATTTTAGCAATAGTTTTGGTAATTCTGTCAAAAACTATTGCTCAAACTACTAATAAAATTGGACTTATTAACAAATAATATGCATTACATAAAATCAGTGCAAGAAAATTAACGGGAATATCATCAAATAATTGCTGCAAAACAAATTTTGTCCAAGAGCAGTCCCTAATCAGAATAGGTTTCTGATTAATTTTATAGTTTACATTATAACTTCTCCGCGTATTGTTAGTTTTTAATACATTTTCGATCTTTTTAAGCCGATAAAACAGTTTGAAATTTAAATGGCTCGAGGAAAATCTTTATCTGAAGCTGAAAGGGCCAATGTTATGATAAAGAATGTGTTATTCATGATTAAATTTGCAAAAAAAATTATGAAAGTCAAAATTGTGTGAATAATTTGTTACTAACTGCCAGTTTTTGTAAAATAAAACGAAAATTTTGTGTGAGAAATTATATTGGCATCAAAAACAAATTACTAATTTCGTAAAGCAACTAAACTAATTCGTAATATTCTCTAAATATTATCTTGAGCTATGAAAATATTTCGTAAAATCTAAAATTTTATTTTGCTTTTTACAAAATTCTTTCATAATATATACAAAAAATATATAGTAATATTCTCTAAATATTACCTTAAACTATGAAGTTATGTTGTAAAATGTAAATTTTTTTCTCTTTTCTACGAAACTCTTTCGTATTACATAAAAAATTATTTCTTAAAACACAAAACATACTTCGTAAAATAAACACAAATATTTCGTTCGTTTCGTACATTTTACGAAAGAATTTCGTGATGCGAAATTACAAAATATTTCGTAAAATATACGAACGATTTCGTTCATATGTTGCATGATTTTTTTTTCAGTGTATGCAAAAATTTTTGTAGAAAAATTTATAGAAAATCGTGTTATTTGATTTTCCATTATATATTAAAATTGTAAAAGCTTTTATAGATAAGGCCTTTTTCTTTTAAGAGATAGCTTTTTTTGTTTTTGAAATTTAATGTTTATGTTTGGGATTAAAATCTCTCTTGTAAGAAATTCTGGCTTTGCTTTGAAACAGTGGTGGACAAAATCAGTTACAAATTTATGGAATATGCCTTCGAAGGACTGTTACGTCACAGCAGTGCCATATCAACTGGAAACATAGAAATTATTATAATTAAATAAATAGCTTTCTTAATTGCACGAAAGAAATTTGTATAGATAACCAGGAAAACCTATTGTAGTTGTAAGAATATTAGTGTAACAAAGATTAATAAATAAATGAATAAAGTTCGATAAGCTAGTTTACTTGCTCACCGTAAACAATTGTTTTTAATTTATTAGAAGTGTGAACTTAAATTTAAAGTTTTCCTTTTCCCAAACCTTTTAGGGCCAACATGCTTGACAGTAAAAAAATCGTATACTTTATACTCGTAATAACGTCAATGCCATTAACAACGACTGCATATACGAGTTAAAACAAATAAACAATTTAATTCAATGGGGGCAAAAATAAACAACTTAACCAATAAAAAGTTTTTTTTTGTTTAATAGCAAAGCGTAAGAACAAAAGTCATCCACCATACATAGTAATGTTGTTGTAGCTGCACTTTGGTAACACAAAAGGTTAGACAATAAACTACTCGAAAAACAATCAGCTCTTAAGTTAGAACACTTATGCCAACAAAAACATGATGGCAGTAAATCACAATTGCTTCTTGAAATAAATGAATGGAAATAAAAATAAAAAAACAAATTTGCCCAAAAGCAAAAATAAAATTATCACAAAAAAAAACTTACAATGCAAACAAGAACTTTTAAGGTTAATTGGGCATCAAGATTACTGGGTCGGAAATGGGATTTACGGTTACATTTGAAAAAGCAACCAGCCTTAGTTTTTCATGCATAGACGACTAACACTAGAGGAAAGACACTACTGATTTGCTCTTTTGATGAGTGAAGTTTGATTTGTTTGCCATACAAAAGTAAAGTAATTTGGCAAGAAACTTTAGAAAACAAAAGACTTAAGCAACAAACTCACTTACCCACTACTTTTGAAGACTTTAGTTTTTTTTTTTACCTTTATTTTGCAAAATTGCAATTAAAGTTTTTGTTAGTTAATTCTTTTGCGCTCGCTAAATTTTTGCGCCCTCATCATTATTTATTGTCAAGGGGAGGAGGTGTAAGTATCAGAGGTGGTAGTTGTTTAGTTTTGTAGAGGAAATATGATGAAGGCAGTTTAATTTGTAAAGTTTGTTTTAGGGTTTGTTAGTGTTTCTTTTTTTTTTCTATCAAGCAACATTTGTAGTTGAAATAAATTAACGTGTAAAAATAACAAATTAGTTTGACCGACAAATTGTTTAAAAGGTTTTACAAGATATTAAATAAAATTGTTTGAGATTTTTTCGTCTGTTTTTTTTCTTTGCTGCCATTTATGCTGTAAAACAAATATTTACAGATATTAAAAGCAGTTTGTTTTTATCTAGCCACAAGTTTTGTTATATTTTGTTTAACCTTTTAACCTTGAGGTAGTTAATTTTGGCTAAAAATTATCTCTTTCGTTTAGAATTTTAAGCAGTTAAATGCAAAGCAGAAAGGTCTACATTTAAATCAATTAAATTCGCTTAGTTTTATATTAAGCTGTAAGCTATTTAAACTTTGATCTAAAGTTTTAGAAACTGTGATTTTTCTTTTGTTATTATCTGGCTTCACAAAATATTTAATTTATATTATGGCGTTTTAATTTGAGCTAAATTATTGCGCAATTTAAATTTAAAGGTTTCAATAATTTCTCACCTTGCTTAAATCAAGTTTAGGGCTATCATGAATGTATGTGATCATGATCATGATGTGAACGATTTTTGTCAAGTAAAACGTGATTTGTTTACAAACTAAATTAAAGTTTTCGTCTTAAGTCTTTTGTTTGTAGCAATCACAATTTTAAGAAAATTTATAAATAAAATATGAATCATAACAAAATATGATTTTAGTTTCTCTTATAAATCAGAAAATATAGCAAACTTATTCAACACTTATTCAATTTAATATTTATTTAAGAACTTACCTTACAGCCCTCACACGTAAATGCCCCAAAATGAAATCCTGCTGCTGGTTCCCCACAAACCTTGCAGGTTTGGTTCATCTAAAAAGAAAGAAAATAGGGATATTATTTAAAATCTAAATAAATAAAATTTTGGTACCCTCCTAATATATTTATTTAAATTAAATCCTTGCTATTAAACTGCTATGGAAAAATTCAATTAAAAAACCACAAATCTTTTCCAACCGAATAATAGAAATCCCCCAGATTAATCAGCCGCCAGCTTAATTCACACGCATGCTGATAATGGATGAGTTTTAAACAGACTGTTTAATATATTGAAAGCTACAAAAAAGCGCATGTGCAACACGACTTGGACTACTTAAAAAAACCCGCTGCTTTTAAATATTTATACATATATAGCTGATTCTCATTCCAAGCGTACATTTTGTAAATGAAATATGAGAAGACAGGATTTCTATTATGGTTTTCGCCTCAAATAAAGGATCCTGAACCAAAACAATGTATTTCCATTTCTTAAAATTTTCCTGCATGAAGCGTTACATCTGCTTTCGCGGTTGTTCGGGGTATAAATTTTAGCGAAAAAATACTGTACTAAAAATGAGTATAGGGTTTGAAAACACTATACAACTTCTGTCGAAAAACAAAAAAAAAACATTATAAAGGCAGGATGAAATTAAAAGTTATGGGCACTTTTTAAATTTTTACTTGGTTTCACAATAACAAATTTTTATCTTTTAAAATAATTCTTTACAACTATTTATACATGCGCAAAAAGTAGGCTAAGTCTTATTTTAAATAAGACTAATTTTAATAAAATTGACCAACAAAGTTATATGTTATATCAATTTCAAACAATTATTCGTAGAAAAATACGACCTACCAAATATATAACAACCCATAGTGCGAAAGAAGCAAAATTTATCCAAAGATAACCAGAAATCTTGTAAACAGATAATATTCTTAATATCGTTTCTACCCTTCAGATGCTGTTAACTTGGTTGGTTGGTTGGTGTACGTGGCTGCCTCTTACGCACAAGCATTCAAGTAGAATCAAAAAGCTTCCGTTTTGACAGACCACTCGACTCGTCAGTGTTAATCTATGTAGGTCCGAACCGAGGCCTCGGATTCGGTATTAGATACTAGATCAAACCCATCGCATTGAGATACCTAATCAGGTCATCACCCAGACCTATCCCTGATAGCTCCAAAAGTTCATCTAGTATGCTGTTGCCCTATAATTTGTATCTCGAGAGGTGCAAGGCCGGTCATTCGTAAAGAAAGTGGAAGACTGTTTCTTCTTTGCTTTGATCCCGGCAACTACGGCAGCACGCATTGCAGGAAAGGTCTATCCTGCGCAGTTCCTACGGTTTCTATTAATTAGTTGTGTTGTGCTCTGATCGTTATAGTAAGGCCACATTTTCCTAGCTACCTTACACGCACTCAACTGCGCCACCTATCTTCAGCTTTCTGCCGGTAATATTTGAGAATGCAATTTCTAATAGTGCCAAATAGCATGGCTACCGATTCAGCAGTGTAGACGTCCATGGCAGGTCCACAGCTGGCCAGCTCATCCGCCTATTAGTTGCCAGGGAAGTTGCTATGTGCGGGAACCCAGATGAGGGTGACGTTAGTCTGACCACCTAATCTGGATAATACGTCTTTGCACTAGCTAACTAAAGTAGAAAAAGTAGTGTGTGACCTTAGAGATAGAAGTGCAGCCTGGCTGTCGACAAAGATGCTGACTCTTCCTTGGACACCCCTGTCAATTAACACCCTACCCGCCACACTTATAGCCAATATTTCAGCCTGAAATACACTAGCTTCATCAGGAAGTCGGAAGGAGAGTTTTTTCCAAGGTCCTTCGAGAAGACTTCAGAGCGCAGACCGCAGATCATTCTTGATCCATCAGTATACATCTTGAAGTTTTTCTATATTTCCCCCCTTCCACTCCCGTCTGGATGGAATAAGGACTTTGAACGTACTGTCCAAGTCCAGATGAGGTACCATTTAATTGGTGGGCTTCCTCAGTGTCGGTGGTATCTGATCTAGGATTCTAGCATGGCTATAGGTCCTTGATCTCTACCTCCTAGATGCCGCTGGTCTTGCCACATTGCTTGAGGATTCAGCCAATACATGAAGGGCGATCGGAATTAGGTTTAGTATAGCATTCAGAGCCTCTGAAGGACTAGTACGTAAACATCCAGTAATCCCGATGCAAGCAGATCTCTGTAAGTCAATATGGTACGTACAATTGCTGTGTACATCCATTTAAGCATGTAAGGGCTTAGGCCCCATTTGGAGTTAAACATCCTCCGACAGGAGTAATAGGCAACTGTGGCCTCTTTGACCCTGTGTTAAATATTTAGTTTCCACGATAGTTTAGTGTCCGGGATAACTCCTAGATATTTTGCATTGTCCGATAGGGACAGTTCCAGATTATGCAGCCGAGGGAGTCTAGAGCTCTGAACTTTGGCCTTTGTAGTAAACAGTACCAGTTTCGTTTTGCTCTACACTCCTACACTACAACCTGTAGCTCATTTGCTGAGTGTACCCAAGGCGTTGGACATGATATCGCTTATCACGTCCATGAACATCCCTGATACAATTATTAATACATCGGCCGCATAAGCCACAAATTTTACTTCCGCAGCGTCTAGTCTGAGAAGAATCGTGTTGACAAAGAGAAGCCAAAGCAGAGGTGAGATCACCTCACCCTGTGGTGTTCCTCTGCATTCCCATTTTGTCTTTTCGCTATTGCCTAGTTTTGCAGTGATGTTTCTTGCCTTCAACATTGTTAAAGGCGCCTTTTATGTCTTGGAAGGCAGCCAAAGCATATTGTTTATTTTGAAGGGATCTCTGTATGAACCTTACCACCGAGTGTAGTGCTGTTTCAGTAGAGCGTCCCTTAAGGTAGGCATGCTGACTATCTGAGAGTATTGACGACCCTACAAGTCGATGTCTAATATGAGAGTCTATTTGTAAACAGAAAATGCTCTTAATATCGCTTCTACCCTTCAGCTGCTGTTAAATATTTTTTATCGTCCTAAAATTTATGGATAAATCATATTTAAAAAAATTTATTTACGTAACGCTCAATACATTTCTATACGATTTCAATATTTCTTCAGAATACAGACTTTATTTTGAATTCAATACAATTCAGATGTATAATCTTCGATGTATTTTAACACAACCTCCTTAGGTATTCACTAAAAATTTCAATTATAATAAAAAAAAATTATGGATAACACTCAATACAATTTTTTTTTTGGATACAAACGATGATTAATTTATGACACGCTTTGCAATATATTACTATTCAATAAAGTTCACAAAACTTTTAAACATTTAAAGTATATGCCTACGCTGTTATTTTAGTGTATGTTGTTAATGCAATTTTAATAATTAAACGGAGTAATGAAACGTACTAAAAAAGTGTAACGCTGAATACACAAGATTTCGGACATCAAGAACTAAAAAAAATATATATAATTTTTTATATAAAAAAAAAATTTAAGTCTTTATTATACATTTAATCTCGTTTTAGAAAAAAATTCATAGTTTCTTAATGTAGAAAATCAACAGCATGCATTATGGACACGCCATTTAGTATGAAGAGAGTAAAAACAGTATTTTCTTTCTCATTTTTAACACATATTTAACAGTGCTAGACAAAAAAATCTTATGTACATGTATTTATAATCCATAAAGTCATGTTAAAGCATTTTTCTTTTTAAAATGTATGCGTTTATTTTACGAAATATTTTACGATACTTTCAACGGACACGAAAGAAAATATAAAATGAGAATCATCCATTAGGAAACAACACCAAGAAGAAGCCAGATCTTAAGCTAAGAATAGGATTTTTAAAACTGTACAGATGCTTAGTGTTGTTTCTGCCAGTAATTTCTTTCACTTTTTACTTTTACTCATACACTTGTGTTTAGCTGCTATAACATTTTATTTTCAACATTTAAAATTAAACTAAATACAATTTAACATATTGATTGGTGAGTGCGCATTTTATAATATTTTATATGTACGACTTTAAGCTTAAGGCCAAACAAAAAACTTCAATTAACATATGAACAGTATTAAAATAATTGTCTTACTGTGTAGCAAAAGAGAGTAAAAATATATTACACAAACAAGACATTTAAACAGTTTTAATAAATTCAGAAGAGTTTGTTACAAGTAATTACACTATGTGACAGTGAAAATATCTGTCTGAAATGATCTAGTGTATATTATAGGCTGACTTGAGTAGATCATTTTGTAATTTTTAGAAGTTCGATTACACCCCCAAATTCATAAGTTATTGGTAAAATAGGTTTTTTTCGGGACTTCACGGACAAAAAAAAATTTTTACTGCGTTATTTCAGCACCTATTTTCAATTTTGAAGCAGATGGAGGAATATTTAAGCATTCCGTCTTGTATTTTAAGTATTTTATTTTAGCGGAAATTTCGCGGAAATGTTATCAAAAGAAATTTAATTTTAAATGAAATTTATTTGCTGGAGTTTAAGCATTGTCTATATGCAGCATTTCATTGGTGCTTTACCAAATCGTCAGTAGATTTCAAACACTATTATGAACAGTTACAAACCCTTTTTCCTACATAAGAGCTTTGTAACTGTGCAAAATTGTGTTTGAAGTCTACTGACGATTTGGTAAAGCACCAATGAAATGTTGCATATAGACAATGCTTAAACTCCAGCAAATAAATTTCATTTAAAATAAAATTATGGCCAATATGTCAAATAATAAATTTCTTAATTTTCGTATTTTTTCTGCCAATTTTTTAAGTTTGGCGTCTTTTCAAAACACTTTGTTAGAAACCCTTCTAAGTTTTTTATTTATTTAGAAGAGTATCTTATACCGATAAAAACTTCAATATGAAATAGTGCAGCAAAACATTCCCAGTCCATTGTGGAGCTGCTCACAATATAAATGTTAAATAATACATAACTGCAAAATTACCAATCAGATTTATTTGAAATTTGATATCTGAATAGATAATCGGCTTTACTTACACGATATTGCTTGCAAAAGATGTGCAGATTACGAATTAACAATGTAACAGTAGCCAAAATTTAAACACATCGCATATGAAAAACTTTAGAAGTTTTATAACTTTGGGAAATCTCCACAATTTTTATAATCTGCAACTGACTGCTCATCGATGTCAAATGAATTCTTTCTTTAAAAACAAAAACAAAATTTTAGAATTTGTTTTTATTTTAAATGGAATTGTAAGAAAGAAAAAAATCCGTTCGACATCGATAAACAGGATGTAAAGTTTTACCTAAAGCGAACTTGATTTCTCGAGAGATGATGATAAAGATGAAGAGGTTGAATATTTGGGGCTAAAGTTTAGGAAGCTTGCTGTAGAACAAAGCAATATATATACGGCTGCGGGATCTAAAGTGAACTAACTCGGAATATCAATCATGCCCACTTGTCAATTTTTATTAATATGAAATGATTATTTCATATTAATAAACAATCAGCCACTGCTTGGAGCTTTTCACATGTTTACATGTTCATATATAATTAAGTATAAAATCAAATCAAAAAAGTATGTCTTGAGCACAAGAAAAATCAGAAAAATGGGAATAAAGAAAAATAAACATATGGCAACGCTGAGAAAGTGCAGTATAATAATAATAACTAGAAAATTACTTAATTCTCGTATTGAATTTTTACGAAAAAGTTCTATATAGATAAGAATTAAAGTCACATTCAACAGAGTCACCTAAGAAGTGGTGATAAGCAAACTACACGTCAGCACTGACGATGGAAGTGTGGCAGCTTTTGAAAGTGGCGCTATTCTGTTCTGCTGTGTACGTTGAAAAATTACGTTGTTCCTTGGAATATTAATAATGCCCAATTCTTTCTGAATTAAACGTTAGGAACCTAGGAGCCTAATAATCAATTTGAATTAACACGGATTTAATTGATATGATACGTTTTGCTGGTATGCAGCTGATGATGGATGAGCACCATCAAATAATCTGCTATGCCAATTGCTAGATACACTCTATATGGACAAATTTTGTGAGATCAGAAATTATATTTACTTTGCTGATTTGCAGATAACAGCCGCCCAAATGGCTCTAATCAGCTTTGGGGAAAAACACTACCATTGGACTCTATTGCACAGTGGGAACTTTTGCAAAATAAATGTTAATAAAGCTGCAGATTGCATTTATGTGAAACTTCGAACACCTACAAAGGCTTTACAACGCTTGTGCCGATGGCTTTCTGGCGTAAGCATGGTGGAGTTACAGTGGGCTCAGATTGACTATCTGGGAATTAAAAAAAATACTTCTGAGACTTGTATCTTTTTTAAATGTTATCCAATTTTAAAAATTTACTAAAAAATACATAGAAATAATTAGGGTTGTTATGGAATCTGAATGCTATCAGAATCAGAATTGAAATCGACAGAAAAATGAAATTGGTGTTATAGAAATCTATATTGTCATTTTCTTGTTCGAATCCGAATTGTTATAAGAATTTGGTGTTACAGAATACAATTTTCTCGTTTTTTTTTTGTCAGAAATATTCCGATCAGATGGTAGCTGCCAGAATGAAAGTTTTCTTTTGCTTTCTATTTGTTTTTTTTTTTGCTTTAAACGGTTGAATGTTTGTGCACAATGTAAATAAAAGCAAATATTTATCAAATATAATACATATAAATAAAAGAACAAATAGATAAATGTTGCAATTTATTTTCTCAACAAAAATTCTTTGCACCAAATTGCATTTATACTAGGGATGTAACGATACGCCGTTTTGCCGATCCGATACCGATACCGATATTTAAAAATAAATATCGCCGATACCGATACCGATACGAATATTGAAATTGAGTTTAAGTTTAGATTAACAAAACTCAAGCGCAATTTTTTATTATACAAAATTACATTATAAGAGAGAATATTTAAAATTGATAAAACATTGGAAGTAATTTTTAAGGAGCTACATTTTCTTTGATTTCAGAAAATCTATATTAAAAATATGCAGATAATTAGTAGAAAAGCAAGAAAAATGTTTAATTCCTTTATAATTTTAAAAAATACTCGCCATGCTTTTTAAAAAATCGATTTTTTAAAGGACAAGTAACAACAAATATTTTTCTAAATAACTTAATAGCTTAATTATTAAAAGACTTCTAAGTTTATATGTATTCACTTAAATTTACATGAAAATACAGATCTGAGTTTAAATTCGCATAAAAAAGTGAAAATGGTTAAGTTTTTATCCTTTTTCCTTGAGGAAAAATCATTATAGAATACCGAAAAAGAAATTTGTCCTAGCATCGCTTCCACCGAATTGGTAATCGAAAAAACAGAACTTCTTGCAATGGCAAGGATATGTAAAACTAATTAGAAATTATCCGAATTTGCAATACTTCCAGATCGCGAATTCTACATTTTCATGACTTCTTTGGAGTCTCTTTTTATTTGCTGGAATAAGATTTATAAAACGACTTGAACTTGAATTCATGGTAAAATTAACAAAAAATAAATAATTTTTTTACAAAATAACAGCATAAAATATTATTAATTTTTAAAATTGATATTAATAAGATTTAAAAAATAACGAAGTGAATTTAATTCATGGTAAAATCGAACAAGAATAAATTATTTGTTAAAAAAAACTCTGAAAAAATTTTTTAAAGTATCGTCGTATCGACAGTAAAATATCGCCGATACCGATGTATCGGAAAATCTGAAGTATCGCCGATATATCGGTATCGGTATCGGTATTCGTTACATCCCTAATTTATACTAACGCAACTTGGTAACAATGTTGCCATGATCTGGGAAAAAGATACTAAAACAGTTTTTAAAAAAATTATGAAAATATATTAAGCCTTATTGCGCCTTTTTTAGAAATTAAAAACTGCGTTAAGAACGAACACTAGCATGTAGAGTAATTTCAAAGGTAAAAGATGAAAAAGAGACAAAGTTTGGCCTCGAAAACGATAAAACGGCAACGCTGCTTCTTAAAATGATACTAAAATATGTAAACAAAAGAAAGCAGCTGATTCGAACGTGGTTTTTGTTTATTATCGAATTAAGACAAAACCAAAACGGTTTCATAGCACCAATTCAAATGGCAATCCTGACTTGAATTCCATAACAAGCCTGAATGTTTTAACATGTGTTTCGGTTTCTCTCACAGCTTAGAATATATTTGAATTTAAAAAAATTTGTTGTCCTGACTTTTTTAGTATTTCGCCCATACCTTTTTAGTTAACAGTTGGATTTTAAATTGAATTAAAGTCAGCATTCGATTTTTCACAAAACTCTAAGTAAAACTGGGGGAAAAATTGGTTAATATATGCATTCTTAAAGTAGGAAAAAGGCTGAAAATTCAAAACTTTGAAATTAACCTGAAAAAAGCAGGTTTTTTTTCAAAAAAGTATCTCCATTATTTTTAATTTTGTTAAAAAAATCTTTACTCTTTAATTACATATCGCGAAAGGCAATCCACTGATAATGTGTTTAGCGTGAAAGATTTTGTATTTTTGATTTATGTATACCCTACATTCATTATTGGCCGAAAATCTTAAATTTTAAAAATATTTTTTGAATTTATTGGCCTTTAAAAAAGTGTGACGTTAGGTTTTGAAAATTCGAACAACAAAGTTTTTTAATGTAGATAGTTCTAAGAATTTTGGCAAGAATTGAGGAGAGCCTTTTCATAAATGTGAATTACGAGGATATTTTCTGAAAAAAGTAAAAATTTAGGAAAAATATAGCTTTGTACCATAAAAAATATACAGTAAAATAGTTTATTTTCTAAAATTGATATTTTTGACTTCTATATGAATCTCTTTATTAAGCCTGAAAATATTATTCGAATATCTTTTACTAATCTCGAGATATATAAATTATTTGCTGGGTTTTGTATAAAAAAAGGCAAATGACTGTATTGGTAGCAGAAGTAAATTAATTAAAGATGAAAGTCAAAGATTCTACAAATACTTAAGCTGTACTAAGCTTCTTTCTTTGCCTGCCAGTTCCCGAACTACATCGAAATATTGCCAACTCTAGAAAGGAAATAAAAATCTTGTTTCCTAAGCTTTGCACTCCTCTCTGCTTTGAACATTCATCAGATTGCATTTTTTCAAAAGCCGCTAAATAAATAAAGAAATAAATGTAACTTTAGCTGACCCATAAGAAAAACCGATTAGTAGTTATTCCAATATTTACTAGCAATTAATAACTTCTTAGTACAATTTAGTTTTTGTGGCTTACGAGTATTCGTGTGGAAAACTGTATTTCCTTTTGTAGGAAAACGTTTTGATAATTTCCCATTTCATTTAATTTTTTTACGAGTACGTTTTTCGATATTCAATATTTCGCTTAATTTTTATTTATTTATTTATTGCTTATTTTTTATTGCCTTCAAAATAAATGATTATCTTGACATTTTCAATTTCTTGTATTTGGACAACCAATAAATCCTTGGGAAATCTTCAGTTTAAAATCAAACTAAATTGCTTAGACTGTTTGTTGCACGCACTGCAAATAAAACAATTTTTGGGGAAAAAAGAAGACAGAAACAATTTTAAAGCTTTTAAAAGCAAGCAATAAAGAATATTGAATACCCTTCACTAAGGAAATCAAATAGGTAAGATACGATATGAGATATCACAAGCTACACTGAAGCAAAAATCCAGCCAACACAAGCACGAAATTTTTTGAATTTATGAGGAATTTTGGTTTTTGAGTTCTTTGAAGACAATTGATTAACACTTTTTCAACGTTTTTTCTTTTATTTATAAAAATAGAAGAAATTTAAAATCCTACACTGAAAATAATCCATGCAACATAAAAAAACTTTCGTAGTTACTTTTTGCGTAGCATATACTAAACTTTCGTGCATACTACGAAAAAATAGTCAATAATTTTATGAATTTAGGATAGTAACGGAAACCTTTCGTAAACTGAAAAAATCCAAGTTACATTTTTTGTAGCAAAAAAGGAAACTTTCGTACATATTACGAAAAAAATTTTTTCCTATATTTTTTTTTCAATTTACGAAAGTAACGAAAACCTTTCGTAAACACTTTTCTTGTTAAGAATATATTTCAAATAAAAAAATTAATTAAAATTATTTTATACACCGAAAAAAATTCATGCAACATATGCACAAAAACGCTCGTAACGCAATATCTCATAATTTTTCAACCACGAAACTCTTTCCTAAAATATACGATATGTAAGAAAATAATAACAAAATAAAAGTAAAACAAAAAATTGGCTCAACCCGGACATGAACAAGCAAGCTTCATATTTCAAGGCAAGTAGTCTACCTACTTAACCACTTTCTACTAATTTTATAAGAGCTAAATATTTATTTTATTTACTTACATTTGAAAAATATGTAAATTTATAAAAAATAATTTTAGTTTATTTTTATATTTCAAATATAATTTTTAGCAAGGAAAAATGTTTACGAAAGGTTTTCGTTACACTCGTAAATTCAAAAAAATATTGGCCAATATTTTTCCTAATATGTACGAAAGTTTCATTTGTTTTACGAAAAAAGTAACTGCGAAATTTTTTTTCGTAAAATGTTGCATGGAATATTTTCAGGGTATATATTAACATATTTTTCACATGTAAGTAAATGAAAAAATCGTTAGCTCTAATAAAATAGGAAGAAAGTGGCTCAGTGGGTACACCGAAAAAATCCAAGCAACATATGCACGAAAATACTCGTACATATTACGAAATATTTCACTATTTCGTACCGCGAAATAGTTTCGTTACATATACAAAATTAAAGAAAATAATTAAAAAATAATTTAAAAAAAAGTTTGGCTCAACCAAACAAGACAAGAACTCTACCCAAGCACATTTTACTTATTTTATAGGAGCTAAAAATTTGTTTTATTTCTTTACACCTGAAAAATTTGTAAATTTATAAAAAATAGTTCTGATATATTTGTTTATTTCAAAATATTTTTTAGCAACGAAAAATGTTTACGAAAGATTTTCGTTACATTCGTAAGTTCAAAAATTTATTGCCGAATGTTACGAAAGGTTTTCGTTACATTCGTAAATTCAAAAATTTTTTGCCTGAATTTTTGTAGAATACACGAAAGTTTCGTATATTCTACGAAAATATTAACTCCGAAAGTTTTTTTTTCGTAAAATGTTGCATGGGTTATTTTCGGTGTATAGATTGACATATTTTTCAGATGTAATTTACTTACAACAAATTTTAACTCTTATAAAATAAGTAGAAAGTGGCTCAGTGGATAGAGTATTTGCCTTGAAATATGAAGTTCGCGTGTTCGTGCCCCGGTGGAGCCAAACTTTATTTTTGCTTTTATTTTTTAATTAATTTCATACATTTCGTAGTTTTTACGAAAGAATTTCGTGATGCGGGACTACGAAATATTTCGTAATATGTTGCATGGATTTTTTTAATTTATATATATTTTTTGACTATAGCTAAAAATATATTTGAAATAAGGAAGAAATTTTAGATATTTTCTTTAAATTGACATATTTTTCAGGTATGAGTAAATACAACAAGTTTCTAGCTCTTATGAAATAAATAGAAAGTAGCTGAGTGGGTAGAACACTAGCCGTAAGCTTTGAAGACTGTGAGTCCGTGCCCCGTTTGATCCAAAATTGTTCACTTATATTTTTTAATTATTTTTGTACATTTCATGTATTTTACAAAAGAATTTCGTAACGAGAAATTGCGAAATATTTCGTAATATGTACGAGTGTTTTAGTGAATATGTTGCATGGACTTTTTTCAGTGCATAGATGAGAACTCTTAAATTTTTGGATTTTTCAATAGTATGCTTCATTGACTTTATCACAATTTATAAACAAGTTATCTCATTTAGTTATAAGATTTATAAACTTTTTTGGATTTTAATTACCTTAAGTTTAGGCGTTATTCAGACAAAAATAATGATAAAAAATACCACAAACAACTCATATGCGAGACGATTCTATTTACTTTTCTTCTAACTTAAATTACTTCTAGTGTTATTTGTAAAGTTTTCTAGCCTACTATGTTTTTGTAGTTCTCATTTATTCTTTGAAAATTTTTGTATAAGTATACGAGGCTGAAGCTTCTAAAACATCATAGTAGAAGGTCTGCTGATGAGTTGGCATAAGCGTTAATGAAATTCAGATAGATAACCTGGACGGAAAATGTTGATGTCACAAACCCTTTTTCGCGACTGCCTGAGTACTCCTAAATAATGTAGGGGCTCCGTCCACAAAACCAAACTAAATCTCTGAATGTAAACACGCATGACTTTGCTTAGCCAAAACAATGTTAACGCTTGTTACTCATAAATATTCAAATTAAATATTGTTTTACTACAACTGCAGCAGAAGAAGAAAAGAGATCCCTCCAAAAAATAAAACCAAACTCAGTAAACACAAAATGCAAACAAATCATCTAGATGCCATAAATAAAGAGCAGAGCAACAGAAATAGAAAAAAAAACAAAAACAGAGCGGGCTAACAGAAACATCAGCAATAGCAATAGCAATAACAACAATATACAACAATTGCTAAATTGCATGAGAAATTTACATTGACATCTTGTTTGCTTGCAACATTCAACAGCAACAACAGCAACAGTAACAACGTTAACATGCATAAAATTCAAATTGGTTAAATGTTGGTTTTTGGTTTTATTCCGTTTATTTTATCTTTTTCTGCTGCAACAATTTGGTTGCATTTTAAAAATGGAAAAGGTGATGGTGGTAGGTTTTGCACTTAGACTGCAGCAGCAACAACAATAGCTTTTTTTTTAAAGGTGATGATGCTCTATTTTTGTTTTCAGCTGACTATTCATGTGCATGTGCTTCCTAACGAATTGTTGCCCAAAACCTACATGTATATTACAAATGTGAAGGAAATAAACAAACAAACAAACAAAAATTATATTCAAATATTTTATATTTTATTATTTCGTTTGGTTTTTTGCCACATCTTGTAGACACATAAAGTTTTGTATGTAAAAATTTGGTAGAAGAGACCTTGGCCTTTTTTAACGATTGCAATT
The DNA here is from genome assembly GCA_956483635.1 of Panzeria rudis. NCBI lineage: Eukaryota > Metazoa > Arthropoda > Insecta > Diptera > Tachinidae > Panzeria > Panzeria rudis. The sequence continues at coordinate 17,388,142 of OY101451.1, read as the reverse complement.
TGTTGATAAACATTTGCAAGGTAATAAATATTTTTACTACCAGTTACATTTATTTTAGATGAAAAAACATTTTTTTCTTTTTCTTTATTTGCTTTCTATAAGTGTTTGCTCTATAAGATTTTACATGCATGATTTTTTTTCTTCTTCTTCTAAGTGTTTGACTTTTAAAAGTACTAGAACAGTAAAGAGCATAAATAAAGCAGTTTAAAAATAAAGTAAATGTATTGAAATTAATAAACTAAAAGTTAAAGAAAGAAATAAAATAAATGTTGCAGAAATTACCGATTCAGGAACAGAGAGACCTAGAAAATGTCCAAATTAAACAGATTCTAAAAGTGAGAGCAATAAAAATTTTCCAGACCGATCAATAAACGACAGAATACGGCATATTTTTGAAGTTGTTTTTGGAGCTTTGGCTGCTTTGAACTCTTTTTTTTATAGAATTTTATGAAAAAAAAATATCTTTGTAAAAGATTTTAGCCCGCAACCTCGCCGATAAAAGAGAAGGGGAATTCGTCCACATTTTTTAGAAAGTGACAAAAAGACTCAAAAATTGAAGACTTAGAGAGTCAAAATATTATACAAAAGATTTCTAGAGATATTTTCAATCCAAGCCACAAAAGTTTCCTTGCAGAAGTCATGTGTTAAATTTTTAAGGACCAAAAATTTTTTATGAAATTATTTTTTTAATGAATATTTACATCAATATATTCATTGCCCATTACTCAATTTCCTGTCTATTTATATATGCCAAATAAATTAGCACTGACCAAATTTTTAAGTAATTTATTAAACTAGATAAATTTTTATGAGTTTTTAATTACAGTTGCAATTTTAAAAGAGTTGTAATTTGTAATGTACAAGTTTTTCTCTGTGCAAAACTCAAGGAAAATGTAGCCATAAAAAAGTTATTAAAATCTATAAATTTATTTAATGCTAAATAAGTATTTATAGAAAAAATATTGAAAAATATAACTAAAGCTATTGAAATACTGTAGTCTATGGGGCCTAACAGGAGTTTTGAACCACAGTAATATGACAGATACATGATAGGTCATTTTGTACTATAACAAGCTATGACAAATATATTAATTATTACTCTTCTTCTGTAGAATTTGCTTTAAAAGTGCGATTTTAAAATACTTGGTACAACCTGATAACAGAGGTCATAATTTCAATTCCCACCCGCAAGCTAATCGCTGCACGGTGATGTCGCTATAAAGAAACTTAGTAATGATTTCGCTACTGTAATTGAATTTATGGGTTTTACTAAATTCATAGTCAGGAATCTAATAAAACCAAATGTATTGAATTTAATAAATAAGCCGAAAGTATTATAAATACTTTTGATTTCTTTTACATCCATTAATACGATAAACTATATAAATTATAAGGATTTTTTTTAGTCTCCGCGCTAAGCTGTAGTTTTGCGCATTGCATTATTTACAAAAATTGAAAACAAATGAAAATATTAATAACCGTAAATATAAATAATCCTATCAGTTTCATTTCCCATTCCCACAAAATAGAGAAATTTCATAAGAAAAGGTTTTGTTTTTTATGTTAAAAGTATGTCTACAAATTGTTTGTCATTTGTAACTTTCCATTTTAATATTATATAATATTATCAAATAAATCAATAAAATGGTGAGTCATATAAATTTATTAAGACTCTAGGAGTAATAATGGCAATGCAAAAAAATAATTAAAACATGTAACAGTAAAGTTTTTATGAAAACATTTTCTAAGAATTCGTCATTCGTTACTTGAATATTTATTCCAAAAATTCAAAGGAGCGTTGCATAAATCCAAAAATTTTCCAGCCGATGTAGTTTTAATCGATGTAGTATGAGTCGCAAATAATTCTACTTAATTGTTTTTAAAATTTGATTGTGATGAAAATAAACATATAAGAAATTGTAATTCGTGGTAGTGTGGGTAAAGGACTCTGATGAGTAGACTTGGTGGTCACGAAACAGCTGTCAGTTCAACCTTCCGTACAGCCAAATTTTTTTTTGAATGTTCAATATTTACATGCTTTAGAATTTCTTTCTTAAATAAAAAATAATTTGATCGAAAGATTAAATTAAAAATGAACTTAAGCCAAACTAATTTAATAACTTTGGATAAAAACCATAGAGTTCGACTAAAAAATTCATAACTCAATTATTAAAAACTCGAAAGGCACTTAGCTAAACATGAATGTGTATTGTTCCAAAAACTTGGGCAAAATGAACATTCAATAAAATCCCAGCATTGAGAATATCGACGATATTCCACGCTGGTAAGACTGAAATGGAAAAAGCTTAAAATAGTTGAACATGCTAAGAAAAGATAGTTAGTGAAGTTCCGAACATTTAGACAAAGTTCAATAAGGTGCGACTCGCCACAAGATGGCGACAGTGTGCTAATTGAGCTTACTAACATTAGTAGGATTTCCGTATAAGTTTAAACTCTTCACATTTTTATTTTGTATTAAAAAAAATTGTAAGGACATTTTACTGCCAGTTTGTCGATGTCGAAGGAATTCCTTCTTTCTTACAGTAAAATTTGAAACAAAAACTAAATTTCAGAATTTGTTTTTGTTTTACATGAAAATTTTTTTTCTATATTTTAGAAATATATATGTCAAAAAAGTCCATATATTTATGAAATAACTTGTACTTTTAATTTCCCGAAATGAAATAACTTGTACTTTTAATCTTCCCAAACCCCAAACCCTAATTTGTTATTGTAATACCTATTCAAAGTAAATATTCTTTTTAAACTACTTCTAGATAACCGAATCTAATAAAACTTGGCGCAAACATTAAGCAATATGTATTATGATTAGAAAAGTGGGCAGTGCCACGCCGTTTTAAAGATATCATTCTTTTTCAACTACTTATACTTAGCCGAATCTTATGGCAGCGAAATAAAGAAGTATAATATTTTGACTAGAAAAGTGGGCTGTGCAACGTCCATTAAAAGCATATTTTTTTAAAACTACTTTTATTTAACCGAATCTATTGCAATTTCGCACACAAGTTAAGTTCCGCCATAAATGAAATATGTATTATGATTCGAAAAGTGGGCAGCAGTGCCACACCCGTTTAAAGGAATCATTCGTTTTCAACTACTTCTATCTACTTAAACGAATCTTATGAAACTTAGAAAAACATTCAACTCCGGTAAAGATCCAATATTATGACTAGGGAAGTGAGCAGTGCCATCCCCATTAAAGGGAATTCATCTCTTCTTACTAGTACTATTTTCTTCCATCATAAATTACTTTAATTTATTATTATTAATATGGTTATTTTGAACGTATTTCCTTGTGAATCAAAATTGATTATTAGGCTAAAGTTCGTAGCGTATAAATCAGAAAGAATTGGGAATCATGTGTACATTGCTTATCAACACTTGTCAGGTGGCTCTGTTGAATGTGATTTTAATTTTTATATATACAACTTTTACGCGAAAATTGAATACGAGAATTAAATCACTTTCAGGTTGATATTAAACTGCACTTTCCCAGCGTTGCCATTGGTTTATTTTTCTTCATTCCCATTTTTCTAATTTTTGTTCTACTCAAGACAAAAGCGCTGAAACGAAAAAAGCAACAAAACGAAAAAATCGCTTAAACGACAATTTTAAGAAACTCAAAATTAAAAAAAAAATAATAGTGAAAAATTAAAAAAACCCATTGAAAAAAGCGTTGAAACGAAAAATATGACAAAAACGAAAAAATTGCGAAAGCTGAAAAGATGAAAAGAAATTGCACAAACGAAAAAAATCGCAAAAACTGCTAAAAATGAAAGAAAAACGCTAAAACGGAAAAAACACTTAAACGCAAAAAAATAGAACTATTCTTAAAAGCAAAAAAATTAAAATGAAAAATTGTTAAAGTTAAAAAGGCCCAAGAACAAACAAAAATCGTCAACACCCTTCGTGTGCGAGTCAAAAATTGATTTCTAAATATTGAAACATATATGAAAACCTATCATTTCGCTGTTTTTACTAGTCTTTCAAACATCTTTGCGCATTTTTTTCTCTTTCTCGAAAGTCGGAATAAATCGCCAGAAACAAAAACTGAATCAAAATCCAATATTTCAATTTAAAACTATTAGGGACAGGAGACTGAAAATTGGTAATACATATATTATATACAAAATGTATAAGGATTATAAGAAATTTCTAAAAAAAAATGAATAGTAGTGCCATCTGCTGTATAGAAAATTATTCATTGCATTTCGCATAGACTGATTCAGAGATTAATTATCGTGTAAAGAAAAGTGATAAGTGATTCTGTAATTCAGCATTTCGATTTGGAGCGGCCGCTGCTTAAAATTTTGAATATGAACCCTACAAAATTAGTTAAAAATCATTGCCTTTTCTGCAAGATTGCCTATTTCATGTGAAGTGTTTTAATTCTATTAATCCCTCAATGAATAAAGTAGCGCATTTACAAAATATGGCATACGAAATTATTTATTTATTTTATTTCAATAACTAGTTGAAATGTTTGGACTCGTAGTGTACACAATTCTGTTTAACTTTGCACAAACGTATGTTCATAAACTCATAATTTTTAATTTATTTTTATGTGATTTTCATTTGGCGATTACATGCAACATAAAACTATTAAAACTAAGTTTAGTAACGAAAGCTTTACTTAACCAAAGCAAAGTGCAATAGCAAAAAGACAAAAAAAAACACACACACACACTAACACCTCTTTGAAAAGGAGTTTTCTAATAGAAAAAGTTACAAAGCACTTCCTTGAGCCCACCAAAAACACCGAATGCATAAAACGCTGAATATTATTTAACAAAATGTTCAGCAAACACTCACATGAAATCTGATTAGAACTCGTAAACAACTGCTACATGTGAATACGAATACGAATTCGAATTCAGATTTAGATTTTTGTGGCAATTTAGTTTTGTTGGTTTTCGTCTCTTAACAAGTGAATGGGTTTTTCTAGCTTTTTCTTGGAGTATTTGCTAAAACATGGCTGGGAAACTAAATAAAGTTTGAAAATCCTTAGGTTTGCTAAAGCGAGCGGTCTCTGTAACAAATGTCTGTCTAGCTGTCTGTCTGTCTGTCTGTCTGCTTGTCTTTCTATTTATTTGTGTAGTGAACTACAAAAACGATTTGTTATGAAAACATATTGAAATGATGATTTCTATGTTTTTGTTTGAACAAAAAAAAAAAGAAACAAACAAAACAAGAAGTGTTAAAATGTTATTAATCTTTTTCTATTAATTTATTTAGATCTTTTTACTAGGAGCTGTGTTTGCTGGCTTTTGTAAACATTATTTGTTGCTAAATTGTATTTGTTGTATTTATTGTTTAATGTTTTCTTTAATACTTTCGTCTTTTTCTATCAAGGATTGCGATGTGTACAATTCATTAGTTTTTGTGTTTTTTGTTTTTATTTTTTTCTCTTTACTTGTTGGTTGTTAAATTTGAAATGTAGTAAAGAAAGGAAAAAAACAAACAGAATATGGTTGTTATGATTGAATATGGCTTAAATGTAATAAATAATAAATTTTGACATGTTTATAACACTTGTAAAATGGCTAAGCTGGACAAGTGGCCAGACACAGGTTGCTTTATTCTCAGGGAAATTAAATTGGCAGGTTTTTGATATTAAAAAAAAAATTCTTACACAAAAAAAATTTATTTATTAGAAAAACACATTTGATTTGGCCATAAAAATTTATATTATAAGAAAATGTGAGTGTACAAAATTATTAGGAAAAACAAAAAATGTTTTTAAACAAGTCTTATAAATGATATTTCTTACCACTAAGACTACGATTTAGATCTTTAGACTTCCATAGCTACAAAATCAATACAGGGTTATGGATCCTTACAACTCTGCTCAAAGGTTGTTTGGTGCCAAATCAGACTTAAACCTTAAGATACTATAATGGATATATCCAGCAATACATAAAATACTCACTTACGGATCGTTAGTATGGTGGAGCAGCATAACTAAGAAATATATGGTAGGCCAAATATACAGAAAACAAACATCTGCTTGTAGCGCCACTACAGGTGGCTTACAGACTAGAAGTTCGGAGGCACTGAGCTTATTTCTGATTGCTCTGTATGTAATTGTTGTATCCTCAAGTAGTGCGACGAGATTGTCTGTATCTGAGTGGGGGAGACCAATAAATTATGACGAATTATCGAAAAATTTTCTATACAAAAGATTTTGATTCATCGATAAACTTTCTATAGAAACAAATTCGGTTTAACGATAAATTTTCTATAGAAAAATGTTCGATTTATCGATAAACTTTCTATAGAAAAGTTTTTAATTTATCACAAAACTTTCAACAGAAAAGTTTTCTATTTATCGATACATTTTTAATAGAAAAGTTTACGCTTTATCGATATATGTATATTCTACAGAAAAGATTTCCTTTTATCGATAAATATTCTATAGAGAATTTTTCGATTTATCGATAAATATTGTATGAAGAATTTTTTGGATTTATCCATAAATATTCTTTAGAAAAATTTTCGATTTATCGATAAGTTTTCTATAGAAAAGTTTTATATTTATCGATAAATTTTCTATAAAAAATTTTCGATTTGTCGCCAAGTTTTCTATAGAATAGTTTCCGATTTATCGCTAATTTTTCTATAGAAACAAATTCGATTTAGCGATAAATTTTCTATAGAAAAATTTTCGATTTATCGGTAAACTTTCTATAGAAAAGTTTTCAATTTATCGATAAACTTTCTATAAAAAAATTTTGAATTTATCAATAAATTTTCTAAAGAAAAGTTTTCTATTTATCGGTAAATTTTCTATTAAAAGTTTTCAATTTATAACAATATTTTCTATAAGAAAGTTTTCGATTTATTGATAATTATTGTACAAAAAAGTTTTCCATTTATCGATAAATATTCTATAGAGAATTTTTCGATTTATCGATATATATTGTATAATGAATTTTTTGGATTTATCCATAAATATTCTTTAGAAAAATTTTTGATTTATTGCTAAATTTTATACAGAAAATTCTCGATTTATCGCTAAATTTTCTATAGAAAATTTTCGATTTATCGTTAAATTGTCTATTGAAAATGTTCGATTTTTCGCTAAATTTTCTATTGAAAATTTTCGATTAATCGCTAAATTTTCTATAGAAAATTTTCGATTTATCGCTAAATTTTCTATAGAAAATTTTCGATTCATCGCTAAATTTTCTATAGAATATTTTCGATTTATCGCTAAATTTTCTATAGAAAATTTTCCATTTATCGCTAAATTTTCTATAGAAAATTTTCGATTTATCGCCAAATTTTCTATAGAAAATTTTCGATTTATCGCTAAATTTTCTATAGAAAATTTTCGATTTACCGCTAAATTTTCTATAGAAAATTTTCGATTTATCGCTAAATTTTCTATAGAAAATTTTCGATTTACCGCTAAATTTTCTATAGAAAATTTGCGATTTATCGCTAAATTTTCTATAGAAAATTTTTGATTTACCGCTAAATTTTCTATAGAAAATTTGCGATTTATCGCTTAATTTGCTATAGAAAATTTTCGATTTATCGCTTAATTTTCTATAGAAAATTTTCGATTTATCGCTTAATTTTCTATAGAAAATTTTCGATTTATCGCTTAATTTCCTATAGAAAATTTTCGATTTATCGCTTAATTTTCTATAGAAAATTTTCGATTTATCGCTTAATTTTCTATAGAAAATTTTCGATTTATCGCTTAATTTTCTATAGAAAATTTTCGATTTATCGCTTAATTTTCTATAGAAAATTTTCGATTTATCGCTTAATTTTCTATAGAAAATTTTCGATTTATCGCTTAATTTTCTATAGAAAATTTTCGATTTATCGCTTAATTTTCTATAGAAAATTTTCGATTTATCGCTTAATTTTCTATAGAAAATTTTCGATTTATCGCTTAATTTTCTATAGAAAATTTTCGATTTATCGCTTAATTTTCTATAGAAAATTTTCGATTTATCGCTTAATTTTCTATAGAAAATTTTCGATTTATCGCTTAATTTTCTATAGAAAATTTTCGATTTATCGCTTAATTTTCTATAGAAAATTTTCGATTTATCGCTTAATTTTCTATAGAAAATTTTCGATTTATCGCTTAATTTTCTATAGAAAATTTTCGATTTATCGCTTAATTTTCTATAGAAAATTTTCGATTTATCGCTTAATTTTCTATAGAAAATTTTCGATTTATCGCTTAATTTTCTATAGAAAATTTTCGATTTATCGCTTAATTTTCTATAGAAAATTTTCGATTTATCGCTTAATTTTCTATGGAAAATTTTCGATTTATCGCTTAATTTTCTATAGAAAATTTTCGATTTATCGCTAAATTTTCTATAGAATATTTTTCGATTTATCGATACATTATCTATGGAATATTTTTCGATTTATCGATACATTATCTATAGAAAAGTTTTTGATTTGTCGATAAATTTGCTATAGAAAAGTTTTCGATTTATCGAAAGGTTCGTCACTTAGGGATACATTTTTATCAATGACTTTTCGATTATTCAAAAATTTTATATGTATGTAGCAGTCATCCTTTAGTGGAGAAAATATCATATATTGACTTTTTTATGTTATCGATTTAAAAAAAATTTCAATAAAAAGGTTGCTTATTAATTTTGCGCAGAAAATTGTCGATTGGTCCATAAATTTTTATTAGAAAATTTACTTGCTGGCCTTTCTGATAATGCTAACTACGGCCATAATTTTTGGCTTGCAAGGTCCTCTAAGATGACCTAAGTATCAGGCACTAAAAGCTTGGCTTTTCAAAATTTTACCAGGACAATCCTGGCCACAGATTTAGGTTTCGAAACAATCTTATCGTAGATAAGTGACGCAAGTAGTACTGATAAATCTGTAGCGACACAAAAATTCATTTAATTCCCCTTCCATCTAATTGCTATACACACATACTGCTCTGATCCTCCTTATACAGACATCAAGTACAATTTATTATTGCAATTTTGCCAATTTATTTCTATAGAATTTCTCTACTTTTTTTAAATTCAATTGATCTAGTTTACTTGTGTGAAAACAATACATTGCTTTTAAATCTACTTGAAAGTCTAAACACAATATGCTATTTAAATATTAAATGACTGTTTAAAAATTCAGTTTAATTATAACAAGCGACCTCAAGTCTTGAATCTGTTTCAAGAAAATAAAATTAGTTTAAAAATGTATAACAAATTTGTATAAGACAACATCAATTTGTGGCCATCTAAAAACTCATCACGCACTTATGGCACGCGTGTCAATCTTGGCTTAAAACAAAAGTCTACAACAAAAAGCATTAACAACATTAATAAAACTAAAAACAAAATTGAAATTGTAACAAATGCTAACAATACGTGTGGCCTAAAGCCAAAATCATCATAACAAAACGCAAAACAACAACAAGAAAGAAAAAAAATGAAACAAATAAATGAATTTTAGTTTAAACTTAACAAACAACTAACTAACAAATATACTAAATAAAGCAACAACAAGAACAACAACAGATAATAGAGTAAACCAATTTGAAAATTGTTAACATTTTCACAAAACATCAAATTTGCATAAGTCAATTGCACAATGGAGATAAATGTAAAAAGTTAACAACAATAACAACTATGATGATCATATGAAATGGTCAAACAATAGTTTCAAAGCCACAAACATTTGTTAGTTAAGAAGTAGACGTAAACGAGAATAACATATAAGAGATTCTTTGGAAATGTAATGTATATGTGTGTGTGTGTGTGTGTGTGTGTGTTTAGCCAAACGACCAGAAATAACAAACTTTGTGTTTAACAAGGTTAATATACTTACATGCAGCCAACAGCCAACAAACAATATATAAATATAGAGGCCTAAAGCAGCTACCCAAATGAACACAATGAGGCAGTTAAGACGAATGCCAAAGTACTCTGCTGTTAGAAAAAAAGAATGAGATCAGGTTGGGCTGAGTTTAATTAAAGAACATATGAATCATTTTAGAGTTTACCATCTGATAATTATCTAAAAGCCTAACTGACAAATGTTGTAGTGATATGCGTTGTTTTCTCTTAAGGGAATAGACAATCAAATTACAGCCCCGAATATTATCAATTTCTGAATTTAACTAATTTCTGACTCGAGAATCATTTTTTAGCACATATGAAAAATTTAAACTTTTTTCGGGTACAATTGAAGTGAAATCATATTTCCTAACGAAAGTTAACTATAGACTATTTTTTAGCTGTAGCAAAACATATAAATAAATAAATCGTAAGACACACGCATAAAATTTGCATTTCGAATTGTATTTATAATCTTTTAAAGAAAATAGCAAAACAGCACTTACAATGAATGACTCACTTTAAAAGTGAACTACTTTTTCTTACAGTAATTCCGCGCGCGTTGTGTCTGTGTGTGTGTGTGTTAAATACTTCCAACTAATTCTCATTATTGCTATAATTTTAATGAGAAACGAGTCCAAGAGTCTAAATGCTTTTGCTACTACTAGATTTTTTTCAAATTAAGAAACAAGCTTAACTAATTTTTAATTTGTGCATAAATGTTGGATATGTACAAAAACTGTATATAAACATGACTTCCTTGAAGTTATTAAATAATTTATAGAAGAGAAAAAAATATTTAGCTAAATAGTTTCTATACAAAAAGTATGTGAAACTAAAATAATTGTCTTAAAATATTCAGTCTACATAAATGTTTACAAGTGAGCATCGCTAATTTGCAAATTGCAACCTTGAGCAAAATATTGCACTTGACTACAAGATATTCATATGTTTATTAGTTAACAACATGTGCACGCTATAATACATAAAAGTTGCTATTAATTGGGTGATGGGTATGTTAAGATTTCAAGGCCAATCAGCTGTGAAACAGAAAACTTGATATTAATTGAATGATGGACATGCTAAGACTGCGAGGTAAATCAGCTGTGATCTTATAGAGCTGAAGTAAGTTCTCAGCAAAAACTACTGCTTCGGTCGAAGCAGGTTTGTAAAGGAAGAGATGTTGGTTGTTGCTGTTTCTCATGCAAAAAAGTATGATTTTTGTTCGCGATGTCCCACTTGGGAGTTCTTTCAACGCATTTTTTTGCTTCTAAAGAAGCATCAAAAAGCGCTAAAATTATGTCTCTTCGTCTTAGTGCATCAAATCGTATTTTACTATATATAAGTCTCTCTCCTCCATGCAGCGTTGCCATAACTTAAAAAAAACTGCACACAAAAAACCCAAATTATAGTATATAAATTATTTAGTTTTAAAATTTTCTTATAAAAACATAGCACTCTTTCTTCAAATGCGTCTACACCAGAACAGCCTGCGGCACAAATTTTTGTTCGTCAAAAGGTATGGATTGTGTGCTTTGAATGTGATGAAAATTCTTGCGTTGTTGCTGTACCTAAAATGAGATGCGATGCGTTCGACGCAAATGCTTAGGAATTTTAAAATTTTATAGATGAAAACGAAAAACAAGCAAAAAAGTGCTTAATAGGTACGCTTTATCATCTCGGAAGTTAGGAAAATGTGGCACTCCAAAATTTATAATTTTTGAATTATATGAAAAGGAAGTCTATCAGTTGCACTATGGGACATTTATATTAAAATTTCTACAAATTACACAGGGAAATCGACTATTATTTTCCGAATCGGCTTAAAGACGTAAGGAGCAAAGTTCAACAAATAGAGTAATTAAAATTTTCGCTGCCGTATTTAAGTTTTTTTATTTGAAGTATGTATTAGGGTATTCACTCGAATAATGTTTGCTCGATTAATCGAATAATTAAAGTCAAATAGTGTTCGATCAAACAAAAAATTTTAATTTCGAGTAAAAATTTATTCGAGTAATTTAGGTCGATTAATCGAATAACTCGATTAAAAAATTTTATGTAAATTTTCTTTTTTTTAATGAGTTTTTGTAGATTTCTTAATAAAAAGTGGAAACATTTTTTAATTTATATGAAATTTGCCATTCAATTCGAACGTTATTTCATACTAATAGTCCTCATGATCAAAAAATTAAGTAAATAATGTAGTAACAATAATAGGGAGAAAGAAACCAACTTCAAATGTCTTTTTAAAAAATTCGGAAATATAACCATCAAACAAAAATTATTTGAAATATAGAAGATATTTCGAGAGCACCAGTTAGATGCTTCGTAAAATATCGAATGTAATGTTCGGAATAATAGAAGCCTTAAGGTACGGTCACACTTGGCAAATATTTGCCGAAAAAAAACGTAACCCACAGAGAACTTAAAATTGTATTTCCTTTAATTACAATATTTTTTTAAAATATGGGTTCGCATTTATTAAAAATAATATAAAAATAGCTTTTTACAGCATAACTTATTTTGTGATATAAAAAACAAGTTAAATCAAAAAAAAATAAAAGTAGCGGTTACGTTTTTTTGGCAAATATTTCCTAAGTGCAACCGTATTTATATTGATAACTACAATAATGTTATGCCAATTCCGATTATTTTTATTCTGAATTGAATACCGTACAGGTCGGAATGGTATTAAATATTTCCTGGCGCAAAATTTTCTTAAAGCGCGACATTTGAATAGTAAAAAAAATCTCTTTTAAAGGATCAGTTTATGATCTAATTTATGTAGAAATTAAATGTTTTCTTTTGTTTTTATTATTAAAATATGGAAAAAAGCGAAAAAACTTTTATTTTGTGTTATTTTTGTCTACTAAAATATACAAAAAACCGATTTAATTCAAACATTTTCCGATTAACTCGAATAATTTTTAGCAGTAAAGCTTACTCGAATAACTCGAACGAAATAAAAGTTTTACTTGATTGCTCGAGTAATTTAAAAATCTCAATTTCGATTAATTGATTATTCGAACAATTGAAAAGTCGATTAAAATGAATACCCTAGTATGTATGCAGTTATTTTTTGGGGTAAGAAAGTATAGTTTTTTGTTTGTATGAATCACTAAAAATTTCGCGAAGAGAATTTTAGAAAAAAAGAATTTTACGTACATATGAACTATAATAGCAAACTCCATATAGAAGAACTCAACTTTCTTAGACCTAAATGAGCTTGAATTCCATCTTGCGTTGTATTGTCCCATTAAAAAAATTTAAATTATGGCTTTAAAAATTGGAATTAATATAAAAAATTTGAGAGCAAAAAGTAAAAATGTGAAAACTGCAAATTCAGCACAATTTGTAGAAAAACTGGGTTTTTAAGCAAAAAAACTGCAAAACTGTTCAATGCTTAGAAAAACTGCAAAATACAGATAAATCTGCACATTTGGCAACGCTGCCTCCATGCAATAAGTGAGAAATGTGAGAAAGAGAGATGCTGTAAATGTGTTTAGATGTTTTAAATGTGTTAGTGGGTTTTTGAAACAATACGTGCGACAATTCCTTAAGGGCCCTGGAGACTATCAAAATAAGGCATCAAACATTGCATATGTGTGGGTGTCGTGTGATTGTAGCATTTGAAAGAGACGTACAAATAAAAGCTTCAAACACAATTTGTATTTTGCCGTTGTAGTGAACATATTGAAAAAATGTCGGACGATGAATTATTATTTACCTTTGTGAAAATACCAAAGCAGAATTGAAAATTTTTTATATTCAAAGTTCTTGCGGTAAAAGCACAACACAATTGAAAAATATTTGCTTTACTTGCAATATTATATTTTTTATTTTATTTATCTTTTTATTTTTTAATGAAAAAAGAACACAACACAGGTGAAAAACACAAAACAAATTATTTTTCTTTTACTGTTTACCCGCGATGTTGTTGCGACGAAAAACACAGAAAAATAAAATTTTTTTGTCAAACACAAATGGAGACGTACAAAAAATCAGCCGCCAAAATAAAAATCAAAACTTTTTGATTTTCTTCAAACAGAGCCGACAACAAATTCGTGTACCCGAAAAACAACGACCGCACGCACACAACCTTGTGTTTGATGACTTTTTTTGATAGTCTCCAGGCCGCTTTAGAAACTAATTTGTTGAAAGCTGCAATGCTACTGAATAAGATCGTGTTTATTTTGAAGTTCGTTTTAAATAAATGTAACAAGACGACTAACTTCGTAGTTTAAAAAATATGAACACTGAGAGATATCTGTCTTCTTTTCAGAGCATGAAATTTTCTTACTGCTTCTAGAAATATATATAATATTTTTTTTGCTGGATTGTAAGGTCAGCGGTACTGAAAAAGCCAAGTCTTAATGTCTTTAGGCTAGTTATTTTTCTTTTTGCGCCCCTGGACAAAGTTGCCTAAATTTAAGAACTTGGATCCAGCAGTTTTATCACTAAAATCTAAATTTCTTTAGCAACCGCCTGCTATATACAGCCACCGATTTGCTATAGCACAACTTTAATTCGTCTTTATAATAAAACAGCCTTTCAAATCACGTTTTTTTTTCAAACATATTTGCAATCACATTTTTACATAAATAACGATATTTTTTATAGCTGTCATTATTTAAATAGCTCGAATCTTCCTTATCACAATATTACACTAGGCAACAAAATAAAATTTTTTGTTACAAATGATACAACACTTCATTCAGCGTAGATCTTCTCTAAATTGTGCATGGGCACACGGGTTTCCTAGAAACTTGAAGGCTGTAAGCCAGGGCTTGGCAATATACTTCAGGTTGTGTGCCTCATATAGTGGTTGTAATAAATTTAAATTGGGATTTCTTTAATTCTCATACAACTAACTGATGGGTAATTATAAAAAGCAAACCTCAAACAAATTTCAGGTCAATCAGCTAAAATTAAGGCGTGTTGCACTGCACGGCCACCAAATTTGAGAAAATGCTCTTTTTATGTCTCAGAACATAATAATTATGGTATTTAAAAAAAATATTCTTCCAAGAAGTTATTGTCTGAGAAGTTTCCAACAGCTTTTGCCTTACCGACTTTTGTCTCAATCGCGTATTTAACAAAATAAAGAGTAATAGTCTTTTTAAAAATTCAACATTTAAAGAAAAAAATCTTATCCATATGATTTTTAAATTAAACAGTTTTTACAGCTAGATTATATCAGCTATTTTGTTTGTTGCTTAGTGTAATTGGCAAATAAATATTAAATAAATTAAATAAAAATTAAATATTAATTCAATTTAAATTTCCTGTTTTATTAAACTCACCCATGCTATACGTTTCTAATTGCAACTAAGAATAATTTGTATGCTTCTTTTTTCCAACACGTATTCGTATTATAAGAAGCAAAACATATTGCTACTGAAGTTTTTAGTATCAGACAAAGATAGACTTTACTTATACTTTAATGAATGCAAGGTTTCGCTCAATTAGCTAAATAAACAATTAAGTTAAAATATATATTCTTTATTTTAAAGCAGTTTTGTTTTTTGCTGCTTTTTATCTCTAGTGGCGTAATTAAAAAACTAAAACACATTATGTGGGAAATAATTTATATATAAAGAAATAGTAGTATTTCATACATCGTCGTTTATGACTTTTACAGGGTTCATTTTATTGTTTTACTTATACTATTGTTGATATATAGTGAAATGAAAGTCTGTGCATAGTTATAAATAAATATTCACGAAATCAGGTAAAAGTGAAGGGATTTTTTTGAGGACCAAATAAAACAATTAAAAATATTATGGGTTGAAATATCACTAGTTTAATCAAAACTCCTAAGGCAGCTACATCCCTGCGGACAAAATTTAATAATAAGTGTCTTCAACGTACTTTTCCTATGACTGGTGAAAATGTAAGTGTTAAAATATGTTCGTGAGCGGTAAAAATAGAACACATCAGTAGAACACAAATTTTAACGACATACTCTCACTCTACAAGGAGATTTTTTTCCAAATCAAAAACATTTGTTTAAGTTCAATTATTTGACTAGTAATTAAAAAAACCACTAAAGGACAAGTACTTTAAGTTTGGATCACTGAGTATTTTAATTATATCAATTAACCCTCTCCAATGTCTCCAAGGCATCTCTTATGTAGAGTTATATAACTCTTTTCGATTCCAAGTCCTTGGGAACCAGTCACGGGACATGCCGTATGATAGATTATCTTCCCTGTAGGGATATTATAACGATCAAATCGTAGTTGCTATTAGAAATGCGGGTTAGAGTTTGTAGCTTGAGTCTTTTGTTTTATTTTAAATTACACTAGATAAATATCGCTAATATGATTACATGTGGAGTATATATAAATGTTGGTTATGGACGACTACTCTCTGATGAATGTAACTTAATTTTTATTTTGATAAATTTTACAATCTTCGTCGTATTATTTTCTTTTTGTTTCAATTCCAGTTTATTAACACCCTTTCATAAAATTTTTTTATATATTAGATATAAAACAAATTAATTAACTTCAATTTTAATTAATAAGCATGTCAATCTTTATTTCTTAACAACAGTTTTTTTCAATATATATTATTTTTAATCAAATCAATTGCTTGCGTCTTGTATTTTAATAAATTATAAATAAATTTAAATTTATTTCATTGTTTCTGATAACAAAACAGATGATCTCAATTATATAAGTAGCAAAACCACAATTTATTTGTTTTGAAATATTTTCCATTTATATATGTACTATATAAATTACACTATGCAACTACGAATATAGCAAAGATTTCTAATATCTTTCTTTGATATACTGTCTTGCTATAAAAATTGTTAAAATTCTATAGATTACATTTATTTAATTTTTTATAGCATAGTAGGAGCTACAGAAACGTTAGTTCAACCCTTCGCGCAGTCAACATTTTCTTTGTCTACATAAAAATGAATTTAATTGAAAAATTAAATTAAAACCGAACTCAAGCCAAAAATAATTTAATTTAATTCTTTGGATATAAACCAATACAGTTCGACTAAACTCGTAACTTAATTATTAAACTCTAAAGGCACCTAGCAAAAAGGATGTACATGTTCAAATAAACTGAACAAACAAACATTCACACACACTAGTACTTGTAATTATCAATGATAATTCATACTAGTATAAAGAAATAATAAAAAGAAGCTTAACAGAAGACAAAAGAAAAAAGTGAATATCAATAAATATCAAAAGAAATACAGCTCTAAGACTGACATTATGAATTAATTAAAAGTAGATGATATTCAACTCTTGACTGCAAGCCACCGACTTTGGTCGAGTGGTCTAAGCGGTAAAGAACTCTGATGAGATTAGCTTGATTGACTAGATAATTTTTCATTTTTAGAAATTCACTTGTACCGCCAAAATAAGTAAAATACAATAAAATACAATTTTGAAACTTTGTGGACTAATAAGAATTTCACTACGTAATTATTGCACACGTATTTAATATGTTGGATGTTGGATGTAGTCAGGAGAGGAGTTGGGTAAGGTTTTATAGATAAACGATTTTATATTGAACAATATTTCGAGGAAATATTTGCTAAGAAGCTTTTAAAATTTATTATTTTTTCCGATTTCTTTTTTCAATTCAATTTCATTTGTTTTTTCAATTCAAAATCCATTTCTGCAAGATTTTGCTTAGATGTTTATCTTTTTCTTAATTTAACTAAAATATGTATCTTATGGCGATTAAACTAAGTCCACCATTATAAAAATCTCTTGGGAATTGGCAAAGTTACAATTTTTTTAAACATAATTTCAATGTAAAAAAGTGTACGCAAAACATTCTCAGTGCATTGTGGAGTTGTTCTAAGCTACTCGCAAGATTTATTTGAAACTTGATGTATTATTAGATAAGTAGCTATACTTATTAAATTAAGTTTGCAAAGACGTTCAGATTGCAAACTAATGGCGGTACAGGGGGTGAAAACTGAGCATATCGCATGTAACTTGGGCAAATTTAAACTGATTTTCAAAAATTTTTTATATATAAATTCTGCTTAAGACACGAATAATTCAATATAATTCAAAAGATATTTGAATATTTTGTATATTTAGCCATAAATTTTGTCGCCTTTTGTAAGTACAAATATTTTAATATATTAGAATTTTTTTGCCAAGGCCAAAAAATATAAAAACCTTTGAAATCGGTTGTGAATTGCGAAAGTTACAATATTTTTAAAGTTTTCCACATGAAATATTTTTAGATTCAGCCCACTGTACAGCCGTCAGGTTAGTCTCACCAGTAGCTTAGAAGTGATAAATTTTTTACAATTTATGTTTTGCGTGTGCACTAATGGAGTAATCCTAAAAAATTTAAATTTTGATTTCTTCAAACTTCATAGACCAAACTGATAGGTATTTATAAAAAAAATCCCGAAAAAAATTTCAGCTCAATCAATTGAGATTAAGGCGTGTCGCACGCCCACCAAAGTATGAGCAAGTGCTCTTTTAGTGCTTTAATGTCCCATAACTTAGTAAATACAGTATTTACAAAAAATTACTTCTATAAACGTGTTGCCTGCGAAGTTTCTAACAGCTTTTGTTTTACCGACTTTTTTCTAAATCGCATATTTAACAAAATAAACCGCAACATCGAAAAAAGCCCATAACTATTAAAAGGAAAAAAAACAAGAAAATTACTAATTTTTCCTAGAAACTGGTGCACACGTTTTGATTTTAGTGACAATTTAGTGAAAGAACTTTAAAAAATTCTTTATGAAATTTTTAATTTTTAGGCTAAAATCTTACGACATCTCTGAAACTAGGCTTAAAGATAATTTTGAGATATCTAGAGCTTACAAAAAATATATACCGAAATTTGTAAATTAATTGGCTTTTTTGTTATTTTAATAGAAACTACTATGACCAATGGAACGACACAATCGTCCGTATTCTAGATATAAATAATTTCATTAAAGTTCACAAAAAAATTATTTAACGTCATAAAAATCTCGTTAAAAATATCCTTACAATATATCTGGGGGTTTTCGATAAAAGCACTTAAGTCAAGTTTAGAAAATTTTGTTTTTTTATTAGCACTAAATACAGGTCATCATGATTATTCTTAATTTGCGACTAACTAACGAAGAAATGTGTTGAAATAACGAAAAAAATCTCTAAAATAAAACTATAATCCAAATCATTTAATTATACCTCAATTTTACTTTTCTTTAAGAGTATACACAAAAAGTTATATTCAACACTTTAACAGTATTTTTGCTCTCCTGAAATTTCTGAAAATTAGACTAAAGATCTTTTGTGAAAAGTCCACAGATATAAAAAATGCAACTATGTATGTTTAATTAGTTACTAATACATAAGTAACTTGCCTACACCGATTTTTTTGTTTTGGCGATTTTTTTTTAATTTTAGTGATTTTTTTTTAGTTTTAGCAGCTCTTTTTTCATTTTGGTGCTTTTTTCGTTTAAGCACTTTTTTCGTTTTGGCAATTTTTTAGTTTTGGTTTTTGTTTTAATTTGGCGACTTTTTGTGCTTTTTGGTTTTTGTTTATCTGCTGCTTCGTTTATGCCATTTATTTTTGGTTTGGCGATTTTTTACTTATAGAGGTTTTTTCGTTTTTTATTTTTTTTATTTTGGTGTTTTTTAGTTATGTCGGTTTTTGGTTTGTTTTGGTTTTTTTTGTTTTAGCGCTATTTTTCATTCTGGCGACTTTTTATGTTGTATACTTTTTTAGTGTTGTTTTTTTTCGTTTAGGTACTTTTTGGCGATCTTTTAAATTTTTTGGCGATTTTTTTTTATATTTGAGGTATTTTCCTTTTGGTGCTTTTTTATTTTAGCGCTTTTTCTCATTATGACGTTTTTTATTGTTGCCTACTTTTTAAGATGGTGTTTTTTTCGTTTAGGTGGTTTTTTGCGATTTTTTTAATATTTGACGATTTTCTTTTTTTAGTTTTTGGCAACTTTTTTGTTTTGGCGATTTAATTTCGTTTTACAGATTTTTTTGATTTGGGTGATCTTTTAGTTTTGGCGGTTTTTTCCTCTTGTTTTTTTTTGTTTTAGCGCTTTTTTATTCTGGCGATTTTTTTTAATGTTCTTTACTATTTAGTTTTGGTGCTTTTTTTCGTCAAAGCAATTTTTTGTTTTGGCGATTTTTAAAATTTTTGGCGATTTTCTAGCTTTTGCGTTTTTTTTTTGTTTAACGATTTTTTTTTAGTTTACGCTTTTTTCTGTTTTGGCGATTTTTTTTTTGTTCCAGCGATTTTTTTGCGATTGACTTTTCGGCTTGTTTGTTTTATTACTTGAAGATTGTGCTGCATAAGATGCACCTTAATTTCACAATCACATTACCGAATAGAATACTCTTACATTTTCAGTTTGTTTGTTGATTAGCATTCGGTGCTATTGCCTTTAAAATACTGAATACCGTTCATAAAAAAATTATTATTATGTTTTAATATGTATTAAATAGATAAAATTTTAGTACACTTGTCTTAAGCTAAGAATAGTTTGAAGGGTAAATTATTTAAATGAATTTATTGGTTTTGTGCTAAAATATAATTAATAATGATATAAATAAGTTGTTAAGAAGCCATTAAATATTTCAATAAAGGCAATCGATTTTTTTTAATGAAAAGTTGTAATAATTTTAGTTACACTTTTAGGAATTTAAATTCCTAAAATTGACTTTTTTATTTTAAAGTTGATAGAGATCTTATGATAGCCTTGGCAATAATATTTTCTTAAACTTGAGCATTAAATCTGACACAGTCTGAAATAGTATATTGCAAGCATTTCTGAGTTATCCTTGGCAAAAATGCTAAGCTTGTATTCTTCAGCAAATATTTTAAATATCATTTGCCTGGGACAACTTTCGGGCTTAATTTAGTTTTTTGCAAAATTTCTTCTTGTAACTTTAGGCTAAACAAAGCCAACAGTTTCACTTTTGCCTTAAAAAAAAAGTTAATTCCCAAAAGTTTCTGATTTCTTTAACAATCCCCTTGCAGTTACAAAAAAAAAAAATACTAAAATTCCCACCATTAAAATCATTTAAAACAACCAAATTAAAAACAATGTTTGTTAACAAATACCACCACCTCCATAAAAACACAATAAAAAACAGACTTCGAAATAAAAAATTAAACCAACAAAATCAGTGCTCTTATTTAATTGACTTTTGACTTTGTGTTTAACAACATTAAATGAAATAAAGTAAAACTAAAAGAAAAACCAGCCACCAAACAAACTCTATATAATTTAAGATAACAAGTCAACCTAACCCATCTCTAAAGCAGCAAATGAAGAACAGAAATAAGTCTCACAACTTAACACAGGCAGCAAGATATTTGCCACAGCAGCAATTGGTGGCAAAGAAACCAGCCAAACTAAGAAAAAACAGATTTAAAAAAGTGTGTTGCAAGTGCCATGTTAAAATGAAAGAAAACGACACATTTACTTAACGCGCTTGCCACAGCCAACAGCAGCTACCAAAATAAATACTAGATACTAAAACATTAAAGGCTTCAAAACACATGCAAAATGTTTGCGTTTATTTTTCTTCTTAGATTTTTAGAAAAAATTGTTTTCTTTTTAAGATTTTTATACCTCTAGAGATCTAAAAGCAACAATCTTAAAAGTCTTTTTTTTTGCATAAAAAGAGGTAAAATCGCATCTTTAAACTTTTTTTTAAACGTTGGCAACATTTAATGTTTTTGGAGAAAAATAAAAAAATAGAAAATTAAAAAAAGAACTGATGATGATGGCCAATATTGTGTTGCAGCGGGAAAAAGGCCGTGAATAATAACATCAAAAAGAAAAACGAAATAAAGCAAAAACTCTATAAAAGAAAATTCTAATGAACCAATTCCCACGAACAACAACATTGGCAGCCAAATAAAAGCTAAAAGCTGGAAAAACGACCACCAATTTGAAAGCAGGAGTAGCTTTACAACAGCATTTAGAGGCAAGAGAAAAACACTAGTTAAGGCTTAAAGTGAAGGTGGAGTGGCTGGCAGCCAACAACTGGCAACAGCAACAATACCAGCACCAGCACTTTCAGCGCCAGCACCACTGCTGCAGCCACCACCTCCAAAGTGGCTGTTAAAGCAGCAACATTAACAAACAGGCTGCTTAACAACTTTCAAAGTTTATTTAACTTTTTTTTGTTAGTTTTTTTTTGTAAGTCTGCTAACAGGCGAGACATTTTTAAATTGTTTATTTGAATTTTTTTCGTTTTATTTCTGCTGTTTTTTTTTCTTTTTAATAAAATAAACTAACAGTTGTTCCTTTGCAAGCTCAACAGGAGCAAGTGTTTTTATTTGAGATTTTTTTTAGCTTGTTTAGATTTTAAATGTGGAAAAAATTTTTTTTTTTTCAAAGAAAACTTAAACCTTGAAAGGTTAAAATGAAGAAAGTGAAATTAGGTATCGATGAGCAAAAAAAAAAAAAAAAAGTAAAGAAGTCATTACAGTGACATACAAAAAAAAAAAGCAGGAAAAAACCTTATAAAAACAACTGAAATTACTTTCATTAAATCTGAATATAGACTATTAAAGAAATTTTAATTACAAATTCAACCAATTGACTAAGCGATCTAAGATTAAGGGGAATACTTAAACTATGTTAAAAAAAATAACCAGTAAAAACTACTGCTACGGCTGAAGTAGGATTGTGACTCAAGCTTTCCCATTGTATTTAATAAATTTCATTTCCACTAATATTTCGTAGCAATATTACACTAAGCAACAATAAAAAATTCAAAGAGTACCACTATATTTGTTTGAAGTGTTATGGTTGGTCCAATAACTACAAACACAGTCGAAATTTTTAATTTTAAGGATACATTTTTTTAATTTTTTTCTAAAATTTGGGATCTGTAAAGAGGCTGCTCTACTGATTTTATCATAACTTGCAAACGAGTTGCACAATTTTATAATAAAATAATAATATAATAAAAACCTTATCAAAATAAAATTATCTTTAATCCATTAAAACTAGGGATGTAACCGATACCGACATATCGGCGATACTTTAGATTTTTCGATACATCGGTATCGGCGATATTTTACTGTCGATACGACGATACTATTTAAACTTTTTTTGTCAGATTTTTTTTGGGTTCCGTACACCAAAAGTGTAAGGGAATCCTATTGTTTTCGCTACGCTGTCCGTCCGCCTGTCTGTCTGTCACATGCTGTTTTCTCGGGAACAGTAAGAGCTATAGACCTAAAACTTTTACAGAATATGTAAAACTTTGGCCGTTACAACAACAAATATATGCCAATTAAAAATTAAAGGGTGTTGTACAGCGAGCAGCGAAAACTTTTTAAATACTAATGTAATATACAGACACTATAAATAGACACTTTAAATTTGCAAAGTTAGTGTTAATTGTTATAGTCTATTCTACAGACTAATAATAAAAACTAAAACAACAAAAATTAAAGGGTGTTCTATCACTTAATGTAATTTTGATATGTAATTTAGACAATTGGCTGTATCTCGAAAGCCGTAAGAGGTAAAATCTTTAAACTTTGAAAAACGCTAAAACTAAATATGTAGTTCCAAAATTAAAAAAAATGTCAAAACTAAAAATCTCCAAAATGAAAAAAGCACTTAAAGAAAAAAGCACCAAAATTAAAAAATCGCTTAAACGCAAAAAATCACCAAAACTAAAAATATCGTCAAAAAACAAAAAAAAAATGCAAAAAAACGAAATAAGTCATCAAAACAAACAAAAAACCCCAAAAAATCGCCAAAAATACAAATATCGTCAAGAAACGTAAAAAAAAATTGCTAAAAATGGAAAAATTCACCAAAAAGAAAAAAGCGGCGATATTTTACTGTCGATACGACGATACTATTTAAACTTTTTTTGTCAGATTTTTTTGGGTTCCGTACACCAAAAGTGTAAGGGAACCCTATTGTTTTCGCTACGCTGTCCGTCCGTCTGTCTGTCTGTCACAGGCTGTTTTCTCGGGAACAGTAAGAGCTATAGACCTAAAACTTTTACAGAATGTGTAAAACTTTGGCCGTTACAACAACAAATATATGGCAATTAAAAATTAAAGGGTGTTGTAAAGCGAGCAGCGAAAATTTTTTAAATACTAATGTAATATACAGACACTATAAATAGACACTTTAAATTTTCAAAGTTAGTGTTAATTGTTATAGTATATTCTACAGACTAATAATAAAAACTAAAACAACAAAAATTAAAGGGTGTTCTATCACTTAATGTAATTTTGATATGTAGTTTAGACAATTTGCTGTATCTCGAAAACCGTAAGAGGTAAAATCTTTAAGCTTTGAAAAACGCTAAAACTAAATAATTCCAAAATTAAAAAAATGTCAAAACGAAAAATCGCCAAAATGAAAAAAGCACTTAAAGAAAAAAGCACCAAAAGTAAAAAATCGCTTAAACGCAAAAAATTACCAAAACTAATAAGATCACCAAAAAACAAAAAAAAAAAAAACGCAAAAAAACGAAATAAGTCATCAAAACAAAAAAAAACTAAAAAATCGCCAAAAATAAAAATATCGTCAAGAAACGAAAAAAATGGAAAAAATTCACCAAAAAGAAAAAAGCGCCAAAAGAAAATAAGCGCCAAAACTGAAAAAAATCTACAGAAACCGAAAAACTCGTTAAAACGACAAAAAAGTGTTAAGAAAATCGCTAAAATTAAAAAAAATTACAAAAAACCCAAAAAGCGCCAAAACTGTCAAAGAAGCGCCAAAACTAAAATAAATCGCTTAAACTAAATAGATCGTCAAAAAGCGAATAAAAACGATAAAAGAAAAAAAATGCGCCAAAACGAAAACAAAACACCAAAACTAAAAAATCGCTAAAAAAATTGCAAAAAACGAAAAATCGAAAAAAATACCACCAAAATGAAAAAAGCTCAAAACAAACAAAAAATCGCCAAATCAACAAAAAAATTTTATATATAAAAAACCAAAATTAAACAAAAACGTAAAATGAAAAAAATGGTCAAAATGAAATAAGGGCAAAAACGAAAAAGGATACTTGTGTATTCATACGGAACCCTTCGCTTGCAGCTAAAGTCGCACTTTATTTAATTTTTTTTTAGCAAATATTTTATATATTGTTAATTTTACAATTAATTCAAATTCAATTCGGTGTTTTTTAAATCTTATTCCCGGATAAAAAGCACTCCAAAGAAGTCATGAAAATGTAGAATTTGCGATGCGGAACTAGTGCCAATTTGGATCATTTCTAATAAGTTTTACATATGCTTGTTATTGCAAGCAATTCTCTTTTTCGGTTACCAATCACCGAATTGGAAGCGATGTTAGGAAACATTTCCTTTTTCACCGTTCTATAATAATTTATCCTCAAGAGAAAAAGATGTAAAATTACCAATTTTCGCCAATTGTTTCTTTTTGTAAAAATTTAAAAGCAAAAATGTGTTTTCATGTAAATTTAAGTGAATAAATATAAACTTTTAAAAGAATTTTAACAATTAAGCTATAAAGTTATTTGAAAGAATTTTAGCTGATAAATGTCCTAGAAAAATCGATTTTTAAAAAGCAAGGCGATTATTTTTTTAAAACTATAAAGGATTCTCAAATTTTTGTATTACTTAAGTAAAATTTTTCATGCTTTTCTACTAATTATCTGCATATTTTTAATATAGATTCTTTGAAAGCAATGAAAATGTAGCTCCTTAAAATCTACTTCCAATTTTTTAAACTAACTTAATATCAATTCTAATAATTAATAGTCTCTTACACTGTAATTTTGTATACTTGTGGTTTTGTTAATTTATAGTTGTCAATTTATACTTGAACTTTCAATATATTTATCGATATCAGAATCGGTATCGCCGATATTTCGTTTTAAGTATCGGTATCGTATCGGAAAATGGCGTATCGTTACATCCCTAGTTTAAACTTAACTTTTTTATACACGCGAATGGTTTCGGAATTATTCAGACCGCAATGAGGAAACATATAATTTTTTTATGTAGAATTGAAAATTTGTTATATTATTAAAAATTTATGTAAAGTCGAAAATGGCAACATGTTACTATTTTTATTCATTTGTCAAAAAGTTCCATATAATAGAAATAATATAAGCTTTATGACATGAAAATCAATCGATAAATATTGATTTTGTTCACAATAAAGTGAAATTACCTGCTTTTTGTAAAACATCGAGTTTTGGAGGCGCTGCTCCACCAATTTTATCATAACTTAGAAAAAGGATATCCGCTTTCCTTACCAAAACCACCAAAAATTTTTTGTAATAAAATGACCTTTATGCCATTTAAATTTTATTTCAGGGCTATATGCATATAGAAAACATGGCATGAAGGTAGCATAGACGATTAACTACAACTGGCTTTTAACGAGTTCTTTTGGACTATTTGACATTAAAAATCAATGGTCGCTATAGTGATGAGTCAGGACTATAAGATACAATGGTTTTTAATGTATGGACAAATTTCTATTATACAATATTGTTGCATATGTAATTGGGCATATTATTGTCATTTTGACCTATACTGTGCAATAAATGGCACAATATTTTCAAGAAAATACTGCCCAATTTGCTTGACAGTAAGAAAGTAAAAAAGTAAAAGTAAAAAAGTAAAAGTAAAAAAGTAAACATACAACTGAATAATGTTGCCACCACATAACACAATTTTCTTGATTGTACAATAAAATTCAAAAGTCTTTTGATTTTTTGACAATATATGGGCCACCTTGGAATATGACATACACATTGTACAATACGAAAAATTGCACAATTATATTGCAAATGGGTGGGCCGCTTAAAATCTAGTTCAATTTGTGCTATATATATGTGTTATATATAGCAATTGAATAAAATTTTTCGATTAATTTGTATTCGAATAATATTATATGAATGATTTTCAGTCGAAAAAAGTTAGTATTTTTCTTTTAAATTTCGGTTATTTAATACATATGTGTAATCGAATTTATAAAAAAAAATGGCAATATGGTATACTCAAGGTTGCCACAATAGGTCGCTTCAGAATTGTATTTTCACTGTCACACAGTATAATTTTCTATGCGAGTGATGTTATTCGAATATATTCGTTTCTTGAATAAAGTTATTGGCGTGTTTTCTTCGAGTAAAAATTATGCTTATTTTATTTAATTGCTTATAAAAATAACACATGTTTATATATAGCAATCGAATAAAATTATTCGACTAATTTTTATTCGAATAAAATTATTCGAATGATTTTTATTCGAATAAAAGTTGGTATTTTTATTTTGAATTTCTGTTATTTTATATGTAGTATTTAGAAAAAGAACAGAGCTTTATTTATTACATCAATACAATATGACTATCGAGCATTTGCTGCAATAGAGTCATAACTCCAAAAAAAACATTTTTTGCAGAAAACGAGTTTGAAGTTTTGAATTTGCTAATAGCTTAATGGTAAAAACAAATGTTATTCCTCTCTCTAGAGTTGAATATACAAGATATTTGTATGAAATTTTTACGCAACATGAAGTACAATAACGATTAATTTAACATTACGTGTCTTCATCTTCGTAAGATGTAACTATATTTTGATCTAATTTGTCTAACTATGGGCTAATTAGGAAATAATTCATTGAAAACTTACACAAGAATAATAAAATATATTCTTTAAAAAAATTTTTTTATTACTAACAATATTAACACTTTTTTAAACTTGATCTAGTTTTAATTTTTACCTCTAATAAATTATACATTAAACATCAAATTCATGTGTACAAAAAATAAATGAACATGGTTATAGTAATTGCTGTTGTATATTAAGACTATAAAAAAATTATTATAATTTTTAAACACGTTTTACTCTAGTTTCTCCACTTGAATGAAAACTACAAGTAACTCAATTTAAAACAATAGTTATATTATTTCGTTTTTAATAATCATATTATAGAAATATTCACATGTAGGAATTTTTTCAACTAATGGCTTTAAGCCAATTGAAAATGTAAAAACAAATCAAACAAGAATGAAGAGTTCAAATTTAATTTCATACAAATGAGTTTTTGAAAAATGTATTTGCTATTAAAACAAAAACTAATGTGATTCTTAACTTAAAACAATGCAAAATACAACATTTTCAAATTAAATAGCAAAAAAAAATTTCAAATAATTGCTTACGACCTTGGCAAATAAAAAAAAAAATAAGAAAAAAAAAACGAACAAACAAAATGTTATTATAATATAATTTACTTTAGTTCAATTTGGTTTACTTTAAAGTGAAGATAAGTTAGATTTGAAAAATGTATATACACAACAATGATGGCAATCATGCACATTATGGTCATAAATTTATATAAAAAATTTATAAAAATTAAAATAATATAAAAAAAAATAAATTTAATTAGAAGAGACCAACTTGAATATAAAAAAAGTATGCCAGCACAATACCATTTTTAAACCGAATGTTCTAGATTTTTATTAAGATTAAAATGACAAAGTCATGACGATATAGTTTGTAGTTACAAATGACATAAGTTTTAAATAAGAAGCTGATACTAGCTAACTAAAAATGTATTTACAAAAGACAGATTTTAAATTTTATAATTTAAAAACAAAAGACTTATGACACATACTTGATTGTTTTGAAGGCTATTGCCCTTTGCAGTGGAATAGACCAGAAGAGTATCGCGCAGAATTCGTAGTTATTATCCCTAGATTACTAGACTATCGTAATATTTACTCTATTACAAATTCATTTGATACTACAATAACAAAAGACTTAAGACAAATACCTTATTGTCTAAAGAATATTACCCGTTACAGTAAAGCAGACTAGAGTATTGGGCGGAAATCGTAGTCGTCCCACCCAGATTACTATCCCACTACAGGATTAACTATATTGCAAATACATAAGATACTGCAATAAACAAAAGACTGAAGAAACATACGTACTGCATTGATTGACGACTTTTGCCCGTTGCAGTCCAATAGACTATAGTATAGGGCAGAAATCGTTGTAGTTATCCTCAGATTGCTACCCTAGCATAGGACTAACTCTATTACAAATACATTTCATATTGCAATAAACAAAAGACTTAAGACACCTACTGCAAAAGTTGGGAAGCAGTTAAAGAAATTTGCATAAATTTTATTCTTATGGAGAGTCCTTTATCAAACTTTTAAGGTATAAGAAAGACACCCACGTTATGCTAAATTTTGTAAAAAAAATGAAGTAAAAAATAAAAAGGGTCTAAGTTAGAAAATGTTTAATTTCAATTGATCATTTTAAATTTTGATATTACAGTTTTTTTATTAAATCTTTTTGTTTTTTTAAAGATCACACTATTTCCTATAAGAATCATTAATTTGAATTTTTTCTTTTATTTTTTTCTAGTTCGAAACACTAGATAAAAAAAACAAAAACAGCAACACTTTTGTACCCCATAACCCAATAAATACACAATATACAAAAAAAAATTTTGCATACACATTTATACCTAGTAGAACTATAGTTATAGCAAATATTAAGTATTTTCGGCAAAAAAAATGCTTTTGGATTGTCCGTTTCAAAAATAATGCTCCACATATTACAATAAACAAAAGACTTGAGACACACACTTCATTGACTATAGAATATTGCCTATTACAGTAAAACAGACTAGAGTATTGGGCAGAAATGGTAGCCGTTATTCCCAGATAACTAGACCAACGCACGAGTAAATCTATCACATATATATATATGATACTACAATAAACAAAGACTTACGACGCATACCTCATGGGCTAAGGCCTATTGCCCGTTACAGTAAAGCCAAGATTACTAGACTATAAGGATGGGCAAAAAATATCGATATATCGATATTTTCTTAAAAATATATCGATATATATCGTCGATATTTTTAATTTCGATATATTGATATATCGATATTTTATTTCCAAATATATCGAGAGTATAAAATTCGATATTTTTAACCGAGGTAAAAAAAATGAGAAAGGTTATCAATTCGTCATGTATTTTATTTTATTTGTTTATGTATGTTCCCCCAAAACTCCGCCATTTATGATCCGATTTCGAATTATTTTTCTCTATTGAAAAGAATGTACTTCCAGATTGGTCCCGTTGAAAAGTGGGCAGTGTCACGCCCATACAAAGTGAATACACATTCGTTTTCTACTACTTCTACTCAACCGATTCTTCAGAAACTTTACACACACATTAAGCTTCTGTTTAAATACTACATAAGGATCAAAAAAGTGGGCTGTACCACGCCCATGCAAAGTAAATATTATTTTTCAACAGCTTCTACTAAACCGATTCTTAAGCATTTTTGCATACACCTTTAGCTATCGCTACAATACAAGATTATGTTTAGAAAAGTGGGCGGTGCCACGCCCAATAAAAATTAATATGAATTTTAACTACTGCTACTTAGCCGATTCTCATGAAACTTCGCATATAGATTTAGTTATCGTTACATTACAATATTGTGGTTAGAAAAGTGGGCAGTGCCACGCCCATGAGAAGTAAATATTAATTTCAACTACTTTTACTTATCCGATTCTTATGAAACTTTGCATACACAATTAGTTCTCGTAAAAGTACATGATGATAAAATATGGGGACGGTGCCACGCCTATTTTCTATTTTGTAGTAGTTTTTTTTCAAGAGTTATTTAGCTTTTGGTATTGTTTTTCGTGCAATTTTTAACAACTTTTCGGCACAGTCTTCATCAAATAGAATATTAGTAACAAAATCTTTTGTTTTATTTATAATATTTTGCCTATTCGAAAAAGTATTAATCTTTAAATGTAGTTTTGTTGATGTATTTTTCATGAAATATTGGTGGAACAGCAAGGATCCTGGAAATTAACTCTTTCCAGCTTAATTATTTATAAGAAAGGAACTTTTTTTGGTTTATTTTTAAAAAAATTTTGGGGACTACGTATGAATTATTATTGTTGAAAAAATATCGATATATCGATATTTTTATTCGATATATATCGATGCTGATCGATATTTAAAAATATATCGATTTCGATATATATCGATATATTTTTTTAATTTGCCCATCCCTACTAGACTAGCACACGAGTAACTCTATTAGTAACACATTTAATACTATAATAAACAAAAGACTTAAGACACATACTTCATTGACTAAATACTATTGCCGATTGCAGTGAAACAGACTATAGTATTGGCCAGAAATCGTAGTCGTTACCCAAAGATTACTAGACTGGTACACGAGTAACTCTATCACAAATACATATGATAATACAATAAACAAAGACTTAAGACGCATACTCATGATCTAAAGACTATTGCCCGGTACAGTGAAGCAGACAAGAGTATTGAGCAGAAATCGTAGTCGTTAAGCCAAGATTACTAGACTAGCGCACCAGTAACTCTATTCGTAACACATTTGATACTACATTAAACAAAAGACTTAAGACACATACCTCATTAGCTAGAGGCAATTGCCCGTTACAGTCAAATATACTAGAGTATTGGGCGGAAATCATAGTCGTTACCCCCAGATTACTAGACTAGCATACGAGTAACTCTATCCCATAAACATATGATACTAAAATAAACAAAAGACTTAAGACGCATACCTCTTTGGCTAAAAACTATTGCCCGTTACAGCGAAACTCACAAGAGTATTGATCAGAAATCGTAGTCGTTAACCCAAGATTACTAGACAAGGACACGAGCAACTTATTAGAAATACGTTTGATATTATAATATATAAAAGACTTAAGACACATACCTCATTGACTAAATACTATTGCCGATTACAGTGAAACAGACTAGAGTATTGGGAAGAAATCGTTATCTTTACCCAAAGATTACTAGACTGGTACAGTAGAAACTCTTTTACAAATACATTCGATGTTACAGTAAACAAAATACTTAAGAAACATACTTCATTTACTGAATATTTTTGCCCGTTAAAATGAAATAGACTAGAGTATTTTGCAGAAATAGTAGTCGTTACGCCCAGATTACTAGACTAGACCACGAGTAACTTTTATACAAAGACGTGGAACACAAGTTTTAGTAATTTTTCTACCAGAATTTAACACTATCTGCAGACTTTTTTCATTAAGCAAGAGAACACTACTGTTCCAGATCCCTTTGCGTTTTTATTTTTGGTGCGTTTATCTAAACAAAAACCTCGTATCGAGCAAATTTGCCTCCTAAAATATTTTCTTAGGAAACTTTATTGTCCTGGAATCTTGATAAGGTCCATCATGAAGCGGCTCTTGATCGTGTAAATCTTGAACTGCCCCCTAACAAGGCTTTCATGACCTTGCTTTTTTTTCTTAAACAAATTCAAATCTAAACTAATTTATGCCTGAAGCAAAAAATCTTAATATGACTCATTGTTATCCATTTTACCTTTGTTCATATTAAAATATTTTTACATAATTATTTTTGTTCTTTTTTTATTAAGCAAATCTAAAACATTTGCTTTAAGATCTTGAAATATAGCGCAAATAAAATATCTTACTCCAATTAACTCACTACTGAGTCATGACAATTTTTCGTTTTAAAACAATTCACAACGATTTTATCAATTGCATTTAAAATTGTAAAAATGTTTATCTTTTGTTTAAAATTAATTTTTATCTGGGTTTATAGTTATTGTTCCTACGTTTTTGTTTATTTAGGAACACAAATATTTTTGTTTTTATATATTTTTTTAATTTTTTGTAATATTTTGCCTTACGCCCCTTAGGGAGTGATCAATCATCAATGTGAAATTTTATCACGTTTGCTCTTTTATTTTTTTTCCTGTATTTAAGTTTTGCTGAAACTGTTTTATTACTTAAACAATTGTTGTTTTGTTTAATGGCTACTTCTGCTTTTGCTGCTTGACTTCAACACCAGTTACCACTTTTGTTGCCCTGTTTGAGAATAAAGTGATGAAGATGATGATGATGATGATGATCATCATGGCAAACTGATAATCTTTGCACTTTTTTTTTGCTTTTTTCAGCTGATGATGCGTAAAAATATTTTTACAATTTGTTACAGTTTCATTTGTTTGGTTAACGAGTCTTATCTGTGATTTCACATTAAACTGTAACTGCTTTTATGACAAATGATGTGTACGGCTTGGTTTGTCATTGCCCTTAAAATAGCATATTTTAACAGTGCAGTTTTTATGGCTTGGCATATAAATTTAAACAGACTGTTGTTTGTATTGAAAGCAAGTTAAACAAAATTTCAAACAAACTCAAACCATCATATTTTATGATTGAAATCAGCAACAAAGGGAGTGTTATGAAAGCGAGATTATCCATCATAAAGATGAAGTGCAAATAACAAACAAACAAACAAAAAATTAATTGGGTTAAAATTTAGATAAACTGTGAATTTTAACAAAAATATGTGAAATGCGATCATGAAAAAAATTCCATTAATTTAAATCAGTCATCAATAATACTGTACAACAAAATGAAAATAACAAAGTTGAAATTAATGATTTGGATAGAGAGGACCAATTGAAAATGCATGTGTATTGGCATATTGTAAGTTTATTATACTGAATCAGTATAGGATATATATTAATCTCTATAATATTCGGTATAAGTATTGCTTAGCACTTTTCTGCAAAACCCTACGAGAAACATTTCTATGGAACATCTTAAGCATTTTAGTCCCTTTCTTTAAAGATGGAGAAAAATCTTTGCTTATAGCTACAATGTTAGGAAATCTTGGGATCTTGTATAATACTTACATTTTTCTGTCAAATATTGCGAAAAACATTTTTGTGAGACATCTTAGTCCTGTTAATCGTCTCTTAATGGAACTTTTTGATTTCTTTCTGGATAAATGGGACAAAACGTCCTCTTAAGCAGCGATATAGTAGGCTAGCAAGTCCAACAAAATTATTTGCTATAAAATTATACCATAAGCTTTCAGGGATATTAAAGATCAAAATTCATTTTAAACACCAGATATAAGTCAAAACAGCAAAATCAAAACTAGAACTCAAAGCCACAAGGCACTAGCCACTGAGTTTAGTAAAGGCCACAAAAACGAGTATCGTCATTTTGAAATTTTAAGTCTGGCCTTTATTTTTTGGGGAACTAAATATCCTCCCTCCATTGCACACTATTATAGTGAATTCGAATAGGAATAGCTTATAATCCTTACGTTTTAGATATAAGAAGTCTTCCACTTTCTTATGAAAAAGACTACAAAAAACATATTTTTAGAATAGTTTAACTCTATTACCATTCGCTGTATAGGTCTTGTTGACACCAAAGCTCAGAACTTAACTTAATAGTTCAAAACTAAATTTTTTTTAAGGTTAATTTCACACTTAATCGTTATTATTGGTATAACTAGTATAACCCACGGATGACATAACCGTTCGTATTCTGGATATAAATAATTTTAATTAATTTCATTATTAATGAAAGAGTGGTCCTAAAAAATTAAATTTTCTTGGACTCCCCACAAAAATTAAGTTTTTGTTGACAATACAAATATATAAGTTAAATTTTTCTTTTCTTTTTAACAAAAAGGAATACGTGGCTTGGCGCAGGTCAATCTAAAATAATTTTTGATAAAATCTCACTTTTCTACAAAGAAGGTCCTGTATGATTTTTTCTTCATAAAGTTTATATTTATGGAGATATTTGCAATAATAAACTGTATAGTAAATAATTTAAGGTCTATAAAAGTTATTTTTCCTCATGAAAAAAAACAACTTTGAACGGCTTGCGGCACGTTTTATTTTTGTTTAGAAACAGAAAAAACCAACTTATATTCTTTTTTCGTCAAAAGGAATGTTTTTTTTTTGGGAGTGCAGGAAAATTTCATTTTTAAGGACGACTCTAATGTTGATAGCAAAATTATCCATAGCTGAAAAAAAAATTTTTTTAAAACAGGCACACAATCAATATATCGTCACAGAAAATGCAAAAAAGCCTTATCTAACATTTTAAAATTTTTACAGAAGAAGCATAAAACTTGTTTAAATGAAAACGATATTGACAATTAGTGCGAAATGTTACAAAACAAGCCAAAAAGAAGGACCCACAAATTTACATATTTATTCTAAAATTTCGCAGTAGTTGTCAATAAATTTTTTCATGTAAACAAGTTTTATGCTTCTCTTGATAATTTTTTAAAATGTTAGATAGGGCTTTTTGCATTTTCTGTGACAATATGTATAATGCAACTATAGTTAATTAATGATACATTAGGACTTCCGTTACTTTTTAAGGTAGAAATATTTTTGCTCTCAAACCCACCCCCCCAAAAAGTTGAGGCTTGATGCAAAATATTATTAAGTTACTGTTATACGGCATGTTGAGCCTACAAGTCGAATTATACGACAACATATTAAAAATATTTCTTCTAAAAAGTTTTTGTCTGTGAAGTTTCCAACAGCTTTTGCCTTAACGATTTTTATCTAAATCATATATTCAACAAAATAAACAACAAAATATCGAAAAGTCTACAGTTATTAATATAAAATAAAATAAAATAAAAACCCATAAATTTACAAATTTGGGTAAACTTTTTCAGTCCCTAGAAATTGAATTTGTTTCTTAAGTTATTTGACGAGCTGAACACGAATCTGCACTAAAATTTTTTTTATCCGCCCTAGTTTTCGAGATATACCGTTATATAAAAAATGAAGGCACTTGCAGGCCATATATTAGCATAACTGAAGAAGGGTTTGCGCCATTGAGTAAAAAAGAAAAACCGAAATTCGACTACAAAATTATATTTAAGTCTAGTGACCATTGTCGATATTTTGATATGTATCGATATTTTTTCGAGCATGATTATTCATACATAACCTAAAATTTTTTTTAAAACAAAACAGTAAAAGTACTATTTGTATAAATAAATAGTATAAAAAGATATAATTTCCAACATCCTTATTTTTTCAGCAATTTTCCATGGTACATACATCAACAAAATTATACTCACGATATATATCGTCGATACATTAAAATTTTGTGCCCATCCCTAACATATAATATGGGAAAGGGGCGGCTTTCTTTTGTGCGATGGCTTTTAGTGTAAATTTACACAAGGAATATTTTTAATGCAAACTAGTTTCAGGAATTCGGTTTTATGGGATAATTTAGCTTTAATTGTGTACAAAAGTAAAATTAACCCTAAAACGTATTTTGAGTATTGACTTAATTCTAACGTTCAAGCAGAAATTTAAACTTTAAAGCGTCTGAAAACTTACATATTATAGAAGTTTATGATAAATATTTTTGTATAACTTTTTAGCCTGTTATATCGCTCTTTAAGTGTATTTTTTGTCCATTTTTCAAGAGAGGGACAAAAAAGTCATATAATGCTAAGAGTTAGAGGGATAAAATGTTCCAGCAAAATGTTTCTCGTAGTATTTTACATAAAAGTTTTATACTTTTGTTTTATATAAAATGTTAGTATTCCAACATTTCTTATGCTGACTTACAAAAGAGTGGTTAAATTTTAAGGGCCGATGTTGATTTTGAATAAAACACAAATCATTTAGGAAATTATTGTCATTTCTTTTTGTTATGATAATATGGTATGGTTCAATTATGTATGGAACAAAATATCGACCAAATGGCCGCCGCGACCTCGGTACCACACCTCCATGCGATGGTGCAAATTTTCGCTGATGCTGAGGCATAATTGAGGTTCTATGTCGTTAATGTGCCGAATTATCTCATCCTTTAGCTCTTGAATTGTTGCTGGCTCATCAACGTCCACCTTTTCTTTCAAATAACCCCAAAGAAAGAAGTCCAACGGTGTCAAATCACATGATCTTGGTGGCCAATTTACATCGATACCACGTGAGATAACACGGCCATTGAATTTGTCGCGCAAAAGAGCCATTGTTTCGTTAGCTGTGTGAAGCAAGTGGCACCGTCCTGTTGAAACCACATATCGTCCACATCCATATCTTCCAAGTCGTGCCACAAAAAGTTCATTATCATCCCATGATTGCGAACACCATTCACAGTAACTGCCTGACCGGCCTCATTTTGCAAAAAATACGGTCCGATGATGCCGCCAGCCCATAAACCGCACCAAACGGTCACTCTTTGTGGGTATGTTGGTTTTCCGACAATCACTCTTGGATTATTATTCGCCCAAATGCGGCAATTCTGCTTATTGACGAATCCACTGAGGTGAAAATGTGCCTCATCACTGAAGATGATTTTCTTCGAAAATCGATCATCCACTGTTGCCATTTCTTGCCACCATTCTGACCCTTGACGACGTTTGGAATGGCCAATAGGCTTTAGTTCTTGAGTCTATTGCACCTTGTAGGTGTGTAAATGCAAGTCTTTATGCATAATGTTCATCAACGACGAGCGTGAGAGGTGCAATTGTTGGGCACGACGACGAGTTGAGGTGGGTGGATCTTCAGCCACACTATCGCGAACAGCAGCAATATTTTCTGCAGTACGAGCTGTGCCAGCCAGCACTGTTGTTTTCATATCTCCTGCAGACCCGGTTTGCTCAAATTTTTGCACGATTTTTCCGATTGTATGCAGATTTGGACGATTAAATTGACCGAAAAAATCACGAAGTGCACGATATGCATTTTGATTTGAATGCCTATTTTCATAATAAGCCTGAATAACTTTAACGGGTTGACCGATTGTGTATCTTTTCATGGTTCAAATTGAGTTAGTCTGAAATTGTCAAATGAAATGCAGAAAAAAACTTGACGTTTAGGTATTGCTAACAATTCAACATCGGCCCTTAAAATTTAACCACCCTTTATAACAATATGCAAAAAGAGGAAAAATGGAACTCCCTCAACGTAAGGAGCACACGTAAACTTCAAAATTCCGAGAAAAGTCTCTATGTCGTTTCGCCTTCTAAGAAAATGAATTCTGTTTTACAGTGATATTAGAACAAAAATTAAATACATAAAAAACAAAAGACTTAAGACACATACATTTCCTTGTACTTAAATATTTTTTTAAAAACCCAAAATTGAAAAGTATACTATACATACTTCTACACCCTATATTAAACATTTTTTCACTAAAACATTTTAATTATTTAATAATTTTCTTTGCATGTAACCTTAACCTTGAAACTATCAACTAAGCCAAGCCTCATTTAAACAGGAAAACATACGAAAAACAAAAAACAAAAAAACAAAAAACAGCAAACGACTATAATAGAAAACTAAAACATATAAAAACATAGAAAAATATTGTAACAAAAATTCGTTACGCCTGTTTAAAGAAAGTTTATAACAGAAAAAAAAAGACTTTAAAAAGAATTATCTTCATTAAAGTTTTGTAACTTCTTTACACAGGTTTGCTTGACTGTGTCTACAGCTTTTAAGTTTCCAGCCAAGCAACAAGTGGAAATAAATGCTTTGAACTTGAAATAAAATTGAAAGCGTTATAATTTCAAATTAGAGTTTATGTACTCTAAATGAAATAGTAAAAAAAAAATATAATAATTTTGTTATATAACAATATATAAAGTAAAGACGTTAAATAAAGAGCTGAATATTTATAACAAAAAAGCGTTAATTTGAAAATAATGTGCCACAATCATAAATAGATTTTTTGGTTTAAGCAAACTAAAGCATTTTATTGTTTTGAAACCGCAAACAAATAAATAAAATAATTATTTTAATTATAAGCCACCCACATGAATAATATATTACACACATACACTTGCACTTTCATTTATTATAAATTGTTGGTGTCTGTCTGAAAAATTTTTATTGCATCATTGTTTCAATGTACTTTAGATAATTTGTATAATTTGCTTGATGTTTTTTTTTTTTTGTTTTGTTTTTGCTTTTTCATCTTTATGTGGTTTTACTTACGGGGTATTGTGTTT
This sequence comes from Panzeria rudis, assembly GCA_956483635.1. Taxonomy (NCBI): domain Eukaryota; kingdom Metazoa; phylum Arthropoda; class Insecta; order Diptera; family Tachinidae; genus Panzeria; species Panzeria rudis. Next base: position 17,349,472 of record OY101451.1, on the reverse strand, counting down.
TTTTAATTCTATCGTTTTTATTTGTTGTTGTTTTTTTTCTTAAAGGGATTTATGCTCTGTTTAAAAAATCATTTTGTTAAGAATATAAAGTTTTTCTTTCTATGTGGCTTGTATTTGATGATCCATTGTTCTGGTTTTGTATATTTTTTTTTCAAATTCATTTATAATATGTTCGTTGTGTGTTTGTATATTAATGCATTTTATAGGGGGAGTTTCGTAGAGATATTACTAACAAGAAGAGTTTATATAAGTAATGACTTTTTGAACTACAAAAAAAAAGTTAAAGAAAAAATTTAAGCCTTTTTCTGAGATAAAAATAAGCCAATGGGATACAGAAAATACTTGTTAATGTTGTTTAAACCTTTCTGTCAGCAGTAGCTGTGAAATGCCTCCTTTATGAAATTTACTAACAATATAATGCTTCTATAGCTTTCTTTCATCTCATTATATTATTAATTTCTTTTACAAAAATTTAATGCAGTAATCAAGAAAAACTTGCTTTATTTTAATAAATGTTTTCATATGAAACACCCCCTATAAGAACCTTAAATTCACCGCTGCTTCTTGATATATTCTTTATTTGTTAAAACTGCTATTATTTCTTTTTTTCAGCAAAATATCAGCAAATATAAATGTCTGTATACTTTGATTGCTGCATTTGGTAGTTGAACTATTAAATCACTCATGTGTAAGATTTTTGTCAAGGTTAAAGTTAAGTTTAAGCAACTTCTTTTTTTTTTCTTGTATAATTTTTTTCTCCTACAAATTTGTTAAACATTTTTAACATATCGCGAAGTACGTCTATGTTTTATTGAACATGTAGCAGCATTTTCTATGAATTTAAAGGTAAATTTGTTAAAGTTTATGAAATTGTTTATATGTGATGTTTATTGCATTAGAATATCATTATGTATTTAAAACAAAATTACTAATCTTCTTAATGATGTGGGTTGTAATAACTTCGGCTGATGATATGCTTAACAAAGTAAAAAAAATACTAAAGCAAATTAAATAACAGACGCTTTTTGATTTTTAAATATTTTTAAATTGAGTAAAGAGCACCAGATTTAACCGTCCTCAGAAAAAAAATTCAAAATTAAAATATATAACTTGGTGGATGATATGTTGGGTTATGTTTCGAGGGCAGTCACGACTAGTGTTTTTCATTCGGGATTTCCCGGGAAAAAATTCCCGGGATCCTGCACATTTTTCGGGAAATAGATTCCGGGAAAATTGTGCGCGAATTCCCGGGATTTTCAAAATATTATTATGGCAACTTTTCTTTGTAAGTAAGCACACATTTTTAGTGCTGTTTTTATTTAGAAAAATATGTAAATAAAAGAAAAACATGTATTTTTGAGCCCATTTTATTTTTCTCTATTTTTATTTTCATATGAAGAAATTAAAATAACAGATTGTTACTAAGTGGACATAGCGAAAGTGGGCATAATAAAGAAGTACTGGTCTATATTTTCTGAAAATATCAGATTGCTATTTTAAGCCACACATGAGTTCTTTGAAACTCAAAATTTGTATTTTTCAAAAATTATAAATTTTTGCAAAAAAAGAAATTAAAGCTTTATGTAGAACAGGTTCACACAGGGTTCAATTAAAAATCGATACAAACAAAAGAAAATGTAATTTTCAGGTGGTCACTTTTCCGCCACTTAATTATTTCAATTCAGTTTGAGCAGTATGAAATGCTCATTAGCAGGGGTCGGACTTTCATGCAACAAAAAATTAATTTTAAGCGCTTAGCAAATGCACCTAAAAATGAAAAATATTATTTAATGCAACCGGACTTTAGTTGAGTTGCCAGTCGGCAAATGAAAATTAATGATTGGCAGAAAGGCACTAAATAGCATCTGAAATTGAAAGCTCTCAGTTGCCAGTTGCCATCAGTATGTATCATTTTCAGCAACTAACAAGACAATTGGAGCTTGGTTGTCATGCATAATCGGCATTTTAATATTTTTTTCAAAAATTTAAAAATATGCATTTAAAAAATGTGTATAACTCCAAAAATATGCATTTATTGCCAAAATATGCAAAAATATGCACTTACCACCAAAATATGCAAACATATGCAACTACAAATCGATGCCCAACTACTTAAAATTTTATGATTCGCATAGATAATTAGTCAATACGTCTTTATCTATCACTAAAAAATACATGCATTTGTATGAAAGCCCGAGCCCTGCTCATTAGTATCTTATGAAATAAATCATAAATCATTGCAATATCTTTTCTAGTTAAGAAGCTAGAGAAATCAAACAAAAAGGATGAAATTAGTAAATTTATTTACTTCGAGTGGCTACTAATCAGAAGTTATACAATAAAAAATAAAATTTTTTAATTTAAATTAAAAATCATGTGGCACGGCTAAAGACCTCAAAATTTATAATTTTTTTACTAACCTTTAATACATTCATAAGCTTATTTAACAGATCTCGTGAATTGGTATTTGTTTTTGTTCAAATAAATTAAGTGAAATGCTATTTTGTATCGTTTTGCATTCCCGCTTTCCCGGGAAATGAAAAAGTCCGGGAAAAGAAAAACTCTAGTCACGACTCAAGAATTTCGCTCACTTGGTTACGTTAATTCGGTCCCTCTATGATACCTTAGAGCAGACAGGGGTAATTAATCGTTAATTACGATTGTCCTGTCGCCGCGCCAAACCATACCCATTGAAGTAAGTACGAGAATACCATGTTTGAGTCAGGCAATATGTTAGCGCTACCCAAAATTCTTGTCCTTAAGCTCGCTAGGGCCGGAAATTGACAAAGAAGATGAAGACCGTGTTCTCCTCTTCCTCATTATTACAACTTCTGCAATAGTCGCTGTAATTTAGAACCAACCTTCTGCGATGGGTCCCAATATTCCAGTGCCCTGTGAGCACTGTAACTAATAGTTTCGTTCGACCTTTACCGAACCTCAGCAGATCACGTGCTCTGCAGAGGTCGTTGTGGGGCTATGTGGACCTGGCCACACAGCAGGTGTCTTCGCGTTCCCACCTGTGTTGTGCCAGCCTGTATGATTCTAGCTGTATCAGTAGTTTACAGTGTGAAATCTGTATATCCATAAGTTGGTCACAAGGTCATCGTATCTGTCATTTATACGAGATACAATCTGTAAAGTAGCAAACGGAGGCAGCCAACAGGGAGGTGTTTTATACCCCTCCTCTGTGAAACCCTTACATTAAACTCTTTGCCTGTGGAACTTAAATTTCATGATGTTTAAAACTGTGCTGTATGCCGATGGCATAGCGGTGGCAGTATCTGACAAATACCCGGATACTCTCTCTGCAGCCCTCACGGAGAACCATAAGCAGGTGTAGTACCGAAACTTTTCCCAGTGTAAATGCACGGAAAACGGAACTTGTTTTCTTCACAGGAAAATATAAGCTACCATGTTATCCACGTCGAATCCCAAACGGAACAGAACTTAGGTTGTCTGACAATGAAAAGTGTCTGAGCTTATAACTAGATTAAAAATATCATGGCACCTTATACTTACGTATGATGCAATAGTATGGTGTTAGTTAAAAAAAAAATTTAAGTAAAGTGCGACTTTAGTTCGCACACGAAGGGTTCCGTAGAATACACATGTTTATATCCCTTTTCGTTTTTGACCTTATTTCATTTTGGCAATTTTTTCATTTTTCTTTTTCGTTTAATTTTATTTTTTTTATTTTTTAAGTTTTTTTTTTGCTTTTGCGATTTTTTCGGGCTTGGCGCTTTCTTCATTTTGGTGTTTTTTTTTGGCGATTTTTAATTTTTTTACAATTTTTATTTTGTTTTTTTGATGATTTTTTTAGTCGTGGTGATTTTTTTTCGTTTTGGCGTATTTTTTCGTTTTAATGGTTTTTTCGCTTTTTGACTATATATTTAGTTTATTTATTTTAGGTTTTTTCGGTTTTTGGTGATTTTTTAGCTTTAGCCTTTTTTGTTTAGACACTTTTTTTCGTTTTAGCGATTTTTTTACTTTTGGCGTTTTTTTTTTGTTTTGGCACTTTTTTTCGTTTTAATAATTTTTTTTCCATTTATGGCAATTTTTTCATTTTTGACGATATTTTTAGTTTTAGCGATTTTTTTTAGGTTTTAGTGCTTTTTTCCGTTTTGACGACTTTTTTGGTTTTTTCTTTTTTTCCCGATCTTTTTAGTTTTGGTGAGTTTTTGCGTTTAAGCGATTTTTTTTTAATTTTGGTGCTTTTTTCTTTAATTGCTTTTGTACTTTTCGCGATTTTTCGTTTTGACATTTTTTAATTTTACAATTTTTTAGTTTTAGCGTTTTTTTTTAAATTTCAAGATTTTACCTTTTACGGTTTCCAAGATACAGCAAATTGTCTAAATTACATAGTCAAAACTATATTAACTGATAGAACACCCTTTAATTTTTATTGTTTTAAATATCGGTGTTAATTGGTTATTCTACAGACTACACCAATTAACACGAACTTTGAAAATGTAAACTATTTATATAAAAGTGTCTGTATAATACATTAGTATTTTAACATTTTTCGTTGCTCGCTTTAGAACACCTTTTAATTTTTAACTGTCATATTTTTGTTATAGTTGTTGTGGAGGCCGAAGTTTTACATGTTCTGTGAAAATTTTAGATCCGTAGCTCTTACGGTTCCCGAGAAAACAACCTGTGACAGACGGACAGACATACGGACAGACAGACGAACAGACAGACAGACAGAAAAACAGACGGACGGACAGCGTAGCGAAATCAATAGGGTTCCTTTACACTTTTGGTGTACGTAACCTTTAAAACTCTCAGATTGTTTGTCTCATTACACTGTGCAACAAAATCAACGTTCTTGAAGAGTAAATTCACGTATGACACATTTTTAATACAAACTAGCCTCATAAAATCTAGGTTTGTGAGATATTTTACACTAATTGTGAATAAGTACAATATTAACCCTTTAATACATTCTGAACTTTGACTTATTTTCCGCGTTTAAGTTAAATTTTGAGCTTAGTGTCTTTAAAGACTTATAGCAGAATTTTTAGACAGAGATTTTTTTTGATATTTCAGCCCGCTGCTTAAGTGGTTATTTTGCGTCTTTTTCCAGAAAGGGGCAAAAAGACCCAACCAGCAAAGACCTAGGGGCTTACAAATTTTCACAGAACTGTTTTCGAAATATTTTACTTAAAGTAGAAGAATATCCTTCATACCTAAATGTAAGGATTAAAATATTTCCTATGCCGATTCACTATACCAATTTGAAAAATGGTGGAGTGTTAACTTTCAAAACTTCGATACACGTTAAAATTTTTTTGTGTTGTACAGTGTAATGAGTAAACTCTTCCAGTGGGTTTTGTTTGTTTTTATATTTTAATTATATATATTTGTATATCACAAAAATATTTCCTACATTATGATCCATTTATTACATGTAACTCTAACAAATAATTGACAAATATCTCAAAACTGCCCATGCCTACGCCTGCTGCATGGTGAAAATGGTCTCAGATTTGGTTTGAGTTTTGTTTTTTAGACAAATAGATAAATCGCTTTTAGACCAGCCCACTAAACAAAAAGTCGAAATTGCAGAGAAAAACTAAATCATTTGGAAAGCCAAAATATATAGTAAGTAAATGATCACAATTCGAATGTTGTGTGTAATGAACAAACAAATAAATTCCATGAAAAGAAAAACAGAAATGAAATGTTACAAAGTTGTTTATTAAGGAAATAAATCTGAGCAAAAAAAAAAGCCTGAAGGTTTCTCGTATTGTTGGTTTCTAAACACGAAATCCTGTACAAAAATCTTTGCAAGAAGCATACATGATTTAAAAGCAACAATATTTTTTATATGACTGCTGGTTGTTAAACTAAGTTGATGACGACCAGGATGATGACGATGATCTTTGTGATGAAATGTTACAAACTATGATACTGAACGCTTAAATGCTTTAACTTTTAATATATGAAACGAAAAAACTAAATCACTAAACAAATGAAGTTGTTAGTAACAAAACATGTAACCACTTTACAGTGATCATTCATTCACATAATGCTAACAACTTAATCTTGTTAGGCTACTACTAAGAAAAAAATAAATAAAAAATATGGGTTTATATTTATACATTGAATATCTTTCACTCTTCCAGACGAAGTTGCATAGAAATATATCATCTTCATTTAACAAATTTAGCAGAAAAGAGTATCTTTTTCTATGGTTTTTTGAAATTTTTGAAAAATGTTCCATATAAAAATATACATCCAGATAAGCTTACGACAGCAGTTTTTTAATTATGTATAAGAGTAATAACTTTTACACCTAATTTTAGATCTGCACAATTTGCTATCTGTATGAGAGTGAAAAAATTATCGCTATGAATAATAGTAAAAAATTTCCTTGATATATTTTGGAACTGTATAAGAGTCATAATTTTGTATTAATAATTTTACATCTGTATAAAAGTTAGAATTTTCTATAGAAAATATTGGGTCTCTATCAAAATATTTGAAAAAATTTTAGACATATATTAGAGTTAAGATTTTTTTGAGAAAACTTTTGGGTCTCTTATCTTTTCTCCGAAATATTTTTGCACCACTTTTGATATTTATAAGAGTATCCATTTTGTATAGAAAATTTTGCCTCTGCATTAAAAGAGACACCATTTTTTTATAGAAAACTTTGGGCTCTATATAAGAGCCAACATTTTCTATGGACATTTTTGGATGTATATAAGAGACATCATTTTTTATAAAAATGTTGGCTCTGTACTAGAGTCATCATTTTCTATCATTATTTTCTGTGGAAAACTTTGAACTGTAGAAACGTTATCATATTCTAAAGAATTATACTCTGTATAAAAGTAATCATTTTTAATAGCAAATTGATGACTCACTATTTTCTATAATAAGTGTTGGCTTTGTATAAAAAATATCATATTCTATAGAAAATGTTGGCTCTGTATAAAAGTAGTTATGCTCTAAGGAATTTTTTTGATTTGTATCAGAGCTAATATATTCTAAGGAAAGCTATGGCTCTCTATAAAAGTCATCATTTCCCACAGAAAGTTATGTATCTGTATAAGAGTCATAATTTTTTATGGAAAATTTTATGGAAGAGTTATCATATTATATCGAAAATTTTGGGTTTGTTTGAGAGTAATCATTTTCTAGAGAAAATTTTCGTTCTGTATAAGAGTCATTATATTAATTTTTTTTAGGAGAAGTAACACGATCAGGCAATTATTGCCTATCAGTTAATTAAATAATTAATTAATTAATGTATTACTTTCTTTGGGAAAGACATAATATAGAGGGAACAGATGGTGAAGTGGGAGAGAGATAGAAAGTTTAATTCATTTTGTATGAGAGTAATAATTTTCTATAGAAAATTTTCGTTCTGTATAAGACTCATTATATTTTATTTTTTTAAGGAGAAGAAACACAGGCAATTATTGCCTACCAGTTAATTAAATAATTAATTAATTAATGTGTTACTTTCTTTGAGAAAGGGATTGTGTAGAGAGAACGGATGATGAAGTGGGAGAGAGATAGAAATTTTATATATAGCCCAAATTTTTTTATAAATTATGGTGTCTCTTATGCAGAGGCAAAATTTTCTATAGACAGTGGAGACTTTTATAAGTGGTCAAAATCGTGACTCTTATGTAAAGCCAAAATATTCCAGAGAAAAGATAAGAGAACCAAAATTTTTCTAAGAAATCGTTTCTCTAATATATGTCTAACATTTTTTCAAGTATTTTGATATAGAAAGCCAATATTTTCTATAGAAAATGCTAATTTTCATATAGATGCAAAACTTTTAAATACAAAATTCTGACTCTTATACAGTGCCAAGATATATCAAGGAAATCATTTAAAGCGATAATTTTTTGTATAGAAAATATAAATTTTCTATAGAAATTTAAGCTATACGGTAGTATAATTATTTACTGTAGAAAACCTGTTGAAAAGTTATTATAAGCTAGAGAATTATACATTGTATAAGAGTAATGAATTTCTATTAAAAATTATCGGTCTCTTTAAGATTTATTGTTTCCATACAAAATGTTTGCTCTGTAAAATAAATATCATATGGTATAGAAAATTTTGACTCGGTATAAAAGTAATCAGTATTCATGGAAAATATTGCATTTGTATAAGAGCCACAATATTCTATAGAAATTGCTGGCTCTGTATAAGATTCTATAGAGTCACTCTTTTCTATAGAAAATGTAAGCTCTATAAGAGTTACCATTTTCTACAAAAAAGATATTTTGCTTCTGTATAACAGTCACAATAATCCATATAGAACTTCTCCTCTTTATACTAAAATGGTCACAATTTTCTAGGGCTCTTTATAGAAGCCACACTAACAATTTTTATCGCTGTATAAGACTATCAATTGGAACTTAAAGCCTTAGCTCTCTATATGAGTCAACATGTTCTATAGAACAATATGGTTTGGCATAAGTGTCTGAATTTTCTATACAATTTTTTTGCTTTGTATAAGTTAGAATTGTCTATTGAAAATTTGGTTCTGTACGGGAGTCACAGTTTTCTAAAGAAACTTTTTGTCTGTCAATATTTTCTATAAAAAAATTTTTCTCTGAATAAGAGTAACGCTTTTTTTTTATCGAAAGTTCAAAATATTCAATAGAAAGTTTTTGTTCTGTATAAGAGTAAAAATTTTCAATAGTGTCACATTTGCTATAGAAAATGTTTTGCTCTGTGTAAGATTCACAAATTTCTATAAAAAACGTTTGCTCTGGATAAGAGTCACAGTTTCCTGTAGAAAATTTTTTCTTGGTGTAAGTCATAATTTTCTATTGCTCTTTGTACACAATTTTCACAATTTTCAATAGAAAAGTTTAGTTCTGTATAACAATCACAATTTTTTGTAAAATATCGTAGAGAGTTTATTTTTATTATTAGTTGTTATTTTTAAAAAGGTCTTGTTTAATCAATATTTATTGTTTAATTTTAGTGCTGTTCTCGTAGAACAATTAAACTAGAGTTCAACAAGCAGAACATATTTCTATACAATGACTAACTGTCTAAAACATTGATCTCTAGTCACTTGCCAAATCAAGCCAACTATTTTTACAGGGCTTTACTGGAAGAACAGCAAAAAAAAATGCTAACAACTCTTGTTGAAAAAAACTTTTAACAAAGTAAGAAACTAAATAAAAAATTAAGATAAAAAACGTACCTGACATGACACTGTATATGCAATTTTATTTGTTCGTTAGAGATTATAAATAGTGCAAATGCGTGCAAGTTTACAATACACTTTATTTTCTTTTCAACTCAACGTACAGAGCTGTATAAAACATCAACCTCATTTCAAATACTACTTTAACTTTAAGCCTAATTTTTTTTCGTTTGTTTGGTACGGCGTCATTATCATTAGTTTTCCAAACGTCAGATTGGCATAAAGCAAAATAAAATACAGAAATAAAAAAAATATACGCAAGCCTAACAAAGAAAAACAAAATGTTCTCCAAATCCAAATAGACTCATCAAACAAGCTGTTCAAAGTCATGCTTTATAACAGGACATATTTTTCAAAAAATAGCAAAAATTAAGAAAAAAAACTTTTGCTGTAATATAATACTATGCCTGTGATGGTGAAGTTTTAACTTTAACACTAAAGCAATTAACACACGACAACCAAAAAAGCTATAAGAGAAGGTATCCCATATTAAAACATATGAAATTTTAAAAGCTGTTTTACATTATACGGCAATATTTTTATAAATATATATACATATTTATTTAGCTAAGATATTTATTCTAATTGCCAAATGTTTTTGAATGTAAATTTATTAAAGCTTAGTCAAGTGCCTCAGTTTTCTTTGCTTTCCTTTTTGTTGGTAATCCCTCCCTCTGTTTATGTGTTTTAGTAAAGGAAGTACTTTTTTCAACTTAGACGATTACAATGAGCAATTCTGTATGTCCGCTAGCTGGCAACTTAGCTTGCTGGTTTTATTATATTATTTATTTATTTTTTTTATTGCCTTAATCTGATAGTTAGTAAACTTATGATAGATGTAGTAACATTAGCTGGAAAGTACTTTGTAATTGGTGGCATCCAAAATAAAGAAAACCACAATAAAAAAGAGAAAAAATATCCATCAAAGTATCAAAGAGTGAGAGAGACACTAAAAAGAATTGCGTTTAGTTTATTTGCAGTGTATAATTATTGGGTTTGTTGCACAAACTGTCTATGCAATTATTGCTAAATACATGGTTTAATATGGGGTCTAAATTTGTGTATGTGTGCATGTCTGAAAAACTTCGTTAAATTAAGACATTTAGTTTGAGCAAATTTACTTCTTTTCGTCTTAATTGCCACAACGGGTTTGAAGCTCAAGTCGTTTTGCTTGTACGGAAAATAGTGCTTCGAATATATTCAAAGCAAATATTTATGGTTTAAATCGGACTAATTTTTTTTAAACAAATATTTCATAGACAGGTATTTTATTAGTAAAATTCTATACAATATGTTTCTGTATAACAGCTTTATATAAAAATATTGGCTATGTATAAAATTCACAACAATCCATCGAAAATTTAGGCCATGTATAAATAACACTCATGATTTTGTACAGAAAAATTTTTGCTCTATTTAAAATAACAATTTTCAGTAGAATATTTTGGCTCTGTATTGAACATTTTGGCCCTATATAAGAGTCACAATTTTCTGTAGAACATTTTGGCTCGTTACAAGAGTCACAATGTTTTATAGAAATTGTTGGCTCTGTACAAGTGTTACAAATTTCTACAAAAAATTTTTACTCTGCATAACAGTCACAATTTTCTATATTCTGTATAGAACACTCAATTTTTTATAGAAAATTTTTACACTATGTACAAGAGTCACAATTTTCTATAAAAAAATTTTAGCTCTGCAATTTTCTATAGATAAATTGAGCTTTATATAAGAGTCACAATTTTCTATAGAAAATTTTTACTCTGTATAAGAGTCACACTTTTCTATAGAAAATGTTGACTCTGTATAAAAGTCACAATTTTCTATAGAAAATTTTTACTTTTTATAAAAGTCGCCATTTCCAGTAAAAACTTTTGCTTTGTATAAAACTTACAATTTTCTATAGACAATGTGAGCTCTGTATAAGACTTACAATTTCTTATAGCCAATTTTGACACTATGTACAAGAGTCACAATTTTCTATAGAAAATATTGGCACTTCACAAGAGTCACAATTTTCTATAGAAAATTTTGACTCTGTATAAGAGTCACAATTTTCTATAGAAAATCTTTTCCCTACATAAGATTCACAATTTTTTATAGAAAATTTTATACTCTATAAAAGAGCGACAATTTTCTATAAAAATGTTTACTTTGTATAAGAGTAAAAATTTTCTATAGAAAATAGGATTTCTTTATGGATTTTTTTATAGAAAATTGTAACGCTATGTATAAGAGTTACAATTTTCTATATAAAATTTTAGCTCTGCATAAGAGTTGCAATTTTCTATAGAGAAATTGAGCTTTATATGAGAGTCAAAAATTTCTATAGAAAATTTTGACACTCTATATAAGAGTCACAATTTTCTATAGAAAATGTGTACACTCCATACAAAAGTCGCAATTTTCTATAGAAAATGCTTACTCTGTATAAGATTCACAATTTTCTATAAAAAATTTTGGCTGTATAAGAGTCACAATTTTCTATAGAATATTTCTCCTCTGTATAAGAGTAAAATTTTTCTATAGAAAATTTTACTCTGTATAAGAGTTACAATTTTCTATACAAAATTTTTAATCTGTATAAGATTCACAATTTTTTATAAACAATGTTGACTATGCATAAGAGTCACAATTTTATATAGAAAATTTTACGCTGTATAAGAATCACAATTTTCAATAGAAAATTGTTACTCTATATAAGAGTCACAGTTTTGAGTAGAAAATGTTTACTCTGTAAAAGAGTTATATTTTTCTGTAGAAAATTTTGACTCTGTATAAGAGTCACAATTTTTTATATAAAATGTTTACTCTGTATAACAGTCACAATTTTTCATAGAATATTTTGGGTCTGTATTAGAGTCACAATTTTTTATAGAAAATTTTGATATTCTGTATAAAAGTTACAATTTTCTAAGATAATTTTGACTCTGTATAAGAGTCACAATTTTCTATATAAAATGTTTACTCTGTATAACAGTCACAATTTTTCATAGAATATTTTGGGTCTGTATTAGAGTCACAATTTATTATAGAAAATTTTGATATTCTGTATAAAAGTTACAATTTTCTAAGAAAATTTTGACTACGTATAAAATTCACAACTTTCAATAGAAAATTTTGTCTTTATACACATATAAAACACACAATACTCTTGTATAAGAGTCACAACTTTCCGTAGCGAATGTAACTCAGCATAAAAAAAATGTTTTTTTTTTGGTAAATTCTTGGCCTGTATAAAATTCATAACTTTTATAGTAAACCTGCCTTGGCAAAAAAATTTTAAATATTTTAGAGAAAATATTGATTGAATTCACTATAATCTGATGTCTGTTTAGAACGAAAATAGTTTTTTACATATTTTGCTTCAAATCGAAAGTTCCTTTCTTTTCAAATATCAGAATTGTATATTAGTTATTAGAATTGTACATATATTATTACGAGTTAAGCTTTTGCTATTTAAATATGTTTGTATGTATTTCAAATTAACAGACGTTTTTTATTATAATTTCTAGTTTCGTTTCTTTTCTATTAAAGTTATTTGCGTAATCCATTGAAAACAAACTGTTTTTAATTAAGCTTATTTTAGCTGTTCATAAATTTAAAGCTTAAAAGCAAATAAAATTATAATTTTGCTCCCATTAAGTGAGATAACAAAATGTTAATGAGATAGAACAGCCTCTTTTAACATGAAAATATTAATAAAAAATCATAATTTTATGATACAAAATTTCTTCTTCATAACAACATGTAACAACAAACAAGCAGCTTAACATTTATTTTTTGGCGTTTTGGAAAAAACCCATTTTTGTGATAGAAACTGCCGATATTGTGTCAAAAATTAGCTTAAAAACATAAAATATAAGCTAAAATATTTAAATTTAAATTATTATTTAAATGAAAGTGCTTAATAGATAACATCAGAGCTTAAACTTAAAACAATGACCGCAAAGTATTTGTATCAGCAGTTTTAATCCCATTTTATGTTTTCACAAAAAAAGCCAATAGTATTTTATATAAGAAAACAGGTGACAAGTTTTTGTAGGCCTCATTAAATTTTACATAAATATTTCTTTCAAAATGAAAGGTATCCCTATATTTTTAGATATTGTTTCTGTTAACCAAATTATAATAGTATCAAATATCTTATATTATAAAAATTCCGAAGCAAGAATTTGTGCCATAGGGGTAAGCTTGTAATATATTGTTGCAGACATTTATTTGATACAAACATTCCTCATAGTTATATGAATGTTTAATACATAAATAAATAGTTATTATATGTAACACTCACCGCATATGGATTATCCTGATTCATCATTGAAGAGGAATGTGGGGAGGAAAAAAAGCTGAAAAGAAATCATAAAATAATTAAAATTATATTTTCATTATATAAAAATCGTGTCTTTTGCTGTCGTCATTCGTTTTAATTTAAATTATTGGCATATTCAAAATCGACCGTATTTTAGAACAAAATGGTAGCAAACTACAAGTCTTAATTGGTATCTGTCTTAAGTCTTTTGTTTCATTTTTGTTTTATAAATAAAAGAATAATTTAAATCTCTAATAGAGATTTTTTAAGATTAACGAGATTAGAAATAATAAAAAACATTTTATGAATTATAAATCAACAAGATCATATAAAAGAAATTAAGAAAAAACATTTTGTCAAATTTTAAAGATTTATTTCAGAAAAGAGAATCAAAATGATTTAAGAAAGAAGCGAGTTCCTTTAGGAACTAGGAACAAATCACAAATTTCTGATATGCAAGATACTATCAGTTTTTCTAGAAAATCCCCTGCAAGAAATATCATGTTTCTGAAAGCAGTATAATACTTTCATGCTTAACACATGCGATGCTTTGATGCGGTTCCGAGGATGCTGAGTAAGAAGGCAGAGATCTCTCATTGTTCATATTGTTTAAACTATAAAGTTGGCCGCCTTTTTACATTTATTTAACATGATCTTCAAAATAAACAAACTCCAATTCAGTAGCATTGTAGCTTTCAAAAAACTAAGCACTAAAGAATTGTCGGACGCGTTGTTTCAAACAAACACTGACACATTTAAAAACTCCAAACCATAGTCGGTCATACTGCCACCAATGTTCCGAACATTAATCGGCTCATATATATATATATATATATATATATATATATATATATATATATATATATATATATATATATATATATATATATATATATATATATATATATATATATATATATATATATATATATATATATATATATATATATATATATATATATATATATATATATATATATATATATATATATATATATATATATATATATATATATATATATATATATATATATATATATATATATATATATATATATATATATATATATATATATATATATATATATATATATATATATATATATATATATATATATATATATATATATATATATATATATATATATATATATATATATATAGCCGAATGAAAACGAACCTACTCACTAAAGAGTAAAAAATGTACAACAACTTCATTCAGTTGTATGGAAGCTTTTTGTTTTGTAGGTTGTTGTTTTTCTTTTTAATAGGCACACAGTGGAATACTACTAACACATGCTCATAAGCGCTAATACTAAATTAAAAACTCATTTCTCTTGGTGGCCAGCATTGCTCCAAACACATTTAAAGCATGCTCTTATGGAGAAAGATTTATAATAAGACATGATTCATTTTGTCTGTAGTTTAACGATGATAGAAATGTATGACGCAATAAGACGAAAAGACAAGATTTTATAACATTTTTGATCCTTCGAAAGGAGCGCTCTTTAGTACGAAAAACAAAAGCTCTCAAGTGCGACATCAGGAATAAAAATCATGATTGTCCGAAGCGCTTTTCTAAGCAGGTGAAACTACAAAATCCAGCCTATTTTGCTTACAAACCTGCTTCGGCCGAAGCAGAAGATTTTGCTGGTTTTTTTTTGCTTTATATAGAAAAAATTTTCTATTGATAGAGACCACAGACAGTTTTGTACTTTTGTTCTGTGGAACGCCCAAATTTGTTTTATAATAATACGATGGCCGCTTTTAAAGGTTTTGCTTTTTATATTACTTAAATTTTCTATATAAATTTTTTAGTGTATAATTCTGATACACATAAAAAAATAATTCTTAAATTGTAAAAGAGTGATATCTTCGAAGAAACTTTTTACTTAATATAACCGTAATCTTTTCTAAATGCCGTTGGATGAATTAGTTGTCACGTTGACTACAAAGCGAATGATGCTGGGTTCACTCACTGTGCCAGACAAGTAATCACGCCGTTAAAAAAACTGCTTAAAAAATCAAGTTTTTAGGATACCGTAAACGAAAGGAGAAAAAAGTTCCAAAGCTATAAAAATCACTAAAATTAAAAAAAAAGTATTATAACGACAAAAATCGCCAAAACAATTAAAGCGCTAAAACGAAAAAAGCTTTAATGCTTTAATGGAAAAAACCACAAAAACTACAAAAATAAGAAAAATTTTTAAGATCTGAAAAAAAATCGCTGAAACGGAAAAACTTCAAAACAAAAAAAAGGACTTAAACCAAAACAAACAAAAATTTTAAAAATTCACCAAAACTAAAAAAAAATTTTTAGAACGAAAAAATCGCTAAAAAAAGCACTTAAACGAAAAATATCACAAAACTGAAAAAAATCTTCAAAAATCACAAAAATTCGTTAAAACGAGAAAAAACGCTAAAAAAAATTAAAACGAAAACAAGCCCCAAAAACAAACAAAAATCGCTAAAAAGAAAAAAAGACTGTCTATGATAATAAAACGGAATCCTTCGTGTGCGAGTCATAGTCGCAATTTGATGAATTTTTCACTTTCAGTATAGGAAATTTACTATGTATCATTAATTATTTATACATACACAGTAAAAATGCGAGCTAGGATATAAACAGGTTTGAAAGAGAGAGAGAGAGAGAGATGCAATGCTTCTGCTTACAAACTTGCTTACAAGAGACATGATTCTTATATGGAGAGTTCTCACTTGGAAGCACTATAAATTGTCAAATAAATATTTATTTGGTGATTTGCAAGCTTCCCTTAAAGGAAGAGGTGTAAGTAAGCACATAAATCAATAAAGGGCTTTTCGTAGTTGCATTATATATTGTGTAGCCAAGATGTAAAGATTTTTATGACTTTGGATAATTTTACTGTGAACTTTGAAGAAATTATATACGCCTAGAATACAGACGCATGTGCCTACCGTTGGCAATACTAGTAATTAACAAAATGACTATAGAGCTTTTTAAGACGCAGTGCCCCTTCTTGCAATGCGAGACGCTGTAATACTTCTATAAAATATAAAAACGCAATACCGTAATGGTAAAAGAATTAAGCTTTCTATCTTTACCACTTCACTATCTGTTATCTATACGCTATTCCTTTCGCAAAGGAAGTAACACAATCGTGGTCTTCGGGAATACGCGTCAAAGAAGTGAAAATTTACATGATAACAAAAACAAAATTTCAAAAATTCTTTTTGTTTTCTATACATTTCTAAAATCAAATAAACGTGAGAGTTCTAACGTGTATCTCTCTCTCTCTCTATCTCTCTTTTAAAACCGGTAAATTTTGTATGATAAACAAAAACAAATTTTTTAAATTTACGCAGTTTTGTTTTTGTTTTCCATGTGTTTTTCACTTAGTCGACGCATATTCCCGAATAACCACCATTAATTAATTAACTGGTAAGCACTAATTGCCTGAGTGCGCTACTTCTCTTTAAAAAATCAAAATTGTGTAGATTGAGAGGTGGAGAGGGCTTTCTATTCTCTTTACAAAAAAAGCAACCAAAAATTGTAATCTGGATCCGCTCCTGATTTACTTTAACCTCTTCAAGTTGAAAAATAATTGTAAAACGTGGCATATATATAAAAGCTATTTATTCTCCTGATCTATGTACAAAATTTATAGAACACGTTTTTCTTTTCTTCATTGTGTTGCTGTTGTTTTTTTTTGTTCATCTAAGTTTTATCCAATTACATCTACTGACCTTAATATCATTTTTATGCAAGTGTTGACAAATGTTTTCAAATCACATTTTGTCTATTCCTTAGCTCTCAGATTTCTGCAACACGCCCTTGGAGACAATGCTATGACATTTTCAAACAAAAATAATCGTTTGCTTAAAACAAATCTATCTAAACAATGTAACCATCATTAGTTAATATTATTAACGATATTTATTTATACAACAACCAATACATGCTACAGCACAGCAACAATTTAAAATAAAGTTAAAATAATAAAAAACAACATTAAACAATACTGCTGTATTGTTTTTGTTGGCGTTGTTGTTGTCTCTGTTAAAAACATTAAAAAAGACTGCACCCATCTAAAATTGTATTTATGTATAAATTGTATTCATCAAGTTGCCATAAACCAAGTTCTAACAAAATAAGACTTAAACTGTTTTACATTTATTGTTTACATAAATAGTTAAAGCCAACAGCTTCAATAGTAATAGCAACAACAATATTTGAAGAGTAGGAAAAAAGCTTTAATTATATTTAAAATAGACTTTAATTTTGAATACATTGTGTTAAATGGAAACAGGTGTTATTGCCAAATACAAAAAAGCTCTATTTATTTTACTTTATTTTTTTGTTAAACTTTTTGCCTGCATATTCATGTTTTTTTTATTATTTTTGTTCTATATTAGTTAACATTTAATATTCATAACATTTAGCACTTCTTTGTTTGTTAAACAGAACAAAAGCATTTTTTAGTAAGATTTTCCTTAAAATACTAAACATAACACAAATATAAAACAACTTTTCACAAATCTGTGCAGTCTGAGTTTGTTTGCAGATGTTCTGTTTTTTTCTGTTGCATTTTTTTCTGAAAGTCTTAACAACGACCTTGACTTGTTAATTATCTTGAGTTATAGTTGTTATTATCGCTTTTAGTTTTGTTATTTAAGTTTCGTGTTGTATTTCTTATTTACTTGATAATATAATATATTATTTTTTTATATTTAAGTATAAATCGTTAAAATTAAGGCGGATCTTCATGGATCTGTAAGACAAATTTATATGTTTCCATATGATTTTTTTCGCTCAATATAAATAAATGCTTTAATTGATTTACATATTAAGTAACATGAAAAAAATTATAATAATTTTTCAATTTAGAATTAAAGAACGCCAACAAGCGACTTAAGGCACAAGCTTTGTAATGACTTATTGGCGAGTTAGCAAACAAAAGACTTAAGACACATGCTTGATTTTAAGTTGTTCTTGTAATTATGGAAGTAAAAATACAGCTATAAACTGTCATAAAGCCATAAATTAAATGTAAATTATACTAAGATCTATGATTTATTAAAGAAAAACTTGAATAAGAATGTTAAAGTTTTATGATTTTAACATCCCAGTACAAAAACTTCCTGGTTTTTTTTACAAAATTTTTTATTTATTGAATTTATTAAATGTTACAAATACAATTAGCAATTGTGTCATTAATTATTATTATCGAGAATAGTAAAGAAGACCTACCTTCTCTCGTTCTAAAGAAATAGCCCAAAGTTTTATCAAGCTTACAAGCTTTACGCTGACAGTATAGCACTCTACTCCCATGCATACCGACGCAAACGGTCCAGTTTTTAGCAAATTTAAAATCTATACTTTCTATAGAAAGACGATATGTTTTTTTTTATTGTATAATCTTTTTATTAAAATTTAACTTTTGTACGCAGTAAAATTTTGTCATAAAAAATCTTATTCGATTTTAGAGAATCCTTTCGAAAATCCGACTTTTATGCAGAGTTGAACGAACTGTCATAGAAAATTTGCTTCTAAAACAAAATTTTTGTAAATTTTAATTTTCTATATTAAATTCAACTTCTATACGAAACTAATATATTGCATAGAAACTTTTGAAATAAAGTTACAAATTTTTATGAAACTTAAAATTTCTATTACTAAGATTGTTGTTAGGTCATCGTATAACATTTGCTAAAATTTATTATTCAATTTTTTAATAAGTTTTCATTTTTTTAATTGAGGGGGTGAAAAGCAAAGCGGTACAAGTACCAAAAAAAAAAATTAAGTGATATGCCGGAATCAACACATATTACCAGTATCTATCACTCTACACAAATTAAGACCTGTACCTTAAAAAACGGTTTGTATTAAAGACAAAAAATATTATATATGAAATGCATGGGAGCAAAAGACGTTGAAGCTTAATTACTCAGAATTTTTTTCACTTGTTTTCCTTTACTTTTAAGTCCCACAATTGTATTTAAATACCTGCTGCAGCTTACAGTTAACCACATCGTACATTTTGGGGCTCAACGTGGGGCTAGTGAATATAAAGTTTTTTAATTTTCCGTGGCTAAAATTCAAAATAAAAGAATTACTCGATAAAGCTGCTAGAGTGGAAAACAACTGTTATATGAAAAAATAAACTCTATAACTGTTTTGTTTAAAAATTTTTTTTTTTACATAATGAAGTTTTCTTCTAACTTCAATTTTAGAAAATCTAACTCTTATACGATGTGAACACTTTATATAAGAAATTCTACTCTTCCTTCTAGCAAAAACGTTGAACGGAAAATTGAAATCTTATAATTAACTGCTATGTAGGAAGATATTTTTTTTAAAAAATTCTACTTTTATACAAAGTCAACTCCTATATCATGAATATAACATATAAAAAATTCCACTCTGTAAAAATTCCACAGTGTAAAAATTTCGTTAGAGAATTTAGCTCATAAAAAAGAGTGATTTGTATAAAAAATTCAGCTCTTATGCAATGATAACATTTCATATAAAATTCAACTATTAATCGATGCTAAAACTTTGTTTAGAAAGTTAAGCGCTTACACAGAAAACCCTAAATGTTATTTTCAGTAAATAATTTCAATGAATTAGCAAATAATTTATCTAGAAACGGACCTACAAACAAATTTGTTAATACAGACAAAAATAGCGCAACAATTTAATAAAAAAACAGGGGTTTTCAGTAAACAAATTGTCTAAATCTATAAAACAATTTGTCTAAAAATATTTACAAATTCTAACTAATTAAATTACTGAATTAAACAGAATATTTATTGGATTTCTTGTTATATATCAAACGAAATTTTTGTCTGAGTCAGTACAACCTTTTTTAAATTTTTTTAAGTTTTGAATAATAACCCACCAAAATTTTGATGGCAAAGTAATGAGTTATAATAATGAGAATAATAAGTTATAAATTTCAATATTTAGAGGGCATTGAGTACACAAAATACAATAAAAATAAAATGTCTCTGCTAAGCGTTGAACTCATGCCGTTCTCAGTTATTGTGTTATTGTATGCAAGTGTTTAACTCACTGGGCTACTGCGCAACTATTTTGTTACGGACTTCAAACTTGTTTTCACAAACATGTACACAATTTAGTACTCTGTCAATAAGAGAATAGATAGCTTCTTTTATTACTAGTAAGTAATTATTCAACTACTGTAAAGTAATTTAGACGGTATATAGTTATTGGCTGAAAAGTATGTTGTTCGGTAATTACAACTCGTTACTTAAATCGGAAAAATAGCAAACTCTAATATTGATTAAAACATGCTGAAGCTGTCCCAGGGAAAAAAGTAAGCCGCAATCACCCCTATAGAAGATGGGCCAAAAAAAAAATACGATAAGAGATCTGTGCTAGATTTTCCCAACAAGTTCCCAATAGTTTCCCACTTCGGAGACTCTTATGTTAAATAAAATTTGACGATGGGGTAAATTTCTAGTCGGGATCTTTCCACTTTCTATTATACAAAATCTTGTAAATGAAACTAGCGAAAGACTTTATATAAAACTTGTGCTTAAAAAATTATTCTAAAATTTTTAAAAGAAAATAAATTTATGTAATAATCAGGGGTCGGAATTTCATGCAAATACATTTTTTTTGTGGTAATAGATAAAGACGTATTGACTAATTAATTATGTGAATCATCAAATTTTAAGTAGTTTGGCGTCGATTTGTACTTGCATATCTTTGCATATTTTGGGGGTAAGTGCATATTTTGGCAATAAATGCATATTTTTGGAGTTTACAAAAGTTGTTAATGCATATTTCTTAATTTTTGAAAATAAATATTAATAGGCCAATTATGCATGGCAACCCAGCCTCAGTTGGGTTGTCAGTTGCTGAAAATTATAGTACTGATAACAACTGAGATCTATCAATTTCAGATGCTATTTAGTGCCTTTGCGGCAACCATTAAATTGCAGTTGCCGACTCAACTAAAACTTGGTTGGCTTAAATAATAAACGGTAAATGCATGTTGTTGCGCATATTTTTTTTTATTTTTAGGTGAATTTGTTAAGCGCTTAAAATCAATTTTTAGTTGCATGAAAGTCCGAGCCCTGGTAATAATATATTTCATATCAAACTTCTATACTTTAAACTTAAGGAGTCGGTCTTAATCAAAAATTTCCTATTGTTGTACTCATATTATCTATCTATGGCAGCTCATTTTTATTGATTTATTTGTTACACATTTTAGTGTTTTTATATTTTATTTTTAAGAAACATGTATTAAAAAATCCGATTATTTAAAGCAGAAACCCATCATAATAAAAACAACAGCAGTTTGTTGAGATAAAGAATTTCTCTTTGATAATTTATGTAAATAAATTTAAAAATCGATATGTTTTATATATTTATAAATTGTATTAATTTTTTGTTTTATATTGTTACGATTTCTTTTGATTTTGTATATATTAAATGCATGACTTATGGAATCAAAAAAATAGCCAACCATTAAATCGTGCAGGTTTTTTGTACTTTTTTATATTATTTCTTGTTTGGTTTTTCTTCTTGATTTTGTTATAGTTTTTTTTCAAAATTCTTTGATCTTTTATAATTTTGTTACATAAATTTCACATTATCATAAAACTTTATTAATTCAATTCAATAATATATGAAATATTTGAATGTATATTTGTATGCCTTAAACTGTGTTTGAATGTGTGATTTGTAGGTTAATCAAAAAAAAAAATTGGTGTTGAATATAATCTAAGCAATTTGAAAATGTTTTAGTTTATATCTGACTAGAAAATAAATCTTAGTTTTTTTGTCTCTGCAATGTCACATACAGATGGCACTGGGTGTTAACCCAGCATTTGTTTTAATTCTTAGTAGATTTTTGAATTATTGAATTTTTAATTAGAATTTATGGCCAAGTGTTTGTTTGTCTAATGAGCTTATTGTCTCAGATGTTTGTTAGAAACCGGAAACTAAATGGTTTAAGTGGCAGCAATAAGTAACACAAAATATGCTAATTTTCTTTAGAAAAAAAGGCGTTATGAAAGAAGTTATAATTGAGTTTGGACGTGTAAAGTTTATTAGTAATAAATTTAAAAGAAACATTTGTTACTGACTCGTATACGTTTAATTGTTTGTTATATTTTTGTCAAGTGTATCAAAAAAATATTGTTCTTAGAGTTTGTAATTCTTCTACACGGTGTCGTGGGATACCGGGTGTAAATGAAGCTCCTTACGTGTTAATTAACTAAAACAAACAAGTCTATATGTTACGTTATATCCCGCTTATATAACGTGGCATATCAGGACATAACAGAATATTACATGACATGACATGAAACGATATGATAGAACATGACCACACATGACAAGTTGGCTTTTTTCCCGCAAATTCCGGTTTACTGTTTTCCCGGGAATTTTTTGCGTTCATTCGCGGGACTAAAAATCTATTTATATACATAAAAAGTACATACTTATTTTGGCACCCAAAAATTCTTCTTATTTTAATTGCTGTCGTTTATTATGGGATAATATCTATGAAAAAGGGAAAGAAACCAAAGAAGGGTCAAAGTAGGATTAAAGAACGACGTGGAAATTGTTCAGTAAATAAATTGCATTGTTTTTCAATAAGCACCAAATTAGATATGCAGAAAATCTTTATGCCCGCCTTTTTGATGCATTTCATCACGAAGAAAATTAATATTACTTCGGATGACAGTAATGGTTTGAAAGAGAAGACTGTCACTGCTTTAACAAACCAGCTGAAATTACTTAAAAATAACGAAAAATGGACCAAAAATATTGCTAATTTATACAACGCCCTCTTAACTATTCGGACAACTTCTGTCGAGGGCGAAAGGCTTTTCTCAACAACTGAAAATTGTGTTACTTAATAAGAACCCGATTCTGAGACAAATAAATTAATTCATTTGTGCCGAATTCAGTGTTTGATGCAAATAGTATAGCGAAAAAGCAAATGCAAAAGGTCATAGCTTTCACAGTAAAAATTATCAGCAAACATTTTCAAACAAAAGTTTGTCTAAAAATAAATTTCATTTTCAGTAAATGTTCTTTACTAAATCAGTGAATTTTTCGTTTCACCTTTATTTAGGACGCAAACACCAGAAACAAAATCTAGTTTTCTGTGTCGTAGAAAAGCAACCCGATGACTACATACACACAAATAACAACAACAACAATGATAGCAAAAGGAATGCGAACAGACCAAGTTTGTTTACTGAGGATTTTTGAGTGAATCAAATCGTTAATGTTGGTCCACTTATTCTGATTCATATTTTTAGAGTCTTTAGATAAACATTCAGAGTTGAACACATTTAACAAATTTCATAAATGCTTAAATTTCAAAAATTTTGTTCGATTTATTACAAAAAATCCAGTAAATATTTTTGTTCGATTCAGTAAACTATTTTGTTTAGTATTTGCAAGTATTTTTAGACAAATTGTTTAATAAATTCAGACAAAAATATTTTTTGATATATTACAGAATATCAACAAAACATTTTTTTGATTCAGTAAATTATTTTGTTTAGAATTTTAAACATTTTTTTAGACTACATAATTGTTTCAAAGAGTTATACAATTTTTTTTTACTGAAAAAAAACAATTTTTTTTAATGAAATTTTTGAGATATTATAGTGTATTATAAAAATTTTTAATAGAATCGTTTCTAGACAAAATATTAACTAATTCATTGAATTTCTTTACTGAAAATGATTATTAGTTTTTTTCTGTGTTTTTTATGAAATCCAACAACAAAATACACCAAATTTAATTTCTATGAAACTACGATGTTTTGCACCTGCACTTTCGCAAGACCATTTGCATCAAGCACTGAACTCCATCCATTCTTGAATGCCTTAAAAACCTATTTGCAACAAAGATTATAAAAGTAAAAATTTTCTAAGAGCAGATAATTTTCATGGCGTAGCAAGAACTTTGCTTCTGAACTTAATTTGAGGGTGCTGTTGGCTGAGTAGCTAGCGCGTTTGACTACAAACCTGAGGTTCATCGGTGATTTTACTAATGATTTGTATGCTCTCTTTTTGCTCGGTCT
Source organism: Panzeria rudis (assembly GCA_956483635.1). Lineage (NCBI taxonomy): Eukaryota > Metazoa > Arthropoda > Insecta > Diptera > Tachinidae > Panzeria > Panzeria rudis. The sequence goes on along the minus strand of OY101451.1, from coordinate 17,324,910 downwards.
AAAAAATAATTTTTAAATACGAAATTTGCTTCAAAATTTCGATAAAAATGTTACACTTTTTATTTAATTTCTTTAGAAACTGTTTTGTTTTTGAAATACTTTTAAAATAAAGCTCAGTTTAAAATAAGGAATGCTTCAATGATGCCAGAACCAGCCGAACAAGCAACAACAGGACCCAAATTACCAGCGGAAGCACCTATAGCAGACCACAAACAGCTACAAAAGTTAAGGCAGCAGTACTCTGCTGCTCCTATAGGAGCAGCACCATCAAGAGCACCAGCAGGAAATTTTGCACCAACAGTACGCGCCTGGTCTTTGCCGAGAATGGCTTAGAACGCTTTGCAAGATCTCCCTCCCCCATCCACCAACCTCCTATCAGGTATGCTATGTATGTCATTGGAAAGATAAAAGTTTTACCTTCCAGATGATAAGAAAAAAAAACACGTTGAAAAGTAGTCAGCAGGTAAAGCAACTATTACTTCAAAGACGATAATTATAGCCAATATTTAGCAAGACACCTTCAGCTAGCATTGTCACGAACCACTTAGCTAAGTCTCAAGCCACTTAGCACTAACACAAACCAAATTGAGAATCTTAAAAGCAGGGCGAAAAATCCCAAAAAAAGCAGGAGCTTTCCGACACTTCCCCGGGGAAAGCTACGGCAATAGTGAAATAGCAAACAAAATTTTCGCAGCAACACTAATTACCTGACGGAATTAGACCTTCCTGCTGGAGTTTCACCTTCAACAGCGGAGTTTCAAAACAAAAGTATATAAACATTGCGTTTTGTAATTTCGTTACCATTCTTCGTTGCCATTATTCGCTACAGGTATTTGGTTTACGACTTTTTTAAACCCATTTGTTTCATATTAAAAGTTTTTTTTTTACCCTTAAGGCACGGATTTTGCTATTTAAAGCATTAATGTGCATAGCGTGCTATAAGGAACTATGGTCCAAAAAGTTTATAAAAAATTATGTCATTCGATTAAATACTCGTATGAAATTATTAAGACAAAAAGCGACGGCTGTTATAGGAACAAATTTGTCTGCAGAAAAATATAACAAAGAGAGGCTTGTAGCATACAATGCAGTGCAATATGTCTGCCCAAAGCCAGAAGTGAAATACAATATTTAAATAATGTAAAACTATTAAAATACTTTTAAAAACTATTCATATTGACACAAAAATACTGTACTTTTTATGAATTTAGAAATTATCATATATCACATATACGCCTCTTTTCATAATGTACGATTAATGTGGACTTTAACGACAAGTTTTGTATGCCAAACTTGCGGTTACAGTTCATATTAACTTGTAATCGTACATTGTGAAAAGTGCTGATAGATATATTTACATAATATGTATCAGATCCTACGATTGAGGATATATGCAGTCATATATAATCCAAATATATTTATGCATAATAGCATATATGAAGTGCTATAAATACATATACATTATGTGATATTCGAATAGTTATATATGCTATTTTTAGTTAATTAGCTATTTTCAGTACTTACCTATTACTGTGGAAATCCAGCGTAATTTTTTATTATTTACAGGCTTAAAGAAAAATTTGTTAATAGGCATATATTAGCACAAGCCTTTTAACGTCTTTAAAAAAAAACTTAAAAATTCTTTCTTTATTTTTCTTCTCCTAATTTGATTATACGGGCACTTGTATTACGCGTTTAACTAAATTTTATTACTAGAAATATTTTTGTGCTCTAATCTCATTTGTTTATTATAAGAGTTTATTTGTTTTATTTTTATGATATATCTTATTTGTTTTGTGTTTGAATCTTGACACTTATTTTTTGTTTTTATATTTTGCTTTTTATTCAAACCACACCTTTATTGAATGAGTTGTTTGTATTGGCTAAAAAACAAATTAAAATACACAAATTTTGTTCAGAGATTTTGCAAAATAAAATTTAGTTTAAACAGTGTTTTCTGTTCAAATATTAATTTATTTTCTGTTTTCTTTGCAATTTTTAATAGTTTGTTTGGTTTTGTTGCTTTTATTTATGAAAGTGTGAAAAGTTTTCGTTAGTGTCTGTTAAGTTTTATTGCACTCTTAAACTTTGAAATCTCTGGTAAGATTGCAAGTGCATATGGTTGTAATTTTTAGTACTTATCATAGGGTTTTTTTAGATTATAAAAATTTTTTTAAATTATTTAGGGACTACTTGGTTTTGAACTACGTTGTATGTATTTGTATTTGCTTTAATTTTATTACACTGAACAACACGAAAAAAAAATTAAGGGACTTTGACAACCGATTTTGGTAGAGGAGACCAAAACAAAATACACATTTGTCTGCGTTTTGAAAGATCATATTGGAATTTTATTTTAAAGTAGTTAAAGCATTCTCCTTTTGGCCTGTTCGTGCGTCATATGGGTACATGAAACTATGTGTTCCTTACGTCTGAGGTGTAGGGTATTTTCAGCAATTTTGTTGAACGTATTAAGGCAAATATTTTTGTGAAAATATTTTTCGTGCTGTTTTGCATAAAAGTGTCGAACACATCTTGTACCTTAAACGTGAGACTTAGAATATTTCCTATGCCACGTACTAAATGTGAATAAGTACGAGTATGATGTTAACCCTTAAACATAGTTTGAGTTTTCAATGATTTCGGGTGTATAAGTTAAGGTGTACGGCAGAAAGGATATAAAGTAAAATGTTATGGCCAAATATTTTGTAGAACATTTTATTGCCGCATTTCTCCTTTTTATGGCTGTTTTTTACGATATTTTAAACGAGTAAACGGGTTAATATGTACCACAAAAATATTTGCTTTAATATTTTCTACAAAATTGCTAAACATACCCTACACCTCAGATTTAAAGAACACATAGTTTCGTGTACCTATATGCTGCACGAACAAGTCAAAAAGGGGAAACCTTAACCCTCATGCCCTAAAATAAAATTCCAATGTGATCTTATAAAACGCCGACAAACGTACATATATATTTTTTTTGGTCTCCTCTACCAGAATCGGTTTTCAGAAGCCCGTAATTTTGAAAAAAAGTTGTATAGTGTATTGAAAAAATTGTTGTATAGTGTTATTATACATGTTCACGATTTTGCATGGAAAATTAGTGCTTTCTTTTGGGTATACTATTTTTTCTTTTAAACAATTCTTAAGAAATTATAATTTGAAAAGTAGTAACCGTAAGATACATATATGAGTACTAAAAAAAATATATTCTAAGAAATTGATACTTCCAATGATTTTTTTCAATGATACTTTTAATTTCTTTTTCAAATGATTTTTTACATATATCGATGGTCATAAGTTGACAACTCGTAACTGATTTTTACAAATTTTTAGTTAAAGAAATTACATTCTAAATAGGCGGAAAGCGTTACTAGCAACGCAATATATTACTTAAATATATTAAGTATATCGTCACCGAAATTGCAAAGAGCCCTATCTAATATTTTAAACGTTTTACACAAGCAGCATAAAAGTTGTTTAAATGCAAAATCTATTGACAATTAATGCAAAATTTTACAATATAAGTAAAAAAGGACTAACAAATTTATATATTTATTTTAAAATGTTGCACTAATTGTCAATATATATTTTTTTATTTGAAAAAGTGTTATGCTTCTCCTGTAAAACTTTTAAAATATTAGATAGAGCCTTTTGCATTTTCGCTGACGATATACTCTTAACTAATTTCAGTTTCTTAACCGACTTCAAGAAAGGAGAAGGTTATCAATACGTGGGTATTTTTTTAAGTTTGTACACGCATAACTCTGTCATTTATGCAGCGATTTTCATAAAATTTTTTTTTTTGAAAGGGCTTGCCTGCAGTTTGGTCCGATAATTTTTTTTTTCAAAAATCGGTGGAGAAATTTGCTCCACCACCCCACGCATAACTCTGTCATTTGTGAACCAATTTTCAAAGTTCTATTTTTGAGTGAAAGAGTATGCTTGCAGTTTGGTCCCACGGGGTACCCCCGTAGTCTGGTAAATAGTATGCTAGACTATTAACCATGAGGTCGCAGGTTTAGTTCCTGTCAAGACCCAGGGTGTTTTTTTGCAGAAAACCCGAAAAGGTTTCAGCAATATGTGTGTTTGTTTCTTATATAAAAAAAAAAGATTTTTCTTGAAAATCGGTGGGGCAATTGATAGTTCCCTTTTGGTTTTATTTCTTTCGGAGTGGTCAAAATAGCCATATATGAGTCTCATTGTACCAGTATATCTTTCAAAGAAAATAGAAAGTAGCTTAAGAAATGGTATTTGTATGATATGCGAAAACACCATTAGTAATAACATTAACTAATTTTTGAAATTTAAGTACGTTTGGATATCGTACGATATCGAAACCGTTCTACTACGAATAAATGTATCAGTGTTGCTTTGAATTGAATCAACAGACATCGTATAACGTCCTGTTTATAAAAACTTTATTTAGCTGCTATTTATTTATTTATTTATTTATTTTTTAGTAAGACCGGTACTCAGGGGATGACCGGTACACTCATGCAATACATTGTGCCAGAATTAGGAAAATTTGTTATGGGAAGGGGGGGATAGAGGAAGTAGTGTTTATGGATATTCGATTTAAACATTCCAACATTGCAAGTGATAGGAAAACCATCTGCATGGAGTTTATTCCACATACGAACTGTTCGGCCAAAGAACGAATTTTCTCTGTAATGTGTGAATCTCTGTAGTGCAGTGAATCGCACTGGCGTTCTCTTAACGAAGAACGTGCTGTTCGCAAAAATTAGTGGGTTTCGGGAACAAGAAGTCAATTGAGACAATAGAGTGGGCTACCCTACTGTCACCGATAAACTTCTTTGCCCTCTCCTGTACGCGGTCCAGTAACTTCAAAATAAACTTTGAAGCAACGGCACATACATGAGAGTTGTATTCCATTTTCGGCCGCATATAGACGGCATAAATATTGAGGAGATCAGATGGTTTGAAGTATCTCTTACACCGTCTTAGGCAACCGAGGCAGTTGAATGCTACTTTTGAGACCCGAAAAATGTGATCTAAAAAATAGTGATGCTGCGCCCTATCATAAGCGATCATATATTGGTTTACATTTCACTTTTAAACCAGCACTCAGTCACATAAATTCTTTGGTCGTAATTCAAAAACAACACGACTCCATGAGAGGGAGACGGGCAGGCGGAGCGAGACATGTGTGGATATCGGCCCAAATCAGAACATTTTATGAAAAGGGACATATTTGGAAGTGTAGCGTTACACACAACATAAAAATTGTTCTAATCGGTCAATAAATGGCGCATTTATGGGAAATATGAAAGAAAATTTACAAACGAGTTAAATCTTTACTTTTTAAAGTGATTAAAGAACAATTATTGCAAGAAATCCGAATACAAAATAGGCGTGTCACTACCCATAATTTTTATCATTATGTTGTACTTTCAAGAGAACTTATTGTTTGCGAAGTTTCATAAAAATCGGATAAATAGAAGTAGCTTAAATGAATATTTACTTTTCATGGGCCTGGCACTGCCTTCTTTTCTAACCATAATGTTTTATTGTAACAATAACTAAACGTGTATGCAAAGTTTCATAAGAATCGGTTTAGTACAAATTATTAAAAAATAATATTTACTTTGAATGGGCGTGGCACTGCCAACTTTTTTAATTTAAGTATCCAAACAGAAACTTAATGTGTGTGCAAAGTTTCATAGGAATCGGTTGAGTAAAAGTAGATGAAAAGGCATGTGTATTTACTTTGTATGGGCGTGGCCCCGCCCACTTTCCAACGCGGCAAATATGAAAACACATCATTTTAAATAGGAACAAAGATTCTGAATCGGTTTATAAAAATTTTTAAACAAAAGTTTGTCTAAAATAAAATTTCATTTTCAGTAAATGCTCTTTACTAAATCAGTGCCCTTTTTGTTTGGCTTTTATTTAAGACGCAAACACCGAAAACAACAACAAAAACCAGTTTTCTGTGTCGTAAAAAAACAACCCCGATGACGACATACACTAAAATAAAAACAACAATAATAGCAAAAGGGATGCGATTGTAACAAATCTTTTTACCGAAGACTTCCAAGTAAATCAATTCGTTAATGTTCTTGGATTAATTCTCATTAATTTCTAAGAGTCTTTTGATAAACATGCAGAGTTAAACACATTTAATCGTGAATGCTTAATAAATGATGATGTTATTATTTAAATTTAAAAATATAAAAAAAGTTTTTACTGACTCAGACAAAAGGTTTATTTGACATATTACAAAAAATTCAGTAAATATTATGTTTAATTTAGTAAACTATTTTATTTAGAAATATTAAAATATTTTAGATAAATCGTTTTATAAATTCTGACAAAACTATTGTTTAATATATTGCAGAAAATCTATTAAATATTTTTGTTTGATTCAGTAAATTATTTTGTTTTTAATTTGCAATATTTTAAGACAAATTTTTTTCTAGATTTTAGCGATTCGTTTACTGAAAAAACAGTTTTTTTCGCAATGAAGTTGTTGATACATTTATGTCTGTATTTTCAAAATTTTTTTTACGATCGTTTCTAAACAAAATGTTTACCAATTCATTGAAGTTCTTTACTAAAAATTAAATTTAGTTTAGACCTGTCGAAAATATTTCTAATATATTTTAGTCTAATAACGCATAAATTGAGAAGCAACATCAACATAAGTGTAATTTAAAATGTTATAGATAAAGATACCGATATTTTTACTGTAAGTCTGTCTATCATTTAATAAAATCATGTCATAAAATTAACATGTCCAAATGGAACTATGTTGGTACTCTTACATTCAATACGCTGTCAATTTGTATAAAAAGCAAAAGAAAATTTATTACGGTTACAAAATATCACAATCGGCCTTTGATATTATAAAGAAATTTAATTATTTTGGCTTATGTTCGGTTTTAATTTAATTTTCAATTATATTATATTTTTTTAGAAATAAATATGAAACACGTAGACAAAGAAAAATTTGACTGCGCGGAGGGTTGAACTGACATGTTTCGAGAGCTCCCGCTCTCCTCGTCAGAGCTCTTTACCGCATTGACCATTCGACCAAAGCCGGTGGTTTGCAGTCAAGAGCTGAAACATGTCAGTTCAACCCACCACGCAGTCAAATTGTTCTTTGCCTACATGCTTCACATTTATATCTAAATAAAAATATAATTAAATTAAAAAATTAATCTAAAACGGAACTCAAACCAAAATAATTTAATTTCTTTGGATATAAACCGCAAAATGCTGTACTGAATGTTACTCTTTCCTTGTGCCTTAATACCGATTTTCATTAAAGAATATGCATTAAAACCCTCAACTATAAGAAAAGCGTATTCTAAATTTAAAAATGCTATAATTTTATGATATTCTGAAATATTTTTATATTAAAAAAGTTTTCATACATGAGTCATGGATTATAATCTAAAAAATGTATTGAACGTTACTCATAGTCCTTTAAATTAACTTAAAAAGCACTTGTATATAACTAATGAATTTTTTCTACAACTCATCGAAGTTTGTCTACCAAAATCGTTATTATTTTAATATGTAGAGCATGTGTTTAGAAAAATATGTAATTGACTCAATATGTATTGACCGTTGCCTTGGCAAAATTCTAAATTATGATTTAACTTTACGGGTTAGGGTATTAAGAAGGAGTTAATATAAGCGGAAGGAAGATCAGATTCTCGGTATAGATGATATAAAACTCAATAAGGTCTAACATGAAACATTTTTTTCTTAGAGAAAAAGAAAGATAATGATAATAAATGACAACAACTGTTTCTTATAAAATATTTATTCTAGTGTCCTGTTGCGGAATCCTGTAACTTTTAACGATCCGCTAATCGTAACATTTGTCGACATATTGAGTTGCTTGCAGTAACTATAGTGGGATTGTGTAATTTTATTCGATATCATGTAGCATCTCTGTTAAAAAAAGCGAAAAACGCAAAGAGGAATGGAAAAAAAACAAATGAATTTGTCCATGCCAAACAGTGTACAGACAGTTTTTTCATTCGGGTTGTTAATTTTGAGAAATATGTATATGTTAAATAAATGTTTAAATAATAGAAATATTGTTATTTATACATAAAAGTCTTAATATGTTTCTATATGGTTGTATAACAATAACTTTTGTTGTTGGCATAAAGTACGTGCTACGGCTACACAGCTGAATCTTATCTATCAATTAACAACAGAAAACTTATTGGTGTTAGTTAACCGGCAGCGAATATCGTTATAAATGTTACTGAATAACATATTCGATAAATTTTCGTTTTACATATTTGTTTTAACGATCGTAATAAAAGTTACAGAATCAAGCTACAGAACGGTCAAAAGCAAGTAAAATACCTTGATTAGTGTTAATATATCTTTTATTCCTGTATTCCATCAATGAGAATGAAGAACACTTGAAAAAGATGGGTAACGTTAAATACACTATAAGAAGTTCATTTTAAAAATTTCGATAAAAGATTGAAAATCTTTAGGATCCGCTTAATGTTACGAAAATTATAGTATCTAAATTAATTTCTCATATTTCTAAAATTTTAAAATTATTATTATTTTTATAATAAAGCAATTTTTGGACTAAATGTGACTTTAAATATGCGCCGAGTTATTTTAGTCCTCTTGTTTTCTACGAACCAACTCTATCCAAAAACAGTTTTATATCTGCATTTTAAGCTCATTTTCATATCTTATCCTCTTTTATAGTTTTTATTCAAAATTTGCTTCGAATTCTCTAATTCATCCAGTTAAACAACTATTTTTATTGGTTTTGAAAATCGCATTATTCGGAAGCTTCCGTTTTGCTTTTTAGTTTGGCAATATTTAAACAAATTCAGTTTTTAATCATTAAATATTTTTAGTTATTATTCTAAGAACCATTTCGTTGTTTATTTGTTTTAGTTTTCAAATTTAATTTATTTCTTTTAATAGATTTTTTTATTTATAGAATAAAACTAGATATTTTTATTTTTCAATTAATGTTAAATAACTTTGACATACATATATATCATTGCTTTAAAATATTTTAGTTAGTTCAGTTCTTTGTTTTCCTTTATCTTTGGTCTTTACAAAGTTTAAATTATTTCGCTATTTTTATTTGTGAAAAAAAAATTATAAATTAAAAAAAAAACACAAACGAATTGTCAAAAACTTTTATATATAATTATCACACGCACGTGCGTCTTACATATACACACACTCATACAGGGATAGTACACACTTGCATAAGTGTGATGTGTGTGTAAGTGTATATGTTAACACTGGTTATGTACTTTAGTTAAGTTGTTGTTATTATATTGTTGTTGCTGTTGTCAAAATATAACACCCAAAATGGAATAACGTTTTGTCTTATTTTAACCAACTATGAATTTCGTTTACTATTGACTTGTAGGTGTGTGTGTGAGAGTTATTTATTTATTTTTTATATTTTCCATTTTTTATTTAAAATTGTCTACCCATTTAAACGTATAAGCGACGGCTTTTTTCACCTTATTTTTTATTTCTTTCAGGCCATTAAACGATCGTTTTATTTTCAAACTTTTTTCAAATATCAGCATTTTTATTTACTACTCAACTATCGATTCAACGGTTGTTTGTTTATTCGTTTTCTAGTTAAACAAACACGAACGTTTCTATTATGTTTGGTTTGTTTTGTGTGTTTAATAATGTAGCGAACGTAGGTACGTGTACCAGCAAGAAGCGCGAAGTACCACTAAAGACTGACTGTGATGTTAAACAGTTCTGCAAAATGCCTTCAAAATACACAAAACAACATCAATAGCACAAACACAGGCACACACGTATAGAGATACAATGTCAGGCAACGATTACAGAGACTCAAATGAACAACCAGCCAGTCTGCCAAAAAAAATATAGAAAAACAAAAAAAACATAGACATCATTCTGTATATACTCTAAGTCAAAAACGAGTATCTATAAATATAATAACAGATGCTTTGTGCTCCACTAGAAGCATCAATAGCAGCAGCTCTATTAAAATAAAATCTACTTTAACAGTCAGCTAGCCACCTTTTAAATGAAAAACATTCTTAGCCGTGCTAGTGTTGCTTAAAACAAAATAGCTGCCAATGCAGAGGTACCTCTTGGTGAAACAAACATAAAATGAAGAAATATTTTAAGCTGGTCGCTTTGTATTTAGAAAAAAGAAACAACAACGACAATACCTTTATAAACCGTAAGATATTTTGTGGTAGTTTAACATACAATATCACCCAAGATGATAAAGACGATATCCAAATCAAACGTCTAAGAACAACATTTGAAGAGTATGTATTTGCCAAAATATCATAACACCTTGAAATGTATTAAATATAAAATGTTTGTGTACATTTAAAGAAAATTTTTTAACAGAATGTTAGAACTTATAGTAAGTGGGCTAAAAAGTTAAAAGAGTAAATGAATAAGAGATTCTCTTATGATTTAAAGTTATTTAACATCATAATTAGACTGTTAACGGCAACATACTGATGTTAGCAGATAACAGATCGTTTATTTCTCATGAAAAGTTATAAACTTTTTAAAGCTGCGAACAAAAAAAAAAAAAAAAGAGCGGATGTTAATGACAAAATTTTTGCGTCTTAAGTCTTTTGTTTTTTTTTTATTAATTCAATAAAAATTTTCAAAACAACAATCAATGATGAAGAAAATATAAAATTGTTTCTAGTAAAATAAAACATTCCTAAACAGTTGATTAAAGAACTGTACCATTAAGAAATATTTTTGCCTGTGCTCTAAGTCGAGTCGATTTAAAAATGTTCGATTTAGACAAATTAAAACACTTATGGCACAATTTTTTCAGATTTTTTTGTAAGTTATTTATTTTTTTAAAGCTTAAAATATCAGATATGAAATTAATTTACTATGTTTGATTTAAAATACATCAATGGGGGCATTATTTATATTTGGAAAATGAGAAATTTACTCGGATTTGGTTTACAGAACAGGGCCAATTATATGATAATAATTAATTTATGAATTGTATTAGTTGAACTGTATGTGTTAGATCCAAAGCAATTTAATTGTTTTTTGGCTTGAGTTTAGATTTAATTAAATTTTTCAACTAAATAATATTTTTATTTAGAGAAAGAATGTGAAGCAAAGAAAAATTTTACTGCACGGAGGCTTAAACCTACATGTTTCGAGATCTCCCGATCCATTTTTTTTTCATCACTTAGTCATCTCGACCAATGTCGCTGGATTCTAGTCAAGTAGTTGAATACAATTTAATCATTCATGCTGTTACTCTGAGAGATCTTTTGCAGCACTTTCAATTCGTAGCTGTTGATATTCTTAATTTTGCTATTTTTCTTTATATCTTGTATTAAGCTTCTTGTTTTTCTCCATTCTAATGGGTGATTTTATAAGAACTATCGGAAAGTAAAAAAAAAACACATAAAATTCAGAAAAATGCATGAAATATTTATTTGGATCGATAGTTGGGTCGATATAATTTAATGTTTGAAGATTATTTCATGCAAATGTTGGCCGCGGCTGCGCCTCAAATGGTCCATCTGCTTAGTCCAATTTTGGCATACTCTTTCCAACATTTCGGCCGGTATCTCACGAATAATGTTGGCAATGTTGGCTTCCAGTGCGTCAATCGAAGCGGGCTTGTCGGTATAGACATTAGCCTTAACATAGCCCCACAAAAAATAGTCTAGAGGCGTTAAATCGCACGATCTGGGCGGCCAATTGACTGGTCCAAGCGTGAAATAAACTGTTCACCGAACTCGCCTCTCAATTGGTCCATTGTTTCGCGTGCTGTGTGGCATGTGGCACCGTCTTGTTGAAACCACATGTCATGCAAGTCAAGCTCTTCCATTTTGGGCAGAAAAAAGTTTGTTATCATCGCACGGTAGCGCTCACCATTCACAGTAACGTTGTGATTCACATCATCTTTGAAGAAATACGGCCCAATGATGCCGCCAGCCCATAATCCGCACCAAACGGTTGTTTTTTGTGGATGCATTGGTAGCTCTTGCAATGCTTCTGGCTGCTCTTCACTCCAAATATGGCAGTTTTGCTTGTTCACGTATCCATTCAACCAGAAATGAGCCTCGTCGCTGAACACAATTCTTCGATAAAAAAGTGGATCTTCATCTAACTTTTCAAGAGCCCATTCACCAAAAATTTGACGTTGTGGTAGGTCGTTTGGCTTCAATTCTTGCACCAGCTGTATCTTATAAGGCTTCACACCCAAATTCTTCCGCAAAATTTTCCACTTAGTGGAGTAACAGAGGCCCAATTGCTGCGAACGGCGCCGAATCGATAATTCACGGTCATCACCAACACTGGCCGATACGGCTGCGATATTTTCTTCAGTTCGCACTCTACGTAAACGTGTTGGTGGTTTAATGTCCAACAATGTAAATTTGGTGCGAAATTTTTTTACAATAGCCCGAATAGAAGCCTCAGTAGGTCGATTAAACTGACCATAAAATGGAAGAAGCGCGCGAAGAACTTTCTTAACAGAGCACGCGTTTTGGTAATAAAATTCAATAATTTGCAAGCGTTGTTCGTTTGTAAGACGATTCATGATTAAATTATAGACCAAACTGAAGATGTTTGACAGTGACACAAGATACAAAACGTGCGTGAGCTGTCAAAACTAGTGTTGCCAAAAAGATAATAGCAAAAAAATCACTCGTTAGTATGTTTACCATCGGTAATTACGAATACTACTGTGTGAATGGTTTTTTTTTTATTTATTTGAAAAGCATGCATTCTTAGCTATGTGCCTTTAGAGTTTAATAATAATATTATTTACTTATTTCCATTTTGAATGCAACCCTTTACAATAAATATTGTAGTTTTCGTAAAACTCAAACTATCTTAAATGTTTTTATTTTATATGGTGCTAAACCATAGAGGCTACTAATTTTGTGTATTGAACGTTACCCTTCTTCGTTACCCAAGTGCGCTTCGTTCTTGTTGCTCAACTTTATGAAATGGGAGTTTTCAGACATAATCACTCATCGTGGTATTTTATTTCTTTTCAATACTTTTCCATTTTCGTAAGTAAGCGTAAAAAGGTAGTAAAGAAAGCAGTTTTTAGATTCGTTGTATTGGACCTGCATTCAGTTAGCAAAAGTTGAATGTCTCATAGAGGTTTCATAAATGAATAAGGAAAATTAAAAGCCATCGATATTAGGAATACGCTGAATTTAGGTTCACAGTTGACCGTTATTTAGACTCTCCTGAAAAGTACCAATTATTACAATCGATAGTTGGACATCTTAAGGATTGCCTTCATATATGGGTGTTTTCATTGCTCAAAGCTGCTCTCTACTAGTTTTCGCAGGTGTTAACTTCTCTTTACCACCCTAAAACTCAAAGTTAAATAAAAATTGAAGTTTTTTTCAAGGCAACATTCATTACATAGACATACATATACATATATGTATAAAATTTTGTATTTTTTTCAAGTAAACACCAAAATTAAACTAACAGCTAAGATGGTAAATCTTCGTTAAGTATTGAAAAACTGCTAAGTTATAAAAAAAATGTGTAATTATGTAATATAAGAGAACATACGTAACGTTCAATACACTTATCCGTTTAAACCTTCAAAATCATTCTAGAATCAAAGCCAAAATACATCAAGGAGTTTTGTTGAAGTATCGTTCAATACATATGTACGAATTTGCATAAATTTCATATAATTTCCAAATACACCATACAAATCAAATTTGCAACAATTGAGACGGACGCTAATCAAACTGTTTACCTAAATCTTCTTATTTATACACAAACAAGTTTTTGATCATGTAAGCATGAGTATAAGTAACATTCAGTACGTTTTTTTTTTGAGTAAAACCCGTAATTAATGAATGAAACTGTTTGCTTTAATTGACATTTGCTAAGTTTATAAAAATTTCCAATATCTAGAATCATCCTAGACAAACCATAATAAGGAACTTTATAAGGTAACGTTACATATTTGTGTCAAGTTAATACATATTAATTACATATTAATGAATGAAACTGTTTGCATTAATTGACATTTGCTACGTTTATAAAAATTTCCAATATCTAGAATCATCCTAGACTTAAATACAAACCATATCTAGGAACTTTATAAGGTAACGTTACATATTAGTGTCAAGTTAATACATATTCCTTCCAAGGTCATATTACAAATCTTTTTAACTTTAAAATTAATTTATTGAATAATTAATTGTAAATTGTAAATATTAGGTTCAACGACTGACTAAAACAAACATAAATAATCTGTGATGATTTTAAATAAAAACTCTTTAAATTTACACTAAAAGAAGTTTCAGTTAATGAAAAAGGCTATGAGTAACGTTCAATACATTTAATCAAGTACTAGCCATGATCGATCGATAAAACCTTTCTTAATATAATAATATTTGAAAAAAATCACTAAATATTACAATCGTTTTAAATATTACAATCGTTCCAGAAAATTTTGTGCCTTAATTCTTATGTTTCATTCTATTGAAGTTTGTGACTTAAGTTTTTTCATTTACATATACATACAATAAAATTCTTGTGCAGTTATAGCAAATATAAGGTTTACTTCCTAAGTCTTTATTGTAACAAATTACATAGTTCTCTCTTGAAATTTGTGCTGTAAGTCCCAAAGTTTGTGTCCTAAATCTTTAATTTTCAAAATTAAATTATAAAAGTTTGTCTTCTAAGTCTTTTGTATTATATTGGGTGTTTTTTATTGAGGTATAGAACTTTAAGTTGGCATCACTTTTTTAACTGGCGGCCATTTTGTCAGCTGTCAAGTGATTAATATTTAGTTTGGTTTGCCATTTCATCATGAACAGGTTGACAAAAGAACAACGCTTGCAAATCGTGCAAATTTATTTCGAAAATAATGGTTCAGTTCGCGAAGTTTACCGCAAGCTCCGTCCATATGGTCGACATAATCGTCCATCAGAGCAATTAATTCGGTTAACCATGGATCGTTTTCGCACTACGTTTACTCTATGTGATAATACGCATCCGCAGAGACGTCGAACAGTGCGCACCGAAGAAACAATTGCCGCTGTAGAGCAAAGTGTTGAAGAGGACCCGAATGAATCGATTCGCCACCGTGCACAGCAATTGGAGCTTTGTCCATCAAATTGAAAATTGGACCTGTAGAATTGGCTTTATTCGAGCCAGCCGCGGCAGCCACATGCCCGAAAACATATTTAAACATTAATGGCATAAAATTATCCTTCCAATAAAGCCAAATTGATGGACATTAAAACGATTTTCTTGTGTTTTATTTCAATTCGAAGTTCTATACCTCTAAAAAAAACACCCTGTATTATCTGCTGAAATTTGTCTTCTAAGTCGTTCCATCAGCAAAGTTCTTGTACAGCCGAAAAGTATATTTTTTAAAATTTGCCGTAATATTTTATTCAAGTTTGTGTCTTAAGTTTTTTACAGCAAACTTATTTTGTAGCCGCAGCAAAACACAAATGCATTTTATAGTAAACTTAAATGCTAGTGTTTCGTTAGTTTTTATCCGATTTCTATCTATAATGCTTTAAAATTTTAGAAACCGAATAAACTATTATATTAAATACATATTTATATAATGGAATTTTTTATTGTTTGTTGCTTAAAACAAACAACAATTGATAGAAATCATTAAAATAATTTTATGATAATTTAACTTCGATTCCTTGTAACTCAGTTAGTTTTTATCTGATCATAGCAAAGTAGGCATTATTCGACGCATAGTTTAATAGCCTTTCAAATTAGATAGTACCAATATTAAGTTATCCAGCCAATGAATCTAGAAGAACTATACATACATCGAAAGACACATATGTATCGTTATCTGGACAATGGCAAAAAAACATAAGTTTTTCGTGGTCAGAACACTCTAATTATCTTTAAAAAAATGCAAAAAAAAACTTTAGACATTTTCTCTGTAAATCAGTGTAAGTCATACGAACACTTGAATAGGTACTTTTTCCAAAAAGTAGTTTCTTTTTATTAAATTTTTTTTCTAATGGGGACTAAATTCATCAGTTTTGTTTGTGCAAAACACTTTTACGATCCTAAAGTTACCGTAATTTAAGCTATTGCGATCTTCTACATTTGTCTGAAGCTCTCAAAAATTATATCTGTTTTAAATAATTCAAACTACAATTGAATAAACAAAAATGCTAAATAGCAAACGCTCTTAGATATCATTTAATATTGTAAATATAAATTGAGAAAAAACTCTTTATTTTATTTAACATTAAACAATTGTAAAATGAATATAAATTTTTTAAAAGTTTTATTTCTCTTAAAATCGAAAAAATGTTATTATAAAACATTAATATTTAAATATTTCATTCATAATTAATTTGCCCAACATTATTGATCAGTTAAAAGTTAACATACTGTCATAATGACTACTAACAGAGTGAAATTCTGCACAATGAAAAGAGTTGGAAGCAATAAAATAAACTCATTTATTTTATAACAGTAAAACTCTTTTAATATTATTCTCATACTCTCTTTCTTTTACTTTTATCTCACAGAATTAGTTTAAAAAAAGTGGTATTTATGGGTTACGCGCATTGTCATGCTAAGGGTAAAAAGAGACAGATAATAAGTTTAATATGTTCCACTCTACTGCTCTTTAAACTTGTAATTTTTTTTCTTCTATATATAACATTGTTGTTGTTTATTGATTTGATTTAATAAACAGAGTATGCGTGCGCGTGTATTAGTAATAACAGTTGTTCTCATTTCATTGACCAATGCAGAGCACTGCTATTATTTGAGTTTAGAAGTAAGTGTGTGTGTGTAATATAAGTTAACGTAAGTGTGTTAGCAAAAACAACAAAATAAAATGACGTTTTCTGTATATTTAAATGTTGTTGTTGCTGTAGTGCATTTTGGTACTCTAATACTCCACATTAACAGTGATCATTTCTTTTATATGAATAACGACGTTGTTGTTTTTTTATATTGAATTTAGATTTTATTGCTGTTTTTTTATTTCAACAGGCTGATGGGTAAGAAAACAAGGCGTGGTTTATTTTCAAATGCACTAACGTTATATTAAGGCAGTTATGTATGTACATTTGTATGTAAATATGTATGTATGTATATATTTTGTTTGTTTTATTTTAAGCAGTTTTTCTGTCGTATTTCATGTTTAATACAAACAGCTGTTGTTAATAGATAAAAAAAAATATTTGATTGAGTAGCCTCAGTGTATACATGCGTGTAAATGTTTGAGCTTGAAACATGATTACATTATGTTATAATTACAAAAACTACAACAACCGCTAGGTGGGCAGTCTATAAACATTGTTTTTGACTGCAATTGCCAGCAATGACCATTTAAAAAAAAGATAGCGCAGCACATTTAAGCTATTGACCATTTAATCAAATGCATTTTTTTATATTTTGGTAACATTTGCTGATTAACTTTATGAAATGTTAAACTATGTACATCCATACAAATGTATGTATGTATGTATGTATGTATCTGTGGCCATTGCTTTATGCGTTTTTATGGCATTAATAAAATAATTTGTATGTACGGCTTTGATATAAGTTGGTACAATAAACAGCTTGAGCTTTGTGAAGATTTTGTTTTTTTTAGAACACCAAGTGTTTTAGTGCTTCAACCTACTGTTTTTATAACTGAAATTCTCATTTTTAAATTGGTACTAAAGTAACGTTTATGGTAATACACAGTTAAAAACCATGTTATTTTAATATGTACCTGGATTAATCGATAAAGTTTTACTAATAAATTCAAACTACATATGTGACAAAATTTAAAAGTTAAGAGCATATTCAATTTATCATGGGGAAATATAAACAAATCATAAAGCTGCTGAATATTAAAAATTCTGCAGTTAACATATCATAAAATGAAAGAGGAATTGATTTGGTTATAAACAAATCAAATAAAAAGTTATGTTAATGCTGCAAGGGGCAGCAGTTGAATTAAAAATCACTCATACTGCTTAAGCCTAATTTTATACACAAACACCCAGGGTCTTGGCAGGAAAGAAAACTGCTACTTCCCGGGCAATAACCTAGCACACTATATACTACATAGAAATAATTATCACAAAAAAGTTTCAAACAAAAGTTTGACTAAAAATGTGTTTCCTTTTCAGTAAATGTTCTTTACTGAATCAGTAAAATTTTTGTTTGACTTTTATTTAGGACGCAAACACATTAAAAAAGAACAAAAACCCGATTTCTGTGTCGAAAAAATTACGCCGATGACGACATAAACACAAAACAAAAACAGCAATGACATCAAAAGAAGGTTACTGAAGCTTTTTTAGTCAATCAATTCGTTAATATTGTTGCGTTAATTCTCATAAATTTTTTTTAGAGTTTTTATATAAACATTCAGAGTTCAACACATTTAACAAAGTAAAAATTCATATATGCTTAATGGAAGACAAACATTTTTTCTGATATATAAAAAAATCCAGTAAATATTTTTGTTTGATTCAGTAAAATATTTTGTTTGGTATTTGTAAGTATTTTCAGACAAATAGTATTATAAACTAAGACAAAAGTATTGATTGATATATTACAGAAAATCCAGTAAATATTTTTGTTTGATTCAGTAAATTATTTAGTTAAAATTTTAAATATATTTAAACAAATTGTTTTATAGATTTACACAATTTGTTTACTGAAAACCCCGGTTTTTTTTAATGAAATTGTTGAGATTTTTTTGTGTAGTTTCAAAATTTTAAAATATCATTTTCTATACTTTTTGGGACATATTTTAAAAATGACTGTCGAGACATTTTATAGCTATTTTTTTTAAAGAAGATTATATTGCAATTTTACTTAAGCTTAAAGTATATGAATAAAAACTTATGAAAGAATGACTTTAATGTTCAATTTTCTTTACTATATGTGTTCGGTTTTATAAATTATATCACGATCAAGATATACATACTTATTTATAAATAGTTTACCATTATGTACTAGATATAGACGTAAAATAAAGCTTTAATTTAAATTCTTTGTTATTCTTTAAATTTCGTGTTTTTTAAACCAAACACTTTCTCGCCCTAATGAAATTCTGTTCATTAAAGTGATTTACTTATAAAATTCTAAGAATATCAAAAAAGGATGACGATCACGACAATGTTCGGGGACAAAATTCTTTTAAAAATTATACTTCGCGTTTAGATTGTTGTGGGAATAAAAACAGAACAAACTCGAAGAAATAAATTCAATATTTTGAGCTTATTTTGAGCCTATGTTGCTATTGCTCTTATCCTTTTAAATTTATCTTATAAGTTTAATTATAAGCTATATAAATAAATAAATAAATATTAAATAATTTCAATATTTTTAAAATAGTTAAATATTAGATGTTCCAATTTACTTTCTTTTAAAGTTTCCTTTTTCAAGTTTCTTATGAATAATTCATGCAAAAAAAAAACAACTACAAAATAGGCATGGCACTGCTCATAAGTTGGATCATAATGTTGTATTTTCCTTAAATGTATTATTATATTATAATTAAAAATTTTTTAAAGTAACGCTCAATACATTTTTATATAAATTTAATATTTTTTTTTTACAAACACTTAATTTTGAATTCAATACAATTCAGATTTATAATCTTCGATGTATTTTAACATAACCTCCTTAGGTATTCAGTAAAAAATTTCAATTATACTAAAAAAATAAGTATAACACTCAATACATATTTTTTGGATACAAAGGATTATTGAGTGATGAAACGTTTTGATAAATAATTCTATTTAACAAAGTTTACAAAACTTTTAAATATATAGAAATAGAAACCTACTCTGTTATTTTAGTGTGTGTTGTTAATACCATTTTAATAATTAAATTGAGTAATGAAGCATATTAAAAAAGCGTAACGCTCAATACACAAGACTGCAGACAGCAACAATTTAAAGAAATAAGAGAAGCAAATGTAAATATTTTAAAACTTTTATAAAAATTCATAGTTTCTTAATGTGGGAAATCAACAGCATGTATTATGGACACGCCATTGTGTATGAAGAGAGTAAAATCAGTATTTACGTTCTTCGTTTGTTACACAGTCTTAGAAAAAAGAACTTATATACATATATTTATAATCTATTAAATCATGCTAAAGCAGTTTTCATTTTATAATTTATGCGTTTATTTTATTAAATATTTTACTTACTTTAAACGAACAAAAAAAGCATTTGAAATGAGAATCAGCCATGTGAACCACCCGATCTCTGAGTTTTATGCTGGTTGATCGATCGAAAAACCTTGTCGACTGTAGCTTGTTCAGTTTTTGGCAGCATATATCATTTTTGGTTCGAGTCCCCACGTTTTGCCAACTAGCATCTGGCAGACGTAAAGTGTCCTGAAAATTTTTTTTACAAATAAGTTTATTAGATCAAATTTTGTATAGAATAATTTTCATAGAAAGATTTCATTAGAAAATTTCGTATAAAAATATTTTTAGAAAAAAAAAATTTTAAAGAAAAAACTTTTTATAGAAAAATTTTTAAAAAACAAATTTAAAGAAAAAATTTTCAAAAAAAAATTTTTTATTAACAAATTTTTCTTTACAAAAATTTTCTCTAGAGACATTTTAAAACGATAAAAGTTTTTTAAAAGACAATATTTTTATCGATAAAAATTTTTCGATGGAAAGTTTTTTCGCGATAAATTTTTGTCTATAAAAATTTAAAATGTTTAATTTAGATAAAAGTGTGGCCAACGGTAACACTGGAGAGTTGTTGTGATATGCATAAAATTACCATAAATTTATTTGTAATTCAATTCTAGTATGCATTTTTGCAAAAAAATTTTTATGTATAAGAATTGTAATCACATCAACAGAAGCCATCTAACAAGTGGTAAATTCATATAGTTATGAGCACTGGCTGCGCTTCAACTTCGGAAAACAATGTTGTTCGGTTTTGCTGTGTATGTTGAAAATTAAACTGATGTTGATTTTCACCTTTTTCCTTGGAACATAGTTTTTAAAAAATGAGTTCGAAATAATCTCAGTTAAAAAAAGTTGTCATCGCAAATTTCTGCTATTCTGCTGTGTACCTTAAAAAACTAAATTGATGTTGATTTTTTCTTTAAAATTTTTCGCTTAACATTTAAATTTTTAAAGCAATCCCTCAAACTTTTAAATTTCTTTTTCTCTCTAGCAGAATTTTAATTAAAGATCTGTGCCTCTTTGGGTATATGCGTGTTTTTAACAATTGCTTTGAAAATTATGACAATTCATGATCAATAGTTTAGCCTTAATTTTAAATCTTTAATAGAAAATAATCTCAAATAATAATTTAGTTTTCTTTTTGTGTAAACAGCAGAAGCATGCTTTCTTTATTCCCTTGTAGCTGACAAATTTCCAATAAAATTTTTGTTTTAGCACTCAAGGGACTCTTCTAAAAAGAATAAAAATGATTGATTATTTGTTGGACAAATATCATAAAGAACAGTTAGACTATTTAAACGAGAAATTTGCCAAATCATGCTGAAACAATAAGAATATTATTCAAACAAAAGTAGAAAAAGTCACATATATTAGAAGGCTTGTCAAACAATCAGAGAAAAGGCCTATATGTATACAAAATTCTAGGGTAGTAGTTTACACCAAAAAATGCTTTGCAAGCAGATAATATTTGTAGTTTAGTGTTTTTTTTTAGGAAAGAAATATTTCAAAAAATTTCAAACATTTGTTTAGGATTAATCCTGTTAAAAAAAAAAACAAATATCAAACAAAGAGTAGGCGTTGATATGCAAACTATTTCAATAGATTTCTAACATAGATATTTTGCATAAGGAAAGAAAATTAAAGCATGAAAATTAGAAAAAGAAAGATAAAACAGCAGTAGAAATTATTTTTAAGTAAACGGAAATACACACAACGTCCTACAGGAGACCTCAAAAACCACACTGCGGTTTTAAGGATAAGAGAGCAGCAGTAAAAACTGTTGGAAAACTATAACGGTAGCGTAACATATTAATGGGTTTATATACAACCCGTTTTTTTGCTGTGTGTGCCAAAAAGCAGGTAAGTCTTTCTTAAAGAGGTGTTTCTCTGGCTTGGCATCATATTTGCTCACTGAAATCCTTATATCCCTGTTTGCTAATTTTTCTTGTTTGTTTTTGTTTTATAGCTTTTTTCTTTTCATCAGTCAAAGGCTAGAGAAGTCAAAAAGGGTTAATCTATGTTAATAACGACTTGCGGGTTTTTTGCTTTTGAGTTTTGTAGCACATTATCTACGGTTAAGCCCTTGAACATTGATAGCTGTTCTATGATTTTTAGTCTTTGATTTACAGAGGAATATTGGATTAACTTTAAAGAAATAGCAAAAAGTCAAAATGTCATATAAATTACAAAAAAGAAGGTCAAAACAAAGAAGTTCGGCATGAATTGGCAAAATTTCTTAGAAATGTGTAATTCTCGGAAAGAACTGTATTTGCGTGATATTTTATTAGAGATTTGTAGAAATGAAAAATAAGAAGTTTTATTTCAAGAAGACACTAATGTAAATTCTTATGTTACAATGGGAAAAAATACTTTAGCACTTTTATTCAAATTATTTTGCAAGACTTTTTCTTTCTAATAAATTCAATCAAAATGTATTTATTTAAGGAAATTAAAAGTTAGAACACTGACCAGGTAATGTTGCGACCTCCAAAAACAGCATGATGTTTCCGTTCCGCTTTATTATTTTCTGAATTATTTAAATAGTTCTATACTTCTGATTTAATAATCTTCAACTAAAGCTATGAATTATGTCGACCTTTAAGCGCTAAACTATCTTAAACGCCAATATGAAAATTTCAACGGAGAAGATTTTTTATTATCCTTAAAAATGTATTCTGTTACAGCCTGTATTTTAAGAAAAATAATTTTTTTAGGTTCATGGACAAAAGTTTCCCAGCAATTTTATTGAAAAAAAAAACATATTTTTTTCAGTAAACAAATTGTCCAAATCTATAAAACAAATTATCTGAAAATATTTACAAATTCTGAACAAATTAATTTACTGAATCAAAGAACAATATTTACTAGATTTTCCACAAACAATATTTTTGTCCGAATTTATAAAACATGTTGTCTATAAATACCTACAAACTCTAAACAAAATAGTTTACTGAATCGTAGAATATATTTACTGGATTCTTGTAATATATCAAACAAAATTTTTGTCTGTATCAATAAAAACTTTTTCTTCTGAAAATATTTTTAAGTTTTAAATAATAGCCTTGTCATCCATTAGACATTTATGAAATTTCACTTTGTTTAATATTTGTTCAACTCTGAATGTTTATTTAAAGACTAAAAAATGAATGAGAATTAACGCAACAATATTACCAAAATTATCCACTCAGGAATCTAAAGTAAACAAATGTATTACTATTTTACTTCTTTTGTGTCACTATTGTTGTTATTTGTATATATGTACTCATCGGGGTTTTGTTATGGCACAGAAAACTGGTTTCTGTTGTTGTTTTTTGGAGTTTACGTACTAAATAAAAGTCAAACAAAGAATTGACTGATTCAGTAAAGAACATTTACTGATAGTGAAATTTCAGTTTAGACAAACTTTTGTATTCCTTTATTGTCACTGTTGTTGTTATTTATGAGTATAACAACATCACCGGGGTTCTTTATGCGGGACAGAAAACTAATTTCTGTTGTTGTTTTTGGTGTTTGCGTACTAAGTAAAAGGCTAACAAAAAAATTCACTGATTCAGTAAAGAACATTTACTCATAATGAAATTTTAATTTAGACAAACTTTTGAATATTTTTTGGAGATTATATTTTCTGTGTAAAAGTTATTGCAAAAAATATTTTTTCATGTTATAGGTGTGGTCATGCCCACTTTTCTTATCATTAAATGGTATTGTCAAAGAACCTCCATGTGATGCAGTTGAAAACAAATGTTTTCGTTTTTAGAGGCGTGACACTCCCAATTATTCTTTGCATCAAACTATATCGTGAGAGGAGTTCAATATGTGTATTAAGTTTTATACGCACCGCTGAATTGAAAGTAGTTGAAAATAACTATTTACATGGCGTGAGAATGCCCATTTTCTTCTCATGAAATTGTATTATCTGATAAACTCAAAAATATTGACACGTAATCCTAATGTGTATGCAAATTCTTGAGTTGATCAGACGTCTTCAAATTGGTGAAAGCTTCCCCAATCGAGTTTAGATTAGAATGTTTGATTCCCATATGTATTCTCCCGGCTAACACTACGTAACCTAGCGTTTATTAATGTATTGTTTATTAATTTATTGTTCCATCACGTTGAGCTACGTTATTTTTTTCGTTTCATTTCGTTACGTAAGCCTACTTTACATAACCTTGCGTTACGTAAATGATATTTACGCCCGATTACGTTAAGTAAGGTAGCTTTATGCTACGTAATGGGACATAACGTGACGTAAGTTGCCGTTACGTCAACTCACGTTACGTAAGTAGCGAAAAACTACGTTACGTAAATGATATTTACACCAGATTACGTTAAGTATGGTAGCTTTATGTTACGTAATGGGACATAGTGTGACGTAAGTTGCCGTTACATCAACTCACGTTACGTAAGTAGCGAAAAACTACGTTACGTAAATGATATTTACGCCAGAATACGTTAACTATGGTAGCTTTATGTTACGTAATGGAACATAGCGTGACGTAAGTTGCCGTTACGTCAACTCACGTTACGTAAGTAGCGAAAAATTTCATTTTACATATTATTCCATCAAGAAACACAAGTAAAGGTTAACACGTTTTGATAAAATTTCGACTACGGCAATTTGCCACTAAAGGCTCGTTTCCGCATACACCGCAATTGTCGAAAAAACGTAATTCAACGTTGGATGATATAAAACCTGTAACATTTTGATATATTTCCGTAAATTACAGTCTGAGTATTTAAATTTAAGTTAGAATGTTTTATTGCTATTTTTATTCTCCAGGTTAAACTGACGTAATATAGAGTCCCGTTACATAACGTGTCTTCAAGTTTCGTCAAGTTCATTTACAAAGTGTAACGTTCCGTCACTATACGTTTGCGTAAACTTCAAATACGTAATGCTACGCTACGTAAGGTAACACTCTTTAAGGTAACGTTACGTAAGCTGCCGCAATGTTACATAACTTTACTTAAAGTTTTGATATATTCATTACAGTGGTGTCATCAAGTTCATTATATAAAGTTATGTTAGGCCATGTAGTGTTTTATAACCTTACATATGTATACCTTACGTCACCATATATTACGTACGATATATTTTTCGAAGCATATAATATCTTTTAGATGAGTAATACAAAAAAATCTCAAAATTTTTCAGGAAGTCTCTTTCGAATAGTACTAAAAATTATCATAAAATCAAGGAAATTTTTTTCATACCGTCCGATTTGGCATGGAATGCCCCATATATTTATCCAAATACGAGACTTACACGCTTTTATAATACTAACATCTGCTTTTATTATTATTCATAGCAATAACTTTTAAAAATTATATGAAATATAATGTTTGCAATCGTTTGTCTTCAGTTTCTTGTATTGAACGTTACTCCTTTTTAGTATTCTCCATTATATATTATAATTGCTGAAATTGCTTTAGAACCATATATTTGTGATTCTAGTTATATAAAATTTTTGTCAATTTATCAAATATTATTATATTAGAAAATATTTCGTCTATCGAAAATAATTTGTATTGAACGTTATCCATAATTTTCTAGGTAATTAAATTTTCGCGTTCATAATTAGGCAGTCTTTCCCTAAACTCATAGAAAAATATCGATCCCAATTTGATTTACAGTGTGTGGTTGAGCTTCTTACAAATATGTATGTGTTGAATGTTACTTTAAGAAAATTCTTATATTATAAATGATTTGACTTATAATTTTAGGCTGATGGAAAAATATAACAAGAGCAAAGGCAAAACAGAAACTATGTAGAGAAAACACAAAAATCAATATTGCCCGTCATAGCCCAGTTTTAGTCAAAGAAAAATAATAGCAATTGCAAATACATGTAATTATGAGAAAAATGTTTTTTTTTATAAAATTTGTTTGTTTATTGTTTTTTTGTGTTTTTTTTTGTTAAAAAAGAACAAAGAGTACAAAAGAGAGAAATACTCAGAAGCATGCTAACATCTAAAACTTCTCTCTGTCTTACAGACTTTCGGCGGAAACGAAGAGAACGGAGTTGTGTAACATTCAATACACAAAACTATTTTCATTTTTTGTTTAGAAAATTTTAAATTTCAGGATTTCTTTCATGTTACGAAAACGTCAATATTAATTTTTCTTTCTCATGAATTTAAGATGCCCAAATTATTGAGTTAAGGAAAGGTACAAACTCAAAATGTCATATAACAAAGTAAAATATTTGTAAACTATTTAGAGCAATAAAAATTTCATTATTTTTAATACGAATTCTTTTTAACGTATAAACTTTTTTAAAACTGAATATTCCAAATCACTTTTCTTCAGACTAACCTTAAACCTTTCCTTATCTTCATTGTACCGACACAATTTAACAATGACAACTACAACAATAAAACATATTATGAATTCCTCTCCAAAAAAATGCATAACACTTTTTCGTTTACACATTTTCAATAATGATATTGATTGATCGTTTTGTAGTCTTGTTGAAATGATAAGCATACACTTGAGCTAATTTATAACAAACAAACAAAAAAATTTACAAAAGTTTCCATGCAGCCTTACAACAGACAACAACTAACAAAACATGTAGACAATTTGTTATAAAAACAGAAAAAAAAAACTGACATTATAAATGCATTTTAGTAAAAACATACATATAAAGCAAAAAGTCAAAGAAAATCCTTTTTTTTTTCGTTCAAACCAAACAGCTACAGAAATTATTCTGGGCCCAATACTTTACAACCAGACCCCCAGAGACAGATACACAGAGATATAAAAGTGAATTTAAAAAAAAAACGTAATCAAAGGCGGAAATTACTTTAAATTGACAACATTTGTAAAACCTAAAAAAAAGCAACACTAACAATATTAACGCACACAAAAACTACAACATTTGCAGTTTAGTTTGAAGGGTTTGAAAGATATTTCACACTTCTTTTATGTTGCTTTTATCTCTGCCATTATATGGCTGTTGCTATTGTTTGAATTGATGTCAATCAATATTGATGGCAAACTTGAAGTTTATGGCGAAACAAAAGCATTTGCTTGTTGAAAAATGCGAAAATGATTCTTTTGATTTGTTTTTTTTTTTTGAAAATTTTAAAACATCAATTATAAAATAAATATGATGGATTGTTTATGGTCTGATTTGAAGAAAAATAAAACTGCCGGTAAAACGAAAGATTGTAAACAAAAATTGGCATGAATGAAGAAAATTAGCTCAAAATTATGGTAGATTTTGACATATTGCAATTAAGGTTTGTCATATTTTCTTAAACAAATTTTATGAAAGTTCCTCTTTTAAAACGTCATTGTAAAATTTTTTTTGTAAATTTGAAAGTGATTTCCAGCAAAGAAGGTTGATTCTTCATACAAAATTTCTTACCGTGTTAAGTGATTTATATTGGATCAAGCTAGATTACAAAGTACAACATAAAAAAAAATACATGGTTCTAACGACTGATTTTGGTAAAGGGTACAAAAAAATTATAGGCAAGATGTAGGCTTTAAGGTCCGTACAAAATTATTCAACTGTTTTAACACAGTGGGTGATATGTGCTGTTGTACAAGACTAATTTTACCAATAAATTCTTAAGTTTTCGAAAAATCCATATCTTCCAAACTAATAGTTTGATCCACAAAAATGTATAGATGGGTTGTAGCCAAGAACGTAGGCTATAAATTCTGTAAAAATTAGACATTTATTTGTAACACTGTGGACGCTATATTTTGTTATAAGACCAATTTGACCGACAAAACACTTTAGTTGGCAGAAAGCTTATATCTTCCAAACTAATAGTCTGATCCACAAAAAACATATGCCTGGAAAGGGTGTAGACTATAAGTTCTCTAAATAAATTAAATATTTTTAGCACAGTGGGCGCTATATGTTGCTATATAAGACCAATTTTAAAAATTCCAAATGCTTTAAAAAATAAAGTTCAAATTTCAAAATGCATTAAAAATTGGTCTTAAAATGAGAGCGACTGCTTCATTGGTATTTTAATTTAATAACAAGTGGTTTCGGAAGCAAATTACAATAAAATCATATAGAAGTACAAACAAGTAGGAACATTTTAAAATGGTTTTTAGTTAGAAAAACTGATGTAAAAGACGCATACGCAAGTCTCTGCAGCTAATTTTTGTAACGATATTAGTCTATAATATGTAATTTCCGATTCCACTAAATTTTCAGGGACTCTCTGGTACACCTTTTTTTTGTATCTCTACAAAGATTTAGAATATTAAATAAAATATTTTTTCTGTATTTACGCTTGTAGGTCATAACTGAAAAAGCAAATATATAAAGTAAAACAATTTAAAATAGCTGATTCAACACTTTATCAAAAAAAGTGCACTTTGTCCGAAAACGTTCATCATTAGCGGTTCAATACGCCAACAAATTTGATATAAAAATCAATAAAGAATTACAATCAAATTTTTCTCAATATTTAAAAGCCCTTATTTTCCGAACCAAGTAACATAGTGATAAATAAATTTAAATTTTAAATAAACTGATTTGACCGCTTGGAAACTGCATTTAATTTTTTTCTAATTCGATAATGTTTTTTCCGCCGCTGGATTGGCTGTTTTTCCCTCTGTGCAGCGAGCGTAGCGAAAACAATAGGGTTCCTTTTCACTTTTCGACTGTTTTTGTAGTAATGCCATAACAGATCACAAGAATATAGTGGCCATCGATGGACATGACTCACTTTTCATTTTGTTGTATAGGTGTAATTTTAAAAACGTTCCAGTTCGAAAGTGATTTCCAGCTGAATTTCAGGTTTCTTCCAGTGCAGACTGAATTCTTCTAAATCATGATACATTGTTAATGAAATTGATTTTTAGAAATTATCTTTAAAAAAGTTTTTAAAAAAAATGTTACAAAATTGTTTCTTCACTGAGCTCTAAGGGTGTTTAAAATTCGCCTTCGCTTCAAGCAGTCATTTGATTAACAGTTTTTAACTATGACATTTCTGTAAAGTAAAAGAACCGTCTCGCCCCAGTCAAGGTATAAAAATGATTTTTTGATGTTATTGAAACTAGTTAACACGCAAAATTGAGATCAATGATCTTTATTTAGTTGAAAATTTTCAAATAAATTTTGCATATTGTTTGATGTAAATAGCCTAAAGGTGATGAATAATATGATAGATGAAAAATATAACATGGACCAGAAAACACAACATAACGCAATACGAAAACCAATGCTGACACAATTCATTAAAACAAATCAAACACGCAGATATTTGTGTGTTGGTCAAAGCCAACAAATTGGCTGAAAGGCTCTTGTTTATGTTAGAAATATTTCTAAAAGAAAATACATATACACAACAAATTTGCATAGACATGAATTATTTGCCTTAAACACAGCAAGTGATTAGGATTTGAAAATGTAAAGACCAAAAAAATTAGAAAAAAAATCCATGAGTGATATTAAATTTCATTAGAATCATTGACATGGCGACCATGTTTTATATATTTGATTTTAAAACTGGTTCGTGTTAAAGCAGTATTTTTCATTATTATAGACATTGATTAATTTCATTATAATTAATCATCTCTTTTATTTGGCTGTTTCACAGTCACAAACACAAACTCACTTGTTGTTCGAAGCCTTAAAAAAGAATAATTTAAAAATTAATAAGGCTATTTTTTTGTAGTATATGTCATTTTGGTTATTATTAGCATTTTAAAATTTAATTTAAAGACAAAATTATTTAAAGTTTTTATTTTCAATCAAATAAATCATAAATATGCTTTAAGTTATAAACTTATTCTGTCTGAAGTGATTGTTTAAATTTTATGAATTTTTAATATTGATGAAGAATTGAAAAGGTTTTTATATATATTTTTTTAATAATGCATAAGCACTTAAAAAAACTGATTTAGTAGAATAGAAACATCAGAAATTGAAATTGCGAAATATCGTAGCAAAAGTACCCATCAAAGGAAATTATTTCATTATATAAGAGAACTGGCAGAAAAATTGGCGTAAAAACACATGTTTATTTATTAACACAAGCTCAAAAACAAAGCAAAAATGCATTAAGTCCATCGGATTTACTAAAAAATTGATAGCTCGCCAAAAATTGAGGTTACTCCTAAAGAATCGGAAATTCTCCGAAAATTTTATATTCAGAACATTTTCGAAAACGATTTAAAATTATGAAAAATACATAAAAAAATTCACAGCTCCACCGAAACAGTCGGAAACTTTCTAATATTTGAAGTATTTGAAAAAAAAAGAAAACAAAATCTCCAGATATTCAGAAATAACATACATGTCGTTACTTTAATATAGAAACGCCCTAAATCAGTTTTTTTCTATCGAGTTTATTACATATTTCAATATATGAATATCCAATCTATCGAAATAAGAAATAATTCGATTGTAAAAAATTAGTTACACAGAAAAAATTATTACCAAAAAAATTTTAAGCAAAAGTTTGTCCAAACCTAAATTTCATTATCAGTAAATCCTCCTTACATTATCTGTGAATTGTTTGTTGTACAGTTATTTAGGACACAAACACAACAACATACACACAAATATCAACAACAACAATCATAGCAAGAGGAATGCAATTGTACCAAGTTTCTTTACAGAAGATTTTTGAGTGAACCAACTCGTTAATGTCGTTGCATTAATTCTCATTAATTTTTTTAGAGTCTTTAGATAAACATTCAGATTTAAACACATTTAAGAAAGTGAAATTTCATATATGCTTAATGGATGATTATGATGTCACTGACAAAAATTTTGTTTGATATATTACAAAAAATCCAGTAAATATTTATCTTTGATTAAGTAAACAATTTTGTTTAACAATTGTTAGCATTTTTAGACTAATTGTTTATTAAATGGAGATAAAGATATTGTTTGATATTTTTCAGAAAATCCAGTAAATATTTTTGTTTGATTTAGTTAATTGTTTTGTCCACAATTTGCCAATATTTTTAGACAAATTGTTTAATAGATTTAAACAATTTGTTCACTGAAAAAAAACGTTTTTTTTCAATGAAATTGTTGAGGTATTTTTGTCTATATTTACGAATTCGTTTGTAGGTCCGTCCATACACAAAATATTTACTATTTCATTGAATTCTTTGACAGAAAATTAAATTTAGTTTTTTCTGTGTACAGCCTTTCTATGTTCACGTAACAATATGTATGATCAAAAATAAGCTCAAAGTGCCTCATATCAGCCACAATATCACTAAAAAAGATTGGATAATCTCAAAAAATTGTATGTTAATCGGAAAAGAACGACATTCTTCCAAAAATTCGATATTACAAATATGTTCCAAAGTTGATCACAAGTTGCTTGACTATACCACAAGCCTATAATTTCCTGCAAATAGTCGAAGCTACTCCCAGAAATGGCAAATACTCCAAAAACTGTTTTTAAAACATACTCGAATATAAACCAAAAGAGCGTTAAGTTCGCCAAAAACCTATAAATTCACTAAAGAAATCCAAAATTCGCAAAAGACACTCCGAAAAATTGCAAATGCTCCGAAAACTAAAAACATTTTCTAAAAATGGAATAGAAGTCCCTTCGTAAATTCAATAATAACCAGTATATGTATATATTCATTAAAGGAATATGTAAACTCTCAAAAAACTAAGTTATTCCAGAAAAAAATTAAAATTAACAAAATTACTCTGAAAAAATATAAAATTACACTTTCCAAATATGCACCAGAAATGCCAAAAATAAAATAACCAATAATTCGCAATAAATCGAAACTAATCCAACTATATCGAAAAATTTTAAAAAGTTTTATGTACAAAACATTAACGAAAATGCACTTAACTTACGCAGAATCCATTAGGAAACCATAATTTTACCGAAGAATTCGAAAACTTGCAGAAAGACAAATTTCTTTAAAAAAATATTCTCCAAAAATTTAGTATTAAAAGCCCGTTCCAAAATACAATAAAAGTGCCTCATATCAAGTACTATTTCGTTATGGTGAAATTAAAAGTTACTCCGAAAAATTCGAAAATTCTACGGAAATTCGATATATGAAATATGTTCAAAAGTTGATCGCAAGCTCTTTAGTTATACCACTACCCCATAATGCCGCGCTAAAATAGAAGCTGTTCCGAAAATATTACAAATGTTCCGAAAAATTTACATTTAAGAAATTCGAAATAAATTAAGTAACACCCTGTCCGTCTTCACGAGACATAATTTTGTTCTAACATTTGCCAAACTTCATACACAAATATATCAGAAAAATGTTACTGCTATTTTTTCATATCGACTTTGACTTTTGTCAAGACAAATCAATGATTCATGAAGTGCGACTTTGGCTCGCTCACGTAGGGTTCCGTATCCATTTTCGTTTTTGCCCCTTTTTACATTTTGGAAACTTTTTCTTTGTGCTTTTTTGTTTAATTTAAATTTTTTATTTTTTAATTATTTTTTGTTATTTTTGCCGATTTTTTTTTGCTTTTGGCGCTTTTTTAATATTAGTTGATTTTTTCGTTTTTTTCTGGTGACTTTTCGTTTTTTGCACTTTTTTTCGCTCTGGCGCTTTTTTCGTTTTTTTGGCGATTTTTGGTTTTTGCCGATTTTTTGTTTTGTTTAACGTTTTCTTTCGCTTTTGGATAATATTTTTAGTTAGCGATTTATTTTAGCTTTAGTGGTTTTACAGTTTTGGCGCTTTTTTCGGTTTTGGAATTTTTTTCGGCTTTTTGTGTTTTTTAGTTTTAGCGACTTTTTTTTGATTATGACATTTTTTTTTGTTCAGGCGATTTTTTCGTTTTTTTTGACGATTTTTTATTTTTTGGAATATTTTTTTTTTGGTTTTTACCGTTTTTTTAGTTTTGGTTTTTTTTTTGGTGTCAGCGTTTTTATGTTTTAACGTTTTTTCGGTTTTGGACGATATTTTTAGTTTTAGCGATTTATTTTTGTTTTGGCGCTTTTCCAGTTTTGGCGCTTTTCAGTTTTGAGAATTTTTTTCGGTTTCTTGTGATATTTTTAGTTTTAGCGATTTTTTTTTTGTTTTGACACTTTTTTTCGTTTTGTCTATTTTTGGTTTTTGGCAATTTTTTCTTGTTTTTGGCGTTTTTTTTGTTGGTTCGGCGCTTTTTTCGTTTTGCTGTTTTTTAATTTTTTGCGATTTTTTCGTTTTTTAAGATATTTTTAGTTATAGCGATTTTTTCGTTTTTTGATGATATTTTTAGTTATAGCGATTTTTTTTATGTTGTAGTGCTTTTTTCGTTTTGACGACTTTTTTCAGTTTTTTGCGTTCTTTTTTTAGTTTTTGACGATCTTTTTAGTTTTGGTGGTATTTTGCGTTTTAGCGATTTTTTTAATATTGCTGTTTTTTTTACTTTAAGCGCTTTTTTCATTTTGGCGAGTTTTCGTTTTGACATTTTTTAATTTTGGAATTTTTTAGTTTTAGCGTTTTTAAAAATTTCAAGAGTTTACCTCTTACAGTTTCCAAGATACAGGATATTTTCTAAATTACATAGTAAAAAAGTAAAAGGAATGGTAAAAGGAATAAATATAGTAATATTACATTCACTGATAGAGCACCCTTTAATTTTTATTGTTTTAAATATCAGTGTTAATTGTTGTAGTCTATTCTACAGACTTCACCAATTAACACTAGCTTTGAAAATTTAAAGTGTCTACATATAAGTGTCAGTATATTACATTAGTATTTTAACATATTTCGTTGCTCGTTTTAGAACACCCTTTAAGTTTTAACTGCCGTATATTTGTTGTTGTAGCGGCAAACGAATATCTGACAATTTTGATCTAAGCAAAGCTGTTATAAAAACCAATTTGCCAGACTGCGAACTAGTGGAAAATAAGCTCTTTTGGATCCTATTTGGTCCCGTATGGGTTGTCTTGGAGAAGACCTGTCAAAAACAAGATCCTATCTATATCGTCCCCCGTTCGGTTGAATGCTAGTCTATGCTGATGCCTTGATACTCTAGTTTATTTTTCCTAAGATCGCAGTGAAAAATTGCCCACATTTTTACATTTCTTACATTTGTTTAATGCAGAAAGACGAATTGAATCTTTAAAATGTCTTTGTTCATTAAAGTTTAAACTACTCTTTTTTTTACTACATACTTGCAAAGATCATATTAATAAAAATCTACATAAATTTGAAATTAAACAGCAATTAAAAAGGTAGATTTTGCCAAAGCTTAAGCCCTCTATGACATCATAAAGTATATTTAATTTTCTTTGCAATATAAACTAAAGACCAACAACTTATGGCAATTGTTATCACGTCATCATCATCATCATCATCATCATCATCACCATTGTCCGTAGCAGACAGCTGGACAGACAGGCAAATTTTGCAGTAGAAACTAATAAAATAAATAATTTTCTAACAACTACTTAAAGTGCATACTTCAAGCTTGTAATGGTCGAGACCATAAGTAATTATTAAGATTAGAATGACATTGTTAAGTTATTACAACTCAACAAAATCGAATAACCAACAAATAGCGGCAGCAATTACAAAATCTATATTTATACATACGAGTATTGTACATATGGACATCACACAAAACAAAAGAAAAACTTCTAAGCTTTAGATTTATATGGTCGGTCGATCGGTTGGTAGTTTTAAAACACACATGCGAATTGTGAAACTCTTTATTTACTCGTACATATGAACTCGTATAAATTTATTGAAGGTTGTTCGATTACTGCTGCATTTTTTGCAAAAGGTTTCGTTGTGTACTAATAATAATTATTTTTGTATATTGTGAAAAATATTAAATAAAAGGTGTGATTAAATATTAAATTAATTTATAAGATTTTTTTTTGTGTGTGCTTGCAGCTTTTGCTTATGCTCATGAATATTCATGAAAGTATTTATGATAAAAAAAAGTGCATGGTAAATTATATGCTTTAAAGTTAAGTGCAAAATTTTGATAATACATGACAGGGCCATTTTTTATTATTTCTTTAAAAAAAATGTGAGATGAAGTAATAGAGAATGAGGTCATTTTTCTTACAGCATACTGTTTGAGAGAATAACATAACTATTTTGATTTTATTTCTGGAAAATTTATAGATTTGGAAATGTTTTAACACTGTAAAATGCTCACAGTACGATGTGTCCAAATAAACAAAAGACTTAAGATACATACTTTTATAATGAGTTGAGCATCTTTAGTTTTCTAATATCATGCAACAGTTATGTAGAAGGTTGAAATAAAGAAAACAGAGTCCTGACCACTATTATTTATAATTGACCAGCAGCGAGGTGAAGGTCACCAATTGCAATCCAATTTAAAGGACCGCAAACAGGCTGCAGTTGGTGATTTCTCAATATTTCTCTCATCGGTAATACCAAAGCGAAATTTGTGGTCAATAACAGGAAAACGTTTTTTTTCTACACCAATACACAGAAAGAAAAGTTCTAGATTTTAGTAATTTCTTCAGTCTTTTAGAAGAAGTCGTGCCTAAAAACCATACGAATAGCAACAAATTAAGTTTAATACAAGAAAAAATTAGCGATTACTTCAAAATCATTCCTAAAATTGTTAAACCAATTACACTATGCAACAAAAAAAAAAAACAAATGCCACTATATGTTTCTGATGTGTAATGGTCCTCTAACTACAAAAAACATTTGAAATTTAATTTTCTATGGATAATTTTTAACTTCCCGCAATCAAAGAGATGATAACCTACAACATCGACATTTTAGGCCTCAGCGAGGTGCGTTGGCTCAATAGTGGAATCACCCATATGGCATCAGGTGACAAATTCCTGTATTCAGGCAACTCCAGCGCAAGAATAAAAGGGGTTAGCCTGCTACTCTCTCCAAAAGCAAAAAGGGCACTGATTCAGCGCAACTCTATATTTGAGCGTATAATTATCGCACGTTTTCGGGCAAAATTTCGTAGTTTCACAGTCATACAGTGCTATGCTCTTACTGACCCAGATGAAGAGGAAACAAAAAAAAAGCTTTTACGAGCATCTGTAAACATCAATGTGCTCAATCCCTGGTGACGACAACAAAATTATCATAGGCGACTACAACGTCAAAGTTAGTAACAATAACAACAACCTTAAATCAGTAATGGGTACATAGGATCTAGGTACAGTCAGAAACGACAATGGTGATAGATTGGCCGACATCCGCGCCAGGCACCATCTGTTCATCGTGTGTATGAAATTCATCCAAAAAACATCCATAAATATACATGGGAGTCTCCAGACCATATTACAGTCAGTAAATAATTTCTTGGATGTCTCTTGGATGTAAAAACACATCGCGGTGCTGACATCTTCGTCCTGCTGCCAAGAAATGGCCTAAATACAACACCTACAAATTACAGACAATAAATGTTGCAAGCCAATACAAACATGCATTCGCGCAGTATTAAAATTCCTCTCATGAAGAATATTGCTGGTCCGACATACAGGACGGGTGCCACCAAAGTGTTACACAAATCCTTAGTACTGTGAAGCGTAACCACAAATTATGGATATCCGAAGCTACGATGAAGGAAATAGCCATTCGTAAAAAACTCAAAAACAAAATTAACGGCGCCAAAACCACCGATTCCAAACGATTTGCAAAGGTCGAATTTCGTCAAGCAGCCACCAAAGTCAGGTATATGGCGCGGGCTGATAGAGAAGTCTACTACAGAAATATCGCCATCGAAGCGGAGCAAGCAGCGGCTGCAGGCAACAAGCAATAAGACAATTAAGCGGCAAACAAGCACTTACTACCGATGTCAGCAAGGAAGTGAATGGCAGCGACCTCACTACCACACGTAAGCAAAATCTTACGCTGGCGTGACTTCTTCACCACCGCAAGTTCCTTACTCCCTTACCCTCAACCGCCGCATAGCTCCTGACAGGAAATCAGTACTCACCCGAGAATAGAAATATCCGTTACACCACCCACCTTCACTGAAGTACTCCGCACACTATATAACCTCAAGAACTCGAAAGCGCCCGGTCCCGACAACATGCCTGGAGAATTATTAAAATATGGTGCCGAGCCCCTTGACGAAGTTCTGACTGTCATAATTAGAAGAGTGTGGGAAGAAGAAACCATTCCGAGCAGCTGGAAGGAGGGGCGTATAGTGACAATGCCGAAGAAAGGAGATTTAAGGCAATGTAGCAACTGGAGAGGAATCACGCATCCCTGATTCTGCAACGAATTTCTCCAGCTACGGAAGAAATCCTACAGAAAGAACTGGCAGGATTTAGACCGAGAAGATCGTGTTTCGACCACATAAATACAACTCACATTATCATCGAGCAGTCCATCGAATTCATTAGCAGCCTTTACCTACTATTTGCAGATTTCGAACGTACTTTCGACACGGTATCCAGACCGGCGACATGGGAAGCGTTGGGTAAGAAAAGCATTCCGTTGAAAATAATACGACAGAAGCCAAATGCAAAGTGCGATATAAAGGTGAAGAAAGTCAACCATTTGAGCTCAGCGCAAGTGCAAAACAGTGCTGCGTTCTGTCGCCCACACTTTTTCTGCTTCTATTGCATTGTGTTTTTCAGCAAACAAACCACGAAGCACCACTCGGCATTCGTTGGAACATGAACGAGTTCCTCTACGTCATCGACTATGCAGACGATATCTGCCTTTTTGGATACCGGTTTGATGATATAGAGCAGAAAATTCAGGGCCTATCCTTTAATGACAATAAAATTGCCTCCAAAATCAATAAAAACAATCAAATTGATGCGCGTTGGCACCAATAATACCGAACAGCTCACACTTCAAGGACAGGTAATTGAGGACGTGGAATCCTTTTCATACCTCGGCAGCGTCATTTGCAAAGAAGGAGGGTCTTCTGCTGATATCACTGACAGAATCAACAAAGCCCGGACCACATTCCTTTCCCTGCAGATCGAGCAGCATATTCACCAACACAAAGCCAAAAATCTTTAACTACAGTGTCAAATCGGTACTTTTAGATGGTTACACTACTTGGAGCACAGCACACCTAATACGCAGGAAGCTACAATCCTTTTGCAATCTAAAGCAAATTTTGCAAATGTTTTGGCCGAATTGGGTAACTAACGAGCAAGTGGATTGGTCACAGCTTGAGAAGACCATCAGACGAAATTGCCAGATATGCACTGGACTGGAATCCACAGGGCCATAGAAAACCTGGAAGGCCTAAAAATGATGAAAAATGGATTTAAATCTCGAAATATAACTTGGAAACAGGTTAAGATCGTTGCCAATAATCGAATAAAGTGGAGAGAATTTGTTGACGCGCTGCGTTCTTCGTGAACTTTTATCTAGTCCGGAGCCACCAATTTAAATGGTGCAAATTTTATAAATTAAGGAAATATATATATACGTCTTCGCTATATTGGTCGTTTGGTTCCTTTATTAATCCTCCGATGATTGACAAGGTCCCTAGGGATCTTTCATGTTTTCAAAGATTTACAGGTTTAGCATGACTTGGGCGATTTTTTCAAGATTCTCTGACATTTATACTTGTAGTGTTATGGAGCATTTTAGAAATGTTTCACATGATTTTCATACCTATTTTAAATTTTGTAACGTATTAAATACAATTAATACGTGGATAACCGAAAAGGTCCCTGGGGACCTTGCATATCTTTTAAGGTATTTTGTTTCTATTTTATTTCTATATGTGAGATTGTGAAAAGAAAAAATCCAAAAGATAGTATTTAGTATATCCAAACATCTCGTTTTGAAAATAAAATTACACGCGGGAAAAGGACGCTGGAAAGCAAAGCAGCTGCTATTGATGAGGTTTGGACTTTGATGTAGGCAAATTAGGATAAGTGTTATCTCTTATTAGGAATTGCTTCCTTATCGAGGAATAACACGTTTTACCCAATATATATTTTAACTCTAAGCCACCAAATATGGGATAAATATATGAAGCGTCTATGAGCCGAAATCATAATATCCACTGACGGGTATATCATGTAGCGAACAGCTGCCTAGAGAGGAGTGCCAAGTCAAAAAAGGACAAAGTCATGAATTAGATTTGGCAAAACAAAATATAGGAAAAGTGGACGTACAGTTTACGACGACAGTTGCTACACAACTTTTGAGTTAGCTTTAATTTTTATGGGTAACGGATTAGCTTTTAAAACGACAGTATATAAAAATAAAACGTTTGTTCTATACGAATATTTAGCGCACTTTTTGGATTTTATTACGGTGATGTTACGTTATACAGCAATTTTCCTATTATATTACACAAGTGCACTTGATGCGGAAAATACAAAAATAAAACCAATTGATACCTATTTTCTATTTTATAATTTCGCGGTGATACAATGGAATAAATGCTGGGATTAGACATAATAAGAAGACGATGGCCAGTCAAACGACGTTCATTTTTGAATATCTTAGCACGGCACCTAGTCAAGAGTAAGAGTGAGCAACAGGAAACTAGCCCCCGCATTATTAGTCATCCGAAAATATGTACTGCTACGAAGACATTCGGAATGGTAGTGTGTTATTATGAACAAGACAATTGTTATGAATTGTATTACATGTTTGTCTCTTTTACTGGATAGATGTCATGGCCATCAAACGATATTGGCGTTTCATCACTTGCTCTCCATACTAATCGATTCTCCTGTCGCTTGTATCGTTCAGAATCTAATCGACGGCGAAAAACTACTCGCAAATATTTAGTTTGTCTGGAACCTTTTTTGTATTGAATACTCTTCTATTCTTTCACCTTATATTATTACCTTCATTATTACCTGATCTCATTAGTATAATTAATTTAATAAAAAAAGATCACCTCTATCTTAGCGAAAGTAATGTATTAAGTAATAGTGTACATATCCACTATATCAATATCTAAGGTCCCGAGGTACCTTGTCGGTTATTGAACGTTGGAAAAATTGCTGGTTATTGGAAGGTTAAACAAAGGTTAAACAAAGGTGGTGTTTTACATAAAACAGTTGATTACATCTTTTACCTTAAACGTAAATCTTAGAAGATTTGCAATCCCAAGTCAGTATAAGTGGAAGGGGTGTGGGTGGCTGTGAACTATAACTCCCACTAAAATGAGTCCCAGATGTAAACTTTCAAGACGCCCTTATACATTAAAGACGTGCACCACTATACCACAAAGTATTGCTAAGACAGATATAACAGATACATACCTGTTACTATACGTATAAATGATGGAATGAGTGTAACTGATATTGTATTATTTTATTCCTTGCACACATTTTACGCGTACTAAACAATAAGAGTAACATAGTATTTTGCAATGGATGCAAAATTTACCACAGATATATACCACAGATATTCTAAAATAATTGTTAGTATAACAGATAATGTCATACATATATAACACATTCACATACACTTCATGTGCAAATTCATTGCTAGCTTACAATAAGAGTTAATGCTTGTTGATAGGTACAGCACAGTGACGTGCTTTGCTGTTTTTGTTCTCTATTTTGATGTTCGTTTTAAATAGCCGACTAATTGCGAACAAACTTCGCTTTGCGTCACAAATTTTACCTGTTTATACAATAAGTACTTATTGTGCGACATCAGTATCTCTTAATATCTGTTTGGACGAAACATAGCAAAGCAAATGTGTTTCTCTCAGTCTCTCTGTATATAAACTATACTTCCGCCAATGACAATACCACCTAATAACAGAAAAACTACATTACTTATCAATATGCACTCATAAGAATTAACACACAGAAATTGATATAAACAGATGCATCTGTGCACGTGACTAGTATACATATATATTTCTTTGGTGCTCTAGACCAGAAGCAGTCTCTAGAACCATGTTATTGCACGCCTCATAAGCGTTAAGGTGAGTGCTACTCTCACTTCACGCGAAACTACTGATTTTTCAAACTTAAAATGGCTCTATTATTATCATATATTGCACTTGTAAAAAATATATACAAACACATATTAAGAAAAAATACTATTTTTAACACTCATGATATTTTTAATGACATTTTTATAATTTAAACTAATTAAAAAACTGTTTAAAAAAGTTCTGTCTTGGACGTGCGTTTGTCTGTCCTTTTTTTACGATTCAGCATAATTAAGGATAGAAGCCTATTCAATTTCACGTTCCAAATGAGATTATGAGGCGTGCACTTTTGGATTTTCCAAACTTTTTTTTTCTGCGATACAAAAAAGTTTTTTTCTTAAGTCTTCAAGTTTTTGAAGTCTAGTATGTATTATGAATAAAAAAAATGTTTTATCTAAAACTGAGTCTGTGTCTTAAGTCTTTTGTTTTTTCAACTTGAGACTTACAATTTAATTTTTTTAATGTAAAAATAAAGTAAATTTGTACAAATTATTCTTACTAAATATCTAATAGTAAATTTTTAGTCTTTGAATTTTAAACAATTTGTTTTATTTATTGATCTTAATTACCTTGAATAAAACAAACAACATTGTTGTTTGTCTGCCACAGCCATCAACAGCATGTGATGAAAGGATAATTAACTCATCATGTACAAGAGCAGGGAAGAAAACCCAAAATATAACTAATTCTTTCATAACTTAATTTACCACACACATACTAGTATTTGTAAAAAAAACAACAAAAATTTACTATACAGATGTTCAGGAAACACAGTCTCTCCTACTATGAGTAGTAGTGGTAGCCGGCAACTTGATTATTGTGTAGGTTTACTGATGTGTGCCTGTGCTGTTATTTTTTTCTTTTGTGGATCCCTCTTTAAAAACGTCAAAATGTTGATTTTTATATGATATTGACCCTTTAGGTAAGCGTGTCGATTTTTGTATGAGCCAAAAAAAAAATTAAATAAATAAACTAAAACGCAACAACGTAAAAATGCAATTAACTTGTGGGCGTTAACAAATTGGGGTGTTACCGTAAAGAGCAAAAAATAAGATAAGAAAAAAATATTTAAGTAATAAAAAACTAAAGCAAAAAATTGTTTTACGGAAAAATTTCGTTTTGTGTATACGACCAAAAATTTATTATTTGATCTAGATTTTAGGTGTGTGGTATGGAACAAAAAGAACAAAATTATTTAAAAGTTATAAAGACATCAGGGCATAATTTTATATTTATTTCAAAAAATGTTCAAGAAGACAGCTGGATTTACTTAATAAAATAAATATTTTGAGTTGTGCCTTTGAGAAATTACTGTCCGCATTAATAATTCGCATTGCGGTGATGTCCCACACTTTTTCATGTGCGGGGTGGCTGTGCTTCAGGATAACTCTAAAGGATATTATTATGCTTCATATTCGGTCAGACGTATATGGCGTAGACTGTATGCGGATTGGATCACTAATGTGAAGAGTCTAAAAAATGAAATATTTAGATTTGTTTCAACGATGATCAATATCAATGTAATTAATCGGCGAAACCATTTTTTATGATAAAGTTTATGCTGATATACAGCCGATTTGGACAAAGCTTATAACATTTTGAAGATATTTATTCACCGATAAGTAAAATCTTTTTGGGGTCCCATACACCAAAAGTATAAAGAAACCCTATTGCTTTCGCTGCGCTGTCCGTCCGTCTGTCTGTCTGTCTGTCTGCCTCTCTGTCAAATGCTGTTTTCTCGAAAATCGTAAGAATATGTAAAACTTTGGCCGCTACAACAATAAAAATATGACAGTTAAAACTTAAAGGGTGTTCTAAAGCGAGCAACGAAACATGTTGAAGTACTAATGTAATATACAGACACTTATATGAAGACACATGAAATTTTCAAAGCCAGTGTGTTATTGTACAGACTACCACAATTAACACTAATATTTAAAACAATAAACATACGCTGTCACAGTGAAAATACTTGTGAAAAACGTCTTAGTGAAGTTTATAGTAGGTCTAGTTCAGTAGATCATTTTGTTAGTTTAAAAATTTCAATATGAGAATTTATGCTCACATTATAAAACCGAATTTGAAAAAACCTTTACTCAATTAGTGCACCATCAGATATGCAACATCTGTATTTTTATTAAAATCGGTTCAGTGAACAAGCGCCTAAACGAAAAAAATTCCTAAAGTAAAAAAAAACCTTTAAAAACGAGAAAAACGTCAAAATAAAAAAAACGCAAAAACGAAAAAATCGTCAAAATGAGAAAAACCGTAAAAACTACTAAAAAATCGCTAAAACGAAAAAGCACCAAAACGGAAAAACCCCCCCAAAAATTGCCATATAAAATATCACCAAAATTAAAAAAATCGCCAAATAAAAAAAATCGACAAAACAAAAAATCGAAAAAAAACAAACAAATCACCAAAACAAAAAATATTAATTCAGTAAAGTCCGACTTTGACTCGCACATGAGGTGCTCCGTACGAATATCATATACATACATATATTCCTTTTGACTTTTTGACGATTTTTTACTTTTGGTGTTTTTTTGAGTTTAGGCGATTCTTTTCGTTTTTGGTGATTTTTTGTTTTTTTTGCGATTCTTCTTTTTTGGCGATATTTTTAGTTTTGACGATTTTTTAGCTTGGCGATTTTTTTCGTTTTGGCAATTTTTGTTTGGTTTTTGACGATATTTTTATATATAAAACTTTTTTAGTTTTGGCGCTTTTTTTGGTGATTTTTTATTTAGGCCATTTTTTTTTGTTTTGGCTATTTTTTGGTTTTATACGGATTTTTTTTTGTTCTTATGTGATTCGTTAGGTTTTGGCTATTTTTTTAGTTTTGGCGATTTTTTTTTAGTTTTTGATTTTTTTCGTTTTGGCATTTTTTTTTTGGGTTTTTGACGATATTTTTATATATAAAACTTTTTTTTAGTTTTGGCGCTTTTTCCGTTTTGGTGATTTTTTATTTTTGCCATTTTTTTGGTTTAGGCGATTTTTTCGTTTTATACGGATTTTTTCTTTTTTTTGGTTCTTATGTGATTCGTTCGGTTTTGACGATTTTTTTAGTTTTGGCGATTTTTTTTTAGTTTTTGATTTTTTCGGTTTTTGACGATATTTTTAGATTTTAAAATGCTTTTAGCTTTCGTGATTTTTTCCGTTTTTGTGATTTTTTATTTTTGACGTTTTTTTTGCTTTGGCGACTTTTTCATTTTATGCGATTTTTTTGCTTTTTATGTGGTTTTTTCGGTTTTTGAAGATTTTTTTAGATTTGGCGATTTTTTTAGTTTTTGGCGATTTATTTTAGTGTTTTCCGATTTTTTTTTAGTCTATTTGCGAGGATACAAGTAAGTTTCAAATTTACACAACCTGATAGAATACCCTTTAATTTTTTGTTAGTTTGTTATTTTAGCATTCGTTACTGTTGCCTTTAAAATGTTGCACTAACTGTGAAAATTGCATGAGTTTGGCTCTTATGGTTGCCAAGATACAGCTAATTTTTAAAATTACATTAACTGAAAGAATACTCTTTAATTTGTATTTTGTTTAGATTTCAATATTAATTGGTGTAGTCTGTATAATAATACGCTAACTTTGAAGATTTACAGTGTGTATATATAAGTGTCTGGATATTACAATATGGCTCAGGAGGTATAGCTAAATTTCAAAATTACATAACCTGATAGAATACCCTTTAAGTTTTTTATAGTTTTTTTTTGCATTCGCTATTGTTGCTTTTAAAATGCTGTTGTGAAAATTTCAAGAGTTTGCCTCCTATGGTTTTTAAGAAATAGCTGATTGTCAAAATTACATTAACTGATAGAATATGCTGTAAGTTTTATTTT
This sequence comes from Panzeria rudis, assembly GCA_956483635.1. Classification (NCBI taxonomy): domain Eukaryota; kingdom Metazoa; phylum Arthropoda; class Insecta; order Diptera; family Tachinidae; genus Panzeria; species Panzeria rudis. Next base: position 17,280,076 of record OY101451.1, on the reverse strand, counting down.
ATTTAAATTTCTGTGTTAGTTGATGTAGTCTGTATATTAATACAATAACTTTGAAAATTTTAAATGCATATATATAAATTATTATTATCATCATATTATCATTTCAACATATTTCGTTGCTCGCCTTAGAAAACCCTTTAGTTTTTAACTTTCATACATTTGTTAGTGTAGCGGCCATAGTTATGCATATTTTTTGAAAATTTCAGGTCCGTACCTCTTACGCTTCTCGCGAAAACAGCCTGTCATAGGCAGACAGGCGGACTGACGGACGGACGGACAGCGGAACGGCTCGTATATTGTGTGGCTGCTTTTAAAAGATTTTTATGGTGTTTGATAATATTTCTGTGAATCTTAATTAAATTATTTAAAATGTACAAAACGGACGATTTTGTCGTCCGTTGGCGATACTAGTGTTAATAACTTTTCAAGTTAAAATCTCAAAGAGTTTCCGGTGCCATAGCTTTTCATAAGAAAATCTAATAATTCTGCCTGCTTGAATTTTTAGAAAATTAATTTGAAAATACTTAATTTTCGTTTAATGTTGAAATATTTCCCCTTGATCTTTGCAATAGCAAATTTCACTTAAGCCAAAATAATCCATCATTTAAAGCAGCTGATTCGAAATAGTCCTTTCAAAACTAAACTAAATTCAAGTTCTTTTGTCAAAAAGTTAAACAAACAAAAAAAGACAATCTTACAGCAATTGCCTGGCAATTAACATGATTTTTCTGTTATTTTTATTAATCCCTAGAACGTGTGTTGCACGCTCTTTGCTTTAAACAAAACAAGGATATAGTTTACTATAATCCTTGACAAACAACCAAATAAGCAGTCTAACACTCTTTACACATTTGCTGATTATTTTTTGTTTTTTTTAGCAATCATTGAAAGCAAAAAATATTAATAAATATTCATAGCAAAGGAAATGTTTTTTAAGAGCGCATATTATCAATACAGCAGGATTAAAATCTCTGTGTCCTCAAATAAGCAAAAAGAAAAAAAGGCTTAACTTAAAAAATCCTAGATTTATCTAAGCAAAATATTAAACTGCTTGTACTCTCTAAAATTCCTAATTGTGTGTTTCCTAAGTCTTGACACATGTGTAACTGGGAAATTTTTTTGTTTTATTAAGAAATTAAGCCAAAAAATAATTTCAAATATTGCCACAGAAATGAAACGAATATGAATGATTTTAATATTTTACTAGAAATTTCCTTGACTTATTGTTAACGATATTTATTTAAACCGCAAAATTACCGGATGATTTGTGACCGATCGATGTTATTGTTTTTAAAGAGCCTGCAACAAATTTTGAAAGTCACCTAGCAAAACATGATTTACTTCTTTTGATATCCTTTTCCTGTTTTAGTCTCACTAATTCTGGCTGGATATTTCAAATGCTTAACATATGTTTTAAGGATCTATTTTTGAATTTAGCCGCTTGTTTAGCTCAAATGAATAACAAGCTATAATGCTGTGTGTATGTTAAAGGTTTTTTTTTTCTTAAACATTTTTATTTCCCTGTTTAGGTAGCCTAATTATATGGTCATGGTTTATAATTATAGTTTCATCAACAATTAATTTGAAATTAGTTTGACGTTTATATTTGTCTGACAGTGAATGGAGTTAATTGATTTTTTTTAAATGTTGTTTATTTTCTGCTTGTGCTACTTGTGCTAATGTTTCAACGTGGGAGTCTTTTATTTCTAATTGTTTAATAAAAGAAAGTTTAGAAAGTATCAAGTGGCATATGGTTGCACTAACCCTGTCACTATCGAGATGATCGCCATGGGATAGAGATACATTTTATTATGAAACAGCTCAAAATAAACTTATTTTATATGAAAATACAGAAGAAATTCGTTTAATGTACCAGAAATTCATCATTGTATTGAAGAAATCGGTAACTACTATAATCCATAAGTCATACCGAAAATAACTCTAAAATGTTCCGAAAATTCAAAACCTTAGCATGCAAAAAAAACTTAAGTTATTTTATATTACTTAAGAAAACTGCAAGAATTAGAAGCTACTCCGAAAAATCTTAATTTTTCTAATAATAAATCTTTGGCAGATTTTCAGAAAGAAAGCAAATTTCTTTAAACTTAAGAAATTTCTAAGATTCCATTAAAAAAATCGATAGAAATATGACAAATTTAAAAAAAAACATCCACATTGCCTCTAATATACCAGAATCCTTTGATTTCACTAAAAATGTTACAAACTTGAAAACTTTACAAATCATACATTTTAAAATATGAAACAACAGTGATTGTAAGTCCACTAACAATCTGTATTTTTACCAAAGAAATTGAATTTTCTGAAAAATTAAAGTTACTATGAAAAAATAGAAGGTTCTCCGAAAATTCAATAATTATAACATATTCAAATATGCAGAAAAAATGCTTTAAATCCGCCATAAAGTCATTATTTCACAAAAGAAATAAAGACTTGTTAAATTCGAGGTTACTCCGAAAAAAATTTAAAATTCCAAAAAAGTGCGAAAACTATACACAACTTCAAAAGTGAATCGAAAAAGGCTGAAGTCTATTAGAAACGATATTTAAACTAAGAAAATTCAAAGTTATAAAAATTTAAGTTACTCCGAAAAACCGAAAATTCTGTAATTATTGAAAAAATGCAGATATTCACTGATAGTCAGTCCACTAGAAACTTATACTTGCACTAAAGAAGTAAAAAAAAATTAAGATTTAACTTACTCCGAAAAATGGAAAACTCTACGAAAGTGAAAAAAATTGCCTTAAATTTGATGCATTTTATTTATATCACATTAGAATATTAATATATTAAAAATCGAAGCTATCCCGAAAGATCAGAAATTTTCCGCTATTTCGAAATTTAATAAATTTTAAGGGCCTTAAATATACTGAAAATTCACAACATTCAAAGCTAATCTGAAAACCCAAAAATTATCCGATAATATGATATGTGACATATTTTCATAAACGCACCTGAATATGCTTACCTGCCTGTTTTTGAAAATAAAATAAGTACACAAAAAACAAACAAAATTTCATTTTTAGTAAAGAAATTTAATGAATTAGTAATTTTTTTTATCCAGAAACGGACCTACAAACAAATTTGTAAATATAGACAAAAATATCTAAGCAATTGCATTGAAAAGAAGTGACATTTTTGCAGTGTATAAATTTATAAAACAATTTGTCTAAAAATATTTACAAATTCTAAACAAAATAATTTACTGAATCAAACAAAAATATTTACTAGATTTTCTGTAATATATCAAAAAATATTTTTGTCTGAATTTTTAAAAAGAGTTGTCTAAAACACTTACTAAACAAAATAATGCTATAAATAATGTATAAATCTATAAAACAATTTTTCGCTAAATATTTACAAATTCTAAACAAAATAATTTACTGAATCAAACAAAAATATTTACTAGATCTTCTGTAATATATCAATAAATATTTTTGTCTGAATTTATAAAAAGAGTTGTCTAAAAATACTTACAAATACTAAACAAAATAATGCTAAAAATATAATCCTAACCAGAACATGCATAAAGAAGTCAAGGTGTTTAAATATAATTGCAATACATACAATAGAGAAATAATAGATATAAAATATATAAATACTATTAACGATATAAACAATGCTGTATATATATATTTGATGGATATTTAGAAAACGCGGTTAAAAAACTTACAACAAAAAAGATAATTACGGATAACAATAAAAATATATGGTTCAATGAAGAAATAAGACGGTTAAAAATACAAAAAATTACTAATTATCAAATCGCTAGAATGCAAAACAGTGATGAATTATGGAATAATTAGAAGACAATCCGAAACATATACAAAGTAAAAATTGAAAATGCGAAGAATGAATATATTAATAAAATAATAAAAGATGCCAAAAATCCGAAAGAAATGTGGAGAGAAATAAAGAACCATATTCTAAAGAAAAACCAAAGTGCCATTGAATATGTGATATTTAACCAAATAGAATATAAGGAAATCTTTGAAATAGCCGATAGATTTAATAATTATTTCATCAATAGTATACCAAAAATAAAAGAGACGCTAAGTAACAATGTGCAATACGTCAATCAAATATCTGTGATAAACTCTCAATTCATATATTCGTGTAATAACTCTAGAAGTATTAAAAATTATATGTAAGAACCTAAAAGACAAATCAGTCTAAAATAAAATTTCTAGTATAATATTAATAAATAGTTGGAATATAATTGGAAAAACGATGCTAAATATAATAAATGAGTCGCTAAGAACGGTTATATTCCCGGAGAATTGGAAAACATCAATGGTAACGCCAATAGAAAAGGTAGCTAAAACAAGAAAATCTGAGAAATTTCGTCCTATTAATACTCTGAAAACATGCGAAAAGATACTAGAAAAAGTTGTAAAGAAGCAACTCGAAGAATATTTGGAAACACATCAATTGCGAACAAAGTACCAGTCCGGTTTTAGAAAAAAGTCTCATGCGAAAGTGCTATTAATTGCTTAGTAAATAGATGGAAAAAAATTTAAAAAACAATAAAATTTTGGCTATCTTTCTCGATTTTAAAAGAGCTTTTGAGACAATAAACAGGAATATACTTTTACAAAAACTGTGTAAATATGGCATCATGAATACAGAATTAAAATGGTGTGAATAATAATAAACCGGAAACAAATCACTAAATGATTACGGCGTACTACAAGGATCAATTTTGGGTGCCCTATTATTTATTATATACATTAACGATATGCCGAATGTAGTGGATAAATGTGAAGTTACTCTATACGCAGATGGTACACTTATTTTCAGAGAAGCGGACTTAATTGTGCAATGCAACCTATTGAAAAAATTAACAAATGGCTAAATATGAATAAGCTTAAGTTAAACGGAAGTAAAACGAAAATAATGGAAATTAACGAGAATAGTAATGAGACCATCAAAATAAACAATGAATTAATAGAAAAGGTATACCAAATAAGATATTTAGGTTTCGTTATTCATAAAGGTCTAAAATGTAATAATCATGTTGACTATATATGCAAAAAAATCGGTAAAAAAAATTAGCTTTTTTTTAACGAATAAGAAAAAAAGTGTCATAAATAAATATTTATAATACAATTATAAAACCTCATTTCGAATTCGGTTCGACAATTTTATACTCATGCTGCACGGCGCGCCAAATTGAACGGCTTCATTAATTACAAAACAAAGAAATGCGAATAATTTTAAAATTGAATAGATACACGTCAATAAGCTTTATGCTAGAAACACTAAATTGGCTTAATATAAAACAAAGACTAGAACTAAACACGATAAACTTTATACATAAAATAAAATAGGAATAGCACTAGAATATTTAACGGATCAAATAACATACTTAAGGGAGGTCCAACCATATCAATTAAGAAATGCTGAGCACTTTCGAATCGAAAGAGTATCAACAAGTAAAATGCAACGATCACTGTTTTATAAGGGGTTACAACTGTACAACGCTTTGCCAAATAATATTAAAGTTGCAACGAACAATAATTATGGAATTCACAAGGTATACTAAGTGTAGTATCGGTAGTATGTGCTAAGATTTTTCAAAACCTTTTAAATTGTTATTCACATTTTCCACGACATAAATTATGTGATAAAATACAAACAAAAATTTTTTTTTATAAAACTTAGCATAACAACCGCTACAACAGTTAGTACACTCTTGTGAATTCCATTATTAATGTATTTAGAAGATATGTTGTATATTTTGTAAAACAAAATTTGTAAAAATATTATTAAATACGAATATTGTCTTTTTAACGTAAATAAATACTACTACTACTACTACTACTACTACAAAATCAACCAAATATATTTACTGGATTTTTTTGTGTAACATCAAACACACTTTTTATCTGAGTCATCATTATCATCCATTAAGGATTTTTATCAATAAATAGTTTTTTCAAGCAAAATTACACATTTTTTCGTTCATATAAAAATTTAATAGGGCTAAAATTATAACTTTTTATCAATAATTCGAGAATCATCTATATGCTGACTATCATGATATGAAAACGTGTGAAGTTTTTTTTATATTTTTGAAATTGGACAGAAATTTCGCCATTTTTCATTTGCATTTAGTTGCATTTGTAGTACTACAGTAGCATACGTGACGCAATTTAAAAGCTTACAAAACCTTTTTACACCAAATTGAAAAAAAATTTCGATCAATATTTGTTTGCGACAAATATCTTGCTTTAAACTTTTATTTTGAAACAGTTGCGACCGCTCAAATTCAAATGACGTAGACAAATAATGCTTTTGCACTGCGTACGTGACATTAGAATAGTTTCCAAAGAAAATAAAAATATATACAGCTAATCGACCTCTATCTTTTATCTTTTCTCGCGAACCTTGTACTTTTATGTTGGAACATTAATTTTAAAGTATAATTGCAATGTTACAATTAACAGAATTTAGTCGCTAGAAATGAGAAAATATTTTAATGTAATGTTTTAAAATTAGTCAAAGAGCTATTCAGTTTAAGCTGTCATTTTTGATATTTAAAAATTTTAGTAAGGTATAAAAAATACCTCTGTATAGCAAAATTTTTATTGTTTTTTCCTCTTTACCATATCAAAAAAAAAAAAAAAGTTTTAAAGGTTTATTTTTTTCAGTCGTGGTTGTCATTTTCATGGAAATGCCCATATTAGAAAGTTTAATCATAGTTCTTTATAGAGTTTTCTACGAAAGCTAGATATTTTCTATAGAAAATTGTTTAAATAAAATTAGATTTTTTTATATCAATTTATCAAATTTATTCTATTCATATATTTATCTGTTACCCAAAACTTTACTTTCCGTATAAGACAAATACATTGAAAACAAAAGCCTAAAACTTTCATTTTTGTAATTATTCCATTATCATCTCATGTTTTTGATCTCATTTAAGTATCTGCACTCACAGTGGGTCTTTGTTGTTCTTTAATAAACATGTTAATCGAAATGATTTATATCATGACTTTAAAGTTTTTTGGCCCTTCTCGTTCAATAATCAATGTCCGACATGCGTGGGAATTTCATGAAATGAAACCAAGATTGTTACCTGATTTTATGATATTGTGTGTTTTTTCTTCCTAAACTCTTTTTTTTTACTTTAGCCATCTATTTAACAATATCAAGTAATCAATTAAAAGCAAACAAAAATCAAATGAATTTGGTTTTGTTTGAATTTTTATTATCATTATAGTGCATCAATATAACAATATGATTAAGCTGTTGGTATTAAACAAAAAAAAAAAAGAAACATTGAATTTGTTTTGTAGTTTAAATAACATAAAGGAATTAGGAAATAAATTTTGTTATACATTACAAAAGTATTTATAATAATTTAGAAAGTGAGTTTCACTATGAATTTAGTTAAATGTCTAGAGATTTGAATATTGTTTCATTAAAAATATTATATCACGAGTTAGTTGTTGAAAAAATGATGAATTCACAAAAAAAGCAAAAAAAAAAAAATTAAATAAATAATCAATATTAATAAACGTTGTTTTGAAAATGTATAACAAATAAAGGTAACATAAGATTTTTAGAGAGGTCAGTACTGGTCAATTGTAAGTATTTATTATACTTTTAAAATAGTGAAATTGTGGGAAATAAGATTTTTTGTTGTGCTAAACAATTAAAAGAGATTTTTATAATTGAAACATTATTAGCAAGATGATTTTTATTGAGGTTTTATAAAATACTAGTATAGCTAAGGGACGACACAATTGTCCCTCCCTATTTTAGATGTAAATAATTAAAAAAAATGGTAATAAATCTGTATCTTTAATCCGAATACAAAACGATCTATGAAAAACTATTAAAGGGTGGCCTAAGGTTTACGATTGTAGGAATTTGGATCACCCTGTTAAAACACACGTTGAGCTACTGGATGTTTCAAGTTGACTAACAATTAGACATCGCTTCATTCAAGATCAGATTCGTCGTTTTTTTAGCCATTATTAAGCGTGCTCGACCTTGATTTTAGGTTAAAGAGAATATAGCTAAAAAGAGATACGCTTGATTTAAGTTAGAAACGGGACAATTTTGGAGTGGATAAAACAAAATAATATGGTTCTAACGACTGATTCTGGCCGAGAGCACCAACAAAATATATACATAGTGGCGTTTTGAAAGTTTACATCTGCGACTCATTTTACGGGATTAAAAGTTCCTCTCTTTTCCACATAGCTATAATAACTCGGCATATAAAATTTTGTAAGCCTTGCCCTTAGTTTAGTAGTTTAGAAGTTCAATACTTAGTACCACTTTTTTTCTAATTTACACTGTGAGACGCTGAAGATCTAAACACAATTTGAGAGCCAGAAATCATTCAGAGCTTAAGATCTCTTTTAAAGATAATTTTGTACTAATTCACAATTAATACTCGGCATATTATATCTTATATGCGTTACGTTTAAAGTGCGATATAATCAGCAAAAACTACTGCTTCTGAATAAGCAGGTTTGTAAGCAAGAGAATCTTATTATTTTTGTCTCTCCTGCTTCGAAAAGCGCTTCAAACTGGTATGTTTTTTGTTTGCAATGTCCCACTTGAGAGCACAGCACTTCTTTCGATGCATCAAAAATGCTCTAAAATTATGTGTCTTACATCTTTTTGGTACTTTTTCTTCGCATCATTCTCCATTTGAACATTTTTAATTCCCATCACTGTCTTGTGAACAGCTGTTTCTTTTGCATATTAAAACAACAAAATAACGTAAAACATTCATACCTTTTTAAATATTCACTAAGTGCACTAAGGTGCTAACAGTACGGTACGGTGCAGTACGGTGCAGTACGGGTACAGCAACGCTCGCCTAACGGGGCCTTAAAATTTTGTCTATTTTGAAGTTCGTGTTGAATAAATTTAAAAAGCCGATTAATTGGGTTATTTAAGCAATATGAACATTGAGAGAGCTTCTCCTTCTTTTTGCGCATCCTTGGATGTGCTTCAAAACAACGCATGTGGAAGGCATGCATGTTTTTAGAGATCCGTATGCCAAAGTGTAAAGGAAACCTATTGCTTTCGCTACGAAGTCCGCCCGTCCGTCTGTTTGTTACAGGCTGTTTTCTCGAGAACAGTAAGAGGTAGAGACCTAAAATTTTGACACAATATGTTTAACTATGACCGCTAGGACAGCAAATATATAATAGTTGAAAATTAAAGGGTGTTCCAAAGCGAGCAACTAAATATGTTGTAATGCTTATGTAATATACAGACACTTATATATAGTATTAATATACAGACTACACCAAAAAACACTGAAATTAAGACAAACTAAAAATTAAACGGCTTTCTATCAGTTAATGTAATTTTGACAATTAAGTGTATCCTGGAAACCATGTGAGATAAATTCTTGAAATCTTCCAGCAGCATTTTAAAAGCAAAAGCAGCAAATGCAAAAAAAAACAATATTAAAATTTAAGGTATTTTATCAGGTTAATCGAAAAAAACCAAAAATCGCCAAAAAGAAAAAAATCGCTAAAAAAAATAACGAAAACGAAAAAAGCGCCAAAATAAAAAAAATATCGTCAAAAACCGAAAAAATCGCCTAAAACGAAAAAATCGCCAAAACTAAAAAATCGTCAAAAGTCAAAAAATCGCCAAAAACTAATAGAATCGCCGAAAATAAATAAAGCGGCAAAAGTAAAAAAAATCCCGCCATATGATTTCAAAAAAGCCCTAAGTTACAAAAAATTCAAAGCCGAGTTTTTGATTGATTATGATGCACCATATCATAGTATATGTTATTACGATTCTCTTCCTAAGCTTTACTGCTCTATTTGTCCCTGTAAAATTATTATTATAAGTACTCATGACCAGTTCATGGCTCAGTTCTTCATATTAAAGTGTTTTTTGCTTTTTCTGTAGAATTATTTCAATGTAACTTAGGGCTTTTATGAATTCATATGACGATATGTATGTATATTTTGATCGTACGGAACCCTTCGTGTGCAAGTCAAAGTCGCACTTTACTGAATTTATTTTACAGCTTCCAGAAAGATAATAGTTTTTTGCTAGGTGTCTTTAGTTTTTTTTAGGTAAAACACTACGAGAAACATTTTAGTGGAACATTTTAATTCAACTTTTCGTTGTATGGGTCTTTCAGTTCTTTTATAAAAAAAAGGGGTGAAAAGCCCCACTTAGCGGAGATATGGCGGTCTGAAATGTTCTATAAAAATATAAAATCATAAAATTCTATTATAGGCCTTAAATACACCCAAGCTTCAGACTCAATTTGAACGCAAGAAATCATTCGAAGCTCAAGATGATTTTAAGAGTTAATTGCATACTTCTTCACAATATAAGCTCGGCTTTTTTATGTAAAACACCACGATAAAGATTTTTGTAGAATATTTTAATCCACTATATCGCTGCTGAATGGAAGGTTTTTGTCTTTGCTTTATGAAAGGAGCAGATAGACCCATACAGCGAAGACTTAGAGAGTTTAACTGTTCCCCAAAAATATTTCGCGTGGTGTTTTACATAAAAATGTTGAACGTATTTTAAATCTAAACGTAAGTCTTACAAGATTTCGTATGCCGAAACACTATAGATACAGTATGTGCAAAATGGTGGAACTTTAACTCCATCTAAAATGAATTCAAGCTGTAAACTTTTAAAACACCAATACACGTACATGGTTTTGGGCATCTTTTACCAGAATCAGACATTAGAATCGTATTATATTGAAGAAAAAAAAAGAAATTAGTTTTGCTGTACAGTGTTATTGCTGCCAATAGCCTACATTAACGATGGAAAATTCATTCTCTTTTGCACACTTGAGTCGCTTATCACTTTTATTCAGAAGACTCCTCTGCTTCCTTCAGCTACAATCTTTAAACATCATCCTAACAGATTTTTTTTTGGATGATATCGTCCCTACCGTGTCAAACTATCTTACAGGCAAAAATCGGTTTTTAGACTCGTTGTCTTGCTACTCCAATCTATACGATACGCCACGTTTTTAAGGCCTGAAATTCTCATAGAGGATTGATAACTCAATTAGAAATATTTCAGGAAAATGGAGAATTTAAATCCACAATTGACGGGTCTTTGCGCTCTTATGAAAAGATGAAATTTGCGTATTGGATAGTTTGACATGGTAGGGATGATATTTGAAGATAACTTATATTGTCAAATGTGCAGGCATTTAGCTTAGCTCCCCTGTCCATAACATTCGTAAGTTATCACGCAGTTGTATCCGATCTTAGTTTTATTAGTTCATCTTATTTATCTCCTTAGTCCTTCCCCGTTGGATGTAAGACTTGTGGAAGTTGCCCATCAGACTATTAGGCATACGCATGAAGACTCTTCCACTTTTGCAGCTAAACTGGTTTAGAGATTTCGGAATTTTTTAGTCGAATTTGCAAATTTGACATATTGTTGAAAGCCCGACTAATATTTTATCAGTTTCAACTTTATTTTAGTTCCTTCTTAGCTAATTGCAAGATGTCTTTATCTATTTATTTATTTTCCTTTTGGGATATATGATTCACTGCTAAATTGTGAAAGTAACTCTTAGAACACTCCTAAGGGAGTGTTGGAGTGCTAGCATCTGTTACTTGCAACGAAATACTTTAGTTTTTAATCCCGCTTTAACCGCAAGTTTTTCCATCAGTTTTACATTAAGTTTAATTTTATAAAAACAAAACTAATTTTTCTCTTATTATTTTTCTACTTATAAAAAATTTCGTTTATTTTTTAATTTCGTTTCTCGTTAATTTATTTTAATTTCAATTTCATTTAGTTTTAAATCACGATTTGCATTGTTTTTTTTCATCTAAGTAATAAGCAATTGCAATATAATTTTGTGATTTTTCTATACATTTTCTAGAGCTGCTATTAAGAAGTGTATGATTTTGCATGCTTTTGTTGCTGTCTACTCCTTTTTTTTGTTTTGTACGGGTGTTAGTTTATTTTTTATGCTATTTTTTCTGCTTTAAATATGAAACAAATAAATACCAGATTCGTAGATTTAGAATATTTAAACGTAGTTGCTAGTAAACAAAAATAAGTTCGTGCTCATCTCTATAGAATAAAAAATATTTATGAATAGAACTTGAAGAGTCATGATGTGCTTATTAACTGAGGTGAGATGTAAAAGACATTATGTTAAGTTAAATGATATTGGGGGAAAAAAAAACAAAAGTAGAATACAATTTTTCATTTGTTTATTCAAAAAGATTTGAATATGACATAAGGGAAGAAAAAAAAAACCTAAATTATTAGAGTTTACAAAGCATACATAAAGAAAAATTTCAATATAAAATAGTCCAAAATTAGGCTAATTAAAAATTTCTTGGTAGAAATATTTTGCTTTATAGGCATTTTATATAAATTCAACACGATTAACAATAATCTTGAAAGACATTTTTCCTTTTAAAATAGCTATATTTCATGTTGATTTAACATTCCAGTTCAGTTAACTCAAAATGAAGTTGATACTGAAACAATACGAAGAGTCGTGTTGAATCAAAGTTATTTTAAATTAAAAAAATTGTGAATTTGATGTTGGAACAACACGAAAACCCATATTGAATCAAAGTTATATTATCAAGTGGAAACAATGTGAATTTGATATTGAAATAACACGAGAACTATGTTGAATTAAAGTTATATCACGTTGAAACAACAAGACTTTAATGTAACTATTTTGTTAATTATTTTACTTGCGCGATGTGCATTAGCAGAGGCATCAGAAAAATTTGTGTTGTAGTTGGCTGCACCACCCAAGATGTGAACTTGGGCCACTTGCATGATAGTCCACGCGCTAACCACTGCAGCCACAACAGCTTCAAACTTTACTTTATATATACATACCGTCACATAGTGTTGTAAATTAGAAAAAAAGTGATAATAATTATGGAACATCTAAGCTACCAAATGGATTTGCATAAAAATTGAATTGGATGCAGAGGAGGAGCCAAGCTTTCTGAATCGTGTCTTTATAAGTTTTTAGCTGCACCAGGGCCGGAGCTACAAGGGCTGAAAGTTAGCTATCTTGGGTGTGAAAAACATTGTACGGCTTGTAACTCTCGTAAATATTAACCGATTAGTGAAATTTTTGGCGTGATACACAAAATAAAGGAAATATGTATTAACAATTATTTTTGTATCTTTTGTAGTTTAAGAGATATTTCACTTCGAAATTAAAATTTTAAATTTTTTGCATCGACTCCTTCTTAGTTTTTTTTTTTTTGGTTGTAATTTTTCCACTAAGCCTTTGATTTCAACTTATGGTACACTATTAAAATTGCTGATAAAATTCTAAGTAAACTCACGGAAAAAAGCTTTTAAATATCTTGAGCCCTTAAGTCGTAAAAAAGGTCTTAACTCAAAATTTTAAAATTTAACTAAGAAAGTCGTCGAATTTGCCACAAAAAAGTGCTTTTATAATTTTTAAAATGCAAAAAAATTTTGAAGAAATCTATTATTCGACATAGTCATAATTATATTTTAAATGAAATTTATTTGTTAATGGTTATTAAGCAATTGTCTATATGCATTTCATTGGCGCTTTTATCAAATCGTCAGTAGACTTCAACCACAACTTTGAACAGTTGAAGTCTACTGACGATTTGGTAAAAGCGCCAATGAAATGCATATAGACAATTGCTTAATAACCATTAACAAATAAATTTCACGTAAAAATTTTTTTTGAAATGTTAATTTTGTTTTTATACACGCTGAAAGGCTATGCTTTAAAGATGCATTTAGCGGACATTTTTGTTCATTTTCCAAAATTATCAATTTATAAAATAATTTTTGAGTTTAGGTGCCTGTAAACATTTTTCCCAAATGCTTTAAAAAGCCAAGAACATTCCCTTTCTCGTTATTAATAAAAACCATTATCTTTGAAAAGAATATACCTTTTTGCTTTTTATTGAATTAAAAAAAAAATATTCATATTTAATGTTTTATTATTTTCTTATGAGCTTATTTTTATATTATTTATATTAATTAAATCAATAAAAAGTTTTATTTCTTTGAATTTTTTCAATTTTTCGTACTATGTCACACCCGTCGGTCACAGCCGTCTCATTTAAAAAAAAAGTTTTTTGTTATAAGAAAAATAATTTTTTGTCAAACAGTAAATATAACTTATAGAAAAATTATAAAGAATTTATACTGAAAGTCATTATGCTTTAAAACTAAAATTTGTAAGGTCACACCCGTCGCAGCTTTTTGATGACCATTCTGAGCATAAATCGTGTTCTATCAGCGTCTTCCCGTTATTTAACGACCTTGCGAGCTGCAATGTTTATATTCTTCATTTATAACAAAAAATGTGTGTAAAATGGTCACACCCGGCTAAATGGAATTACTCAGTAGCAAAGAAAACAAAGATAGCAGAAAAATCATGATTTGCAAAAACACAAAATATAAAAGAAAAACAATTGGGCTGATTATTTTGATCAGCCCCACCTTCACCAAAAAAATTTTATATGTAAGTATATCGGCGTTTTGAAAGTTTACATATGTAACTCATTTTAGGGGTACTTGAAAGTACAGAGCTGTACGAACAAGAGAAAAAGCAGGTTTGAACATGATCGTCTTGGGTCCAACTCGTTCAGCAGATCGTTTTAGACACAAAACTATGATTAAACCCATGTATTTTAAATGGGTTTGATCATAGGTTTGTGTCTAAAACGAGCTGCTGAGCGAGTTCGAACCAGTTGGGCCCAAGTCTATCTCATGAGCACAAAAAGACATTCAATAAATAAAAAACACAATTCATTAGACTTGGGTCCAACTCGTTCGAACTCGTTCAGCGGCTCGTTTTAGCCACAAACCTGTGATCAAACGCATTTAAATTGCATGGTTTTGATCATAGGTTTGTGTCTAAAACGATCTGCTGAACGCGCTCGAACGAGGTGGACCCAAGTCTATTTATTTACAATATATTTAGACTTGGGTCCAACTCGTTCGGCAGATCATTTTGGACACAAACTTATGATCAAACCCATTTAATTTAAATGGTTTTGATCACAGGTTTGTGTCTAAAACGAGCAGCTGAGCGAGCTCGAACGAGTTGGCCCAAGTCTAAATATATTCTACAAAAATAAAATTACTCTAATTATTCTGTAAATACGTTCCCTGCTGCTAACGCGACGCTTGCCGCTCTTATTTAGGTAAGTCAGGTTAAAAGAAAACAAAAACAAAAGACTTAAGACACAAACTTTAAACTTTTTTTTAATAGCTTACAACAAAATTTTGATAATAATTTAGTTTTTAAAACGACTGCCCTATTAAATAAAAACAACAAACAATTTGATTTATATCAGAAATGAAATAAATTTCTTATGGATTTCAAATCCATGATATTTGGTCGATCAATTTGGCCGTTATTTAATTATATTTTGCGGCCATTATATGAGTAAATGTACTATAAAAGATTTTAAATGTATGACATAAAAGACTTAAGACAAAAACCTGATTTTTATAAAGAACAATAATATTCATTTTGAAATTGGGATTTGTGAAATACCAAAGATTTAGCACACACGTGATTGTTATGCGCATCAAAATTTTTTTTCAATAATGAAATCTGTTTGCTTTGTAGATCATTAAATTGCCATGCATTCATGACAGCTTACTCGTCTGTTTTTTGTTTAACAATTATTTTATTTCCTTAAACAAATTGACTTTAGTTCATTTTACCTTAAAACCTTTTGGTTTTATTACCCATAGAACACCTGTTTAACAGCTGCAGTTGAGCAGCAAGAAAAACAGCACAACAACAGCAAACAGAAGAAAAAAGCTTCAAATGTGTCAAATAAAACGACAGCTTAACAGTTAAAAACCACGGCTTAAAACAACAACAAAATTCATTAAACAAAAAAAGAAAAAAAAAACAAAAAACTCAGGCAGATGAACAGACAAACTTTTATTTCATACAGACAACAAGTACGTGTTTTAAAGCACTTCAGACGAGAACATTAAACAAAAAAAAAGCTTAACAGAAAACGTTTATAGCATCATCTTCTTCTGTTTTTTTTTAAATTTATATTTTTAATACCTCCACCTTCCTTCCAACTGCCAGTTAAGCAGCCTCCAACTTCAATTCATTTTAAGCCAGTAAATGTGCAAACGACCTTAAACATTAGTCATGGTATAAAAAAAGTACATAAAAGAAAAAAATATAATAATTTTACTACAAAGAAAAAAATGAATTTATGTAAATAGAATTTGTTCTTCAAGAGGGAAGACTATTTATATTTATGTTTTTTTTTATAAATGTTTAAATGATTCCATGGAGCCATAATGTCTTGCTAGGATTGTTTTGTTACGACTACTAATGTAACGAAATATATTAGAAAAAAAACCTTTATTTTTGCTTTGTATAAATACCATTAGGTCAAGTTTAAATTTGTCTTAGTTATTCATTCATTAAGAATGTTTTTTTTCGTCTAATAATTATATGCATAAAAATAATATTGATAACTTATTCTTTATTTCCAATAACTTTTTTTTTATATATTAAGATTTTAATAAAAATGATTTATTTGTTTGTCGAGAAAAGCGTACCTCACGCCTTTTTATATTGCTATTTTTTGCTATCCATATATTTTTTTTTGCTGTTTAAACTAATGTTTTATTGTTTTAAATGCTGTTTTGCTTTAAATCATGTTTAACAATATTTATTGTTTTATTTAGTAAGTGATTATTTCGGTGTTATATTAAATATGCATGGAAAAAAATATTATTAACAATGTCACTGTCAAAAAAAAAAAACTATGGGAAAATACAACCTCTTGTCTGAATGGTGTTGAAATCGTGTCTAGTTATCAATAAA
Organism: Panzeria rudis; assembly: GCA_956483635.1. Classification (NCBI taxonomy): domain Eukaryota; kingdom Metazoa; phylum Arthropoda; class Insecta; order Diptera; family Tachinidae; genus Panzeria; species Panzeria rudis. The sequence continues at coordinate 17,263,233 of OY101451.1, read as the reverse complement.
TTGGTACCCTACAAAGTACATACTTGTTTTTGAATAAAGTTTAAACGAAAATAAGGTTGACAGACGAACATCGCCTTTAAAATGAAAAATAAACAAAACTGAATCAATTTTGTATAAATAAACTTTTACAGCCTGTCCCAGGAAGTCGAATGAAAACTTAATCGAACAATAAACAATCGCTCACTTTAATTCGATTAAGCGTCCCACTATCTTTCGACTTGTCGTTCTTCGCCTGCTTTTACGTTTATAACATAAGTCATATGTTTATTGTAAAATTCCTATATTGCCAATTCATACCCAGCAAAAAAAATCGGAACTAATTCCAAAGGTTTATCATTTTCATTGAATACCAATCACTACTGGTACTGAATTTAATGTTCTAAGGCTGTTGTTTATTGTCAACAATTGTTCTAGACAACCTTTTAAGCGCACACCATTCAGCTTTTTGGATCACTTCCGTCCTATGACATGCACGTGTTAAATTCATTGGTGTTTCACCAGAAATAGAACTATTTTGAGCGAGCTCATTGATACTGTAAATAATGACTTGTATGTTCCTTTTTTTTGCTGGGTGTGCAAACATTAATAAAAAACCAAACAAACAGCTTTGAGTGAATGTATTAAAAAAGAATACTCATCAAAAGCGAAAAACAATAAGTGTGGTAGTGTTGGATATTAATCAGATAGGTGAAATTTCAAGGCTGACTAAATTTAGTTGAAATAAAAATGCAAGAATTTACCATGGAAAATAAGTCTTGTATTCTATTTACTGGCAAAAATTAGTTAAATAGCTGATGTTTCATTGAAAAAAGCATCCACCTTCATAAGTGGTAAAAGAGAACAAGAACGCTGATGATGACGAGCGTAGCGGCCGTCGAAATCAGTAGTACTGATCCGTTCTGCTAATCTGATTTGAATATTCCAGCACTCCACTCTTAATAAAAAAATAATTTGAATTTACATTAATTCAATTATTGAACTAGAAACCCGAAATAATAAAAAAAATTTTCAGACTTTACCTATTAGTTCAAATAAAATAAAAATTACGTAAATTAATAAAAATCGTTTAAATATTTAAATTGTGCTACAAAAAATGTACGTCCGTACTAATTAAACTTACCTCAAATGACAGCCAAAATTAAATTAAGAGAAGGCAACAAAACAAAAAGCAATCGTCTTCAGTCAATTTTTTTTGGATTGTTATTCAAAATCAAATTTTCTCAGAACTACAAGGTTCTAACCACTGGTTCTAGAAAATACTGGCCAAAAACTATATATGTATCTATATCGGCGTTTTAAAAGTTCATATCTAGAATTCATTTTAGATGATGTAAGCCTTAAGTTTTACCACTTGTATGTAAAACACCACTAGGAACATTTTTGTAGAACATTTTATTTAAGGCCAAGAAACTCCTCTTCATCGGCTAAATGTTCTACATCAGTATCCCTTGCTTCAGAAACGGACAAAACTACCCATAAAACTAGCCCTTAAAGGGTTAAAATATTCAACAAAAACCTTTGTAGTGGTGTTTTACATAAAAAAACTGAGCACATTTTATATCTCAAATGTGAGTCTTACAAGATTTCCTGTGCCAAGTTCTAATTGTGAAGAAGTACAAACACATATTAAGATATGAATGATTTCTGGCGTTCAAGTTGAGTATGGAGCTTATGTCTCTTTGAAGAACTATAGTAAAATTTCATTGCGGATATTTTTGTAAATAGAACATTTTATTGTACTATATCACCGATGAAGAGGGGGTTTTGCCCTTATTTAACAAAGATACAAAAGTACCCACACCACGAAGAGGTGGAGCGCTAAAATCTTTTAGAAAATGTTTCTCATGATGTTTTACATAAAAACAAATCTTAAATTTAACTCTCCTAAAATGAATTCCAGATGTGAGCTTTCAAAACTGATACATGTATGCAAATAGTTTTTTGCCGGCTTCTACCAGAGTCAGTCATTAAAACCATGTATTTTTCTGCGTCGTACGATTTAATGAACAAAGACCGCGCCCCCCCCCCTCCCTCTTTAAAAAAAACGCAAAATTTTTTTAAGAATCATACAATTGTCATCAAAAAAGAATCAAGAAAAATCAATCCAAATGCCTAAATGAACAAGCGCCTAAAAACAAAAAGAAAAAAATTTTGGGTGATTGTGAATCCAAACTGATTATTGGCCTAAGGTTCGTAACGTTATATACATAAAGAATTCGGCATGATTAATATTCCAAGGAACAAGGGAAAAATTAACATCAACCTAATTTTTCAACATACACAGCAGAACAGGGTAGCGCCACTTTCGGAAACCGCTACACTTCCATCGTCAGTGCTCACGTCTATTTGGCTTATCACCACTTGTCAGGTCGCTCTGTTAAATGTGATTTCATTCTTATATATACAAGTTTTTTCATGAAAATTGAATACGAGAATTATATCACTTCAAGTTGATATTAACTAAACTTTTCTTCATTTCCATTTTTCTGAATTTTGTTGCACTCAAGTCAAAATTTTTTAAAATTTTAGACATTGTAGCTCATATTGTGCTTAACAAGGTTGGATTTAGGACAAAACTTACGACATTGTCGCTCATATTGTCCTTGACAATATTACTAAAGACAAAATGTAAGACATTGACGCTCATATTGTCCTCAACAAAGTTTGATAGAGACAAAAATAAAGACAATGTCACTGAATGTTACTGAAGACGAAATATAAGACATTGTCTCTCATATCGTCCTCAACAAAGTTGGATTGAGGACAAAACAGGAGACATTATCGCTCATCTTTTCGCCAACAAATTTTAATAGAAGACAACCTGCAAGAATTTGTAGCTCAGATTGTCATGAACGACGTGAGCACTGCCATCGTCAGTGCTCACGTGTATTTTGCTTATCACCACTTGTCAGGTGGATCTGTTGAATGTGATTTTACTTTCTTAGATATACAACTTTTCCGCGAAAATTGAATACGAGAATTAAATCACTCTCAAGCTGATATTAACTGCACTTTCTCAGCATTGCCATCGGTTTATTTTCTTCATGCCAATTTTTCGTCGCAATTTAATGAAATCATTTAATTTTTGTTTCTTGACTATTTATTAAAAAAAAAACAAAGCAGTCCTCTTAAGTTAAATACATTTTAACGATATATCAAACGGCCATTTTTGATGAATTTTTAGGTGCGAAGAATACATATGTATCCTTTATTTTAAATATAGCGCGTATGAGTGATATAATAGTAATATGATCATATTACTCATACGTAATATGTTGCTTTAAAAATGTTAAATACTAGATGTGCCCGCCCGCTTCGCGCGCTTAAAGTTCGCTTTCTGACTATATGGTGTCTATAAAATATAATAATATAGCGTTCTTTATATATTGTTTAAAGTTTCCGTTATGCAAAATAAACAGTGCTACAAACGTTTAAAAAAAAACAAAAAATACTTTTCTAATTTCCAACAACATTTATGTTAGTAAAACAGGGTACAACTTCGTTTTTTTTTTCTATTTTAACTTAGAAATGAGATATTTTATCGCGGTTAAAAGTACCCTATGTTTGATCCAGGACTCGAAAGTAGCTCTGTACAAAATTTCATGAAAAGCCATTCAGTGGTTTTCGCGTGAAGCGTGTTCGGACAGACAGACAGAGAGACAAAAATTCAAAATTTAGTGTTTTCTTATCTACATCGATTACTGTGTACGCCACCATAAAAATTTTCAAAAAATATTTCATGTACAGACACGCCCCTTTAACAGTTTTATTATATGTATAGATTTGCATTTTCCTCACATAATTTTTTTTAATTTTTTTGGTTAAGGATTTGTTTAAAAGAAAGCTTAGCGACGCCACTTTTCTACAAACTTCGAGAATAAAGACCTTAGGCCTAGGCCACACTGATATTTTTAAGACGCACGTTTCTGATTTTTTTTGCTACATTTACAAGTTTAAAATTTTTTGCATTAAATTAAATTTCAAAACTTTAAAATTCAATGCAAAAAATCAAAAACATTCGTTTTAAAAATGTCAGTGTGGACTGGCCTTAAGCGACGGCCTAATTTTCCTCATTGGAGGCTAAAGGGTGGGCAGAAAATCTTTCCTTAACGAAGGAACTATTTGACACACTTACACCCAGAGAAGAAATAACACCAGACTCCAAAAAAAAAAAAAAGCCAAGATTGAGGCACCAGTAACCGAAGATCAACATACCATGATTGAACGTATGGTTCAAAATTACCACATATGGTTAAAAATAACTATATATGGCTCAAAATAACATTATATGGTTGAAAAGAAGCATATGTATGTATATGGTTCAATATAACAAGTTGATAACATATCGTTATCAACAAAAAGTGATAACGTAGGATGTTAAATTGACCACAGACAGGCATTGTTGATTTTCCTTATTCCCAAGAGAAATTTATAAAACGATTGTACTGACACTATTTTGTCTACCACAACTTAATTTTGCAATATTTTATTTAAATATATTTGTATTTCCCTTCTTAATAGAATTGTGGCATGATTCTTGTTTATATGAGTTCAAATAAGTCATGGTTTTATTAATAATATTTATAAAATGAATATGATTCATATTCGTTAGTCTTAACACTGATAAACAGCAGGCTGTCTAAATGACATTGTATAAATGACATTGTATGGTGAATATATAGGGCAGGATAAAACGTGTAAATAAAAATAGTGTGAATAATAGATAGTTGGTTTAGGGACTAAATAAACATTGTAAATATACTCGAAGTGATTGCTCTTCCTTGGGAGCCAGTTACTGTTTTGTAACAGGTTCTCTTCACTCTAGTGGTGGAACCAGTCACGTCACTTGTTTTGTGACAGGTTCACTTCACTCTAGGGTAATGATGGTTTTATTAAACCAAAAACGGTAAAAATGCCACTAAGTGGACATTGAAACAGCCGCCATAAAACAAAAGACTTAAGACATAAACTTTTTTGATAAAATAATATCTTAACATTTTTCAAATTACCATGTTGCAAGTACGACTTTATATTTCTTCTTGATTGCTTCAATTTATAAAATTCTGTATATATTTATTTGCTTTCATATTATCCGTTCCCATGAGAAATAGTTCCCTGTTCTTCACTTCTTTTTCTGAAACTTCAATTTAAAGCATAATTTAGTTAGCAGTGCTGAACAAATTACTCAGATATTTCCGTTTTCTTTTTTAAATCACTGCTATTAAAAAAAAAATCTGCTAAGAAAAATCTAACAAGTAAATTCTGTGTACAGCAATAAAATGTATTTAAATAGTTTATTAGCCTAATTTAAATAGCTTAAACTATTAAAATTAAAGTAAATGAAATACTACACTCACACACAAAAATTAAACAGTAGCCAAAGATTAAAATAATAAAACTAAAGACAAAATATATAAAGAAAAATTAAGTGCAGTCTGAACTAATAAAAAGAAACTAAACTACTTTTAATAGCTTGAGTTCTTGTTTGTTTTTCTATTTTTTTCCAACACTTACTTTATTGTATTTTAAGTCAGTTCATTCAATCTTTAAGCAACAATGGTGGGGTATTGAATGATTTTGTTTGAGTATAATTTAAAGTATCACTGTTCTTATTCAGTACAAATCAAATACATAGTTAAGTACTAATAACTTGAGCTTATTTAAACAAAACAAATTTTAAACTGAGATTTAAACTGAAAACTCGAGTAAATAAATAATAAATTTGTATTTAAAGAAAAAGTGACAACATCCCAACAACAAATTTAGAGCAGACAGAACAAATAGTTGTGGGAACCAATTATCCAAGAGCATCACACATTATACGCACAAAAAAATATGACCAATACAAAGGTGTTGTTTGAATAGGCCAGAGTTTCTTAAAAAGGCTTATGAGTGGATATCTCATGACGAAAGTAATTCAAGAAAACCATGCTAATACGGCTAATATAAAACAAAAGACTTAAGAAGCAAACTTTTGTGGATCTTCATAATTCAGTAGGACGACTGTCTTCCATGCAGATAAAATGTTTTCCTTTTTTAGAAAAATTTTATTATTTGGGAACTACTGATCACATCAATCTATTTGATTATTCAAATTATCATAATAAGTTTCTTTCATGTCCCAAAAAAAAAAATTTAAAGAAGAATCAAGTAATTGTATCGTTTTTTTTCGAACGATTGTTATTACTGTTTGTTTAGATGATTAACACTGGCTTTTTTTATGGCATGTTATGATTTTCAAACACTAAATATTATAACAAATGGACCATAAATAGCTTTGGAAATATAATACATGAGTTTATTTCTCTAGCTTTTTTCTTATATGAAAGCAGAAGAGACTTGTTTGTACATTTGAAACAGTGAGATTCTTTTATAGGGTTTTTAACCTCTTTTTTTTAAAGAATTGCTTTGATTTATTTTTGATGTTTGAGAAGATTTTTTATGGTTTCGACTATCTTAAAAGCTACCGACGAAAGTTTAAATTATGTTATAATACTGTACATGTAATGTTTGTTTGTCTCTTGGTAATTGCTTGTGTATGATATTCGAGGAATTTCGTGAATTTATGCATCAAATTCATAACAATATGTTAAAAGCTTAATGGATGAATTAGTGGTTAACATAGAAAAGTATAAATAGTATGAAGAAATGTAAATACAGCATAGACATCAGTGGATACACTCTGAGGAGGGAATAAAGTAAAAGCAGTTGCTTTTGACTTTATTGAAATGAATGAAAAAAAATCTATAGCATAAAAATCTAGCTCACCATACAATAAAAGAAAACGTGTTAAACTTTTCTTTTGTTTTCTTTACTGAAGAAAAAAATTATTTCTTTAAAAAGTTTAAAATTTAGCAGGTCATAAATTTGAACAATTTGATTTTTCACAGCCATTTAAAATGATGAAACAATTTTATTTAAATAAATAAAAATTTTTATTTACTTCTTCTCTTGACGGTTTAATGTTACAAATAAAGCCTAATTAAGGTGAGAAATTGATTTTTGTAAGCTTGGTTAATTTACAAGTAACAATTAATGTGAAATGAATCATTAAAAATTTGTTGGATGGTTATGATCTAGTGTTTTTCAAAGAAAACGAAAGATGGTGTGTATAAGAAAAGTTCCAATAAAAAAGTAAATTTGTAAATTTAACGAAAAAAATGTGAGAATGTGGGAAATATATGAGCAATCGAAAATTATAAAATTGCTATAATTTGACTATGCAACAAGACAAGTAAGAAAGAAACAGTTTGTTTAGCCGGAAGTCTTATAAAGTTCGTAAAATTATATTTCGAAGGAATTAGATAGGATCAATATTAAAAGGAACAAGCGAATGGAGTTAATCTACCTCAAATGCACTTAGAATAAATTCAGAAAAGTGTGATTTTCCCTTGCACACGAAGGGTGCTGTACGAATACCATATGCATACATATATTCCTTTTGAGTTTTTATAGATTTTTTTATTTTATGGCGATTCTTTTCGTTTTTGGCGATTTTTTTCGGTTTTTTGTCGACCTTTTTAGATTTTACAATAGTTTTGGCGCTTTTGATGTTTTGGTGATTTTTCCTTTTACGATTTTTTTCGATTTTTGGCGATTTTTTAACTTTGGCGTTTTTTCTTTGGTTTTTGGCGAATTTTTTGATTTGACGATTTTTTACTTTTGGCGATTTTTCCGGTTTTTAATGATAATTTTAGATCTTACAGCTTTTATAGTTTTGGCGCTTTTTAGATTTTGGTGATTTTTTTAATGATGTCATTTTTTTCCGTTTTGCCGACTTTTTCGTTTTTAACGATTTTTTAGTTTTTTCTTTTTGATTTTTTTCGGTTTCTGGCGATTTTCAAATTTTGCCGATTTTTTTTTATTTTCGGCAATTTTTTTGCCATTTTGTAGTTTTATTTGAGAAGATACAAGTAAATTTCAAAATTACACAACCTGAGAGAATACCCTTTAATTTTTCGTTAGTGTATTATTTTAACATTCGCTACTGTGGCCTTTAAAATGCTACACTAACTGTGAACATTTCAAGAGTTTGGCTCTTACGGTTTCCGAGATACAGCTAATTTTCAAAATTACATTAACTGAAAGAATACCCTTTAAGTTTTATTATGTTTAGATTTTTGTATTGTGGCCAACAAAAGGGAATGGGGTGAAATGCCGCCACTATATTCTTTTGGAACTGACACCATCAAGTGGTACACTGATGGCTCCAGAACGCCTGCAGGCTCTTGTGTGGGAGTCGTAGCACCAAGGACTAGGTACTATGAGTCCTTGGGAAAAGCTTCTACCCTTTTTCAGTCGGAAGTTTATGCCATTGAGAGATGCGCACAATTTAATCTTGACAGGGGCTACCGAGGGAGAGAAATAGCCATCTGCTCTGATAGTCAGGCTGCCATCAAAGTACTCAGCTCATATGAGCTTAACTCTACGTTAGCTTGGAAATGCCGCATTAAGCTAAATCAGCTAAGTAGCATGAATATGGTCACACTCTGCTGTGTTCCTGAACACGTCGGGGTGGTAGGAAACGAAAATTCAGACAAAATGCCCAGATTGGGGGGCTAGTACACCCATGGTCGGACCAGAACCGTTTTGCGGACTTGGATTGAACAAAACCCGGGAAGATATATCAGCGGAGATCAAGAGTACCAGGGAATACCTCTGGTTCAATCTCCCTGGATTGAGGCAAGCAAAGCTAATGATTGGAACGTATAACCAAAATCGTTTCACAGCTCTCATATCCCTGAGTAAAAATAATCTTAGAATAGTAGAGCAATTATGGAGACGCACGTCCTGTTTTTGGAATTCAAAATTGGGAAAACTCAAAAATGGTGGCAACCCTGTTACAAATGGGGAATTTTGAAGATTTTCATGATCTGATCAGGCGATCAGCTGCCTGGTCAGGTGGTCAGTTACATGATCACGTCATCAGCTAACTGATCAGGTGAACATATCATGAAAATCCCCAAAATCCCCCATTTGTAATAGGGATGCCACCATTTTTTGGGTTTTTCCGGTTTTGAATTCCCAAAAGAGGACGCGCATTCCCATGACCTCTCTTCTTAAAATGCTCACAGACCATTGCAGACTGTGAAAACATCTCAGCAGACTTGGCATTGAGAGTAACAGCCTGTGCAGATTCTATGATTATGAGGACGAAACTCCAGCGCATATTCTAAAGGAGTGTAAAGCATTATGTCATAGAAGATATAGCCAATTGGTCAAGCACCTATTGAAGGATTTGGACCTGTGAACACTAGAACCACTGACAATCTTGAGTCTCCTCAGGAGAGTGGGTCTAGATGAGGTGCCTTAGCACCTGGTAAGCCATACAATATATCTTCTTCGGTGGCAATGTCCTGCATTGCCCGCTTAGTTTAAAATCATTCATTCATTCATATATTAACTGATAGAATAACCTTTAAATTTTATTTTGCTTCAATTTCAATGTTGGTGTTGTCTGTATTTTAACAATAAGTTTGAAAATTAAAAGTGTCTATATATAAATGTTGCTCGCCTTAGAACTCTCTTTAATTTTTAACTGTCATATATTTGTTGTTGTAGCGGCCGTTGTGTGAAAATGCTGTAAAATTTTCAGGTTCGTGCCTTTACAGTTCTCAAGAAAACAGGCTGTGAAAGACAGACAGCCGGACAGAGAGGCAGCGTAGCAAAAACTATAGGGACCCTTCCTCACTTCCTTTACACTTTTGGTGTACGGAACCCTACAAAAGATGTGCCAACATATATAAATTTGTTTTGAATCTAATCCAAATATAAGAACGCAGCTTATTTAAAAGGAATAGGGCTATCAGTTGTCATAAAAAATTTTTTTCGTCTAGTGTTTTAATAAGAAATTAATTCTGTTATTTAAGAAATATTTTACTAGCTACTAAAGTTGCCTAAAGTGGCTGATCTTATTTATTTTAAAATTATGAAACTTGTTCCTTTAACTTGCTTATAAATGGCATACAGTCTTTTTTAACTCCCTTTCCGCTCTTCTAATATCTACCCATAAAACCATATATTTCTAATTAATATTTTAATTCTTTAAGCCAACCCAAATATCACACATTTTCTAAAAATTAATATTATTAATAACCTTTTGCTCTCCACAGCAACTGCATTTAATCATGCATAACAAATCGTTTGAAAAAATAACCCAGTTTATTTAAAAGAAAACTATATATTAATAATAAAAATTCCACAAAAGATTTTTTTTTCGTTCAACCCATTTATTATTAATATTAAGCTTCTGTTATCTTCAGAAATGTTAATTTAAGTTTCTTGCACAAACGGTCGATAACGAAGTAAGAAAAGGAAAAACAAATGAGAAAAAAAGAAAAAACTGATTTTAATCTTATTATGCTTTTCAAAACGACCGTAAAATATGAACCCAGCTTGTTTAATAAATACCATTAGAAACAAATTTAAATTTAGTAAAAAATATATTAATTGTATAATTTAAATGTTAATGTTAATGCTAACACAAATCGGTAGCGTTTTTATACGAAAAAAAAATGAAAATATGTGAGAAGATAAAATGTTAATGAACATGATTTAAATTATGGCAACAGGTAAAAGTATAACTTTTTTTTTTGTTTATCTCCCATTATAATCGAATTAAGTGTATCAGGAGAAAATTAAATTTATAATTAAATTCTTTCGTGTTAGAGTTAAAGTATACTTAAAAAAATATTAGTTAATCGTATGAAAATATTTTAATATTTTAGTTTAGTTTGTTTTTGACACATTTTTCATAGAAATATATATTTTAAATCTTTTATCACAAACTGTGTTGATAACTAAACGACTTTGTAAGCAGACGCTTGGAGATACTAAAAAATACTTGTTAAATAGCCTAATGTTCTTCGGTTATTCATTCGAAATAAAAGACTTAAGAAACCAAAAATTTAAAAAAAATTTTATATTTAACTGGATTTTTATTACGAATTAAGGCAAATAATAATAATAGATAATTACTAAAATTCAATTTCTTAGAAAAGAATTTAACAACCTCTGAGAGTTTTATTAAGTAAATATTTTCAATAAAAGGCAATGCTTATCTCTGAGGCACATATAACATCTAAAAACTTCACTAAGCACCTCCAGCTAAGGCTAGAGGTATCTCAGCAATACTATTTAAATCGCGACCACAATACTATTTAGTGGGTGAACTTTGTCAAGCTTGTTTTCAAGCGACTAACATCTGCGTTTAAAATATCTATCAATAGCTGACGATCTCATCGACTTATTCTGCTCCCAGGATTTCAATAACAGAAAATCCATATAATACGTTTTATAAATCATTAGGCAGGCCCACGTTTTCTGGCAGCTGGCGACCCAAACTTTTAGCATACATTCATTAAATCTCGTCTCATCAGAGCGGACGGTGGTATATTGTATGATGCAATCTCTAAGATGGGTTTAAATGTAATTTAAAGTGGAAAACCAAGCCACTGATTGATGAAAAAAATCCAAATTTTAATCATATATCAGGTGGTAGTAGAATATAATAAAAATTTTTTTAAATATGGTTTAAATTTCCCGTAATACAAAATAAATATTTAGTGCTACAAACGTTAAAAAAAATCTTTCTAATTTCCAGTGACAATTATATTACTAAAATCGCGTACTTTCGCTTTTTTCTAATTTAAATTCGAAAGGATATATTCTATCGCGGTAAAAAGTAGCTTAAATGAGAACCAGGACTCTAAAGTAGCTTCGTACCAAATTTCATGATAATCCGTTGAGTGGTTTTTGCGTGATGCAAGTTCGAACAGACAGACATACAGACAGATAGATGGACAGGGAGACAGACAGACAAACAGATGGACAGGCAGACAGTCAGACAAAAATTCCAAAAGTTGGCGTTTTGTGTTCTACATCGATTACTGTTTACGCCACCACAAAATTTTTCAAAAAATATTTCATGTACAGACACGCCCCTTTTACAGTTTTATTATATGTATAGATAAATTGTATGCCTGCAAAACAGTTAAAAAAAAGCTTCTTTGGATTTGTTGCCCGATCTTTCTCTAACTATTTTTACCATGCAGTGACCCAAAACTCAATCACCCATTCATGATTTGGCGATGACAGCCACAAGTATTAGTTGCTTGAAATGAAAAAAAAATCTTAGTGCCCATTGCACAGAAAACATACAGCTATTAGGAGGATACTCGTATCTTATATATATATATATATATATATATATATATATATATATATATATATATATATATATATATATATATATATATATATATATATATATATATGTAAAAATTATAGAGGAGGTCATAAGTTTAAAGAATGTTGAAATTAAGATCACTCTGTTGAAACACACGTTGAGCTACAGGGTGTCAAATTTGACTACCTCGGGCATGTACAACATTGTCGGCATCATCACTTTTGCAACTATTATCCGATTTTAATAAATAACTACTTGGTGTAAAGTTTAGCCGCACAAATACATAAATGTGAAAATAAGGCCAAGTTTCTATTCAAAAATTTTGGGCCGAAAAAGTACTGAGATCAGAATAAGGACTAAGTTGTTGATAGGCACAATATAATTTCATTTCTAGACCTTGCTATCTATGTTATCAATGGTTCATATCTCCGCTACTGAGCAAGTAAGATAAATAGAACAACACCTGCGGAAAATTTGGTGACAAATGATTCAAAACTACTCGTCCTATGACTTGAGAAAATGAGACTGGTACCAAAAATAAAGAGAATGTTGAAAAAAGACATATCGCGTAAATGGTCATATAATAACCATTTGCAGTCAATTTAGTTGGTACTCCTTCTAGTATTGTAGTAAACGGCACTGAACAAATTCGACGCACCTGGATCTAAGGCCTATCACACAGTGTCTGTATAATATTGATTGTCTCCCTTCAATGAGGCTGCCATGCCACTCAGGAACCTATTCTGTAACTACTTTCAGATATTAACTACAGCTTAACTGGTATTTATAACATTGAAATATAAGTTCCCCTGTGGACGAGTGGGTAGTGTACTAGCCTGTCATGCCGCAGGTTGTCGGTTCGCATCCTATCAAGACACCGCTTAAAAATAAAATACCATTTCTACTTGGATTCGTTACAATAAAAAAATTAATTAATCGATAATTTCAGCTGAATTTTGGAATAATATTTATATATAATCTACACCGATTAGTTCAGAGACAAGTTACAAGGTGCATGCAAAGTATCAATTAACGCCATCCTAGGCCATCGCCATGTAAAAGTGGCTGGTCCGCTTCATAGGAAGTGTTAGAACTCAGACTGGTCCCTACCACGTGACCGATCCCACGTGTCTTGTTTTGTATCAGCTCCATTTACCGTAGGGACTCCTCTGCTATGTCCTTGTGCAATTTTATACGGATAGAAATATACGTTTAGAAACGCCTGATTTATGTTCCAAATATTTTGGTTCTGCTCCACTGTGTAGCTTTAGACCATAGCCGGATCCTTAAAAGTAACATGACTTATGGGCTATTTGAAATATACGATTTATTTGTAAGTTGAACTAATTCGCAGCTAACCTTTATATCCTGAGGTCTATACGCAACCTGTGACCTACACAGAAAAAATTAATAACAATTAATTTGTTTGTTATATTAAATAAATATTTAATTGATTTTGTACCTACAACGTACAACGATTTTTGTAAAAACAATCACGAAATTGTAAGTTTGAGGAAAATCAGAAAAATATTTTCAATTAAATATATCAACAAACAATTTGTTGACAAAAAGTTTTTTTCTTACAACTTTTTTTTTTGTTAAATTTCAAAGTAATTTCAGTTAAAGTTATTGTTTTATTAACAATGTGAATTGTTGCATTTTTAAGCAAATTTTGATTATTGTTATATTAACCCTTTCGCTACAAGTTTTCCAATTCAGGCATTAAAAATCCAATTTTGTTACTATTCGGGCTTAAATATTTTTAATAAATATTGGAAATAAAAAACTCTTTATTCCGTATTTTTAAGTTATGAAAAAACAAAACTGATTTATTGAAAAGTCAAACAAAGAATGAATGATTTAAAATTAAATAAAATTCAAAGTAATACAAATTTAAAAGAACAAGTGTTTTCAAAAAGAGTGTTGCCAGGCGATAATAATTACTTTATGTTAATTGTTGCCAATTCACAATAAATTTAAGTTTTTTTATTTTTTCCAAAAAGTTGACTCCAAAGTGGTTTTTTAGAATGATGCCATATGGATACATTTGTACTCAATGGAGTATAAAAAACACATGGGCGAACAAAACTAAATGGAATTGGAGGATGAGGTGGTCCTATATTTTTATCTATGGTGGGCTTAATTAACGGTCTGAGTTGAAACGAGCCAATTTCCAACTTTCCAAGTTGATCAAAAGAGGAATTCTCTGAGGGATGAGTCCATTATTTTATGGAACGACCCAAGAAGGGGGAAATACGAGGAATTGCATTTTTTAAACAGGGCGATCTCTTACTATTATCTATAGTTATATTTTATTTGGAACTAGTAACCCCAAAATTTTCAAATTGTGGGAAATTTTGCCTCTTTGAAAGATAGTCCATTTTTTAGAAAAGTGAAAACGCACTTAGGGTGAAAATTTTGTAGAACAAATTACTGATTATTGTTTCTAGGGCCAATTGACAGTTTTATTTCCAAATATGAATCGGTAAAGCATGAAAATTAAAATGACTTTGATCTAGTGGTGTATACAGAGTTCCAATAAAAACTTTACCACATCATAGGTTTGTATCCATATGGATACATGCATAATTAAAAAAATAGTCGGTGCTTTTTAATTGTTTAAACAAAAAATTGTTATGCAGAATATTAAATTAAAGTCTTTTTAACTTATTTCAGTTAATTTTATTCAAAAAAAAGTCAATATGTTTGTTTTATAAGTAAAATAAAAAACTCTGTTTTGACCAAAAATAAAATATTTAAAACATGCTTTTTTAAATACGTATTTTTTTAAGAAAATAAAACCAAAACATTTTCCAAAAGTGACTTAAATTAAGAAATAAGACCTGGAAATTCTATAATCCGTTAGCAATCCAAAGGTAAAATTAATGCGGTTCTTGTTAGACGCTTATCAATTTACGTGTATCCATATGGATACAATATAGCGAAAGGGTTAACAATATTTTTTTATACGCAATTACAATCCTAGAAACGACATTTTGCTTGTCTGCGAAAAACTCTAAATGTCTTTGGGAGGAATCGAACCGGCGACCTGTAGACTAATAGACTGACGTTCTTACCTCTCAGCTACAGAGCAATTCGTTATTAAATACGCAAATAATGAATACACACAAAACTTGATTTGCATTCTCTTATGATTTAAATAATTTTGTTGAGTAATTTAATTGACTAGAAAAATTAAAATTTGTTATATCAAAAATGATAATTTTCAATGTTTTCACAAGTTTCAACAAAAACTTTAGTTAGCATTTTTGATGAAAAAAATATTCAAAAATTTTTGAACTTTTGCGCCATACATAACAAACAATTTGGTTAGTTCAGTGTGTTGAAAAAAAATTCTATGTTTGTTTTATCAACACACAGAAAACAATAAGTTTCGATTTTGGTAACGAAAATCCCGGTATTGAATAATTTTTTTTTTCAAATATCCTGTGATAAAGAATTTCGCTATATTGATAACAAAATTATTTCAAAAGAAAAAAAATATAAATTAAAAAAATGTTGACATGCCTGTGATACGAACCCGGGCTAACCGAATGTAAATCATGCGCTCTATAGCCGAGCCATGTCCCAGTTATTCTTTTATGAGATGGAACTTCTTTTAAGTACTTATGTATGAAAAGAAAAGAATTAACCGGCATGGGAAAGATATACATACAACGAAATATTATATGTAAAATGCTATTGAAATTCATATTTTTTTCAATAACATGATGTTCTTGAATATAACTCTTGTCTATTTTTTTCGGTGCAACTTAATTTTTTGTATTAACTAAATATATTTTTGAATTGAAATTACATATTAACAATTCGAATTGTTAGTTGCAATTTGATGATATTTTTTTTCTGTGTACCCAGTAGCCCACTGCTTAGACGGAACTAAAAGTCTTGAAATTTTCACTCGAATTATTTTGTGCTTTAAATAGAATAGATTTCCGGACTGTCTCCTATGGCCACCAGTAAAATTGGAAAGCAGTTCAATGCAGTTTAAACCGATATAAAAAGAGCGGCTTGTGACTTCATTTGTATTCTCTACGACAAGCAACCAGAGAGAGATGCCTTAAAAGACAGGTGATACATAAGCCTTCATTACGAAGTTCAAATGCAGATTGGTCAAGAACTGATAGTGAATAAGGTACTCTGTTCGTTAGCCACTTACAAAAAGTGTTTACTCCAAACATATCTGCTGATATAGTAGAGCTAACAGCAGATGTGGCTGCATCAGATGTTTCCCTGAGAGTCCAGAAGACATGTGTAGAAACTGTCAGCTGTATGTCAAAAGACAAGCAAGAATGTTGGCCAGGTTCCCGTTAATATAAACTACCAAATGAATTAACTTTTAAAGAAGCTTCTACCTATAGCGAAGTTATTCAATTTCAGATATATATACTACCAACCACTATTTTAATATCACATTTAAAATTATACTAGGAATTTGTTTGTTATAGATTTATTGTCTTTCTTAATTACAAAATTTGTTAGCGTACAAATTCCCATGAACGTTAAATGTTTTACAATATTTCATACTCTTCACCAATTTGGGAGTTACACACAGATAGAAAAAATGTCCACTGATTAGGAAAAAAGCATTTTTGTTGTTAATCATTAAAGAAATTTTTGTATGTTTAAGGTGGTGGTTGGCTGGATGGCTCGCTGGCTGGTGGGGAATTCTATGACCAAACGAAGTGTAAGTGTTACGAGTTTTATAACGGTTTTTAGGTTCCTCATCATTATCACAGCTTTAAATGCGTTTCGCAAATAATTTTTGGTAAATGTTTGGCTGTTGTTTTTTTGGTTTTTTGTTTTTTTGCTTAATATTGCCAAATAACCTCTAGAACATTTTCTCATACCACAAAAATATACTGCGTAGACATTTATGTCGTTTTGGCAAAGCCAGCATAGTAACAAAAAAAAAATAATAAGAAAAATAAAAAAGAATCCACTAAAACAACCAACATGAAACAGGTGTGGCTCGTATGCGCTAGTAAATGGCCAAAAGAAGAAAAAAAAACGGCCAATATCATCAGCTCAATATAATAGAAGAAGGATGCTTGTTGTTTTGGTATTAAACATAAAAACAGAAAAAAGTCCAATCCAATCCAAACCAAAAAAAGGAAAAAAACAAAGAAAAATTGTACGAAACCAAAGACTGCACAACATAAAGTTTAATCTTTTCATATACATTTAAAAGCAAAGTTATGCCTTGTTAAATCCTATGCTGCTGTTGTTGTTGTTGTTTTTGTTGTTGGTGTATTTTCTTCCAAAATCTATTCTGTTCAAATGTTTCTTACATTTTAAGGTCAATTTTGTTAAGTAGTTTTATTTTTTTTCTTACTATTTTCTTTCGATTATTTTTGTTGCTGTTCAAACGCATTATCGCTTGGCATCTCGTTTTATATCACATCACATCTATTTTGTTGCCAACATTTCATATTGTCATATATTGCAATCCTAAGTTTTTTCTGCACGTCTTTTCATTCCTTGTTATTTTTGTTTGGCAGAGTTAAAACTTTAAGAAATTAAAGCCTGAAGTTTGAAGTATAATCAATAGGTTTGTTTTTTTACTTTTTATTTTTTTATTATTCGTTATTGGGCAAAAAGCATACACTTTGAACTTTGGTTGAACAGTTATAGTCACATACATATTTCGTTTTGTTTTAACTAGGAAATTGTTTAAAATGCATTTCTTTTTGGGAAATTTTTAATTTCGTATGATTTGAAAAAATAATTGACAGATTTTCATAAAATGAAAAAGGGAGGAGAGAAAATTTTGTTGACCAGTAAAAAGTATATTAAATTAAAGAGGAAACGTTTTTAGAGAAACTATGTTCTGTTCCGTTTGGGATTGGAAGCAGAAAATTTGGTACCTTATATTTTACTGTGAAGAGAAGAAGTTCCGTTTTCTGAGCATTTATACTGGGATCACTTTCGGTGCTACAACTGCTGATGGTTCTCAGTGTGGGCTGCAGAAAGAGTATCCGGGTATTTGCCAGATACTGCCACCGCTATGACATCGGCATACGTCATAGTTTTAAACCTCATGGAATTTAAGTTTCATGGGGAGAGAGTTTAATGCAAAGGTTTCACAGAAGAGGGGACAAAACCCCTCTGTGTGGAGTGACTCGATTTACTACTTTACAGATCGTATGCCGCATTTGAACGTATACGATGAACCTGTTGGTCAGTAAGTTCCAGACTGGGCTTATGACCGACTGATGGATATTCAGTCTTCTTAGTGCCATTATGATGGTCTCTTCTTTTACATTGTTGAAAGCACTTTCTATGTCTAGGAAGGCCACCAATGTGTATATCTTGTGCTCCATCGATTTCTCAAAAAAGACTAACGAGCGAGTGAAGCGCAGTCTCAACTGATTTACCTTTAGTGTAGGAGGCACCCTACGGTAAATGGAAGACTGACACAAAACAAGTCATGTGACCGGTTCCCAGGTGCTAGGGACCAGTCCAAGTTCTAACACTTCCTATGAAGTGGACCAGCCACTTTTACATGGTGATGGCCTAGGATGGGGTTAATTGAATTTTTTGTATGCACTTTGTAACTTGTCTCTGAACTATATTATGGAGTCCTAATCGGTGTAGAATAATATAGATTATATATAAATATTATTCCAAAATGCAGCTGTAATTATTGATTAATTAATTTTTTATTGTTACAAATCCAAGTAGAAATTGTTTATTTTTATTTTTAAGCGGTGTCTTTGAAAGGATTCGAACCGACAACCTTCGGCATGACATGCTAGTGCACTACCCACTCGACCACGGGGGAACTTTTGTTTCAATGTTATAAATACCAGTTAAGCTCTCATTGCAGGGAGACAATTAATATTGTATAGATACTATGTGATAGGCCTTAGATCCAATACTCCAATACAAGCCGGAGTACCACCAACTAAATTGTTTGAAAATGGTTAATATGTGACCATTTATACAATGTGTCTTTTTTCACCATTCACTACTGCTTATTTTTGGTACTAGTCTCATTTTCTCCAGTCATAGGACGAGTAATTTTGGATCATTTGTCACCAAATTTTCCGCAGGGCATGTAGAGATGCTGATAACCAGGGACCGACATTAACAATTATTATCCAAATATCAGTTAAAAAAGTCAGACAGAAATAATTTGTCTATAAGATTTTTGAGTATAGTATTGTGATGGTCGTGAGCTAAGGAATAAAAATCTAAAAATACTTTTATTTTGTTACTTTTTTCAAAAAAATCAAAATATAACTGTTTGTTTTGACTCATACTTTTTCGGTTAAAAATAAAAGCTAAAATGTGACTGAAATTTTTTTAGTCAAAAATAAAAGCTAAAATGTGACTGATATTTTTTTGGTCAAAAATAAAAGTTAAAATTTAAACGGATTTAGAAGTCGCAACCCCAGCATTTTCTTTTTTATTTTAACCCTTTCAGACATTAAATAGAAATAGTTGAGATAAAAATCTGAAATTTTTAGTATAAGCTGCTGATTAAGAATCTGAAGTCAAATTAGAGGTAAATCGTCTCACCTGGCTGCCAGGTGATGTCCAATATATTGGACAAAGTTACTTGGTGGACATGTTTCTCATAAATAAATTTTAATACAATTAGTGTAATTAAATGAGATAACTGTAATAAAAAAATTTATTTTGTATGATCATTTACAAAGCAATTACTTCCGCGTTTTACACAGAGATACACGTTACATATTTTGCAAATTATAAAAAGTTTTTTTGAACAACCATTTTGCAGCGACCTGGGCTTATATTTTCCAAAAATTCTGGTAAGTGGTTGTGACTATCGTGTCGAATTTCTTTAGCAGGTGCACATTGATTTAGTTTTTTGCGTTTGACTGCGTTTGCAATGACTCCCTATGAGTTGTTGATGTGCTGCTTTCTGGTGCGGTTTCTGATGGACATGTAGATGGTCTGCCTTTGCGAGGTATATCAATATCATTATCTGTTTTCTGCAATTTAATTAAAACATTTGCTACATCAGCACGAAAATTCAGAGAATCTAATGTATTTTTTTGTGGACCTGCATTCACTTCGCATGCTTTCTTATACTCCATCCATAAAGCAGTGAGTGCCAAATCAACAAAATGCATTATTACACGCACGATCCATTTTGAAGTACGAATTTTGTTTCTGTAGTACTGTAGCATTTGATCTAGGAGGTCCACTCCAACCATTTTTTCATTGTATAAACACACAACTTCGGGACGATTTATTTCTACATATTTCGATGTTTTTTTGTCCCACCTCTTCGCCATATCAGAGGCACCAACTTCCACAAAGTTTGAAGCTAAGTTTATAACTTTGTTGTCAAACCACCTAAAAATTTAATAATAAAAATGTATAAACTAATTCAGAAATAAACAAGAGGATGAATGTTAAAGCCTACCTTGTAAATATCACTTTTCCATTCTCACTATAACCTTCCGAAGCAGAACCTCGTCCACGCTTACTCAACACTTTTTGATCTGGCAAAGATGGGTGGGTTGCTGAATCGATTGCTTCGAACAATTCCTGCTGCGTAAATACCTCTATCCAGTAGAATTTCAAATAATTGAAAAGAAGGAAAATAATTATCCAAGTATAATTTATGACCCTGAGAATTCATTGGAATACCCTTTGCCAGTTGTAGTACAATAGCTCATCCACTTTTTACGGTTTTGACTAATACTTGGCTAAGTGGTGTTGTAGAACCTTGGTAAACAATGAAATCATAGGGCATTCCACTTTTACCGCACAAGAAAAACACTTTCATACCCCATGGGCATGGTTTGCCTTTGATATAGTGCAGGCCAATACATTTTCCTTTGATATTAGTGAGCAGGAGGAGCATCAACTATTGAACCAATTTACTTAAAGAAATTGTATATAAGATCTATTGATGCTCCTTATATTCACTTACAAGTTAAATCGATGTTGGTTAGTAGGATATTCACTATGTGAGATTATTAGCTCCAAATATTACTTGCTCTTTTTTGAAATTTTAACTTTTATTTTTGACCGAAAAAATATCGCTAAAATTTTAAATTTTATTTTTGACCAAAAAAAAAATATCGGTCAAATTTTAACTTTTATTTTTGACCAAAAAAAAAATATCGGTCAAATTTTAACTTTTATTTTTGACTAAAAAAATATCGGTCAAATTTTAACTTTTATTTTTGACTAAAAAAATATCAGCCACATTTTAACTTTTATTTTTGACCTAGAAAATAATAGTCAAAAAATAACCATTATTTTTTACCGAAAACATATTGGTCAAAAAATAACTATTAATATTTGACTTTTTCAAAAAAGTCTTTACAGTTACGGTCCGTGCTAATAACAGATTTGGATTTATTTCCATTCTCCATCTCAGAATCATCAATCATATGTTTCATAGTTTTGAGAAGAAAAGCGGACAGACGTATAGGTCTGAAATCTTTTGGGGTGGTGTGAGAAGTTGTACCCCCTTTAGGTATGAAGACTACCGAACACCTAGTCCATGAAGCTGGTATATATGACAGCCGAAAGCAAGCTGTGTATATCCTTATTAGCCATGGCGTAATTAGTTTCGCATTGCGCTGTAGATTGGCTGGTATAATGCCGTCCGGATCCGGTGACTTGAACCGGCCACAGCTATTTAACGCCCACATAAGCCTTTCCCTGTTCACGGGGACTTATGGTGTTATGTGGCAATTTGAAGCAACGGTGAAGCATTCTACCGTGTAGGGTTGCAGCTAGAGAAATGCGAGTCCATGAGCACCTCAAGGGTCTCATGTCCGCTGGTTGTCCAACTAACAAATGGATTCTTATTGAAACTTATGGTTGTAGGGGCGATTGATAGGATTTTACGAAGTCGACAGGTCTCACATGTGCCTTCTACACCACTGCAGAAAGCTCTCCAGGAGGTTTATTCTGAATTGCGATGCGAAAGTCAATGCGATGCGCAAATGAAATGCGATGCGAAAGAAATTTGGTATTCTATAAGACTTTCGCATTCGCATTCGAATCTTATTTCAAATCGGGGCAGCACTGGTCAAAAAATAACAAATAAACGTCAAATTTAAAATAAAATTTTTTTTTTGTTAGTTTGGATTATAAAATAAATCTATCAACTTTAATTTATAAAATAGTTGCGTAATTCAGATTTTAAATGCGAATAAAAAAACGAACATCGTAACACAGAATAGCAATTGTTCGCATTTATAATTTTCGAATCGCATTGACATTCGCTTCGCAATTCAGAATAAGCCTCTGGGATTTGCGCTTTGCGTTTCTTATCCAATTCTTAAATTTATTTACCAAGGACTTATAATAACAAATTTCAGTGTCCTAGCCTCGTTGGGCAGCCCCTTCAAAAATCATAAATTTAAAAAAAAAAAAGTATCCACAGAATTTCAAATTTCGACTGTTTTGGTAGTTAGGGACCCATACACAGCAAAAAAAAGTGATGCTCCGTCGAATTTTTCTTGTCGCATAGTGTATTTCTCTCAGCCTGTACTATTGTGTTAAAGTGTATGTTTCTCAAGTGTTTTAGTGTGATTGCGTTCTGTATGTTTGTCGTATAACACCCGAGGGATGTTTATAAGTGCAAGTTTCTTTCCTAAGTCTTTCGTTTTTCAAGACACTATTTTCCCTTGTTTTGTCAAACTTTTCGCGTTGTGTGAGCTTATATCTGTATCTGTATGTGTGTGTGTATTTTATACTTTTCTAAACACTGTTGTAAATGTTTAACACAAAAGCTCTACACAATCTTACAACAAGCATCTCTCTTCAAACCTAATAAAAACTAAAACCAAAAACAAGAACAAGGAAAAAAGCAAATACAGGCTTCAGAGTAAAAAAAAAACGCTTTGACAGTTTGCAACATGTTCTTTGTTGTTAAAACTAACTTCTGTTGTAGCAGCTTATAGTTTTTGAAGTTTTACTTCTCTTGTTTTTTTATGTTTTGTTATTTGACAAATGTTATGTTGCTAGTGTTACTATTACAACATCTAATCATGTTGACGGTAAACGTTTGAAATTAAGAAAAAAAATTTTAGTTTTTTCACTATATTTGGTGGATATTTTTTGATACATGCCGTAATGCAAAATGCAGTGTGAAAAGTAACAGACTTAAACATCACTGTTGTGGCTAAATCTAAGAAACATGTATGCGTTTATAGGAGCTCAGCAATTTTCTATGCTACTTCTTCGATGCCTATGGAAGAAGCTTGGGTTGTTTTCAAAAAATCTAAAAGTTTTTTATATGAATCTGAGAATTTTTGTCAAATTACAAAACCTTTTCTGCGCTTTTTACATTTTGTATATTAAACTTCAGTTCATAGACAAGCCATCGTTATCCAATTTGTTTGAATCTCAAAAAATAATATATAACAATCTATGGAAATCATTTGAGCAAAACCTAAATTTCTTATAAGCAATTAAAATTAATCGTTATTTAAACGAAAGTCTATATCCCTAAATATCGCTGAAGTCTAACATAGAACAAAAATTTATTACATAGCCATATGATCATAATTATGCTATTCTTGAAATTGGAAGTTACACTTCCGATTAGCTTCTTAAATTAAAGAGCCACTAATTTTTTTCATTTTTTATAAAACAATCACCGAATATATTTTAGCATTTCAAGCTTTTAAATGTTATCATTTAAACGTTAGTTTTATTTGCCCATCTATTTTTTTTTATTTTTATTTTATTTTTATTTTATAAGGAAAACGCTGATATATTGAAGATCGTGTGAACATCATCAATATAATACACTACATAATCATTGATATTATCATTTGTTTGAAGACCTATATGATTGCAGCTTTATATGATCAATTGTTAAAGTGGAAAATGTTTAAAGGAGATACAAAATCAAATGAAAGATAACCCACAAAAAATATTTTGAAAATAGCAAACATGACAACAAAGTATGACACAAGTTGAAGGCAAGTTGAAGGCAAGTTGAAGGCGACTTTTAATAAGACTACAAAATAATGGAACTTTAAATATTTCCATAAAGAAACTAACACAATTAAGCTAAGAATGACGTCTTATACTTAAGTTACTATCTTTTATGAAGGTTTTTGCCTCATAGGGAGATTGCTGTTTTGTAATATTACTGGCTTTTTATACTAAGAATGACATCTTATACTACTAAGACTGCAATCTAATACAAAATTGTATTTGTAAGGCAGACGCCTTATACTAAGACTTCAGTGCTATACGAAGACTAAGATAACCCACATATTTTTTTTTTTTTAGAAAAAGAAAAATCAGAAAATCTTAGAATGATTTTGAATATGATTGCAAGACAAATAGCTTTTATATATTCCTATAATAACATGAATTAAATTGTATTAAGATAACACTATACAGTACGAAAAAAAATTACGGGGTTCTGACAAAGGATTCTGGTAGAGGAGACCAAAAATAAAAAACCAAAATATACGTGTATCGCCGTTTTGAAAGATCACATCGGAATTTTATTTTAAAGGGGGCTGGGTTAAAGTCCCCCCCCCCCTTTAGACTGTTCTTGCAACATATCGGTATATGAAACTATGCGTAAGGTGTGTTCAGCAAATTTGTAGAAGCTATTATAGCAAATCTTTTTGTTGAATATATTAACCCTCTAACTCCCCCACATAACAATAACTTCTTGCTCTTTTCTAACTCCCCTAAAAATGTGAAGTATGGGAGCTAAAAGTTCTACAAAAATGTTGGCCATAGTATTTTATATTTTGCACTAAGGGTTCCGTACGTATACACATACATAAATCCCTTCGCGTTTTTGCCCCTTTTTCATTTTGGCAAATTTTTCGTTTTGCTTTTTCGTTCAATTTCATTTTTTTTTTAATTTTTTATGGTTCCGTACACTAAAAGTGTAAAGAAATTCTATTGTTTTCGCTATGTTATCCATTTGTCTGTCCGTCTGTCCGTCTGTCTGTCTATCCGTCTGTGCTTCTATCCGTCTGTCCGTCTATCTGTCTGTCTGTCATGGGCTATTTGCTCGGGAACCTTAAGAGCTACGGACCTGAAATCTTTACAGAATATGTAACACTTTGGCCGCTACAACTACAAAATGTATGACTGTTAAAAATTAAAGGGTGTTCTAAAGCGAACAACGAAACATGTTAAATTACTAATGTAATATTCAGACATTTATATATAGACACTTTACATTTCCAGAGTTAGTGTTAATTAGTGTACTATGTAGAATAGTTTACACCTAATAACAATTGTGTATCAAACAATAAAAATTAAAGGGCGTTCTATCAGTTAATGTAATTTTGATCACGTACTTCAGGCAATTTGCTGTATCTTGGAAACCGTAAGAGACAAACTCACGAAATTTTACAAAACGCTAAACATAAAAAATTCCAGAACTAAAAATATGTCAAAACGAAAAATCGCCAAAATGCAAAAAGAGCTTAAAGGAAAAAAACACAATAATTAAAAAAAAATCGCTAAAATGCAAAAAATCACAAAACTAAAAATATCGCCGAAAAACTAAAATAACCACCAAAAACCGAGAAGTCATCAAAACGAAAAAAATGCACTAAAACCTAAAAAAATCGCTAAAACTAAATATATAATCAAAATCGAAAAAATCGTCAAAAATGAAAAAAAATCACAAAAACGAAGTGGCAAAACAAAAAAAATATCTCCAAAAACCATAAAACCGAAAAAGCGCCAAAACTGAAAAAAAAACTTCACAAACTTAAATAAATCGCTAAAACTATAAATAAAAATAATAAAAAAAACGCCAGAACCCAACAAACAGCAAAAAGTTAAAAACTCGGCACCAAAATCAAAAAGATCGCCAAAAAACTAAAATAGCCGCCAAAAACTAAAATAGCCGCCAAAAACCGAAAAAAATCATCCAAACGAAAAATGCTCAAAAACCTAAAAAAAATCGCTAGAACTAAATATATCACCAAAATCGAGAGAACTCGTCGAAAATGAAAAAATTACCAAAACGAAAAGTGTCAAAACCAAAAAAAAAAAACGCTTAAACTACAAAAAAATTTCCAAAAACCGAAAAAGCGCCAAAATGAAAACGTCAAAACTTAAAAAAATCGCTAAAACTTTAAGTATCGTCAACAAGCAAAAAAATACGTTAAAACAAAAACAAACGCCAAAACCAAAAAAATAGCAAAACCTTAAAAATTCGGCAAAAAACGAAAAATTGCCAAAAAAATTAAATTAAAAAACGAAAAAATCAGCAAAATGAAAAAAGCGTCACAACCAAAAAAATCGCCAAAACAACGAAAAAAATTTAAAAATTAAATTCAACAAAAAAGCTAAGCAGATAAAGTGGCAAAATGAAAAAAAGGCAAAAACGAAAAGGGATTTATGTGTATTCGTGCGGAAATTAATTTACTTTAATTAATTAATTTAAGTTTTCTTTAGCTTTTTTTAGTTTTAACGCTTTTTCAATTTTTTTTAGTTGCTTTTTTTAGTTTCTGCGTTTTTTTTTTGTTTTAACGTTTTTTCTGTGTTTTGGCAATATTTTTAGTTCTAGCGATTTATTTTAATTTTGGCGTTTTTTGCACTTTTTCGTTTTGGCGATTTTTTCAGTTTTTGGCGATTTTTTCGGTTTTGACGATTTTTTTAGTTTTGGCGCTTTTTTTGTTTTGGAGTTTTTTTCATTTTGGTAATTTTTTCCATTTTTGCAATTTTTTTACGATATTTTAGTTTTAGCAATTCTTTAAACTTTTTTCGGTTTTTGGAGGTTTTTTAGTTTTTTTGGCGATCTTTGCGTTTGAGCGATTTTTTACTCTTGGTATTTTTTTTCGTTACTCTTATATGATGATAAAAGCCTAGTTTTATTATAAGAAAAGTGTGCACAATTACGATTATAGCTTAACTGGGACAAAACTCTTATACAGACAGGCTGATAAAAGATTTGAAACATTGTATTTTTGTGACAAGAGTATCTGAAATGTGTACAATATTATTAGTTATTTTTTCTAGATATTAACTCTTATACTTCAGCAAAAGTTTTATATCAGATGGATGGTAGAGAATTTTAAACATTGTATTACTATAACAAAAGTATGTGAAATACATATAATATCCATTTAAGATAATTTTTGGCAAAAATTAAAGTTTTTTATTAAAACAAGACTCTTATCTATTAAGTTATGAGGTTAGTCGAACTGTATGGGTTTATATCCAAAGAAATTTCTTTATTTTGGCTTGAGTTCGGTTTTAATTTAATTTTTCAATTAAATTATATTTTTATTTAGAGATAAATGTGAAGCATATAAACAAAGAAAATTTTTTGACTGCACGGAGGGTTGAACTGACGTTTCTATAGCTCCTGCTAATCTCATCAGAATTCTTTTCCAGCCGGAAATGAACTCTGAAGATATTAGCAGGAGCTATTGAAACATCTGTTCAACCCTCCGTGCAGTCAAAAATTTTCTTTGTCTACATTCATCTTCACATTTTTCTCTATAAAAAATATAATTTAATCGAAAAATAAAATTAAAATCGAGCAATTAAATTAAAGCCAAAATAATTAAATTTCTTTGGATACATCGCCCTTATGCTAGATTGATATTAAAGACAAACGATTTGAGATATTTTTTAATTAAAAACATATTGTGATGTACTTATAATACGATGTCTATCTAATACTCCTAATCACTTAGCTGTTATACTAGGATAAAATTCTATGCAGTCCACCAAATTTCTTTAGACTTATAATTTGCCTATAGAGTACCTCAAACTAACAATAAGCAATTTGACTTGGTCATAGAAAAAATTACAAGTATTATGATTTTGTTGTTTTTGTTGTCTGATTGCGATTGGGATGTTTTTTGCTGTTCTTTGTATTCGTATAGATTTGTTTGTTTATTAGGCATACCAAACATGCCATACCACACAATACAAAAATCGTACAATATCATGGCAAATAGAATACGTTAAGTACTCGAATATAAAAATTGTTGGATACGCCAGTGTCGTTGTTATTTAGTGATGGTGATAGTGATGCTGGTGTTAGTAGTGTTGGTTGCTGTTATTTCTACTGCTGCTGATGACGATAATGATTTTGGAGATATTTTTCTTCTATATTTTGGCTTGGCAGTTATTTCTTGTCTAGGTAGTCATTTAAAATCTTTATGTTTTTGATCATATGTTTGCGCGCTTATGTCGTTTTAAGAAAAAAATAATTTTTGGCCAAGTTATTTTTACAACGAGTGCTGGTTAAGTGAAATCATTTTTTTTGTCTGTAGATTTTTGATGTTTGTCTCTTTTTTTAAATGATAACGTTTGAGTTTTTTTTTTTTTTTGGTTAACTTTTGTAATTCGTTAGAGGTGGTAACTTTCTAAGCATTAAAAATTCATTTTGATTGGTAAATAAATGAAAGGGTTAAGAAGTCAATATGTCAGCAAATAGTATGGTAAAATAATATGGAATGTCTTTGAAGATTATGCTCGTAATAATAAAACAATGTTTAAATATGAGTAAGACAATGTGCATGATATACATGTTGCTTTTTTTGCTTTTAAATTTAGAAGTTTAGGCAACAACTTGTCTGTAAGTTTCATTTAAGTGGCAAGGTTAGGGACTTTTAAAAATAGTATAACAAAACTAGGTCATAGTCATAAAAGGTAGACAGCTACTTATTCCTGCCAAAGAATGTTACTTGACAATGGCAATAAAATGAAAATATTTTTAATAAAATACTTATTTTTTTCTTCTTTTGATAGCGTGTTAAGGCTCAGAGCAGTTGTCAGTATTTATGAGTTATTAAATGAATTAAGACTAAAGCAATTTGATTACACGATATACAGCAAAGTTTTTTGTAAAAGTACTAAATGACTTGGTAACAAGGGAAGTACTATAAATATAGATTAAATAGAAAATACAACTTTATTCACACTGAATCATTTAATAGGAGGAAATTAAACCAACTAAAATGTTTAAAAAATATCAAAACTCACTCATTAGATACATTTATTGGAAAAAATATAAATTGGTTTTGCGCCACAAGAGGGAGCCAAATTAATCAGAAAATATATTGACGTTGAGTTTTGTGTGAAAAAAGAAAATATGTCTTACTCTTAAAATTTTTTGTTATAATGGGTGATTTTATAAGAACTATCGGAAAGTAAAAAAAAACACATAAAATTCAGAAAAATGCATGAAATATTTATTTGGATCGATAGTTGGGTCGATATAATTTAATGTTTGAAGATTATTTCATGCAAATGTTGGCCGCGGCTGCGCCTCAAATGGTCCATCCGCTTAGTCCAATTTTGGCACACTCTTTCCAACATTTCGGCCGGTATCTCACGAATAATGTTGGCAATGTTGGCTTCCAGTGCGTCAATCGAAGCGGGCTTGTCGCTATAGACATTAGCCTTAACATAGCCGCACAAAAAATAGTCTAGTGGCGTTAAATCGCACGATCTGGGCGGCCAATTGACTGGTCCCAAGCGTGAAATAAACTGTTCACCGAACTCGCCTCTCAATTGGTCTATTGTTTCGCGTGCTGTGTGGCATGTGGCACCGTCTTGTTGAAACCACATGTCATGCAAGTCAAGCTCTTCCATTTTGGGCAGAAAAAAGTTTGTTATCATCGCACGGTAGCGCTCACCATTCACAGTAACGTTGTGATTCGCATCATCTTTGAAGAAATACGGCCCAATGATGCCGCCAGCCCATAATCCGCACCAAACGGTTGTTTTTTGTGGATGCATTGGTAGCTCTTGCAATGCTTCTGGCTGCTCTTCACTCCAAATACGGCAGTTTTGCTTGTTCACGTATCCATTCAACCAGAAATGAGCCTCGTCGCTGAACACAATTCTTCGATAAAAAAGTGGATCTTCATCTAACTTTTCAAGAGCCCATTCACCAAAAATTTGGCGTTGTGGTAGGTCGTTTGGCTTCAATTCTTGCACCAGCTGTATCTTATAAGGCTTCACACCCAAATCCTTCCGCAAAATTTTCCACGTAGTAGAGTAACAGAGGCCCAATTGCTGCGAACGGCGCCGAATCGATAATTCACGGTCATCACCAACACTGGCCGATACGGCTGCGATATTTTCTTCAGTTCGCACTCTACGTAAACGTGTTGGTGGTTTAATGTCCAACAATGTAAATTTGGTGCGAAATTTTTTTACAATAGCCCGAATAGAAGCCTCAGTAGGTCGATTAAACTGACCATAAAATGGAAGAAGCGCGCGATGAACTTTCTTAACAGAGCACGCATTTTGGTAATAAAATTCAATAATTTGCAAGCGTTGTTCGTTTGTAAGACGATTCATGATTAAATTATAGACCAAACTGAAGATGTTTGACAGTGACACAAGATACAAAACGTGCGTGAGCTGTCAAAACTAGTGTTGCCAAAAAGATAATAGCAAAAAAATCACTCGTTATTTATAAAAAGATCTTATTAAGGTAAAAGCAAAACCAAAAGCTGAGGAAATTGAGCAATAACACTGAACAGCAAATTAAAAATTATAAAGTTTTAACGACTGATAACGATACAGGGGCCCAAAATATAATATGCCTTTAAAGCAGAGCTCGTCGAAGAGAAAGCTTTATAAATGAGAAATTACTCGTACTTTGATCATTGCTGCCTAGGTTTAGCAAAAAGTATTTTCAGAGCATTAATTTTCGTTTCATTTGTGACCAAGCATAAAGGTAGTATTATTCTAAGACAGTAATCTTTTACTAAGACCGTAGTCTTATACTAAGACGAAGAGCATCGTGAACCGTCTTTGTTTAGGCGCGAGGTATAACATAAGACGTCAGTTTATACTTAGATGATAGTCTTATACCAAGATAATTAGAAAAAGGTAGTCTTATACTAAGACGGTAGTTTTATACTAAGACGGTAGTTTTATACTAAGACGGTAGTATAATACCAAGACGGTAGTCTTATACTAAGACGGTAGTCTTATACTAAGACGGTAGTCTTATACTAAGACGGTAGTCTTATACTAAGACGGTAGTCTTATACTAAGACGGTAGTCTTATACTAAGACGGTAGTCTTATACTAAGACGGTAGTCTTATACTAAGACGGTAGTCTTATACTAAGACGGTAGTCTTATACTAAGACGGTAGTCTTATACTAAGACGGTAGTCTTATACTAAGACGGTAGTCTTATACTAAGACGGTAGTCTTATACTAAGACGGTAGTCTTATACTAAGACGGTAGTCTTATACTAAGACGGTAGTCTTATACTAAGACGGTAGTCTTATACTAAGACGGTAGTCTTATACTAAGACGGTAGTCTTATACTAAGACGGTAGTCTTATACTAAGACGGTAGTCTTATACTAAGACGGTAGTCTTATACTAAGACGGTAGTCTTATACTAAGACGGTAGTCTTATACTAAGACGGTAGTCTTATACTAAGACGGTAGTCTTATACTAAGACGGTAGTCTTATACTAAGAAGGTAGTCTTATACTAATGCCTTAATTCATTAAAAAAAATTCTGGCTTATAGCAGATTAATAAAACAAATTTCACGCTAAATTCGTTTTATAAGTCTCTTATTAATCAAAAAGTTTTTTGTGAACTAGGTTGTAAGACGGCAGTTTTAAACTATGATGGTAGTCTTATGGTAAGACGTTAGTGTTATACTAAGACGGTAGTCTTATACTTGAAGTTAGTCTTATACTAAGAAAGTATTCTTATACTAAGAAGGTATTCTTATACTAATACCTTGGATGCCTCTGTGGCTGAGTGCCTGTGGCTGAGAGCCTGTCAGTCGTGGGTTCGATTCTCGCCATAGAACCCGGGTGTTTGCCGCTAATCGCTTCGCGGGTTTGTTTTGTTTATGAAAAAAATAAAATAAAAATACGGTAGTCTTATACTAAGACGGAAGTTTTATACTAAGACGCTAGTCTTATAGTAAGGCGGTAATTTTAAGCTTATATGGTAGTCTTATACTAAGATGCTAGTCGTATAGTAAGGCTGTAGTCTTATACTAAAAAGGTTGTTTTATATTTAGTGGCAGTCTTATACTACGATAATAATAGTTCTTATTTAGATGGTACTTCTATGCTGTGGAGATATATATTGTATTATACTGATACGGTAGATTTGACTTAAGAAATAGTACCCCTTAAATTTTGTTTATAAGTTTATGTCATTATTTTTTAAATTCATACATTAAGTAGCAAATTTTGTTTGCTTATAATTTGTCATCTACCCAAATGAGATCATTTTAATAACAAATTCACTATTAAAATATTTAAAACAATTTTATTTCCGCATTTTCAAGTAAAACAAAATACAAATCGCACATATAAAGTCATTTAATAAAAATAAGTAGACATTCTCTCTTCGTGGCTGCCATACAGTTTCCAAGTAAATGGTTAATATAACAATATAAATGTCCCCTCAAACCAAATAATAATATTTTTACAGCAATTACAGCACGACTATAAACATTTTGGCTACAAAATTAGAAAAAGCAAGCGAAACCTCAATTGCACTTCAGCACACGTTGAATTAAGCACTTTAGAGTCACATAAATATTCAACTATTCATCTTTTCAAGAGTTGTGTATGGTAAGATGAATAAATAAATGATCGTCTGTGGTATATAAATGAATAGATGGATGGTACTTAGACTCTACTACTCGTTCTCTAAAGATAACATTTGTGTAATGATATCTTAGCCATTCAAGATTATATTTTTTATAAAAATATTCTTAACTCAAGTTTGAGCTTAATAGCTGGTTTAATTTGTCTGGTTTTGTTGTTGTTGTGTGTTTGTGTTCACCATCCCATTCATATTATTGTATTAAGCCTATAAAATTTCATTATGATAGTCTGATTTCATTTAAGCAAAATTGTACCACCATAAAAAGTATGTTCTTCTGATCAAGTGTTTCTTTTAATTCTTTTTCTTACTGTCTGCTATTGTCCACAAGAAGAATAAAAAAAATTTATATATTGTTTTGTATACGAGGCTTCTACGAAATGAATCATCTGGTCTTAAAGTTAGATGGGTAAATTGCATCTTTCCCCGCAAGTTTTGTTACAGGCTACTCTAAAGATACCCTCGTATTTATGGCAGGAGTACGAAAAATTGAAGAAGTACAAGCAAAAATAAAATCAAACCGATTTTGTTGTTATTAGTGTTGTTGCTGTACATTTTCAGTACATTATGACCTCTTGACTGACAATATCAAGACGCCTACACATTTGTGGTCTGCTTTGCTGTTGCGTTTGCTTCATACATACTCTCTTCAAACGACTTCGTTGAAGACTGTGGGAAATATTCATGAATTTTATTATATTGGAGGTAAGACTGAAAAACAGAACCCACAATATTAATTAGGTTTTGTTGTTACATTGTTGTTATTGTTGTTCTTCTATTATTTTTGTAGTTTAATCTAACATTTTTTAATAAAATAAAATTAGTATCAATAGAGAGAATACTGAAAATACTTTTATATGGTGAAGTTATAATAAAATTAGCACTTAAATACAATTAACTCGTTTGATTATAAGTAATAAAAAATGTTATAAATGTAAATAAGATCTATAAAGAAATGTGAATAGTCTAATATTACTTCAGGAACAATATTTAACAGCTTTGTTAGACATATTATTAAAAATATTCAAGCATTTATTATAACAGTTAAAACATTCAACAAATCAATTAAAAAGTTAATGAGTCCTATAAAAAATTCTGAGAACTCTCTCATGCAAGAAAGTTTTGTTTTTTTTTAAAGACAACATTAACAAAAGATTTTTTAAACAACAAAAGTTCTTAGAAAGCGTGCTTCCTAAAAGCATAAAACCTTTCTGCACAAAATTGTTCTGGTATAAAAAGTTTTGCTCTCTTTTAACAAAAGTAAACAAAGGTAAAAAAGCTCCGTACACACGCACTCACTCCCACCAAATAAATAAATTATTTAAAAGACCATGTGCTTGGAAAACACCTTGCCATATTGTTTGTTCGTTTGTTTGTTATTGGTTGCCAATAGCAACCATTAAGTAAATGAAAATGCCAATACATAAAATATTAACAAGAAATTCTAGATAAAACAGTTGAATATTTAACAATTCGGTGACAAGGAAACGGAAAACTAATCAAAAGAAATTCACTTTATACAAAGGAATTTTTCACACAATATTAGGACAACATAATTCACATCAATATTTTTAGTTTAGTCTGATTTAAGACTTAAACGCAACTACAGGTATTTTTTGCTATAAGAAATATATACAATTATAATAAAATTGTAACACTAGCGTTTTAAGAAGTAATTGACCTTTGAGGCAATGAACTTTTAATCGTTGGCAAATTGTGTAAAAGTATAAAAATAAAAACAACATTGACCGGTAACAAAAATTTATGTGTGTCATTTAAGGCATGATTACTGGAGCTGAAGGCCGGCAAAATCATACATTATTGGATATAAAGAAACAGCAATGGGCTAAAGAAAAGGGTTAGTAAAAAAATAAAAATAAAAAAATCCTTGCTTGAAAGTTATAAATCAATGTGAAGCATGAACTAATTAATAACTTTCAATGAAATTAGTACAAGTAAAATATGCAAAATAATTGCACAAAAAAAAAAAACTATGAAATATGTATTTCTATCAAAATTTTTTTGGTTAAAAGAAAAGATAACATAAAAATTCTAAAAATTGAAACTAGATTATATAAAATCTTCTTATAAAAAAAGTTGGAAAAGTCTAGAAATATATATATATCACTGAAAAGTTTTCTAAAATTTCTTTATAAGCAAACTTTTCTTCTTAAAACATTTTTTAATTTGTACAAGTTTATTGAGTAAACTTTATATGTTTTTCTGAATAAAAGCGCCGAAAGAAAAATTTACTAAATTTTGAAAAGTTATAAGAAGTTTGATGTAAATAAATTCAGTTAAGTGCAACGGTAGCTCGAACACTAAGGGTTGGTTCCGTACAAATACACATACATATATCCTTTTTTATTTTTGCCCTTTTTTCATTTTTGCAATTTTTTCGACTTGCTTTTTCATTAAAGTTTAGTTTTTTTTAGTTTTTTAGGCGATTATTTTTAGTTCTGGAGCTTGTTTCGTTTTCGTAATTTTTTTTTCGTTTTATTTTTATTGCGATTTTTCGTTTTTTGCGATTTCTTTTTTTTCAAATTTTTTTAGCTTTAGCGATTTTTTGTTTTTGGCGGTTTTCTGTTTTGAAATTTTTGTTCACTTTTTGACAATATTTTTAATTTTAACGATTTATTTTAGTTTGGGCGCTTTTTTTAGTTTTGGCGCTTTTTTCGGTTTGGGAATTTTTTCGGTTTTTGGTGATTTTTTTTAGTTTTAGAGATATTTTTGCTTTGGAAATTTTTTTCGTCGTGGCACTTTTTTCGTTTAAGCGATTTTTTTTTTAGTTTTGGCTCTTTAGCTTTTGCGTTTTTTTTTTGTTTTGGTGATTTTTTTTGTTTTGGTAATTTTTTTCCATTTTTAACGATTTTTTCCTTTTTTCACGATATTTTTAGTTATAGTGATTTTTTAAAGTTTAGGTGTTTTTTAGTTTTTAAGACTTTTTTCGGCTTTTTTATTTAGTTTTTGTTTGCGATCTTTTTAGGTTTAATAATATAGTGCGTTTTAGCGAATTTGTTTTCGTTTCGGCTATTCTCGCGATATTATTCCGTTTTCAGTTCTGGCGATTTTTTTTGTTTTTGCGATTTTTTTTCCAAAATTTGTGACTTTTCCGTTCGGCGATTTTTCTGTTATATCGATTTTTTCCATTTCTATAAATTTTTGTTCCCGTTTTGAAAATTTTTTCCGTTGAAACGATGTTTTTGGTTTCGGCTCTTTTTAACATTTTGCGTTTTTTTTTCGTTTTCGGTACTTCTTTCGTTTCGTGTTGTAGGGACCTTTTCTGCATTGTAGATTTTCTTCTTTTTTTTTAACGATGTACATATTCAGTTTTTGCAAATTTTTTCGCGTTTGCATATTACCGTTTTTGATTTTTAGCGTTTAAGCAATTTTAGTGTTTTGGCCATATATTACGTTTTGTCCATTTTATACCTATTGAACATTTTTTTCCGTTTTAGCGATTTTTGTTTGTTTCGGCGATTTTTCCATCTTTGACGATTTTTTATGTTTTCGCGACTTTTTTCGCTTTGAGCTGTAGCGAAATTTCTGGAGATTTTCTTCTTTTTTAACGATTAACATATTCAGTTGTGACGATTTTTTTCGTTTTTAGCATTTGTTCAAAATTTTTGTGACGTTTTCCGTTTTAGCGATTATTTTGCGATTTGGTATTATAGTACGCATTGAGCATTTTTTTCGTTTTAGAGTTTTTTTTTTGGTTTTGGCGATTTTTTTGGTTTGTCCACGTTTTTGTGATTTTTTTTCGTTTGAACGATTTTTTTTTGGTGTCTGTGATTTTTTCCACTTTTAGCGATTTCATCCGTTTTAGCGACTTTTCTTCGCTTCGAGTTGTAGCGGACCCTTTCCCATATTGGAACTTTTCTTCTTTTTTAACGATTTATATATTCAGCTTTGACGAATTTTTTCGTTTTTGGGATTTTTTCAACATGTTTGTTATGTTTCCGTTTTAGTGATTTTTTTCTCGCGATTTGGCAATATATTACTTTTTACACGTTTTAGAGATTTTTTTCGTTTTGACGATTTTTTCTGTTTGTCCACGTTTTTGCGTTTTTTTTCCTTTGAACGATTTTTTGCCTCTGTGATTTTTTCCACCTTTAGCGATTTCTTCCGTTTTGGTGACTTTTCTTCGCTTCGAGTTGTAGCGGACCCTGGAGCTTTTCTTCTTTTTTAACGATTCAGTTTTGACGAATTTTTTCAATTTTGTCATTCATTCGACATGTTTGTGATGTTTTCCGTTTTAGCGATTTTTTTTTCGCTATTTGGCAATATATTACGTTTTACACGTTTTAGAGATTTTTCCGTTTGTTCACGTTTTTGCGTTTTTTTTTTCATTTGAACGACTTATTTTGTTTCTCTGAATTTTTCCATCTTTAGCGATTTCTTTCGTTTTGGCGACTTTTCTTTGCTTCGACTTGTAGCGGACCCTTTTCCGTATTTGAGATTTTCTTATATTTTACCGATTTACATATCAGTTTTGGAGAATTTTCACCTTTTTGCAATTGTTTCCAAATGTTTGTGTTGTTTTCCGTGTTAGCGATTTTTCACCTTTTGGCGAGCAGTTTTTCTCGTTTTAGGGATTACAATTTTTTTGGTTTTTGCCATTTTTTTCGAATTGTTTCCGTTGTGATGATTTTTTGCTTGTTTTAGCGATTTTTTGCGCTTTTTTGTATCAGTGTTTTTTCTGTTTTGATGATTTTTTCGCATTGGTGTTTTTTTCGTTGCATCGATTTTTTGTGATTTCTTTCCGTTTTATCGATTTTTTTGCATAGTTTGTATAGTTTCTTTGTATAGTTTGTATAGTTTCTTCCGCTTTAACAATATTTCTCCATTTTGGCGATTTTTTTTCTCACATTTGTGTTTTTTCGTTCTGGCGATTTTTGCCCGAAACTTCCAAGAAACTATACTTGACAGATCATTTTAATATAGCGGACCGTTCGACGTATAAAGTCATTAAAAACAACAAAAACATGTGAAAACATCATATCTCAGTAATTCACGAACCGACTTCGATGATTTTCAATAGGAAAATTCTTTGGACATATTCGTTATTTAGGTAGTTCAGGAAATGCATTTCAACATGGGACAGTCGGACAAACGGACAGGCTGTCATCGTTATTTCCACTTCACTATTTATAAGGACCGAAAGTATAAATACTTTACAGGGTCGCAAACGGATATTATATATGAGATATTATTTTTCAAAATGGTATAAGTCTACTTTATAAAAAAATTAGTTAACGGTAATTTTAATTTTTACTAATTTTAATAGGACATGATTTAGTTATTAAAACGTTCTTTCTATATTTTCTGTTGTACAGTAGTGTTTGTTTTAAATTTCAAAACTACACTTTGAGAATTTTTCTTTACAAAATGGCTAGTTCAAGCTCGCAAAGCTTCCTATATTCTATATTTCTTTTAACTTAAAATTTAAAATGTTATCTTTGTGTCTCCCGATTTTTCTCCTTCAAGAGGAAATTGCCAAATTGGATGAAATGTTTTCATCCTCAATGCAATCATCATCTTCCACACATCATCACCAGCAAATAGAACGCACTTCCATACGGACATATTATTCCAACCTGGACCTTACACAGTCCACTCAACGTAATTCACGACAAAAATTATATCAAGAACATCAACAACAGAAACAACAACAACAACAACAACAACAACAACAACAACATCCCTTCAACAATAATATGCAAAGATTGGTACACAGTAACACCAACTCAAAGCAAAGACCGCATTTGCAACATTCCCAGCCAGCATTGGAACAGCAGCTTGTGAAAAATGGACAACATTATGATAACATGAATAATTATATTCCGCACGATGAAGAAGACCTTTTAGATGATATAGGAAATGAATCAGATTTTGAGGATATTGGAGAGACCCTTTCTTATGCAAAAATGCGCAGAAATAGCTATCAGCCTGCCAGAGCTCCTTTGTTAAATCAACGTCATAATAGCACTAGTATGATGCGCCAACAACCCGGTCAAGGTAAATATACTTATGTAGAGTTAATGCCCAATACTTTGCAAACAGCCAAGGGTAGAATACAAAATCCAAATACAAATATGCAACGTATACGCAGTCCTAGTTTGCCTGTTATACGTCACCGGGGTGATTATTTAAATTATAATCAACAACAACAGCAGCAACAACAGCAGGCTAAAATTCCTTTAAAGTTGACAAATAACACACAACTTGTTAGCGTGGATCCTGGTAACCAGCAGCAACAGCAACAACATCGACTAAACAATCAGTTACAACAATTACCAGGAAATCCTATACACAACGGTTGTCAGGAAGAAGATACTTCAGGATATTTAAGTGATTCTCCCAAATATATTCACACCCCCAATATTTGGTTTAATGATGGTGCCAGCCGAGGGGAGAGTGTAGCAAGTGCTGTTGATAGCAATAGTTTAATATCACATGAAGGTATTGATTGTGTGGCCAGAAGAGAAAAGCGATCGATAATGAATCCACACCAGCAAATTATGAGAACTGTAAAAGTTCAGCCACCACAAAGTGATGAAAATGTTTTAAATAAAACTTACATTGTGAAAGGCAGGGGTCCTCAGCAGCAATTGTTGGTATCTTATGACAATGATGATGGCTTGGAGGTGCTGGGGAATGCTAAAAGCTACCAGCAAGGAGGGTGAGATTGTTTACTTAGTGAAATTTTTATATTGTAATTTTAGTTTATCTTCCAGCTACTATCAGTCTTCTAACTCACCTTCAACTCCTAATCGTGATGTTTCTACTTCAAATACTTATCAAATTCATCATACCGATGACTCGGAGATTTATACTAAACACACCCAGGAGGAACATGAAAGAGCCAAGTGGTGTTATAACCAAACCCAGGAGGCTCAGAGCAAACAATACCAGCAGCAGTGTGGTCCTGGTTGGCTAAGTCGCGGTCTTCATGATCTTAAGGATAGTGAAGATGATGCACAATCTTCGCAGTCATCTTCTTATTTGAGGGGGCAAAATGCTCCAATTGAGCCCCATGTAATGGCTGAACGTTTGGATAAGAAGCGCAAAGCGGCCGAATATCATATGGCCATTAAACAGCAATTGGAAGAAAGAGAATCGATGCGAAGATGGGAAATTGAAAGACACAGACAGGAGGAAGAATTGGAAGAAGAGAGAATAAAAAAACAAAAGCAATTGGAACAGGAACGCTTGGATATAGAGCGTAAACAACAATTGGAAAAGGAAGAAAAGCAAAAAAGAAAACAACAGGCCATGCTGGATGCTCTGGTAAAGGCAGAACAGGCAGCTAAAATGGAAAAACAAAAGAAGAAGAATCAAAAATTCAAGCTAGAGGAAAAGGAGAGACAGGAAGTCCATGAAATGGAAAAACCAGATTTGAACAAAAAACCAAATAGCGAAGAAAGTTTTAAGGAAACTACAAAAAATAACGCCACAAATGAAAATGAGCCAACAACTGAAGCCCAAATAGACAAGCAAAGCAAGAAGGAGCCAGATATACAGCAAGAGGAGAAAGTTTTAATAGGCACTCCCATAAATCTAAGAAGAGCTTTTAGCAAACCCATAATAGCACCACCAATAGGAGAACCAAAGAAACTAGAAACTCCTGCAGCGGAAAATGTTATGATAATGCAACCCGCTACTCTAATACCACTGCCCGTTACTTCGGATATTTTAGGTTTGCAAACAGCCATAGGGAATTTACAAATAGCCACCTATTTAATGCAACAACATCTCAAACCCACAACGGCAGCTTCTACAGATGACTTTTCCAAGACTACAGCAGGAGCCTATACACAAAGGACAGATAGCACCATCAACACAGAAGATGATTACCGGCCGGATAAAAACAAAGAAATTGAAAAGTCTACACAAACCCTAAACGATTCAATTGATGAAAGCTCCCAAACAATAGACAAGCCTTTACAAGATGATGATAACCTTCAAAAAACTACACATTTTTCTGAGACAGTAGAAGATCTAAATCACATGGCTTTAATACCTTTAACAAAACGTCTAAAACAAAATATTAGTGAATCCTCTGAGGACTCCAAAGATACGCAAGACACCAAAATAAGTCTAGATGTAGAGACCCAAACAGAGCTGCCCTTAAATTGTGATCTGTGCTTATTTCATGATAATTTCTATAAAGTTTTGCTCAAAAGGGAGGTATCTACGACCACAACAACACATACAGCCAAGATCAAGAGTAAACCTGCTAAAGAAGCTGATAAAGATCAGGAAACTACGACTA
This sequence comes from Panzeria rudis, assembly GCA_956483635.1. NCBI lineage: Eukaryota > Metazoa > Arthropoda > Insecta > Diptera > Tachinidae > Panzeria > Panzeria rudis. The sequence continues at coordinate 17,222,194 of OY101451.1, read as the reverse complement.
CCACGACAACAACTACTACCACAACTTTTAAAGCCAAATCTAAAGATAAAAAGCGTAATATCAAAGACACACATAGCAAAATCGATGAACGTCCCAAATGGGGTGTTAATCGGCCCATTGTGCAGTATGTTAAGGCTAGTGATCGTGATCCTTTCTGCTTGCGCAATAAAAAGAAACATTGTCAAACAGCAGCAACTAATAAGCATTCACGTTCACATTCGGTTGATTCTAGGCTAGAGAATCATATCAAAGATGCTAATGCTAAGGAAGAAGATGGAGAAAATGATAGCAGTGAAAATTCACCAGAACAAGAAGGTTTCCTTCTTAAAGCCCGTAATGTATGCACAGAAATATTACCCATCAAAACAGATGAAAAGGGACGAATATTTTTGAATTTTCGTGAAGCCAGTGCCATTATGAATGAAGATGAAATTAAGGATAAATTAAGACAGAAGTATTTTAATTTTGGCAGAATTTTGCCCAGACGCAGCTGGGCCTCGGCTACACAACATGCTGGCATAAATTACACGATATCACAAGTGGGCGATATAAATGGAGATTAAAAGAACAGCTTTTTCAAATATGTAGACTCAAAGTACTGAAAGAGAAATATTTAATAAAAATGAAAATTTTTTGCACTTTTCATAAGATATAAGAGAACATAAATCTTATTAAAACTGGGCAATATGGCAGTAAAATGCGGAAAACCCCACATTAAACTAAAGTTTCATATAAAATGAAAACTTAAACTCAACACTATACAACAATTTCGAACTTTTTTCAAAATTACGGGGTTCTGTAAACCAATTCTGGTACAGGAGACCAAAACAAAATATACGTGTATCGGCGTTTTGCGAGATGTCATCGCAATTTTATTTTGGGGGGGTTTAAAGTTTCCTTCCTTTTGGCCTGATCGTGCAGGATATCGGCACATGAAACTATATGTTCTTTACATCTAAGGTGTAGGGTATGTTCAACAACTTTGTGGAAAATATTAAACCAAACATTTTTCTGGAACATTTTAACGGTATTACTCTTTGCTTTATGGGTCTTTTTGTACATTTCTTAAAAAAAATGGCAAGAACTCCCCTTCACCGGTGATGTAGTGGGAGAAAATGTTCTACAAAAATATTCCACATAGTCTTGTACATAAAAAAGCTTTACACATCTTATAACTTAAATGTAAGCCTTAGAAGATTTTCCATGCCGAGTACGAATTGTTCATAAGTACGAAATTAACCCTTAAGCACATTTTAAGTTTTGCGTGATTTCTAGTGTCCCAATTAAGTTTGGAGCTTGGGTCTCTTAAAAGACCTGTAGTAAAATTGTATGGCAAATATTTTTGTAAAACATTTTAGCCTCTTATATCGCCGCTGAAGAACAGTTTTTTGCTAATTTTTTAGAAATGTTAAAAAAAATGTTAATCGTAGCGTTTTACATAAAAGTGCTAAATACATCTAATATACCACTTAAAAAAATTTGTCACGAAATAGAATACAAGAGTTTTTTTTTTATAAATTCTTACATTCATTTTATTGCAACGTTAATTCTTGGCTAGCCGAAATCTCCTCTATCTGATTTCGAACATTCCAATCTTAATACAAATTTGAGTTTATATTAATTCAAATAATGAATTAAAAAGCCGAAATAATATATTCAGTGCAAAAATAAATTACGTAAAACTTACTAAAAGTTATATGCATGTTTGCTTCTCTGTTGTCTGCTTGCAACTAAATGCACTCAAATGACTAAGAAAACCACTTTAAGCATGTACATATAAACACAAACAAACAGCTTTGATCCTTGGTATTCATACAAATGCCCATCAAAGGAAAAACAAAAATAATAAGAGCTTTTTGTGAGTATTCGATCAAAGCAGATAGAGGAGACATCGGCTAACCAAAAATTAACGCTTAAATAAAATTAATGTAAAAATTTACAGAAAAACTCTTGTGTTCTATTTCGTGACAACAATTGGTTAAATAGCTGATATATTTCAAGAACAATCAAATAAATCACACTTATATATTCTTTTTAAAGAAACAGACCCTTATTTATTTCAAGAGTACGCAACCATAATCGAATAACAAAAATAGCTTTATATATTTTTTGTTGTTGTATTCTTTAGTATAGACACATCGTTTTGACGGTGATGTTGGCTGACGTTGCTTATAAAACAAACGATGTTTTTTTAGAGCATGACAATTAGAGAGAAAAAAATACATTTGCTTAATTCACAGTAATTTGTATCGCCGATCTTGTATCAAATGCACTTTTTGTTTATTTGTTTGTGAACACCCAGGGCGTATTGTTTGAGTTTATATCTTGTATAGGCAAAATAAGAACAAGCACCATATAAATACTATCTGAGAGTACATAGAAATACTCTCTGAGTATCGTATAAATACGATTTTTGCAAAGCATATGAAATGAAAGTTACCAACAACATATGAACAATATGAAAATTACCAACAACAAATTTTACGCTATTGTATTTAATACTATAATACAATCGATACAAAGATACAAGAAGTTTCGTGAATTAATCAATTATTTAATATTTTTAAGTAATTAAAATGTCTCTTCAAATGATTATCCACGAAACATTTTGCTCTACCTTTTTGTACGTTTAATATTTATTTCAGATTTTCTTTTCTTCCCTTTCTCATTATTAATAAAAAGCCTAATCTCTGAAACGAATAAATTTTTTCGCTTTTTATTGAATTTAAAAAAATACTCAGCTAGAGTTGCTGTCTATAATAGAACGGATAGCAAATAATTTAATGTGTTATAATTTTCTTATGATTTATTTTTATATTATTTATATTAATGCAATCAAAAATAAGTTTTATTTTATCGAATTTTTTTAATTTTCGTATTGGGTCACACCCGTCTGTCACACCTGTCTGTCACACCCGTCTGTCACACCTGTCACATTTTAAAAATAGTTTTTTCTTAGGAAAACTGATTTTTTGTCAAACAGTAAATACGTAATACAGCTAAAAACACTATGAACAGACAGTTATACCAAAATTATTGTGTATGTTATAGTAAAAATTTTACAGAATTTATGCTAAACGTCATAAATCTTTAAAACTAAGATTTGTAAGGTCACACCCGCCGCAGCTTTCTGACGACCATTCTGAGCAGGAATCGTGTTTTCTCAGTGTCTACCCGTTATTCAACGACTTTAAGCTGAATAGCCTTGCGAGTCGCAACCTTTTTTTTCAAGTAAAAAATTTTATATTCTTTATTTATAACAAAAAATATGTGTGAAGTGAATGGAATTACTCATTTCAGAAACTCAAAAAATTCTAAGATATACTAAAATTCTAAATTTTTTAAGCTTACTACCATAAAGATGTAATATTTCCCCCAGGATGTTAAGTAATATGTTCCAAAATATTACATATTTGCAAAATTGTACTTTTTCTTTCAAATGTTTAGGGCACCCATATTTTCTTTAATTTTAAGTTTCTATTTATTTTGTAGTTTCTTATTAAAAAATTATTGCCCCTACTTACTATTTATCCTTTTTCTGTAAAAGTATACCGCTTTTCTTTTGCAGTTTGCTTTAAAAGTTACCAATTTATAAGAACATTTTATTACTCTTCCACTTAAAAGTTTTCTAGCTTATTTTTCTTATACTTTTATTGCCATCATAAACCTTTCTACAACATGAACTAGTTTAGCAAAAACATCAGTGAGGCTAGCTACGCCCCGCCTAAGGATTTATATGCCGTAAAATCTAAAAAGTTAAAACTATTTAAACAACATTGTATCACAAAAAAGTCTAAGGCTGTAAATCATCATTGATACACATAAAGTTTGAAGCTTTTCAAAAAGTTGTATGTCTATCTATCTGGTTTTGTTGCAGCCAACTGAAAGTGAAAAAGTTTGGAAAACAATTTTACTTAAAATTTGTGTTTTTGTATGAGTGCTTTTTTTTGTGTGTTGCGCTTTGTTAAACTACTGACATAACAAGTGTTTAAATATTTATGACCTAAACAACATAAATATTTTTGGCTTTTTGTTTCGACTTTTGTTAACACCAAAAACTGACAGTTGCAATTAAACTTATGCAAAAAAAAGCGATAAATGTCAGTTGAAAGATACGTATGATTTTGTTTGCCTCATGCGAATGGTTCAGTTGTTGATGAGACTATATTGGTGGTGGTTGGTGCTTTATTTTTTTTTTCTCTTCTACTTTTTGATTTGTGCACCTTTCAACTCTGTGTCGGAGTTTTATGATATATGGTATTAACAGAAAGATTTCATAAAAATCTAAAAACGGTTTTTTTTCGTTTCGTTACATGCAATATATAATTTTTATATGCGTATGAAAATTATGTTGCAAGGTAGCAAAATATTGCAAAATATATTAAGAAACAAAACGACGTTGACTTTTTTTATATTGTTGCTTAAATTAATAAGTTAGTAAATAGTTAAGATTAAAATTTCTGTTTAAAATTAGGTATCAAAGGTAAGTTTAATTAAGCAGCCATGAGGAACAGTTTATAAGAGGTGGTGCCGTTTCTGTTTGCTTTTTTCAAACTTTCTTGTACGAAGTTCCTTGTGGCTCCTTGTGCATATCACAGTGCAACACGAAAAAATATAACCATATAGGGACACCACTACGTGATAAAAGAAAAAAAATTCCGTGTCCCCCTGTTTTGCCCCAAGTCATGCACTTTTTTTATTGGCCCCCAAAAATTTGGAGCCTCGGTGTCATTTTTGCAAAAAGCTGACAATTTTCTCAGGCTTATATCTTGCAAACCGTTCAGGATTTTGATTTACTCTCTGAATTTACTCTCTGTAGCTCTTGTCATAAAGAACAAAAATTGTGAACATCAAAAAAGCTTCATGCTAAGAATCATTCCTAGGAAGTTGATATATTCTAAGAAAGTTGTTTACTGAGATCTTAGGTACATTTTTGTAGTTGCTTGTTTCCTTGAATTTTGAACGGTTTGCTACCTATGGACCTAAACAGGAAAAAAAGGTAAAAAATCTAATTTTTTAAAGTTTTTTGCGATTTTGATCTTGAAGATGAAGTTTTTTGATTTTATATGTTCACAATTTTAGTTCTTTATGACAAGTGCTACAACTGTACTTCAGAGAGTAAATCGAAACTCCAAACAGTTTGCAAGATATAAGCCTGAGAAAATGATCAGTTTTTTGCAAAAATGAGATCGAGGCCCCAAATATTTGGGGGCCCATAAAAACAAGTGCATGACTTGGGGCAAAACTGGGAGACATGGGTCTTTTTTTTTGTCTTTTACCACTTAGTGGTATCCGTATATGATCATATTTCAAAAAAAACTTCATCTTCAAGATCAAAATCGCAAAAAAATTTAAAAAATTCTATTTTTCACTTTTGCGGCTATTTAAACGGTGCTAAAAATCATTCCTAGGAAGTTTATATATTCTAGTAAATTGTCTATTGAGATCTTAAGTACATTTTTGTAGTTGATTGTTTCCTTGAATTTTGAACGGTTTGCTACCTATGGACCTGAACAGGGGAAAAAAGTAAAAAAAAATCGTGTTTTTTAAAGTTCTTTGCGATTTTAATCTTGAAGATGAAGTTTTTTTGATGTAACGAATACTAGTAAGGAATATGAGTAACAACAATTCAAAACAAATGCAACAGACCAGCGCGAAGCTTAAAATCCTTAAAATTTTCAGTGTTGCCGCTTTGGTATTTGCGCGGTTTTCGGTGTTGCCGTTATTTTCCGGGGAAGTTCTACGATTTTGTTAAGAATTTTGTCCTAGTTTTTGGTAATGCAAGGAACTTCTGGTTTTCGGAATTTTTGTCCTTATTTTTTTGGAATCAGGAAACCTTCTGGGATTTTAAGGAGATTTTTGCCCAATTTTTTGGGAATCCCATGACTAGGTTTGTGTCGTGGCAAATGCTTATTGCCCTTGCTAAATGAAGATGTGTCGACTAAACACCAGGTGGTTCAGGTAAATTCTTGAGAAGTATCGCCGATGTATCGCATAAGTATCGCCTAAGTTTCTTCCAGGCGATAGTTGTTTTTTTGCTCACGAATTGTCTTCGTTTTTCATCTAGAGATTACTATCCTTGTTTACTTGGTAGGTGAAATTTTTGTTTTTAAATTATAACTTTTACTTTTGGTGGGGCTCATGGCGCCGAATGCGATGACTAGGCGGACTGTGTCGAAGGGCGATAAAGATGAGGGTGCGTCTGACATAGCTACCGAACGTGGCCGCCCAAAGCTTGTCGGCCGAAAGTGATCGACCGAAGCTTTCCTGCCAATGGCATAATGACGAAATGGCATTACTTCGAAAGTAGCAGGCTGAAGACGCACAATGGTTCCAATTGGAAAAAATGGTAATAAATCTGTATCTTAGAAAATTGCGATCCGATTACAAAACGATGTATGCAGAAATCATAGAGGGGGACCTAAGCTTTACGAATCTTGAAATAAGGACATCCGAGTTACAATACACGTTAAGCTACAGGCTGCTAAAGCTGACTAACACGGTCTCATAACTTTTACAAATATTATCCGATTTCAATTTTATTAAATTTAAAATTGGTGTAAAGTTTATAAATAGATAAGGAAAATACCGTTTATTATATTACAATATCTTTAATATTTTCAAAGATATTTGGCTTTGAATTTTAAAAATTAGTTATTTTGGCCTCGACTTTGCTCTCTATTTGATCAATATCTCCGGTAACAAACAGCATAGCTAAGATTTTCTAACAATATTCTATAATTTTTAACACAATTCTTGATAACACACTTGTCGTTAAAAGCAATCAAAGTCAAGATTTTTAAATAAGAGAAAAAAAACTGCTAAATTTTGACAAAAATAAGCTTAATTGTTCGACGTATTTTTTCAATTTTTTAAACTAAAATTTGTATTCTCAATATTTCAAAAGAATACATATCGACGGCCTATATTCAAAAGCCTCTATATATTGGATTTTGAGGAAAATCACTTTTCGATGGCAAAGTATTGCGTAAAATAAGCCGCATCTATTTAATAAATGTAAAAGTGAAAACATTTTTTTTTTTGCAATTTTATCGTCATTTCTTTACGCAGTTAGTTAGCTTTTTACGAAGGCAAAATCCTCTACCTCATAAAATAAACTCAATTTAAATTGAAGTCATTTGATTTTCTTATGATCTCGTACGTTGCAACATCACAAACAATCCCCAACATTGATTAGTGCTATTTTTTCATATCGACTTTGACTTTTGTCAAGACAAATCAATGGCTCGTGAAGACGCCATGTTACGTATGAGTGATATAATGGCCTACGCCGATAGCGGAAGGCGACAGGAACTTCGTTCCAACCCGGTGTCGCATGACGCATATGGAAATATTTTGAAACATAATTATATTAAATAAAAGATCAGTCTATTCTGGAATAAAAAGGATCTCGCTGATAAAAATAACACTTTGAACTAAAACTGTTATAGATCCTTTGATTTGCTTTTTTTTTGTTCACCATCCATCACCCTTGTCTTTGCCATCAAATAAAAATTGCAAATTATAAACCTATTTGTCATTCAAAAAAACTTAAATTAATGATTTATTTTACTTGAGATTAAAATAATTCTGTAGTTTTATGATAAATCTAATTATTGTCTAACTTATTCTAATAACAAGCCCTCATTCACATGACATTGGCTTTGTCAAAAGGCATTGTTGGCTGGGTTATAAACAGAAAATCTTAATTCGAAAACAAAAACAAAAGAATTTTTAATTAAACTTTTTTTTACTTTAACTTTAATAATAAATGAAGAAAAAAAAATAATTTAATAATATGATTGTTATTGTCACCTCGAAGTTGTACAATGAAACTAGAACACATGTGGGAATATCTCGTGCCTTGTCATAATGCACATTAAAACAATCAAAATGCAAAAATAAAAAAAATATTCCAACAGCAACAATAAAACTTGTGAGTACTTATAAACCTTCCAGCATCATACAAAATGCTGTAGACAGACAAGTTTGAATATATTCTTTCTTGGTAATTTTTTCTATTTATTTCTCGATCTTTATTTTGCTGTCTTTTATTTTTCTAAGGTCAATTTTATTAAGTTGCATTGAACTTGTTGTATGCAATAAGAAAAAAAATTAATTGCGGTTACACAATAGTTTGCATAAATAGTTATGTGGAAGAGAGTTATAAAATTATATATTATAAAATTATATATTATTGGAGAGAACTAAGAAATGTTAAGGACCTTGGACTTATTATATATCAGAACAGTGTGAATATCTTTAAATCTACAAAGGAAATTACAAATTAATTAGAAAAACTATTTATTAATCACGTTATACAATCTCCTCTAGGGAAAAGAATTTTGCTCAGTAATAACTGAAAAGACTTCAGGCACATACTTTGTAAGGTGTAAAAAACCAAATAGCACTCACTGTACAACAACAATAACAAGATGCTAGCGTCTGATTCTGGAGGACTAGACTTTCGTTAATGTTTCTTATTGCATCAATATGGCTTTTATTTATTTTTTCTCTGGGTGTATGAGTCGTGTTCAACACTTTTATGTAAAACACCACGTTACACACTTTTGTAGAACATTATAGTCTTCTACCTCTTCGCGTTATGGTTCATTTTGTCCCTTTCTTAAATAAGAGGCAAACATATTCCTCGTTCTGGTTTACATAAAAATGGTGGACACATCTTACAGCATAAGAGATATTCTATGCCGTTTCAGTAGAACTATATGCAAAAGGAGGTGAAGTTTGACGACATCTAAAAAGAGTCCCAGATGTAAACTTTAAAATGATACTTCGTTATCTCAGCGGACCAGCAATTTTTATATTACATATTGGAGGTAACAATTGATGAAAGTTAAAAATTAAAAGGTGTTCTAAAGCGGGCAGCGAAATATGTTGAAATCCTAATGTAATATACAGACACTTAATATGTAGTGCTTGATATTATCAAAGTTAGCGATTTAAAATACCGACTACACCAATAAATACTGCAATTTAAATAAAATATAAATTAAAGGGTATTTAATCAGTTAATGTAATTTTGACTTAGTAATTTTGACAATTATCTGTATCTTGAAAGCCGTGAGAGGCAAACTCTTTAAATTTTCACAGCTTGTTCAGTATTTTTAAGGAAACAAACTAAATATTCAATGGTATTTCATTAGGTAATGTAATTTTCAAACTAAGCTATATATTATGAACCGTAGACACTTGAAACCAACAAAAATAACAATTAATGGGTAAATTAATAATTAAAAGGTATGCCTTCAAGAGCTGCAAAGAAAAAGGCGCAAAGTTAATCGCCAAAACAAAAAATCGCTAAAATGAAACAGCTAAACGCAAAAAATTAAGAAACACACAAAATTAAAAAAAAAAGTTAAAATGAAAAAAAGTCCAAAATGAAAAAAAAACTTAAACGAAAAAAGCAGCAACGCGAAAAAAATCGCCGAAATGAAAGAAAACTCTAAAAAGAAAAAAGCATAAGAACGAACACAGCCGCAAAAAAGCGCCAAAAATCAAAAAACCCAAAACTAAAAAGAAATAGCCAAAACAAAAAAAAATCGCTAAAATAAAAAAGAGCTGAAACGAAAAAGCACCAAAACGAAGAACTTCAAAAACTTAAAACTAAAAAAATTGCCAAAATGAAAAAACATTGCCAAAAATAAAAAAATCGTTGAAACGAAAAAACGCCAAAACGAAAGAATCGCTAAAACAGAAAATTATGCCAAAAAAATTGTAAAATCCCAAGAACAAAAAAACGAAGAACGAAACGAAAGAACGAAGCCAAAAAACGAAGAAAAAACGCCAAACATAAAAAAACCTAAATAAAAAAAAAAACAAAACGACAAACTTCGTTAAAACAAAATAAACTAAGTAAAGTGCGACTTTAGCTCGCACACGAAGGATTCCGTACGAATACACATATATCACTTATCGTTTATGCATTTATTTCATTTTGGCAATTTTTTCATGTTGCTTTTTTGTTTAATTTAATTTTTTTAAGTGTTTTTGTTGATTTAGCGTTTTTTGGCACTTTTTTCATTTTGATGTTTTTTGTTTGTTTTTTTTTGTGATTTTTGGTTTTCTAAAATTATTATTTTTGGTTTTGACGATTTTTAGTTTTGGTGATTTTTTTGTTTTGGCGTATTTTTTGTTTTAACGTTTTTTCGCTTTTTAACAATATATTTAGTTTTAGAAAACTTGCCAAAACAAAGAAAAAACGCCAAACATAAAAAAACGATAAATGAAAAAATGTCCAAATGAAAAAAGTGCTGAAACGAAATAAATTCGAAAAAAGGGTATTCATTCGTACGAATACCCTTTTCGTTTTTGCCTTTATTTTATTTTGTTTTATTCATTTTGCACTCTTTTAATTTTGCTTTTTCTTTTAATTTTAGTTGTTTTATTTTTAAAGTTTTTTGTTGATTTAGCGATTTTTTGGTTTTAGCGCTTTTTTCATTTTGATTATTTTTTGTTGTTTTTTTGCGATTTTTCGTTGTCTACAATTTTTTTCTTTTTTGAAAATTTTTTAGTTTTGTTGATTTTGTTCGTTTTGGCGTATTTTTTTGTTTTAACGCTTTTTCGCTTTTTAACGATGATATATTTAGTTTTAGCTATTTATTTAAGTTTTTCAAAATTTTGTTAGTTTTGGCGCCTTTTTCTAATTGTTGGTGATTTTTTTAGTTTTAGCGATTTTTTTGGTCTTGTCACTTTTTTGGTTTTTTCGGTTTTAACTTATTTTTTTTTTAATTTTGGGGTGTTTTTCTTGTTTTGGCGTTTTTTTTGGTTTTGGTGATTATTTTCCATTTTTGGAAATTTTTTTCGTTTATTAACGATATTTTTAGTTTAAGCGATTTTTTATGTGTTAGTGCTTTTTTCGTTTTGACGACTTTTATCGTTTTTTTGCGTTTTTTTAGTTTTTGGCGATCTGTGGTGCTTTTTTGCGTTTTAGCAATTTTTTTATTTTGGTGCTTTTTTTCTTTAAGCGCTTTTCCATTTTGGCAATTTTTTGCTTTGACATTTTTTTTTGTTTTTGTATTTTTTTAGTTTTAGCGTTTTTTAAAATTTGAAGATTTTACCTCTTACGGTTTCCAATATACAGCAAATTGTCTAAATTAGATACACTCTAAAACACTTTTGTTGAAAATTAGGTGGACAATAGTCGGCAACACTTTACCGATTATTATCGACCTAAAATTACACACGCATTATTTTTGAGCAAAATGGTTTTACTAAAAAAAAAAACGATTGGCTGCGTGCTGGTTTGAACAGCGACCTCCTGACTGATAGTCTGACGTATCCACCATTCAGCCTTAGCCGTATTATACTTTATGTAAACTTTTTTTCCACTTGGACTAAATATGTTTAATTTGAAAGGTTTTTTCTTTAATAAAATAACTACAAAATCGATGTAATTTTAGACAAAGAGAAATTTTCAACACAAATTTAGACAATATAGGATTGTACATTTGAGTGTATAAGTAAGTGTCTGTATATTACATTAGTATGTCAACATTTTTCGTTGCTCGCCTTAGAACACCTTTTAATTTTTAACTGGCATATACTTGTAGCGGCCAAAGTTTTATATATTTTGTGAAAATTTCAGGTCCGTAGGTCCGTTGTATGGCTCCCGAGAGAACAGCATGTGACACAAAGACAGACGAACGGACAGACAGACGGATAGCGTAGCGAAAACAATTAGGTTCCTTTACACTTTTGGTGTACGGAACCCTAAAAATCCCCTAAACAAAAAATTGCTAAAATTAAAAGGCCCCAAGAACAAGGGGATATACATATGTATTGGTATTTGTTCGGAACCCTTCGTGTGCAAGTCAAAGTCGCACTTTACTGAACTTATTGCTATCACATTTCAGCAAACTTGTTTATTAAAAAAGTTAATTTTGTTAAAAGATATGAACTCAAAATATAAATTAATTTGAACAAAATTTTTTTTAAATTAATCAATCAATATTTTTGGTTTTTTAAAAATAATTTTTTCTAATAATTTGTATAATTTATAAACACTTAATTAATTATAAAGGCATCCTAAAAAAAATTAACTTAATTCCAATAACAATAATGTTAATATTTTTGCGCTTTTTAAAGAATAACCTTGAAATGTGTTTGGGTTCTGATTAAAAATCACTCTATGACAAGGGGCGTTCTCATGTTATTTTTAGTATTTAATTACTGGAAATTTTTTCTAAACATTTTTCATAAGCAAGTTTGTTTGAAAAAAAAAATATGTATATATATTAAAAGAATAATTATCATTTTGACAGCAATAAAGATGTTCTTAGCACAGAAATACAAGTAAAATATTTATTAACAGCTAGTTGCAGCATATGATTATTTAATAACTCAGCAATTAATAAGCCAAACTCAGCAATTAATTTTATCAAGATGATGCCAGAAGCGCCATATAGAAAATTTGTTGCATAAAGTTGTTAAAATCTGCTTTGTTCATATCAAATTTGTATCTTCAAACTGGCTAAAAGCTCTCTACTTAATTTAAATTTCCAAAAGGGACTATATGTATTTGCATAGCTTTCTTGTAAAGTATTCTGTGAAGAATACAAATTTTTTTTCATAAAATATATAATTTTAGCTCTTTTTAGTGTCATTTCAAAACAATATTCTTAAACAATAAATGTTGTAATATTTATTTATATATATTTTTTGCTGTTGGTTTCTTAATTAAGTATTATATTGTTAATTAAAAAAAATATATTAAAAAAAAGTTTTTATTATCTTATTGTAGTTTTTATGTCTTATTATTTTTAATTCTTTTCAATTTATAAGTTATGATGTTGATTTAACTGAAAGATATATCTTTGGGTTAATGGGTCATGTTGATGTTTAGAAAAATGATTTTTTTAGCATTGTTATGACAGCTATAATGGTTAATTGGTAAAGCTATAAAGTAAAGAGTTATTAGCTTAAGTGTTTTGAAGTTTTTGTTTTAAAGACTTGCACACAGACTTTAATGCAATTGATTTTACTTGCTTTGTTTTCATCAGATTAAGGCATCTTTCTTTGTTAGCTTTGAAAGCTATTTATTTTCACGAGCATCATTTTGATAAACTTTTTAGTCCTCTAACTCTTCGTAATATGAGTCTTTTTGTTTCTTTCCTTTTACATAAGGATAAAAAGCTTCCCTTCAACTTCGATGTTGCGGGCCAAAATGTTTCAGAGGAATATCTCTCATAAAATTATATTATAAGTCTTTCAAAACACCAAAGCTCCAAACCCAATTTTAACGCCAGAAATTAATTAAAGCTAAAAATGTGTTTAAGGCTTAATTTCGTGCTTTATTACACTTGAGGTGTGATTTTTCAAAAGGGCTTATTTCCACTTCCGACCTTTAACAAACCCATGAAGGCCATTACCTCTGTAATGTTTAACAGTATCCTCTTGATCAAAATACATTACGGAGGAGGTACATTTTCGTGGACAAAAATCAAAGTTTAGTAAAAAATGCACATCTCCACCTAACTGTTAGAGTTTGATACAAAAAAACCAATCTTCTGTAGTCGCTCTAAGTGCTTACTTATATCGCCTGCGGGAACTGCACATGCGTTCCACTCCGCGCACAGCCTCATCAACCAGGGGGGTTACTCTGTAATTGGAAACGAAAGAAATGCTTTATGCACTGCAATGTAAATAACATACAAATGCGAACAGTTTACCTTTCACATCGCAGTACAGAGCAAACCCCCTTTGGCGCATTTTTCGTTTTGGCAACTGTTTTCGGTTTTTGGAGATTTTTTAACTTTGGCACTTTTTTCGTTTTTGCGATTTTTAAAATTTCTTGCGATTTTTTGTTTTGTTTTTTTCCTTTTTTTGGTGATTTTTTCGCATTTTGACGATATATATATAGTTTTAGTGATTTTTTAAGTTTTGGTGCTTTTTTTATTTGTTGTGGTGCTTTTTGCGTTTTAGCGGTTTTTTTTAATTTTGATGCTTTTTTACCTTTAAGCGTTTTTTTTCATTTTGGCAACTTTTGATTTTGGATTTTTTGGTAAGTTTGGAATTTTTAGTTATAGCGTTTTTTAAATTTCAAGAGTTTGCCTCTTACGGTTTCCAAGATACAGCAAAATTTCTATATTACATAGTCAAAATTACATAAAGTGATAGAATACTCTTTAATTTTTTATGGTTTTAAATATCACTGTTCATTAATGTAGTATGTATAATAATGCACAAGCTTTGTAAATTTCAAGTGTCTATATAATATAAATTCAGTAAAGTGCCTGGCACATGAAGCGTTCCGTACGATAACACATATGTCCCTCTTGGTGTTTGCCTTTGTTTTCATTTTGGCATTTTTTTCGCTTTGCTTTTTCATTTTATTTTAGTTTTGACGTTTTTTTTCATTTAGCTGATTTTGCCGTTTTCGTCGGCAATTTTTTATTTTTTGGCGATTTCTTTTTGTTTTTTGGGCGATTTTTTAATTTTAGCGATTTGTTCGTTTTGGCGTTTTTTTTTAAGTTTTTGTTTTCGTTTTTTGACGATATTTTTAGTTTTAGCGTTTTTTTTAGTTTTAACGCTTTTTCGGTTTAGGGATTTTTTTATGTTTTTAGCGATTTTTTTAGTTTTAGGGAATTTCTTTTTTGGTTTTCGCACTCGTTTCGTTTTGCCGATTTTTTCGGTTTTTGGTTTTTTTTAGTTTTGGTGCTATTTTCGTTTTGGTAGTTTTTTCCATTATCGCGACTTTTTTCGTTTTTTTACGATTTTCTTAAGTTTTGGTGCTCTTTTCGTTTTGACGACTGCTGTCGGTTTTAGGCGTTAAGCGGCCCATCCATTGTACAATATTCTTGCATATGTTATTGTACATATTATTGTCGTTCTGACCTATACTATGCAATAAATGTCACTATATTTTCAAAGAAAGTATGGCCCAATTCTCCTGACAGTGAAAAAGTAAATATAACACTTAACAATGTTGCCACCATATTACACAATTTTCCTTATTGTACAATAAAAATCAAAGGCATTTTGATTTTTGCCAATAAATTGTGCCATCTTCGAATATGACATACACATTGGCGATATTATTGTACAATACGAAAAATTGCACAATTATATTGCAAGTGGGTGGGCCGGGCCGCTTTATTTTTAGTTTTATGATGTTTATTTTAGTTTTCAAAATTTTTTGCGTTTTAGCAATATTTTCAATTTTGGTGCTTTTTGTTTTTTTAAGGGCTTTTTTTATATTATTGATTTAAAATATTTTAAATTTAATAGTAAAAATTACATTAACTGATCGAATACCCTTTAATTTAAATATCAGTATTAATTGATGTAGTTTATTCTACAGAGTACACCAACTAACACTAATTTAGAAAATTTAAAGTGTCTATATATAAGTGTCTGTATATTACATTAGTATTTCAACATGTTTCGTTGCTCGCTTAGGAACACCTTTTAATATATATCTGTCATATATTTGTTGTTGTAGCGGCCAAAGTTTTACTTATATAAATTTCAGGTCCGTACCGCTTGTGACAGATAGAAAGACATACAGACGGACGGACGGACGTACAGCGTAGCGGAAAAAATAGGGTTCCTTTACACTTTTGATGTACGGAACCTTAAAAATTTTGAACAAAATCTGAATTTTTCAAGATTTTAGTCGCTTTGAGCCGCCCCTAAACATTTTTCCATCGGCGTAAAAATTTGTACATACATAATAGCTTTTAGACGACTCAAATATTTACATATACGAAGTGAGAACTAGAATCAGAGCACTTTTTTAAAATATAGGGCTCTTTTTATAATTCCTTGTAAAAATATCACACAATTGAATAAAATCCCTTTAATCAAGCGACTCCTCTATTAACTGGTAACTCTGCTGTAATTGCCAAAAAATTTAGTTTTTACGTGGTCGCCATTAAAATCAATCGCTAAATGTGTTAGTCCGGTAACGTTATTCTCTAATAAGTTAAAAGTGTTAAATAAATATTAAAATATTAAGTAATAAATGGAATTAATATAATTTAATATAAAATCAACTAAAATGCAATAAGAAAGTGTTAATATAAAATTTTTATAAAAGTAAATCTTGAATAAGAAATGTGTATGTACATATAATTGGTTTTGCATGTTGAAGTACAAATGCAAAAGTTTGATGTTCTTGTTGTTATTAGTGGTATTTTAAGTGTTTTTTTTTTATGGCCCTCAGTTGCATTTGGGTGTGTGTGTGTGTGTTATTGTTGTTTTGTTTTTGGGCATGAAAGAAATGCAAGAGAAAAAAATTAAAATTCTCAATAGCAAAAGCAGAGCAAATTTGTTTGTGTTTTGTTTACAAAACAAGGCATCACGTGTTTTTCATGGTGTTTTTGTCATATTAAATAGTGCGTGTTAGAGTTGCCATTACATAATTAAAATATGAGTAAACGGGTTTCTATTCGGGCGTTTAATAAATAAAAATTAATTAAGTGCAAGTATTTCTATACTAAATTAAGAGGTGAGTAAACTTAAAACATACTATGAACAGAGTAGTGTTGTCAATTATTCTAGTTTTATAATTGTGTGAATAAAATATCATAATTTTTTTCTGGTTTGAACAGCCGAATAATTTAAAATTTTTTTTTCGAATGTTCTAACGAATAAAAAGAAAATTATCCGAATTACCATGTTAATATATTCTATCACTTGATTTGCCTTTTTAAAGGCAACCTTCAGCCAAACTCCTTCAACATAGTATTTCTTCGATTGAATTAAGATAAATTTTGTTTACGTATTTTGTTCTTGGGCCCATGCTATTCTTTTCAGATGTGTGTTGGATCTGCAGTGCAACTATCAATTTGTATATAATACACTTTACGCCAATTGAAAACAAAGTCAAAAGCAAAAAATTTCACAACTCTTAATTTCTTTTTGAGAATTTTTAGAATTGGAAAACCAATTCAATAATAAAAAAGATGTTCATAGCTCTGAATTTCTGCCTACGATTATTTTTAGACTTTTTTAGATTGAAGATATATATAGTGCTTTTAAACCCTATACTCACTTTTTGTGGATTAGTTTTTGTTGTAAAAATCACTCTCAGACCAACTGTAGGCAGTAAGTCCTTGAAAAACATCTTTGATACATTCTGTTAGTATTATAGGAAATGTCAAAAATTAAGTTTATTTGTTGTTGTTAGCTGATCCATATGCCGGCATTTCGTTGGATGCTAATGCCAACTTTAAAATATCAGCTTTAGATTTGTTGTCCACCAATGGAGGAGCTATCAGACGTTTTCAGTTTTCAAAACTCTTATGCTCATAGTCAGACTCTCAAACAAAAAATGAGAATCACAATATAAAAGCATACTAGTTTTTTGTTAAAAACAAACAAACAATACAGCCAGCAATTTTTACTCGATAAGAATCTGTTTATTTTTCTTATAACCACAACAAATAAATTATATAAGCCATACACGTTGCGACCGTAGGTACAACTCAGCTAGTAATCAATTTACAATACAATTTAGAGTATGATCTCATGCACAACTTCATTTTGCAACTAAGCTGTGAGCAAATAACGATCTTCCATTTTATGGTGTCCGCAAATAATACTCACAATCAGTGGTTACTGCAAGGCGGTCACAACAATAATAAACACATATATACATACTTCATAAAACAGTATGCCACAGGCACACAGACGTTGTGACAGCGTTGTACAACATTGCAAAAAATTAAAACTAGCCCACAAATGTTGCAAAAATGTTGCGCAACCTACTGAAGTTATCAACGGTCGCAGCGTGTATGGCTTCCATTAAATTTTTGCACATAAATTCTTCAGAATATCTCGGATATATTCATACATATTATAAAAGAAAACTTGTAGTTAATAAAACTTATTTATTTGCGTTAGTGTGCATTAACAAGAGTCAAAAACCTGAGCTCATGAGCATTTATTAATGTCCTTCTATTCGTTTGCCCGAATTTGAGTAAAATCAATGTAAAAATATTGTTAAGCAAATTTAATGTAACACTACTTTAAGAATTATGTATTTTAAAAAATAAATTTATTCAAAGTTGAAAATAATAATTTTAATTCTTTTTAGGTAAGTTTTCCCCAAGAAGTTATGGTGGCGATTTTTTACAAAAGGTATTTAATTGTATATTGTCCATTAAGAAAATAAAGCATCAAAAAAAGAAATTAATAAGTTCAGCAAAGTGCGTCTTTGGCTCGCACACGAAGGGTTACATATATTCCTCTCCGTTTTTGTCCTTTTTTCATTTTGGGAATTTTTTCTCGTTTAATTTTATTAATTTTTATTTTTAAGTTTTTTTGTTGATTAGCGATTTTTTTAGTTTTGGCAATCTTATCATTTTGGTCAGTTTTTTCATTTTTTTTGCGATTTTTCGTTTATTTAGTTTTTGCTTGTTTTTTTTTTGCCGATTTTTTTAGTTTTGGCTATGTTTTGCTTTTGATTTTTTTTACGATATTTTTAGTTTAGCGACTTATTTAAATTTTGCAGCTTTTTCAGTTTTGCCGCTTTTTCGGTCTTATGGATTTTTCGGTTGTTGGTAATTTTTTTTAGTTTTATAGATTTTTTTAACAGCTTTATTCGTTTTGGCGATCTTTGTACAATTAGAAATCCATCGGATAACAATAAAAGTATTTATAAGGCAAAATGAAAAATAAAATTCAAATTAAACCTTTAATAAAAAAAAACCTTAAAAAATTTTAAATACAAAAAAAACCCTTTTAAAACCTTTAAACCTTTTTCATTTTGCCTTGTAAATACTTTTATTTTTGTCCGATGGATTTTTAACTGTAAAAAGGTGTAGAAAAATAAAATAGATTCATATCGAATAAAAAAATATTTGCGGGGTTTTGTATAAGTTCCAGAGCCTACTATGCTTATTTCTGAAAATCATATATATATATATTTGTAAATTCTCGAATGGTTTTTGAAAGTCTGTACATAAGAAAAAGGGTTGGTAACTGTTTCAAATTGTGTTTGAAGTCTACTGACGATTTGGTAAAGCACCAATGAAATGCTGCTTATAGACAATGCTTAAGCTCCAGCAAATAAATTAGAAGATATATTTACGAAATTGGGAACAAAGTGAAGACCAAAAATCAAAATTTTAAAATTCAAAGCCAAATATCTCTAAAAATATTAATAATAGCGTAGGGAAATACAATGTTGTTTGCCTATTCATAAGCTTTACAACAAGTTTAAATTGATTAAAATCAGATAATATTTCTGAAAGTTATGAAGCCAATAAGGTTTTGCATGACCGAGGTAGGCAAATTTGACACCCTGTAGCTCACCGTGTGTTTTAACAGGCTGGTCTAAAACGCAATTTTCTTAAAGCTGAGGGGTCGTCCTCTATAATTTTTACACACATCGTTTTGTAGTCGGATATCAAGTTTCAAAGATACGGATTTGTTACCCGTTTTTTCCAATTGGAAGCATTGTGCGGCTCATAATAGTATTTCGTTGACCAAAATTCGACAACTTTTTAACGGGTTGAGAAATTTTTTCTAACGGATAGAAGCCTTTAAGCTTTTAGCAGCTTTCGTTTTCATTAAAATCGGTTCAGCAGTTGTTAAGAAATGCAAGCCCAAAATTGACCTTTAAAAATTTTTTTTAACATTTTACATAAAAATTTTTCTAGACCATATGTGGATAAACAAATCAAATCAAATAAAAACTTATCAGGCTATGGTAGGCTGATATGTAGTCCAGTAGATCAATCAGTTGCATAGATAAAGGGGTAAGGGGAGTACCCCTTCAGCCGCACCTATCTTGTCAGTTTTTTTTAAATAACTTCGTATCTTGTCTTCAACTTAAATCATAGAAATTTTAAGACTCTTACTTTTATATCCTTCCAGTTAGCTGGTAATTATTGCTTACTTTGTATTGGGAGTACCGCTTCCCTCACACCAACCCAGTCAGTTTTTTTTACTTAGCTTCGTATCTTGTCTTCAAATTAACTCATACCAAATTTAAAGTCTAACTGTTTGCAGTTTGTATGGGGAGTACCCCTTCCAACGCACCTACGCTACCAGTTCTTTACATAACTTTGTATCTTGTTTTCAAATTAGCTTTTACAGAATTTGAAGGCTCTTGCTGTTATAGCTTTCCAGATTACTAATCTCGTTGTATTGGGAATACCCCTTTCCTCGCACCCACCCTATCAGTTTTTTTAGCCTAACGTTGTATATTCTGTTTAAATTAACTGATACTACCAGATTTAAAGATTCATACTTTTATAGCTCTCTAGTTAGCACATTAGTGTTAATTATTTTGTATGGGGAATACTCTTCCCTTGGTCCTATACTACCAAATTTTCAATACACTTCGCATTTTGCTCTAAAAATAATATACACCATATATAAATACTCTAGCTGCTATAGCTTTCAATATCTGAGCCACCAATATCAAAGCCAACGGCTTCAATATCTGAGCCACCGTGCAGCGTCTCTCTTTAATTTTCAATAATAATGAATACACATAATCGTATTGTCATCAGAACTAATGGAATATACCAAATTTCAGGTCAATAACAGGAAAGGGGTAAACTTTCAATTACTAGATTTGGCCCAAACAGGACACAGAAAATGCACACTAAATATTTCTTTTTATAGGTGCTGCGCTGCCCAATTTTCTAATCACAAAATGGTATTGTCATTAAAAGTAAAGGTGATTCCCAAATTGCAGATCAATAAGTCAACAGAAAGGGAGTAAAACTAAATATTACTTTTTTTGGGTATGGCGCAGCTCACTTTTCTAGACAGAAATTTTTCTTGTTATCAAAAGTATAGGTGTTCACTAAATTTCAGATCAGTTGTTCAGCAGGAAGTGTGTTAAACCAAATATTACATTTTATGGTCGTGGCGCAGCCCACCCTTCTGGTCACAGAATTCTCATCAGGAGGGGGTAAATTTTCAATTACTAAATTCGAACCAAACGACACCAACATGACATAAGCAAGATAAACTAAATAAAACTAAAAAAAAACAAATCTAATTTACATTAAAAATCTGCTAAAAAGAGACTTTCAAAAACTTTTGCGAAATTGAAATTTAGCTAACAACTTAATCATATCATTAGGTTCTTTATTTCCCAACCTTACAATCTAATTGCTTGCTTAATTTTCCCCAAACAAATTTCTAATTTCTTTTTAATATTCAAATTCTTTCATCCATAACACAAAAAACTTAAGACACATACT
The DNA here is from genome assembly GCA_956483635.1 of Panzeria rudis. Classification (NCBI taxonomy): domain Eukaryota; kingdom Metazoa; phylum Arthropoda; class Insecta; order Diptera; family Tachinidae; genus Panzeria; species Panzeria rudis. The sequence goes on along the minus strand of OY101451.1, from coordinate 17,201,009 downwards.
TGTCAATTTTGTGTAAAAGAGAAAAAAAAACTATATGACATTAAAACACAGAAAAACAAAACTCATGAGAAGTGATCATTATTTCTGGCATGTCCATACAAAACATGGGAGTTCAGAAAAGCATGTGTGTGGTCCATTTGACTTCTTTTTTCTTTATGTATCGTAAAGCTTTCATATGTAAACAATATTGATTTAATTAACATGTTTATAATAAATTTCTTTAAAACTAAATTAATAAACAAAATATGTTAAAACAATATACATTCATCAAAGATCTTTTTCATTTCTACTTTACGATGTCACTTGCATTGTAGTTTTGTTGTAGTCTTTGGCTTATGTACTCGTATGTTTTGCCAGCTATTTATTAAATGGTCTGAATACTAAAATATTATGGAGTAAAAAACTAAAAAAATTATTCTGTTTCAAGTATTTACTTAAAAATTTCTTACATATTGAATATGTTGAAAAAATTATCACAATCGTTTGTATTCAAAAATCAATATTAGCAATTAACACTTGACTGAAATGAGGGCTAAATCGTAAAACGAAAAACGAAAAACTAAAACAAAGAAACACTGATGAAGATATAGATGTCTGGTCTGTGTGTAAACTGCGGTAGGTGGTATATGAACTTATGTTAATTAGCTTGCGCCATGATAATATTTCAGATTTTTATGTGTAAAATCTTGAGGTGTGTCATGAAGATGTATACGGATAAAATATGGACAAGGGGACATTTTCTTATTGATGCCAATGACTAAATAAATAGAATAGTAGAATAAATAGAATAGTAGTTCAAAGAGCAATGCAAATTTTTCGAAAATATAATGGGCTTTGTGCCTTTGTGCCAAAAAGGTAATTTTTTTTAAAGGGTATTTTTTTTGTAAACGTACATCTTTTTTTGAAAGAAGGTACTTTTTTAAAAAAAAGGTACTTAAAAATATTAAAAAATATTAATAAAATATAATTTGTATACATATTTTTTTTTAAATTTTAATTTGCTTATTTCACTACTTATTTTTTAGCTTCAAGTTAGCCAAATAATAAGTAGTTAATTGCTGTAACAATATAGATACATTTGTAAGGGGTACCTTATTTTTTTGGACTTCTCAAACAAGTATAGTGTGTATAAATTTTTTTTTAATATTAATTTCTTAGTCTCACTACTTATTTTTTAGCTTCAAGTAAGCCAAATAATAACTAGTTAATTTCTGTAACAATGTAGACACATTTGTTAGGGGTACCCCTTATTTTTTTGACTTCTCAAACAAGAATAAGTAATTATCGAGTGAAATCGTAAGTATATAGTTACGACTTAAATATTCATATCCTTTTTTGCCTACAAGTAAGCAAAGTTTTAGCTGGGATACTTCTTTATAAGGTACCTTTTTTAAAAGTTACTCTTTTAAACGTTGATTATTTCAAAGGTAATATATCAAGGATCTACTTTTTAGTAAGCATGAACTTTCCTTAAAAGTTTCTTCTGTTAAAAGTACTTTTTTTAGGGCAGTTTTTTCAATAGTTGGGTACCTATTGAAAAACTCATATCGGGCCTAGTGCGAAAAACTTCGAATAAGAAGCATATGTCAGCCCTATAACTTTCCGCTTTAATCCATGATCGTGAGGGGTAAATTTCAGCTAAAAAGAAAGTAAGTTTAAAAGGAAATTAGAAAATAACACTGTACAACACGAAAAAATAATTACGGGGTTCTGCAAACGGATTCTGGTAGAGGAGACAAACAAATATAGGTGTGTCGGCGTTTATGAAAATCACGTCGAAATTTCATTTATGGGGGGTTAGAGTTTCCACCTTTTGGCTATATCGTGCAGCATATCGATACATGAAACTATTTGTTCTTTACATCGGACGTGTAGGGTATGTTCAGTAACTTTGTAGAAAATATTACCGAAAATATTTTTTGGAACATATTAACTCTCTAACTCCCCTATGCAAAGGCCATTTTTAGATCTTTTCTAACAAATCGTAAAAAACACCCCTAAACATGGACAGTGCTGGATTAAAATATTCTACGAAAACTTTACTATAGATCTTTAAACACAACGAAGTTCCATACCCAACTTGTACACCAGAAATCATCGAAAAGTTAAAATATGTTTAAGGATTAAATTCATACTTATTCAAAATTAGAACTCAACATAGGAAATCTTGTAAGTCTTATGTTTAAGGTATAAGCTGTGTTTAGTATTTTTATGTAAAACACCACGAGAAACATATTTATGGATTATTCTAGCCCTGTAACTCTTCGCTTTATGGGTCTTTTTGTATATATCTGAAAAAATGGGCAAAAAACTCCACTTCAACGGCGATATAGGGGGCTATAGTTTTCTATAAAAATATTTGCCATAAAATTTTACTATACGTCTCTAAAGTGACTTGAGCTCAAGACTTAACTCGGACGCTGGAAATCATTCAAAACTTAAAATGTGTTAAGGGTAAATTTCGTACTCGGCATAGAAAATGTGATAAGCTTTAATTTTAAGTTATACGATTCAGCTCAGATTTTTATGTACAAGACCACGAGAAACATTTTTGTATAAAATGTTTCCCCACTATATCGCCGCTAAAAGGGAACTTTTTCCCCTTTATTAGGAAATGTACAAGAAGACCCATAAAACCAAGAGCTAGTGGGCTTAAATGTTCTAGATTTTTGCCCTAATATGTTTTATAAAGTTGCTATACTTACCCTACAACTCATATGCAAATAACACATAGTTTCATGTACCGATATGCTGCACGATCAGGCCAAAACGGGAAAACTTTAGGCCCTCCAAAATAAAATGCCGACGTGATCTTGCAAAACGCCAACACAAGTATATTTTTTTGGTCCCCTTAACAAGAATCAATTTACAGAACCGCCTAATTTTGAAAAAAGTGTTATATTTGTATTAAAGAAAAATTTAGTTCGTTGTCGTATACTAGAAGACAGCTATTTTGATTTCAAAAAAGAGGGAACCAAAAAATATATATACGTATTGAAGTTTTGAAAGCCTACATCTGGAACTATATTTAGGGTGTTCAATGTCCTCCCATAGTCATACTGACACATCTTCGGAAATCTTTTAAGGCTTATGCTAAAGGAGTAAGATTTGTTAAGAATTTTTATGTTAGCCACTATAAGGAATATTTTTGTGGGACATTGTGGTCCATTTAAGCTTCGTTGTATGGGTCTATTTGTGCCTTTCTTGAAAAAGATGCAAAAAAACTCCTTATCAACGGAGATACAGGGACTAGAAATGTTTTACGAAAGTCGATATAAATATAATTTCTATTGGTTTTCTTTTGAGTTCTTAGTAGTGATAATATACTACTAACAAGGTAAAGATGACCTGCCTTTCGGACTTCTCGCACAGTTCGATTTTGCTTAACTTTTATTTCCACTTCCAGTTAATTTCACCAGCATTAAATATTAGTCATCTTATTTCATTAGATGATTCGTGCTTGAAAAGTAATTCTTTTTTTATTCTAATAAAATTTATTTAATTAAAGTTTGTTTTCTACCTTGTCATGGTGCAAACTTCAAAACTTTTATTTTTTTCTTCTCTTAGCAATTAATTAGATCCGGCTTAGAATGTTAGATGTTTCATTTGTTATTTTTAGCGTGTTCTAAAGCAATAATTGTTCTAATTCCAATAACTTGGCAAAATTCCCTATGATTTTTACAAAATACGTATAACTTGGGTTATTGTATGTTAATTGTTGTAAGTTGTATATTAGTTGTTGCTATATTTGTTTTTAATATTACAAAATTTCCATTAAAACAACAAAGGTCACTTGTAACTAATGTTGTTGTTATTGTTGTTGTGGCTAGTTTGCTATTATAGATTTTTCCTATTTTTTTTTCATTATTATTGTCGTTCACTAATAATAAACTTTATTGTAATAAAGCAATTTAAATGCACTCCTACAACAATAAAAAAAAAGAACTTGAAAGCAATAATTTAGTTTTTTGGAAAACCCCTTAATTACTTACAAATTAAATCATAAAAATAAAACACATCTTACAAAGCAAATTACTTGTAAAGTTATATTAGAAAAAAATTAATTAAAATACGAGAGATATACAAGGGGAAGCACAAATTAATTATGGCGTTGACTGTCTTAGATTATCTCAGTTTTTGAACTTACGCCAATAAATAATTTAAAATAAAACAATTCATTATATATATTTACTTTTCCTTGTTATTTTTATTTGGTGCAAAATATGCTAAATATTCCGAAATTTTTAATAAATGATATTTGGCTAAAAGTTTGTCACACCATTAGTATCTGTTACAATTGTACCCTACATGATGTGTTTTAACTGAAAGCTCCTTTCATCCTTTCCAGGCACTCTTTTCATGTACACATAAAAGAAAAAAGAAAAAGTATAACTAGATAGGAACCGAATGGTGTAGAAAGGATTTCTGTGCATCAGACTCCTATCAAAAATATATGTTTTTCTATATGGTTGGGAATGACTTTAACGAAACAACTACATCACAAAAATTAGTATAGGGTTTCAAAGCATACGAAGGCTTCCGTACACATATATCCCTTTTCACTTTTGTCTTATATAATTTTGGAAATTTTTTCATTTTACTTTCTCATTTAATTTCAGTTTTTTTTATTTTATAAGTTTTTTTTTTGTTGGTTTAGCGACTTTTTTTGGTTTTGGCGCTTTTTTTCATTTTGGTTTGTTTTTTGCGATTTTTCTTTAAAATTTTTTTGTTTTTTGACGATTTTCTTAGTTTTGGTGATTTTTCCGTTTTGGTGTATATTTTTTGTTTTGACGTTTTTTCGCTTTTTGACAATATGTTTAGTTTTAGCGGTTTATTTTAGTTTTGGCGCTTTTTGTCTGTTTTGGCGCTTTTTTCGATTTTTGGGGAGTTTTTCGGTCTCTGGTTATTTGTTTGGTTTTGACTTTTTTCCCGTTTTGCAGATTTTTTAGGTTTTTTGTAATTTTTTTTTTTACTTAGCGCTTTTTTTGTTTTTGGCGCTTTATTTTTCGTTTTGGTGATTTTTTTCCATTTTTGGTGATTTTTTTAATTTTTTAACGATATTTTTAGCTTTAGCGATTTTTTATGTTTTAATGCTTTTTTCGTTTTGACGATTTTTGCAGTTTTTGGCTTTTTTTAATTTTTTGGCGATTTTTTGGATTTTGGTGATTTTTTGCGTTTTAAAGATTTTTTAAATTTCGGTGCTTTTTTCCTTTGAGCGCCTTTTTCATTATGGCGTTTTTTCGTTTTAAAATTTTTTTTTTTTGGAATTTTTTATTTAAAAAAATTTTCAAAATTTTAAGAAATTGCCTCTAATGGTTTCCAAGATACAGCAAATTGTATAAATTACAAACTCAAAATTACATTAACTGATGTAACACCCTTTAATTTTTATTGTTTTCAATATCAATGTTAATTGGTGTAGTCTATTCTACAGACTACACCAATTAACACTAACTTTGAAAATTTAAAGTGTCTATATATAAGTGCCTGTATATTACATTAGTATTTCAATGTTTTTCGTTGCTCGCTTTAGAACACTCTTTAATTTTTAATTAACATATACTGTTTTGTTGTTGTAGCGGACAAAGTTGTACTTATTCTGTAAAAATTTCAGGTCCGTAGCTCTTAGGTTTCCCGAGAAAACAGCCCGTGGCAGACAGGCATATAGACAGACAGACGGACAGCGTAGGGAAACAATAGGGCTCCTTTACACTTTTGGTGAACCTTAAAAATTATAATAATCGCAGGAAGAAGTTAAACGTTATGATCACTTTTTCATTTTTGACTTGGGTTCACATGGAAAAACAACAAATCTGTATATTGTAATATAATTCTTTACAAACATTTATGCATTATGACTAAACTCATAACTTAATTGTTAAACTCTAAAGGCACCTAGCAAAAGGATGTACATGTTCAAATAAACTGAACAAACAAACATTCACATACACTAGTACTTGTAGTTATCAATGATAACTCATACTAGAAAAGATAAATAATAACAAAGGAGCTTAACACAAGACATAAAGAGAAAAGTGAATATCAATAACTATCAAATGAAATACAGCTCTAAGACTGACAGTATGAATTGATTAAAAGTAGATGATATTTAACTCTTGACTGCAAACCAGCGACTTTGGTCGAGTGGTCTAAGCTGAAAAGAACTCTGAAGGGATTAGCGGGAGCTATCGAAATGTCAGTTCAATCCTCCGTGCAGTCAAAAACTTTCTTTGTCTACATGCTTCACATTTATTTCTAAATAAAAATATAATTTAATTGAAAAATTAAATTAAAACCGAATTCAAGCGAAAATACTTAAATTTCTTTGATTATAATTTTTAACATTTTTCAGCAAATGCAGATATTCTAAAATCGTTATAAATTTATTATAATTTTTGGAAAAATTCATAAATTTTTAATTTTGAAAATCAATATCATGCATTACGGACACGACATTTTGTATGAAGATAGTATTTTCGCTCTTCGGTTTTATTACATAATCATGCTAAAGCAGTTTTAATTTTAAAATGTATGCGTTTATTTTATGATATATTTTAATATACCTTCAACGAACACTAAAATAACATTTGAAATGCGTATCAGGCATATAACTTTTGGTTTATTTACGCTACATATGGGGCTTAAGCAAATATGTATATATTTTTGTTGCAATAGTTGCTTGGGGGGGGGGGGGGGGGCTCTTGGGAATTTTTAATGAAATTATAAATTTTCTTTAAAAATCGGTCAATTGTGGATATGGCTGGGGGCAACCACCACCTATTTTGCCTCGATTTCTTTCTAACACGCATTAATGATAGCTTTGTTCTCAACAACTGCCAAAACTTTTGTATGCTCCGGAAGAAATAGATTTTATGTGACCGAAAAAACAAAACCACCTTTTTGGGAAAAATCCCCACAAAATTTGGTGTTTCTTACATATTCCATGCTCAGATGCGTGTAACTTTTGAAATAAAACAGATGTCTTCGTTTGGTAAAAAAAAATGTATCGTCAGCAGTGGTAATAAAATGTACTTCGTATATATTTGGTATTCAATGTGCTCAGCAGTTTTTCTTTACGGAAAAAGGTGCAAAAAAAACCTTAGAACTTTGCTATTTTGAAAAATTTTGTTTCTGTTCTACAGGGCTTTTGCCTTATTTCTCTTCCACCTCTTGTTTCAGGAAATATTAAATATATTAAAAATTACTTAAAATTAGAATTTTAAGTAGGGTAAATCTATTGTTACGATTGCTTAAAAAAACTACAAAAATTTTTTTAAGGCTTTTAAAGCATATTATGTATAACATTCGTTTATAAAACTTTGGTGTTCAGTCTCAGAAAAATATTTGTTTGCTCTTGATTTTATCAAATAAAAAAATCAGCTCATGGTGTCAGTGTCAGTAGCCCAGCAGGGAAGATCTCTTTACAAGAACACACATTAAAAAAAAATAAAAGAAGAACAAAAAAAATCTTAAAATAAACCAAAACTTAAAGGAGTTATAAACACCCTCGATAAAAATTTCTTATAAAAAGCCATAAAGAAAGAAAACAAATAGAAAAAATAAGACTCAAGCAACAACTTTGGCAATGAGTGTGTTAATAAATTTTATAAAAAGGTTAATCAATTGTGGTCACCCCGAAAAAATGTAAGAGGAATTCAGCTAAAAAAAGCCAAACACACGCAATATAACAGGCTTAAAGCATGTGAAACATATAAGCGGTTATCTAGATCACTAACAAAAAAATTATGTTAAAAACTACAGCCAGGCAAATAAAAAGGCAGAGAATGCGCACAAAAAATCATATAAAAAGCGACAAATTTTTAAAGTCATCACATTTATCATTTATTTATAAGAAATGAAAAAAAAATGTTTAAATCAGCAAACAATAATATTGATATTATAAGTAACCAATTTGATTACCCAGCATTTTTAATATTGTTTTTTTTAATACTTTAATATAATCCAAAAAAAAAAATTGCACAAAGACCATGTTTTGTATATCATGCAAAAATTTGTCTCAATTTCAATATCAATTTTAGAGTGATTTTAACCTTTATAGTTTGGCTTTTCTGGTCTTTAAACATAAATTTTATTTTATGTAGCCTTAATGCCAACGTTCTTTAAAATGTTCTTAAAAATTATGTACAATTTAGAGAACAATGAAATTGTTTCATATATTTTCAAAAGGAGGATTTCAAAATTTATACAATACATGTCTTTCTTTTATACGAGTAGTAATAAAATATAAAATTTGTCTTATGTAAAAATTTTCTCAAAGGCACATAAATATTTTATTGGCACACAGGGGTTAATTTCAAAATCATATCAAAGGTTATTATACTCGTTGCATTGGGTATTTTATTTAAAAAATTTTCTTATACTCGTTACATTTTATGGAAAGAAGTTTAATTGTAAGCAAAAGTAGAACATAAATTTGGAGGTGTGGTAATAATGGCAGTTAGTGTCAATTGCGGATAAAAATATTGTCTTTCTAACCAAAAGAATATATTTTTGCCTTACAGTGTTTAATATTACAATGGGTGGACTTAAAGCCTCCTATATACTTTTTAGATCACTACATTTCTTTTTAAACGAAAAGAAAGAAATATTTTTAATAGAGAAAGAAAATTTAAATTGGGACAAAATTTTCTTTAGGAAATATTTTGATTTTAGGAAATAATTTTATGTCTGTATACATACATAATGCTATTATTTTTGGACATTTGAAATATTTTACAGAATTTGGGACAGATTTACTTTGGGACAAATTTTCTTTTGGGACAAAGGTTTTTTGAGACAGACTTTTTCCATTCCAAAATTTCCCTTTACTTTGGGACAAAATTTGGATTGACTTTTCTTCAATACACATACGTTGACGCAGACTCCTATCTAGTTTTGCCCTTTTCTTCCATTCAAAAATTTTTTTTCTCTTTTTGGAACTAAATTTACTCCATAAAATATATGTGTTTTTAACGCCTTAATTTTAATGACCTTTTTGTTTCTTCTAGAACTGATCTACTCAAATTCGTTTTCGGTCTGGCTTTTTTATGCTTCCTTTAGGGTTGTATGATAAAGTCTGGTGGCTAATAGCTGGCTCCTCTGTTAAAAGAGTGTGTCCCATCCAAACATATTTCCGTCCTTAGATATGGGTGTTTTATTTCGCTTCTATGCTCCAAATTCCTAATGCAACATATTAGATGACCTGATGGACATATTTTAGAAAAAGGGCAATTGTACACTCAAAATAATATTGTAGGTAAATATAAACAATTTAAATGGTTAATTTACTGTTAATGTAAATTATTGTTGCAATTTTTATTAATAAACAATTATTATTGGTTAAAGTAATTTAGCTATAAGGCATTTCATGTCTATATTTACTTTTGAATTTGGAACGATTTTCCGTCATCCCACGTCTATTCAATAGAACACTGAAGATGGCACATAGCCGAAACGGAAAATCGTTCCAAATTAAAAAAAACCCCCGTCGGAAGAAAAACACAACACTCTATATTTACCTTGTGCTATAATTATTTAACAAAATTACTGGGTTGAGATGGCCCTAAGTTTATAAACAGGCTAAGAATTATGAGAACTTAAGTTCAATTCGAAAAAATTACATTGTAATGAACTGTAAGGAAATGTGCGAAAAATGGTTAGATTTATTTTGACAACTTGTGGTTAATTTTATCAATTGTTATGGTTAAAATTATCAATTTAAAATAATAACAACGAAAATAGTTATTTAAAAAAAAAAATTACTGTATTTAAAACAAGCAAGTCATCACATGTCTATGTTTACTTTGTGCTATTGAGATTTAACAAGATGACTTGAACCTGCGAGTTCTCACATATTATACACTGCATTACAATTCCATTAACTAATTTTAATGCATTTTATGCGTTGGTGCAATACTAACCAATGCAAATTGCTAGATTTACCTATATTTTACTTTGGGTGTAAATCTAAAAATGTTTGTTTTACAAAATTCATAAACAAAATAAAAATACACCGACAAACCCATTTTGTGTTCAGTATAGGGTTGGGGATTTCTCGGGCTTTTGCACTTCCTGGGAAACGGGAATGAAAAATCACGTTCCCGGGAATTCCCGGGACTTCCGGGAAAAGTTAAGTTGCTAAATTAAGGAGATTTATTAAATGAAAATTGGCGAAATGGCGATTGTTTTATTAATGTAAGCCTTCTTTATAAATTAAAGTTGATATAAAAGCAATATAAAAAAAATTTTACAAATTTTTAAGTTAATGCCAGCAAATACAGTTTATATTTATTAAACAGTAAAAGGTCCTATAAAGGCTTATTAGTGACTATTATCGCAATTAGTTAAAAATTTTTACTTTAAGGCTTCCAAATAATTTTATAAAGAACTTGTCGTAATGTTTCTATATTTTTCTTGAAAATTGTCAAAGAGGATTCTTATCGTTAAGTACAAGCAAGTTACAGTACTATACTCAACAGCCTCGAATTTTACATATACTGAGCCACATTCTGACAGTCTGTCTAAATGTCTTTGATTTTTAATTTTATTTCTCCTAAAACATCTTTTCAGTGTTTCAATAATTGCGTCGAGTTATAATAAATTCAAGTATTGTCAACTCGAAGTTCTTGCCGCTTCTATGAGCTTAAAATTTCCACTACACTTTCCAAAATTTGTTCACTAATTCTACGGAAAATCACTCAAATGGATATTTTCTATATTCAATTTATATAGTTATAGTCATAGATTTTATAAGTTTTGCAAATTGCAAATGCTACAAAATTCATTTAAACTTTTTTGTCATTTTAAATCGCCTGCATTTTTGGTTTTTGATATCAATTTGCCCTAAATGATTAATGGTATTTCATTAAAAATTCATAAACATAAATCAAACAAACGATTTTGAAAATCAATTAAATGTCGGTAAATAGGAAACTCCCTGTAACAAAATACGGCAACAAAAATTCAAAATGATAAAAAAGAAGAAAAAAAAAAACAGTAGCAAACCTTGAAGGGAACAAATACAGTATAAGTAGGTGAACTATAAATCTATAAAACATATCGAACAAATAATAAAAAGGATACTTTGAAAAATTCTACAACAAATCTATTTTTCAAAAACCAAAACTAGCAAAAACCTCGTTACAATACATCCGTAAAACAAAAGAATATCGAAACAAATGATATTCAAACTCTTGTGTTGATTACAAATATTTTGAAAATAATAATTAAAAAAGAAAATGGGAAAAGGTGGGAAACAAACAAAACGTTACCATTTTATTTTACCTTTTACAGGGTAAATATTTAGTATCAAGTATATGTAGCTCTTTTAAAGGGTTAATCCTTATGTTGTCCGTTCCTTAGTACTTTTTTTTAATGATTAATGATTCTTTTTCAAAACTGATTTGATTTTTTTGCTAATGTTTGGCCAACATTAATTGAAATTCTGCATTTTAGTGTATATGAAGTTAACATTTTTGTTTATTGTGACAATTGTTTGTCAAGACCATTTAGCATATTTGAAAGTACTTCAAATAAACTCGAATAGTCATGTTGTTTTCTGGCTTTTCTTCAATCATACATCATTAATCTTGGGAGAGTTAAGCTGCAAACGATTTTTAAAAAGGTGATTTTTAAGGAATATTTTGTAAAGAAACTCTTGTCAAGGGAGAGAGACAAATAGCAGCTGTAATTGTATTTTATGCCTTGAGGAATAAAATTAAAGTTTTCTCAAAATTGTTAGGTTAAGGTACACTGGAAGAATTTCATAAATCGTATTTCCTATTCGATTTCATTCGTTTGCTCACAATTCTAATGAAATTTTTCACAAGATATATGTAAAATTTCACGAATATTGTGAATGAACTGCATTTGAATTGCTTCATTGCTTTCATAGTTTCGTTAGAAAGTTTCATTGGACTTAATTTTTTTTTTATTGTTTTATGGAAACCCTTTAAGTTCTGAAAAAAGGTTTTAAATGATACTTTAAAATCTTGAATAATGTACTCTTAAATATAAAAAAATTTTGATTTTTTGAATGTTATTATAGCAATGAAACTCATTTCATAGTTCTAATGAAAAATTTCATTGAATTTATGAAAGACCCATGAAATAAATCACATATATCTTTTCGTTCATAAAAAAACAAAACCTTATTTATTACATGACAATTGTTAACCAAAAGCTAGCAAAATAAATAATATTTTGTGATTGCTGTGGTTGCTGTGGTTGCACTTTTTCTTATTATTACAAATGCAGAGAGCACATAATCTTGAAAGTGCTGTTGCTGAAGTAGTTTTGATATTGCCTAAAGTGATGAAAATCAAGACTATAAATTCGATACTTTGAGTGGTCATCAACATTGCAGTTTTTCCGATCTGTATATTGCACGTAATCGTAGCATTGAATTGTCATTAGAGTATACCAAAAAATAAAACAGTTTTACTTAATGAGTCTACTTAATAATGTAATAATTGCATTAAAACAATGAAATAATTTCATTAAAATAATGAAATAATTCTATTAAACAATGAAATATATTAATTAAAATAACGAAATTACTTCATTAAAGTAATAAAATAATTTCGTTAAAACAATGACATAATTTCATTAAAACAGTGACATAATTTCATTAAAATAATGACATAATTTCATTAAAATATTTAAATAATTTCATTAAAATGGTGAAATAGTTTCGTCAAAAGAATGAAATATTGTCATTAGTCTATCAAAATTACAACATATGATCAATGAAACAATTTTATTTATTTGGTAAAATTTTCGGGACATTGATTGAATTTTCATGAAGTTTTTCATTGGATTAATGTTGAAATGCACAGAATATATGAAGAAAACTCTTTCAATGTATAAATAGTTAGTTTAGTGAAATAGTATTTTACACTAAAGAAGTTTCCATTAATTAACAAGATAAATAAATTCCCATAAAAAATATTTAAAAAAAAATTAAGTTATAATTTTTTCATGTAATTGACAACGCTGTCAAATCATAAAATTCTTCCATAAATTTCAAGCAAATTAAAAACAGGAATATATTTTTTTTGCTATAAAAAAGCTGCATGATCTATAAAATAAATGTTGTTAATATTCAATAAAAGTTTTTTTTCAAAATCACTACTATAATTTACCTTAATTGTTTATGGTTCATAAAAAATTGTTTTTAAAACTTTCATAAGCATAAATTTCTTTTAAAGCAGATGAAAATAAGAATAAACTCTGAGATATTTATGTGACCACATAAATTCTTGACAAAACATTAAATTACTTTTAATAAACACAAAAAAAATCAACAACTTTAAACAAAACATCATATAAAAAAAAAACATGGGGAGGAGTAGACTAGGACCCCCCATTAGCAAACAAAAGCTTCAACATTGTTTTTATTTTTTAAGATCCTACAAGCAGCAAAAAAAAACTAGGCGACATAAGTAATTAAAAAGAAAATTATGATGTCCACCAAAACAACGAAGATCGTCAACGACATTAATAAGAATTTTATAATGATGTCGAAGTTATTTAAATCCCAATTAAATGTAAATATTATTACTATTATTGGTAGGGTTTATGTAAAACATTTAATTAACATTTAATCATTCGATTTCGAAGTCAATCAGACAACAGCATCAGCATCAGCAGCAGCAGCAACAGCAACAGTTTTAAATGATTTGATTTGATTCTTTAGCACAACAAGTTGTTTTCTTCCTCAGGTGTATTAACATTAATGAATTATGAGTTACAGACAGGTAGACTTGTCTGCAAGTATAGACAGACTTTCATATAAATAATAAAAGAATGAAGAAATACATGCAGCCATGCAACCATGTGGCCATGAATGTTTGATATCTTAGTTGAAAAGTTATTATAATACGATTGACGATTTTAATTTGATTTTGTAAACCATAACATTTTATTAATGTAATAAAATCAATAAGATGGCCAGTATTTGGGTTTTTGGAATCTTTTTTTTTTGTCTCTTTTGTTTGTGACCAATTAAACGTTTCCATCAATGTCAAATCATATTGTAATTAAGGATTTTTTTACTACTCACTTAACCCTAAGTAGCAAGTGCTAAGCTACACTTCCCCAGATACAATAGTAAGCGTTTTTTTTGTTTTAACGCTATTTTTCGCTTTTAAACGATATTTTTAATTTTAACAATTTCTATTAGTTATTTAATTAGTTTGGCTTAAGTTCATTTTTAATTTAATCTTTCGATAAAACTATTTTTTATTTAAGAAAGAAATTCTAAAGCATGTGAATATTGAACATTCACAGAAAAATTTGGATGTACGGAGGGTTGAACTGACAGCTGTTTCGTGACCACCAAGTCTACTCGTCAGAGTCCTTTACCTACACCACCACTGACAGTGGCAACAACACTGTAGCGAAAATCCTACTAATTCTAGTAAGTTCAATTAACAGACTGTCGCCATCTTGTGGCGAGTCGCACCTATTAATTAACTTTTACTAAATGTTCGGAACTTCACTAACTGTCTTTTCTTAGAATGTTCAACTATTCTAAGCTTTTTTCATTTCAGTCTTACCAGCTTGGAATATCATCGATATTGTCAATGCTGGGATTTTTTGAATGTTTGTTTTGCTCAAGTTTTTGGAACAGAACACATTCATGTTTCAGCTAAGTGCCTTTAGAGTTTTAATAATTGAGTTATGAATTTTTAATCGAACTGTATGGTTTTTATCCAAAGTTATTTAATTAGTTTGGCTTAAGTTCATTTTTAATTTAATCTTTCGATCAAACTATTTTTTATTTAAGAAAGAAATTCTAAAGCATGTAAATATTGAACATTCAAAGAAAAATTTGGATGTACGGAGGGTTGAACCGACAGCTGTTTCGTGACCACCAAGTCTTGTATTACTACTTCAACATTTTTCGTTGCTCGCTTTAGAACACCCTTTAATTTGTAACTGTCATGTACTTGTTGTTGTAGTGGCCAAAGTTTTACATGTTCTGTGAAAATTTCAGGTCCGTGGCAACCACTTTGTTCATTCCTGCGGTTTGTGATTTGCACCGTGAGCTCCTCTATTTGCTCATCTCAAGCTTTTTCCTCCTTTTTTGTACAAAAGTGGTGGGGGAGGTTACCTAGGAAACTGTCAATGAAGTTTGTGAAATCATGCCAGTTGGCTGTATTATTATTCACAATTGTGTGTTTAAACGGTTTCACAAAGTCGATTTGTTTCTTTATGGTGACCATGATAAAAATACGCTCTGATCTAAAAGCTATGTGAGTCTGCTGGTGGTGCATGCAATGAGAATACCGTGAGTTGTACTTGATAACTTGCCCCGATGCCAATGACAATCTCCAACTCAATATCTCCAGTATCTATTGATACGACCATTGCCTCTATGAACGGGTCGGGATCAGGAATTGTAAGATCTGGAATGAAAGTAGAGTGCCAGGGTTATGAACAAGTTACCGGTTAGGGTGTCTTAGCTGAGGTTTGGCTATGGTGTTATATTTTAGCGATCCTGACATCGGGTGAGGTTGTTGCAGTTGACGGGATCGCAATGGGTCGTGTCTTCTGCTTCGAGTGAGGATTTGATTGCTCGGATACGATTGGCAACCCAGCATCGGTTGTACATCGGTAAGTAAAAAAGTAATTAGTGCGCTATGTACTTTATTAGGGTTCCGTACACCAAAAGTTTAAAGGAACCCTATTGCTTTCGCTACGCTGTTCGTCCGTCTCTCCGCCCGTCTGTCTGTCTGTCTGGCTGTCATAGGCTGTTGTCTCGAGAACCGTAAGAGTTACAGACCTGAAATTTTCACAGAATATGTAAAACTTTGGCAACTACAACAATAATATTAAATTAAAAATTAAAGGGTGTTCTAAAGCGAGCAATGAAACATGTTGAAATATTAATGTAATATACAGACACTTATATATAGACACATAAAGTTTTCAAAGTTAGTAGTCTGTACACTACCAACTAACACTGACATTTAAAATAATAAAAATTAAAGGGTATTCTATAAGTTAATGTAGTTTGGAAAATTTGCTGTATCTTGGAAACCGTAAGAGGCAAACCCTTGATATGTAAAAAAACGCTAAAACTGAAAAATTTCAAAATTAAAAGAATGCCAAAGTGAAAGAAGCGCTTAAAGGAAAAAAGCACCAAAAGTAAGAAAATCGATAAAAGGCTTATAATTACCAAAACTAAAAAAATCGACAAAAAGGATAAAAAATCGCAAAAAATCGTCTAAACGAAGAAGACGAACGAAAAATTAAAAAAAAACCGGTAAAACTAAAAATATTGATGTTGTGTGTATTTAGTCGAACTAAATGGGTTTTATCCAAAGAAATTTATTATTCAGGCTTACGTTCGTTCAATTTAATTTTTACAATTAAATAATTTTTTTATTGAGAAATAATTTTTCAAAGCATGTCAAAAAACGAAAAACAAATCGCAAAAAATGGAAAAAATCACCAAAACTAAAACAAGCGACAAAACAAAAAAACGCCAAACAAAAAAACAGGCGCAAACAAAAAAATATCGCCAAAAACAAAAAAAGCGCTACAACAAAAAAAAATTACTAAAAACCGAAAAAAGTCGCGAAAACGAAAAAAAGCGATAGAACTGAAAAAAGTGAAAACTAAAATAAATCGTTAAAACTAAAAATATCGTCCAAAAATGAAAAAAAATTAAAAAAATGTGCGAAAACTAAAAAATCGGTAAAAAAAAAATCCCAAAAACTAAAATTCGCAAAAAAGCCGGAAAAATCGTCAAAATGAAAAAAGCGCTAAAACTAGAAAAGTCGCCCAAAAACGAAAAAATCTTAAAAATGAAAAAATTAAAATTAAACGAAAAAGCAAGACGAAAAAAATGGTCCAAATGAAAGAATGCCATAAACGAAAAGGGATGTATGTATGTAATTATATGTGTGCGTATGGAATCCATCGTGTGCGAGCCAAAGTAGAACTTTACTGAATTCATTATCTTATGCATTAAAATTGACTTCAAAGTTACGCAACAAAAAAGATATTCTTCAATTGTCGACCAGTGCTACAGGGTTAATATTTTACATCCAATTTATAACTTTCAGCAGGTCTTTAATATATTGTGTGTTGTCAACATTTTATTTAATAACCACCCAAAAACTGCAGCAACAAAACGTGACATAATTTTATGTTTCTTTTCATTGAAATCTCTTATGATATTCTGTCTTTAGTCACAATCATCACCTTCTACATCTTGATCGAAATCATCAACATCATTATCATCATCATCATCATCATCATCAGCAACATCATCTTGAACTTCTTTTGTTGCTTAAACACTTATTAAGGCTGGCAAGAACGTAGGTTTGCTTACGTTTATTGCAATTTAAATGCTTGAATTTCATTTAAAGAAAAATTCAATAAGGAACTGATTATTTGGTTTCATTTATTACTTCTATATAATAGTTTTGTTGAATAAAATCAGAGGGAATTAACTGGGCAAATGTTGCAAGTTTTGAAAAAAATATTATTCTGATAACAATCAGGATGATTTTAATGAAAATATTTATTTTGAATTTTTGTTACATAAAAATTATTTTTATATATAAGATTACTGGCGTCTGGCAAACACAAAAATTAAGTTTAGTGCGTGGATTAAAATATAAAAAAATTAACAGTAAGGAAAAATGAAATAGCAGCTGGGCTATTAATATTTCTTTGTGTGATTTCTAGTTTGACATTTTACATAAACTGGGGAAATTAAAGTTTTTAAATATATTGCGATCATAAGCAACATAAGCAACCGTGACCATTGTTTTTGTAGAACATAAAATAGGTTTCTTTAGGACCTACAAATCACTTAGGATCGATATATTTAATCATAATGCTCATTTCATCTTCAATTTTCAAGCTTCTTACTAAATTTCCAAAAACTCCTTTTCTGCATTCTGTGCCCCCAACTGTTTGTTTTAACTCTCGCCTCATACATGTCTGTTTAATCAAATGTGTTGTTGTTTGCCTATTTTTTGTTTTTTTTTTGTTAAACTATTTTCATTTTTTTTTAATTTTTACATAGACTTTTATATGTTGTTGTTATTGTTATTGTTGTTTTAAATCTCACTATCTTGTTTTTCTAGTTATCATTATCATTTGCTATAAATTTCATAATTAATAATTGTTTTAAAATTTTATAAATGATGGTTGTTTCACTCAGCCTCATATTTACAAAATACCATGTAATTTGAGTAGAATTATGAAAAATGATTATGGTCTTAACAAAATATGTCTAGATATAATTGGATAAATAAATGTCTATTGCGCGCAGAGAAATAAGTAGAATAACAAGAAAATCGTATGAACCACTAACTGAAGGCGTATTATTAAACGGTAGAATAGTTTTTTTTTATTTAACAAGCTTTTTTCTCCATTAAATTAAATAGTATCTCGTTTTGTAAGATTTTGTATTTATAATTGTGTGTATGAAGTGAAATTATGATGATTGGTGTTTGATGGCAAGTAAAGTCTGTTTTTTTTTAATTAAACAAGACTAATTGGAGGAGATAAATGTTTGCAAAGCAATTGTAAATGAGACCGCCGGTAAGAAATAAGTATCTCTGAGGACTATCTAGGATTGTCTCTTAAAAAAAGGTCTCGAGAAGTCATCTATCCGCAAAATACATAAATGTGAAAATAAGGCCAAGCTCCTATTCAAAAATTTCGGCCATAAAAAGTACTGAGATCAAAATAAGGACGAAGTTCTTGATAGGTACAGTACCATCTTATTTCTAGGCAACCAGATAACTTGGCAATATTTTTCCCAAAACTCTTTCCCGTATTAAAAAGGCAAAAAAAATATTGCTAATCTGACAGGTTGAGTGGAAATGTGATGGTATTGTACCTATCAAGAACTTGGTCCTTATTAAGAACTTGGTCCTTTTTACGGCCGAAATTTTTGGATAGGAGCTTGGTCTTATTTTCATATATATTTTTTTGTGTGGATCTCAGTTCTTTTTTTCTATACTTTCATTTGGTGCAATAAGTGCCCTTAACAAATAAGGGGCAACCTAACCCTCCCCCGCCCTATATCCAAATTTTCCGTTTTCGCATTTATCTTAGTACTTTCCCATCAAGACCTACATACTTGTGTAGCAGATTTCAGCTTTCTAGCTTTACTGGAAGTGACCCATACAATGATGGGGTACCCTAGTCCACCCAGATGAAAAGTACCCGTTTTAAAATTTGTTTCATTAATTGCTCATCAGGACCTTCCTGTGTACCAAATTTCAGCTTTCTAGCTATACTGGAAGTGCCCCATACAAAGATTTTTTCGCTAATATCTCATCAGGGCCTACGTGTGTACCTAATTTCAGCTTTCTAGATATGCTCGAAGTTTCCCATGCAAAGAAGGGGCACCTTACTCCCCCAGGTGAAAAGTGCCCGTTTTCAGATTTTCTAGTTAATTACTCACCAAGATCTACCTGTATAACAAATTTAAACTTTCTAGCTATGGTGGAAGTGCCCAATAATATTTGTGAGTCAGTGAGTCAGTCACTGAGTCAGTTAGTGAATATGTACTTAAATATGCAGTTTTTACACCTTTATATCTCGGGAAGCTTTTATGGTTGAACTTTAAAATTTCACCTAAGAGGTTACCTCTGTAGGGAGACCTTATGTTTTAAGGCTCATTATTTTATAAGTAAGTGAAGCACAGTTATGATGGAGGTGGTGTAAAACAGTTCGAATGGTTTCGCGTAATATACACATTTTGTGGCCGAAACTTGGGCCTGTCGCACTACTGTGCGCCTAGATACTATACATATATAAATGGATCTTGGTTTGTTAAAACTTGAAAACGCCCGGTCCAAATTTGTATACTTCCTTCCGCGAATTTGTTCGTAATTGCTATGCGATTGTTTACGAAATAAGAAAAGTCATAAAAATCTCAACAGATGGCGCTGTAGGTATTTTTGCCTTACAGCAGGCCAAACTGTAAGACCGATGGTGTTGCAATTTTGGAACTGTCTCACTGATGATTGAGAAATTCAAATAGGTTTTTTTGTTTTTTAAACTTTTTGGAGAAAAGGGTACTCCCCATAAAAATCGAGATATAACTTCCCTATATATGCACAACTACACTAGTGAGACTCTTTAAATTTTATGTGAGTTGCTCTTAGAATAAAGGGAAAAATACAACAAAAGGTTGTCAGTCTAGAAGGATGAGGCGGGTACTCCCCATACAAAGTAATTATACATTTTTTATATCTGCAGAACTGCAGTAGTGAAGCTCTCAAAATTTTCAAAAAAGATGTTGGCGACGGAGGGGGAGACGTGTACCTCCCATACAACCTAATTATGAATTTTGCTATATCTATAGAGCTATAATAGTGAGGCTCTTTAAATTTAATGCAGGTGGCCGTTACAATTTCCTGCAAAATATTGGTGGTATCGTTAGGAGGAGACGGCTTTCCTCCATACAAAGAAATTAGTAATTTTCCTATATCTGAAGAAGCAACAAAGCCAGACTTTCTAATTTTTTTTTTGTAGGTGAAACAACAAAGAATTTTGTTGTTATGAAGACATAGGAAAATTAATACATAACTATTTTTTACCCCCTCTCACATCTCTCCAATGACAGCAGGAGTTTGTTAAAAAGCCTAATTAATTCCTGCCATAAACTAAATCAATTCAATAAAATCTCGCTGTTTCAGTATTTTGATTAGTATTTTGATTAAAAGATGAACAAAGAAATAACTGCATTTTGTTTTTATTTACTTCATTGCGATGGGTGTGGCAAAGCTCACTGCGCTCCTTTCTGACTATATAGATTTAATCCGAAGAAATTTAATTATTTTGGCTTGAGTTCAGTCCTTAATTTAATTTTTCAACTAAATTATATAAATTATATAAATTATATTTTAATTTAGAGAAAATTGTAAAGCATGTAGACAAAGAAAAATATTTGGCTGCATGGAAAGTTGAACTTACAAGATTCGAAGCCATCCGGTGTACTCATCAGAGTTTTTTACCACTTAGACAACACAATCAATGTCCGTAGTTTGCAATAAAATAGTTAAATATCATTTACTTTGAAACAATTCATGCTGAGTTACGTTCAGAGTAGTTTTTAAGCTTTTTCATGTGATAGTTATTTGTATTCACTATTTTTCTTTATATCTTGTGTTAAGCTTATTTTGTTTTTCCTTATTCTAGTATGCTTGCTGCCGCACATGTGTAGCGCTGCCCACTTTTCTAATAAATAAATTGTATTGCCTGGGAAACTCACTGTCTGAGAAGAGTTTCAAAAGAATGGTTGGTGCCAATTTTTGGATCAGATACTTTATGAAAATATACTTTTTGCGAAATATTTTTTGCAGAATAAGTTGGAGCAAAATTTAGAGCAAAAGTTAGATGAAAAATGGAATAAAAGCCTTTTATCTAACTTTAGCTTTAAGTCTTCATCAAAATTTTTTTCTAACTTTTGCTCCAACTTTTGATCAAAGTTATGCTGCAACTTTTTATTCAACTTTTTATCCCACTTTAACTCCAAATTTTGCTTAAATTTTTTCCAACTTTTCATCCAAGTTTTGCGTTATCAAACTTTTCATCCAACTTTTCATTCAACCTTTAATTCAACTTTTGCTCAAACTTTTCATCCAACTTTTCATTTGACAGCTTATGGCCTAAGACTATTCCGAGATACTTACACCCTAGCCCACAAACAGCTGATTTGCGCACCACAAAAAACTTTCAGCACTACAAGTCGATCGACAATGCATGCGAACGATAACGTCATAGTGTTCATAAACACACTTTAAAAATTTAAAATACTTTTTACATAATAAAACAATAATTTTCAAGAATACCAACATTGTTAAAAATAAGGAATAACAGCAGTTTTGAACCGAAATATTTTTGCGTAATTTTTTTCGGCGCTCTCGGGAGCTACGGCGTTCAAAACTTTTATTTGTAATTGGCCACAGCTAGTATAATCAGGAACGGATATAAAGAAAATGGGTATCATTTTAAAGTGCTCTAAGATACTTTTCTAATTTTACATAATTTTTTTAACTCCATTAATCTATCGCGAGATAAATGCAATATAGAAATAGTTATCCCAACTTTTTACGTAAAAATACTGTTATCTCACAAACTGACTATAAAGTAGATCATTCCAAGGTTTCATTTGATTTATATTTAAAATCTGTCACTTATGAAATGCGGAAGTTATCCAACGTCAAAATTGAGTTTTCTAAAAATTATATAGTTTTTAAGCCGTTTTCTGCACAGCCATTACAAAATTGTAATTATATAGTATATTCTTCATTATGTATGTATGTCTAATAGTGGCTTCGCTAAGTAAAGTTTTTCTGCCCATCCAAAAATCTGCTATAATATTTAGCATATCCTTAAATATATTCTCATTTTAGAGGTCACATAATTTTTGTATTTCATAAGTGATCGTTTTCAAATCTACAGCTAATGAAAGATTGGAAGGTAGAAATTATATATATGGGGGATTCACAAGGTAGTCATAAAGTCATATATTTTAAAATCATAACACGAAAAAATATGACTGCTGTGAGCAACCCGTCATAAGTAAGTGTGCTATTTTAAATTTGTGTCAGCTGATACAAAAAGCAATTATAAATACTTGAAATCAGAATGCCAAGAACAAGTGAAAAAATTAAAATAATAGCCAGTTTGTTTTTAAATTATTCAACTTGTTCATAAAGTCAATAAAACCCAGCTGAATATCTTTTTTAAATTAAAGTAAAAACAAATTTCCACGCACACCGAAAATGAAATTATTTCAAAACATAAAAATAAACGAAACCAGCTGTTGCCGGTGACTGAGCCGACTAATTTTCCACGCGATCGCTAGCGAAAAAACGTTAGTTGGCTGCCAGCCAGCTAAAGTATACAAACACAATTTTCTCACTTGCATATTTTTAAATGTTTTTATTTTTACTTGTTACACAGCTATAAAAATGTAATCAAATGTGAAGTTATAAAACTGTGAACAACTTTAGGTCATACTTTACTGCATATTACTTACGTTTATTTACATCAATGGCGGCGGATTGTAAATATTATCGCCGGCTCGACTAAATAGTTTCGCCGGTTCGGCTCAGATTTTTACTGTGAGTTATGACAAAACAATAAACACAGCACAAAAAGTCTTATTATTTTAGGACTTTTTTATTTGAAGCACAACAACAATGTTTTTAAACTATCTTAAAATATTAGCACTTTATGACATTATGACATGATAAGACACCTTGTGAATACCCCAATAGTTCTTGTCGGGCTAAATATATTTTAAATTGTATTTGACTAACAATAGTATAATGGATTTGAGGAAACACTATACCAGCAGAACGTCATTTTAGAGCACTTTAAAATGATTCCCATGTTTTTGATATCCGTCCTATATTGTTTAAGCTATGGTCAATTAAAAATAAAAGTTTTGAGCCATGTAACTTCGCAACCAATAGAGAGCGCCGAAACAAATTAACTTTTAGTGTAATTAGGTTAAAAAGTGCTATTATCCCATGTTTTTGCTTTTTTAATTTTCAACAGTGCTTTTATTCTTGACTTAAGCCAAGTTTTATACTACTTAAAAGTTTTTTCACTGTGAGCTTAGACTTTTATTTTGTTTTGTTTATTAGTACATTGTTGCATCACACTATTCCTTTCTTGAGCGGATTGTTCAAATTAAAAAACAAACATAAAGCCTGACGACCGACAATTCAAGAGTTAGTGGGGCGCTTATGAGAACGATAATGAGTGACATATTGTCGTTCGCTAAACTTGTCGATCGACATCGTTGGTCGGGCTGTTAATCTCTTTCGGTAGTTCTGTAGTAGCTCCCTCCACCCACACGTATTGATCTGGACTCCTCAATTTCGCATATCTTGATAAAAAAGGTTTTGTTTGCTTTCGTTAAACTGACTTCTATGCAGTTAAGTTTAACCTGTATATTTGGTATAGGACCGAGTTAAGGGCGATACTCCGATACTCCTAATTAAGTTCTATATTCATTGAGATTATAACGGAGTTTAAATACGTAATTTATATCTACATTCTTAAATAACTATATTTTACTATTTATTCTTCCATATTATTTGTTCTATGTATTTTTGTATCACGTTTTTTTTTTGTCATAAAAATCTGGGGTTTAAAGAAAAAATTATGAATGCCACCAACATGTTCTTTTTTTTCATTTGACAAACTCTTTTCTTTAATCAAATTGTTTTTTCCTGAATATGATTTTTTAAAATAAAATTCTATAAACTAAAATGCACCTGGCATAATAATTATTTTATTACTTTTTTTAACTTTATTTCTTAAAATCAGTTTTATTACAAGACACATTTCCTTTAACATGACCATTCAGGGTTCAGTTTTTAAGATTTTTGTCATTTTACTAGATTTATTAGTATTTTTAATAAAGTATTTCAATAGTTAAATAAATCAGTGCATTGACTTTTGAATAAGTTACGATCTGATTGCATGATGTTGTGATATGAATTCATGAATTACAGGGTCTTGTTAGACACATTCGTTAATAGATTTATAGAAATTCCAATTTAATTGTTAAAGTTCTTTCATAATTTATTGTAAATGAAATATAAAAGAGTTTTGTTGTTTATTATTATAAAGTAAGCGATCAGCTATGGTTTCAGATTATATAAGTCATCTACACTAAAAAAGAAAATCGATGATAAAATTATGCTTGGGAGATATAAAATTTTTATGAGTTGTCAGAAAGCTCACTGTGACTTTAGAAAAGCACTGAAAATTTTGTGATAAAATACTCTTTCATTTTAGCACATATTGAGAAACATAGAAAACTGCCAACATAAGAAATATCATAATTTATTAGAATTAATAAATCTAAGCAAACACATTTCACTTACAAACTCTATCTTGCGCCAACATCTCTGTTTCCTAATAACACTATATTGTAACGTTAATTAATTTTAACACTCCTACCAATAAATACTTGTAAAAACAAAAAAAAATATATTTTCTAACAATATTGAATTATTTGATGTTTCTTTTTTTTTTCAAAACATAGTTTTTGTTCTAAAAACAAACAGAGAGAAAAAAAAAACTGCACATAAACCTACCACATTTAGATGCTTATCTTGAATCTGTAAGGCAAAAAAAGAAAAAAAACACACGTTCTAAGTTTTGACAACACAATAATGTGACAAAAGAAGAATACCAGGAACTAAATGTCAATTATTTGTTATACAACCTCTATACGATATATTGATACTCTCTTGCTTATTTGTAGTTTATGTGCGATGAGTTGCATCAGTATTATCAGTAGTTACGAGTACAAAGGACAGCAGTGAGCAGCAGTTGGAATACATAGCAGAGTGTAACAGTAGTGAAACAAACAGTAGAAATAACAAGCAGTAGTTAGATGAAAGTTAGAGGAAAAATTAAATGCTACTAGGGTGTCCCTTAAAATAATATATTACCTATTTATTCATACCAGTACAGATATAAATAAATTTAAATAAATTTTATAGAAAAATTATAAAAACTTCAAGGACACACCCCGAAATATTGATTATCGTATGACTTTTCCATTTATTGAACGATTTTATAAATTTATTTTGTTGTTTGCATGCAGTGTGGTCCCATGTTTTGCGAAAGTAGATTGGGAAATTTGCTACCCCACCACAAATATTGACTATCGCATAACTCCTCTATTTATGGACCGACTTCTTTTATTACGTACTTTATGTCAGAGATCCGTTTTTAGGGTTCCGTACACAAAAAGTGTACAGGAACTCCATTGTTTTCGCTATGCTGCCCTTCCGTCCGTCTGCAACGGACCTGAAATTTTTACAGAATATGTAAAACTTTGCCCGCTACAGCAACAAATATATGACAGCTAAAAATTAAAGGGTGTTCTAACGCGAGCAACGAAATTTATATTGAAATACTAATGTAATATACAGACACTTACATATGGACACATGAAATTTTCACTGATATTTAAAACAATAAAAATTAAAGGGTATTCTATTAGTCAATGTAATTTCGACAAGTTGATGTATCTTGGAAACCGTAAGGGCTAACTCTTGAAATAAAAAAATAAAAAAATGGAAAAACTAAAAAATTCCAAAATTTACATAAGCCAAAACGAAAAATCGTCAAAATGCAAAAAAAAAACCATAAAGGAAAAAGCACCAAAAGTAAAAAAACGCTAAAATGCAAAAAATAAGCAAAATTAGAGATATCGCAAAAAACCAAACAAATCGACAACGAAAAAATCGCAAAAACGAAAAAATGCGCCAAAACTAAAAAATCGCGGAAATTAAAAATATCGTCGAAAAACCAAAAAAAAAAGGAAAATAAAAAAACAAGACAATCACCAAAACGAAAACAAGCAGCAAAACTAAAAAAAGGGCCAAAATTCGAAAAAACCCCAAAACGAGAAAAGTGACAATAAAAAATCGCTAGAAGAAAAAAAAAATCACGAGAAACCGAAAAAATCGCCAAAACAAACAAGCGCCAAAACTTAAAAAACGTAAAGAATGAAAGAATCGCAAAAACAAAAAAATAAATAAACTGACAAAACTAAAAAAGGGGCAAAGCTAAAAAATCGCCAATTGAAAAAAGCGCCAAAACTAAGAAAATCGCTAAACTAAAAAATCAACAAAAACAGACGATATTCCAAGAAAAAAAAACGAGAAACATTGCAAAAAATAAAATAAAAACCGCCAAAACAAAAAAAATAAGAATCGCCAAAATTAAAATAATCGCTAAAACGAAAAAAGGGAAAAAACTAAAAAAATCTATGAAACTAAAAACATCGTCAAAAACCGCCACAAATCGCCAAAATGAAAAAAGTCGTAAAAAGTAACAAAAATCACCAAAAACCGAAAAAATCGGTAAAAAAAACTAACAAAAATATCGCGAAAACTAAAAAATCACCGCCAAAACGAAAACAAATGCCAAAGCTAAAAAATAGCCAAAACTTAATATATCGTCAAAAAAAAAATATGGCAAAACGAAAAAACCGGCAAAACTAACAAAAATCGCAAAAAATGAAAAAGTTCGCCAAAACGATAAAAATCACGCTAAAATTAAACTCGACCTCCAAAGTTGTACTAAATTTATTAATAGTCTTCTTTATAACTTTTATAGAGAAACAATAAGAAGGATATTTTTAAAAAGTACTTTTTATAAAAGGTACTTTTTATTAATAGCTCTTTAATAAAATGTACTGCTTTTTAAAATTTTTTTCATATATGGTTTTTAAAAAGGGGTTTTTAACGGTATTTTTTGTAGGTATTTTTAAAAGGTACTTTTTTTAATAACTAGTTTTTCTAAAAAAATATTTTGTAAAAGGTACTTTTTTTAAAACGCGCTTTTTTACCTTTCTGTACCTTTCTGAAAAGGGAATGTTTTTAATAGGCTCATTCTTTTTTTGTGAATGCTTTTTTTAAGTACGTTTTAAAATGTACTTTTTTTTTAAAAAAGGTACTATTTTTAATATGTTCGTTCTTTTTTTGTAAGTGGTTTTTAAAGGCACTTTTTAGATAAAATACTTAAAAAAAGACTACTTATCTGACTGTTTTCTTTTATTTATGAGTACTTTTTTTAGTATAAACTTACTTTCTTAAAAGTTATATACTTCTGTTTAACACCAAAGGTGCACCCTTTAAAATAAACAAAGAAAGTAAGAAAAATTATAACCAACAATCTTGATAAATCTTAAATCAATGCCAAAAACCACACAATTGTCATAAATAAATTTGTTACTCAACAAGAGTTCAAGATAAAACACACACGTAGTTCTTGTATTAGACTGAATTATTTGGGCAACGCATAACATTTGGATTCAATCAGGAAACAGCAGCTAAGAGCAACAACAATAAAAAAAATTTAGTAGCCCAGCAGGGCATGTTGACACATTAATTGTTGTCCCGTTTATCAAGCAACCAGTGTGTTTTATTTTTTTTTTTGCTGAAAAGAAGGGACAATTTTTGAAATTATGCTCACAAACAAATAACGAAAAAAAGGACAAGATTTTTATCTTGAAATTTTATTTGTTCTGGCATTACTCTGGCATTGTTCTGTGGTTTCAAACATTTGTTCAATAAAACTGAATTAATTTCATTTTCATATTTTAGTATGTGTCTTATCGCTATAAAACATTAAAATCAGTGTTTTGTTTTTAGTATCGAAAACTATTGTTTCATTAAAATCACTATTTTAGTTAGTATGCGGGTCCTGTAAAGGAATAACTTAGAAAATATCTCCGTTAAGTTCTGTTAAATTTTCTGGAAACGGTAGTTTTCTTTCCGCATAAAAAGTAGTAGATTTTTTTGCGATAAACCAATTAAGGTGTGAATCGGATTTTTTTTTTAATTTGTAGAAAAAATTTATTTCCGGTTGATTTACTTAGTTATGGTATGGATTTACTTTAATTAAGTTGTTTTGTTGCTTGGTTTTTTTTTGTAAATAAAAAAAAAACATATCAGGAAAGGTTTCTTGTGAAATTGTAACTAGTTTATTATTTTAAATAAAAAAAGTATGGAGTTGTATTACTATTGTAATCACTGTGTAAATTTTAACAAAAAGAATAGGCAATTATGATCAACAATTTCTTAGCAAAAATCGACTTTTGCAGCATGCGAGGGCTAGCAGCCAATTTTTTCCTCAACTTCAAAATTTAAAAAGAAAAGTTAATAGATTATCTTTAATCGCAGAATATGCATTTCTTCTGCGATTAAAAAAAGAAGTCAGTAAGATCTAGAACTTTGATTCATTATATCTCAGACAATTTATCAGATCCTGATTCAGTATTTGAACCATAAGTTAGCAGCCTGTTAAACAAGATCGAATTTGTTTTAATCTAATCAGTCTGTGACTCTGTCGCTATTTAAAGACAAGAGAAAAAAAGCAGAGAAAAAATAGATAAGAACTATGTTCAATAAAATAATGTTGTTGAAAAATAGACTAATCTCAATAACCTAAATTGATTACTAGGCTAAGGTTCGTAACGTTAATATTCAGAAAGAATTGGGCATGATTAATATTCCAAGGAACAAGGGAAAAATTAACATTAACTTAATTTTTCAACGTACACAGCAGAACAGAGTAGCGCCACTTTCGGAAGCCGCTACACTTCCATCGTCAGTGCTCACGTGTATTTGCTTATCAGCACTTGTCAGGTGGCTCTGTTGAATGTGATTTTAATTCTTATATATACAACTTTTTCGTGAAAATTGAATACGAGAATTAAATCACTCTAAAGCTGATATTAAAGTGCATTTTCCCAGCGTTGCCAAGACAAACTTTTTTGGTTTGATTTTATACTTAAGTATATATGAACATGTAAACATGTGAAAAGCTCAAGCCAGTAGCTAATTGTTTATTAATATGATTATTTCGAACGTATTTGCTTTGTGAATCTAAATTGATTATTAGGCTAAGGTTCGTAACGTTAATATTCAGAAAGAATTGGGCATGATTAATATTCCAAGGAACAAGGGAAAAATTAACATCAACTTAATATTAATCATGCCCAATTCTTTCTGAATATTAACGTTATGAACCTTATGCTAATAATCAATTTAGATTCACAAAGCAAATACGTTTGAAATAATCATATTAATAAATCTCAATAACATTTGTCATTACCTTAATACAATATTTATCAATTCCGCGCATTTTAAAAATCACACAATTAAAAGTATTTGATAAAAAATATGATTGAAAAATTACAAATATTTAATAAAAATAGTCTTTAAATAAAAGCCATATGTACTTAATTCGATGTATACATTGACATGCTCTCTAGGGGTAAGTACCTTAAAACAAGTTTTATCTCATTGAAAGCTAACTGGGATATGGCTCAGCTCTAGACAGCATGCTTTACGTCCGAAGAGCGCGGGTTCGTATCCCAGCCATATCAAAAAAAAATTTTTTAATTTATATATTATTTTAAGTAAATTTTAAATACATTTTATATCAAAATTCTTTCAAGTTTTAATAAGAAACTTACTTAAATTTGCACTTAATATTTTTGAAATTTTTGCTACTAATATAGCGAATTTCTTTACCACAGGAAATTTGAAAAAAATTAATTGAATACCGGGATTTTTGTTATCAAAAACGAAACTTATTTTTTTCTGTGTAGATCGAAAGATTATATGGACAATGGTTATATGGACAATGGCCGAAATGAAAAACAAAATGTCTGGTTAGATACTGAAAAATGAATTGCACAATAAAAATAATAAACTACTTTAAACATATGTAACAACAAAAATAACAATAGAAAGTCAAAAAGAGCTTGGGATGTTTGAATAAATACAAAGATCTGGAATTTCATACTAGCCAAAAGGTGAATTAGTTAAAAAATTAATATAAGAAGTAACAGTACCTCTCGTATTCTATTTTCATTAAGTAAATTGGTTAAATAATTGATGTTCCTATTAACGAACGCGCTGATGAGATTGTATAGCTGTCATCGAAATCAATAGCACTAATACGTTCTGTTTAATAAAAATTTTAATTTACATTAATACAAATAATTAACTAAAGCCGAAATAATAACTTTCAACTTAAAAGTAAATATTTTCCCTGTGTTCAGCTAAACATATCCTAATTCCTTTGAAAAATACAGTAAAAAATTGAAGCTTTCCAAAAATAAATAAATTCAGTAGAGTGCGAATTTGGCTCGCATACGAAGGGTTCCGTACGAATACATACATATATCTCCCTTTTCGCTTTTGCCCTTTTTTCATTTTGACAATTTTTTGGTTTTAATTTTTGTTTAATTGTATTTTTTTAATTTTTAAGTTTTTTTGTTGTTGTGTTGGCAATGTTTTGGTTTTGGTGCTTTTTTCGTTATTTTTCGCTTTCTGACGATATTTTTAGTTTTAGCGATTTATTTAAGTTATGGCCTGTTTTTCAGTTTTGGCGCTTTTTGCGGTTTTGGGGACTTTTTTCGGTTTTCGGTGATTTTTTTTTAGTTTTAGCGACTTTTTTTTGTTTTGATCCTTTTTTTCATTTTTTGCGATTTATTCGGTTTTTGGCGATTTTTTGGGTTTTTTTTGTTATGGCGTTTTTTTTTTGTTTTAGCACTTTTTTCGTTTTTGCAATTTTTTTAAATTTTTTTCGTTTTTGAGTATTTTTAGTTTTAGCGGATTTTTTAGGTTTTAGCGGTTTTTTCGTTTTGACGACTTTTTTCGGTTTTTGGCGTTTTTTTTATTAGTTTTTTGGCAATCTTTTTAGTTTTGGTGATTTTTTGCGTTTTAGCGATTTTTTTTAATTTTGGTGCTTTTTTTCTTTAAGCGCTTTTTTGATTGGCTATTTTTCGTTTTGACATTATTTAATTTTGGAATTTTTTTCTTCAAGAAAATGCCTCTTATGGGTGTCAAGATACAGCAAATTGTCTAAATTACATAGTCAAAATTATATTAACTGACAGAACACCCTTTATTGTTTTAAATATCATTGTAGAATAGACTACACCAATTAACACTAACTTTGAAAATTAAAAGTGGCTATATATCGTCATATATTTTCAAAAAAGCCCTAAGTTAAAAAAAATTCAAAACTGACTTTTTGATTGATTATGATGCACCGTATTATGACTCTCTTCCTAAGCTTTACTCCTCTATTTGTTCATGTAAAATTATTATTATAAGTATTCATGACCTGTTCATGCCTTAGTTCTTCATATTAAAGTGTTCTTTTGCTTCTGTAAAATTATTTCAATGTAACTTAGGGCTTTTATGAATTCATATGACGATATGTGTCTGTATATTACATTAGTATTTCAGTATGTTTCGTTGCTTGCGTTAGAACACCCTTTAATTTTTAACTGTCATATATTTGTTGTTGTAGCGGCCAAAGTTTTACATATTCTGTGAAAATTTCAGCTTCGTAACTCTTACGGTTCCCGAGAAAACAACCTGTGACAGGCAGAAAGACAGACATACGGACAGCGTAGTGAAAACTATAGGTTTCCTTTAGACCTTTGTTGTACGGAACCCTAAAAATTTGAAAGCAGTGTAGTTCTATTTAATAAACTTTAATCAAGCTTTGAGCCCTATCTTGCTATATAATTCCGAAACTAGAAGAGCAACCAACTTGAAACCTACCAGGTGTATAGAAAATAATTTCATAGCTAACATATATATTTTTTCGATTTTTTAAGTAACAGTTTTTTGAGATATAGGCCTTTGAGCTTAAGATCTCCACAAATGACCTTTGAACTTCTCGCGAAAAAATCAAAATGTAAACCATACCAAAAGCCTCATTTCAAACTGGAAAACAGCACAAAATAAAACTTTTTCTGTTATAGTTGCCTTGGTAAACAAACTTTACTCATATTTTGATGCTTCGTTCAATTTTCATGCTGTCATATCTTGGAAAACAAATGATCTTAGTGTGTAAAAATCGTTATTCTTCAAAGATCTTTTGACTTAAACTATCTATTATTAATTTCATTGAAATCAGAATGGGTCGATCTGAATTGCTTTCTATTTGACAGGAATTTTCTCATATGACAAAAAATATTTATTAACCCTAGGTTAATAGCAATATATGGTACTAAATTTTTATTGTTACTATGAAGAATGTAAACGACAAAAATATTTTATTTTCTCATATAAGTTTTGCAAAAGGCAATTAAATGAAAACCCTCTTGAAATTTGTTACACTTGTATATTAAAAACTATGTGTCAGTTGGTACACCAGGGTTAAAGAAATTCATTATTATTACTATTCCCAGCAGGGCACTAAACGTACTCCACTATTTCGAATATTTTTTATAACTGCATTAGATTCGAACATAATTTAAATCCTGAAAACCATAAATCTATCAGGTGCATTTTTATAAAAAGAAAATCAAAATTAGTTCAAAATTAACAAATTTTCAAAAAGCTATAAATTCTCACTGGATTCTTCCAAATCAATTTTGTTCAAAATTTACCATAGAATAATAAATCATGTTGTAAATTATATGATTTCCCTATAAAATGTGTTACAATTTTCCATTGTTTTATAAATATTTATAACATTTAAGCATTAAAAATTCAAGAAATGAATAAAACCTCAAAAAGCATTAATTAATAAAAATAAAGAAAAAAAAATACTTATAATAAATGCCAAGATTTCTTAAAACGAAATTTTAATAACAAAGAATTTATAACAGCAAAAGGAAAAAAGAAGAATATCTGAGATGCCTGCTGTTGTATTGGCTACGATCCTTTTGAATAAGAGAAAAAAAATAAGAAAAATTTCTTATGACTTTTTTAACATTTGTGCGCTCTTAAATGTGATTTGAGAAAAGAAATTCATCTGCCTTTTAATGTTCCAGATAACAATATCAAAATTTGTTGAGCATTTGTTGGTTTTATAGCTTGAATTTGTTTTATTTTTTTTCTTTTCTTTTATAGTCTTGTTTTTTATTGTGTGATTTGCTGCCTTATTGTCATTGTATTTTGGTGGGATCCTTTTTTTGTGTGTTGCTTCTTGAGTCATTGGCCGTCTTGTTGGCCATAATGATTAATTGCTTTAAATTGAAATATTTTTTTTTCTTGCAGGAGTTTTTTTCTTAAGATGTTTGTGTAAGGCGTTGGTGCTGTTTCAAAATGTTTGTATGTAGTTTTATTTTTTGAGAAAGACATTTATATGACTGTTTTATTTAACAAAATTTATTTCAAAGATTTTTATTTGAACAAATTTGATTTATTACTATAGAGACAATATCTTGAGACTATTTCCTATTAGTTTTTGTAAATAGATGACAATATGTTACTCGTATGATTCATAGTGCAATGAAAATTGATATGATTTTAATAAGTAGAAATATTATCAAATCATGACAAATATTTAATCCTGAATAAAATAGAGATTCGCAAAAAAATTTATCTATTTTAAGAAATGTACAAAAAGATATGTTCTTGAGCTCCATGTCTGAGAACTCGGAGAGGCTACCGAAGAATATTTTGCCCAGAAAGCGAAGACGGTGGTCCTCCAGAGCTAGACAAAGGCATAAAAGGTGCATTATCCTGACTAGAAAATTTCATGCAAACACACTTGGAATCTAACTGGGATCCACCTTGCGGTGTGCCTCTACGGGCATTCCTGGTTATGCGTGCTACAGCCATAGTGGATGTAATCCTTCTGCTTTGAAGCATATTCTTTATAAGCTGTTATATAGACCGATCAATCCCCAGCTCTATGAGAGCCTAGATTATTGGCACTGAATCAATATTGTTGAAGGCGCCTTCAATATGCATGAAGGCTACCACTGTGAAATTTTTGTTCTCGAGTGACTTTTCTATGTATCCTACGAGCGAGTGCAGGGCTGTCTCAACTGATTTCCCTTTGGTATAGGCTTGTTGAGAGGCTGACAGGAGAGTACTGTCGACAGTTGTTCTAATATGAACGTCGAAAAGCCGCTCCACTGCCTTTAGTAGGAAGGATGTTAGGCTAATGGCTCTAAAGTCCTTCCATTGCTTCGGAATATATGACTATTAAAGAGAGGCCCTGTATATGTTAAGTAGCCAGGGTGTAGCGAGATCTAAGTTTTGTTGCAGATTTGTAGGAATAATGCCATCCGGACCAGATAATTTGTGCGGATGGAAACTCTTTATTGCCCAGTGTAACTTGTCCGCAGTAATCTCTATGGATACAGGGGACCATGTGGCATGAAGAGTAGCGTTCCGCGCCTCCATGCAAGGTTGACAACCTATAAAGTGGGTGTCAACCAGGACCTCTAGAGACTGAAAAGAGTTGTTGCTCCAGTTGCCGTCTGATTTCTGGATATATCCAAGTATGGATGGCTGCTTACGTATGATTTTTCGCAGTCTACTAGTCTCGGAGGATTCTACATTGCTGCAGAATTCCTTCCGAGACTTGCGTTTAGCGTTCCTAACTAGGCTCTTGAATTAGTTCACGAAGGACTTATAGATTGTCCAGTTGCCTGTTCTCTTAGCCTTATTTAACAGTCTACAGCAGTTTTTGCGGGATTCTGGTAAATTTTCAGACCACGCAGGGTGGTCTGCTATTTGGGCGTTTTATGGGTGGTCTGCAAGATCGGCTTGTATCCTCCTTAAACGCATTGGTTAGTTTGTCGACGGCTTTATCAATGTCTGCCACTTTCTCTATGGTTGGAGGACGCGCAATTAGACTGGTAATGATGTTGTTGTGTTTCTTCCGGTTCGTTCTACGACTATTTAAATAAGATTTTGTAACTCTGCCAATTATGCTGAAGGAAATTCCAAAAAGCGGTGATCAGAAGAGGAGCAGTCTTTTGAAACTCTCCATCCCTGAATTAGATGTTCGTGTCTCGTGCTTGCAAGTGTTATGTCTAGGAACTTCTGCATGTTAGAGACCGCAAAAGTGGATTCTGAACCCCAATTTAGAACTATTAGATTGTTATCTAGAATGAAGTCAAAAATACACCAACCTCTTGCATTGGTATCTTAGCTGCCTCAGATAGCCTTAAACGTAAGACTTATAACAAGATTTCCTATGCCGAGTACTATTTGTGAATAAGTATGAAGTTAACCCTTAAACATAGTTTAAGTGTTCAATTATTTCTCGAGTAGAGGTTGAGTCTTAAGCTTGATTGTCTTTTAAGACCCATAGTAAATCTTTATGGCCAACATTCTTGTAGAACTTTTCTTCCCTGCGCTTCCCCTTTTTAGGGGTGCTTTTTACTATTTGTTAGAAAATAGCCAAAAATGACCGTTATGTGGTGGCGCTAGAGGGTTAATATGTTCCACAACAATATTTTCCTTAATATTTTCTACAAAGTTGCTCAACATACCCAGTACCTCAGATTTAAAGAACACATAGTTCCATGTACCGATATGCTGCACGAACAGGCTAAAAGGGGGAAACTTTAAAATAAAATTTCGATGTGATCTTGCGAAACGCCGATACATGTAGAGTATTTTTTGGTCTCCTCTACCAGAATCGGTTTATAGAGCGTCGTAATTTTGAAAAAAGTTCGAAATTGTTGTATAGTGCCATTTTCGTTGTGAAAATTATAACTTTTAGAGCAGTAAAACAATTTTTTTTTGCCTTTCAATGAAACCTCCAGCCTCTCAATAAAAGTGATCGGAAAAAATTTACAAAATTTTGCAGAGGCCTTCAGGACTATCTGATATTAAGTTCAATTATTAAACATCTAATTTACTTTGAACATTTGGAAATTATTATGGTAACATATTTTTTTCATCAAACATTAAATCATGTGCAACTAAAAGGATTTTCTCCATTTACAAATATATAACGTTTTTTTATTCAGTATAAAAATATATCCTTGTATCGCAAATTTAGAAAAATTCTAAAATAAAGCCATCAAACAGGATATTTAAGTTAAAAATAAAATATTATTTCTATAAATGACATAAAGTGCGTGACAAATTTCAAAGCAGGAAATTGACATTTATCACACGGCTACTAGTTTTTTATCTCGAACATTGTTTGGGAATCGACTTCCTTTTTTGTTGAATACAACTTCCTATCCTATACATTTGTTAACTGCCCTGAACTCATTTCTATTGCTTTTGTGAGATAGAAGAAAAAAAGTGATAATAAAAAAATAAAAAAGTACACAGACATTAAAGACTCTTTAAATACACAAAGATTTTGACAAAAGCGAGTGTAAAAAGATTTAAACAAAACAATTCGTTCAACCTTTTGGTATGAGTAATAAAATAGAATTATCATAATTAATGGCTGGCTTAATCAAGAAAAATGTATTTTTTTTTATTTGCCTGATATTAAAATAAAGTTATCAAAGGCATCACATTGTATATGAGTACCTAAATATTAACACCTTTTTAACTGTTAGACTGATCAGCAAAGGGGTTGTCTTTTTTTTCTTGCTGTTCTTCTTAATCACAAAA
This sequence comes from Panzeria rudis, assembly GCA_956483635.1. Taxonomy (NCBI): domain Eukaryota; kingdom Metazoa; phylum Arthropoda; class Insecta; order Diptera; family Tachinidae; genus Panzeria; species Panzeria rudis. The sequence continues at coordinate 17,164,128 of OY101451.1, read as the reverse complement.
GTGGTCAACCTTAAGAAACCGCAAGAACTTGATATAGAAAAGAAATTTAGCAATGAAATATTTTATTTTCCAAAGTCATAAAAGTCAATTTGATATAGTTGTTTGTTTTGTTTGAGAACCAAGAAAAAGGGGTTAAAAGGTCATGTGAATGAACTTAGCAGAAGTAAGGATCACTTTCCTTTGATTGAATTTGAATATTGGACGCTCTTGTTTTGTTTATTGCTACTTAAAAACAAAGCCAGCATCTAATTAAGAAAACACTTCAAAAGGATGACATAATAATTTTTCAAATGTGTAAATTTTTTCAAAGCAGTCACTTTTTGTTTTTAATTAAAAACATACAATAAATTAGAGTAAGTGACATTAAGGAGAAATAAGGGAATTAAGGTATGAATATTTAATTTATCTTGAAAATTTTTATATTGTAGCAAAAACCGCATTTTTATATCGTTAAACTTAATACACATTAATAATAATGTGTAAGAAATTCTAAGGTAAACCAAATAAATAGAAACTTTGAAGCTCTAGATAATACCGCAAAGAAGACGAAGACTTGATTAAATCAGACCTGCAAACATCCAGTCATATGCAGAGAGAAAACAGTTAATATATGGCGTAGTACTAAAAACTCTTTCGCTACGCCAAAATGGGAGCTCTCTGTGTTCCTGAGTGTTGAGGCAAGATCAGCTTCTTCGTACTAAAGTATTTGCTGCTACCCGGAGTATTATAAGCTTTTGATCATAGCTTGGAGGAGTAGAGGATAATGCAAGATCCTCACTTTCGACACTCTTAACGGATGACCAAATATTCAATGACCCACTTGGTAAAGCTTGACTTCTGGCTTAATTATTTGCAAGTAATTCTCACTGGCACGCTGATAACAACTTTTTCGTGATGTGGTGGCTTAGTGCAGGCTCTGGTTATGTCTTCAATTTAGTCAGAACTATAAATTTAGCCTAGAGCTTCTTTCGGCTTGCCTGAATAGGTAGCAGATGACTTAAAAACTTGCATAGCTAACAGCAATCAAACCTCCTAAGCCGAGGTGTTATACTGCCCCTTCCTATCGAATAGTTTCCAGCCAAGTGTAACCGGCTTTGCTGATACCTGGAAGTATCATCAAATTATTAAGCCTTTACCACATTACTGGAGACTATGACGTGGCGTAATTTACATCCCCTACACTATTGGAAATTTGTATGAATACTGAGCACAACATTCAAACAAAATAAAAGACAACGACAACAAAACCCGACAATGAACAGGTACAGGAAGGACGGACAAGTAACAATTAAAGGGGGCGAGCTTTTGAAAAAACAAGATAGGATGGGTAGCGACAATGATTCGGACAACTTCCTAGGACTAGACGGACTGAACCTCCCCGAGACCAACGAAGAGGACATAATCTGATACACTTAAAGACGGACAGAAATCAGAGGCGCAAGCCCCTGGTGGGGGTGCAATGACAAGACTGGAAGAATGTAAAACGCTGACAGGCTAAAAGTGTTCCCTCCGGTATTTAAGGTCGTTAAAATCTCGCAACCAACTTCATAGATTTCCCGAGAGAAGATTTTGAGGTGGAACCATGCCTACCATACATAGTTGGGAATTTGGCAAAACAAATGGTAATAAATGTGGAATTTGTAAACTGCAGATTGAATTTGTCTGAAACTTCCATAGATGGAAAATAACCTGTTACAAGACAGGCCACGTCACGGGTTCCTAAGAACTCCGAGACTTTAGATGAAAGGGAATGGTGACTTTTACATGTCATTGGAGGCGGTCAATTGACATAGCTAAGATACTCGGTGACAGGTTCTAGACCAGGAACCGGCGAAGCATATCACATGGGGTTTTTTACTCTTCTACTCTCACACGTATGTACTCACACGTATTAACTAAAACTAAATAAAATCAAGCAGTGTGGCATGAACATTCAAACAAGCAGGTTGTGTTATCGCTTGTTTCTTGCTATTGCTTGATATACACTTACAAAAACTTTGTAAGAGCGAGAGTTGCAAAATAAAACCCATACAAGCAAAATGTATTAGTATGTGTTTGCCGATTGATGTTCTAGACCCAAACTTCAGGTACTTATTCTGCGATGGTTCGTTTATTACTAGTTAAATAAATGCACAGAAAAACCTAAATTTTATTTTCAGTAAAGAAAATCAATCAATTAGTAACTATTTTGTGTAGAAACGGAGCTACAAATAAATTTTTAAATATGTAGACAAAAACATATAGACAATTTCATTGAAAAAAATGAGTGTTTTCAGTAAACAAATTGTATAAATCTATAAAACTATTTTTCAAAAAATTATTACAATTCTGAACAAAACAGTTTACTGAATCAAACAAAAATATTTATTGGATTTTTGTGTAATATATCAAACAAATTTTTTTTCGGAATTTATAAAGCAATTTACCTAAAAATACTTACAAATACTAAACAAAATAGTTTACTGAATAAAACCACAATATTTACCGGATGTTTTTGTAATATATCAAATAAAATTTTTGTCTGAGTCATCACTATTATCCGTTAAGCATTTATGAAATGTCACTTTGTTAAATGTGTTCAACATTGAATGTTTATCTAAAGACTCTAAAAAAAATTAAGGAGAAGTAACGCAACAACATTAACGAATTGATTCACAAAAAATCTTCAGTAAACAAAATTGATACAATCGAACTATTTTTGCTATCATTGTTGTTGTTGTTGTTGTTATTTGTGTGTATGTCATCATCGGGGTGGTTTTTTAACGATACAGAACACGGGTTTTTGTTGTTGTTTTTGGTGTTTGCATTCTAAATAAAAGTAAAACAAAAAACTCACTGATTCTGTAAAGAACATTTATTGAAAATGAAATTTATTTTTAGAAAAACTTTTGTTTGAAAATTTTTTGTTAATAATTTTTTCTGTATGTATTGTAAACAAATATTTTAGATTTGAAAAAAAAAATCTGCTTGTACATTAAGGGAATTTGGCAAAAAAAAATTTCTAGTTTTGTGATATGTTCTCTTTTCACCAGTTACGACATAGGAGTATTTTGATCCATTCCCATTTTCACCAGTCATGGGACAAGTACATTCGACACAATTGGTACAACATTCCCCGCCGGGTTTAAATATCTTTAGAAGAGTAGTAAGACTTCAGTGTCTCGTTGGCCTTGTAGCTTAAGCACAAACTGAGTTACAGTGGACCAAAGATGACCACCTCGGATCTAAAAGAAATGTCTGAGACTTGTAACCTTCTTAGCTGTTCTGCGTTTTAACCATTTAAAGCATTTTGGGCTTAGCTAAAAAATGACAAGAGTTTTTTAACACTTGTTTTCGTATACTTCATAGTTTAGAAAATATATGGGTGATTCTCATTCTAAATCTACATTTTATGTTTTTTTTCAAATTGTAGTATTCACCTCATTCAATTGATCCTGAAATCAAATCACATTTTTCTATTTTTTAACCGATGTAACCAATAGAAACATGAGCAGAATTCAAATTATAGTTTTTTAGCATTTTTGTGGGATGAGCGTTACATTTGCTTTCGTGGCTGTTCTGGGAATGATTTTTCCAAAAAAAAAATTAACCGCAATAAATAAGTACGGGGTTTGAAAGCACTATAAATCTACTCTCTATAAACAAAAAATTATAATAATCGCTGGATGAAATTAAAAGTTATGACTATTTTATTAATTTTGACTTGGGTTCACATGGAAAAAGTTTTAATAAAATCGACCGAGAGTATTAAAAGTTATGTCAATTTTCAATAATAATTCGTAGCTAGATACGATCTACCTAATATATTTTACGAAAATATATCAACCCACAGTGCAGAGGAAGCAAAATTTGTTCAAAGCAAATCAGAAACGGATAATGTTCTCTGTATATGTTCTACCCTTCCGCTGCTGGTAACTGTCTTTGCCGTCATAAAATTTTTAGATAAATTATATTAAGGAATATTGTTTATGTAACGCTCAATACATTTTTATACAAATTCAATATGTTTTTTAGAACACATACTATATTTTGATTTAATACAATTCAGATGTATAATCTTCGATGTATTTTAACATAAACTCCTTAATTATGCAGTAAAAGTTTAAATAAAAATGCTCTAACATTAAATAAATATTTTAGTGGGTACAAACCATGATTAATCGATGAAATGTTTTGCACTATAATATATTTTAACAAAGTTCACAAAATCTCTTAAACTGCTGTTATTTTAGTTTATGTTGTTAATGCAATTTTAATAACTAAACTGAGTAATAAAGCATACTAAAAAAGCGTAACGCTCAATACACAAAACTGCGGACAACAAAAATTTTTTTAGAAAAAAAATTATAATTTCTATTATTTTTAAAAAATGTAATAAGAGAAGCAAATTCAAACATTCTAAAACCGTTACAAATTTAACCTCGTTTTTAAAAAATTCATACTTTTTGAATGTACAAAATCAATAGCATGCAATACGGACACGTCATTATGTATGAAGAGAGTATAAAAAGTATTTCCGTTATTTTTAAAAGTTTATTTTATGGAATCTTAAAAAATAGGCCACATAATTTCTTGTCGTACACTTACTTTTAACTATCTTATTGTCCATCAATATTGATGAAACATATATGCTTTAAAAAGCAGTTTTCTCTAGATATGCACAATATACTTATTTGCCTAAGAGAACCGCTTACAAACAAATCCGGTTATAGATCAAGTGGTCGCATTTCCACCACCAGGCGGGATCCTTTCAATGGACACGAACAAATTATTTCAAATAAGAATCACTCATATATAGACAGCTAATATATCGGCATGTTGCAGATTAAATTTCTTTAAAAATAAACAATTAATATCAATATACCTGGCATTAACTAAATAACAAATACAACGAAATAAAAAAAAACTTCAACAAATATTAAAAACAAAACAAATAAAAAAACAGAACATTTTGTAATCTTAGTCTGTAATCATATGCTGGCTCTAAATTCGCATAACCGCCCCGTAGAAACACCCACCTTTATATGTGTTCTCTTGTTTTCTTTTTTTTATTTTGCTGTCTGCCTGGCAGACTGCAGTTTTTACAACAAAACGCCAACCACACATATTCATATACTCCTTTTTTTGAAAGTTTACGATAAAAAAAAACAATAATGTTACCATTATTGGATTACACAGTTTTAATTCCAATAAAGATTTAGTTGGCCTCTTAAACCGAAGAAGAAGAAAAAAATTCACATGACCAGCAACCACCATAAAACGGTCATGGCATGTCGATCAAATCGCTTAAGAAAGATCGAAGTTTTCGTTTTTGTTTCGCATTTTTTACAGAGCTAAAAATGTTTATATGAGAAATTATACAATTGCTAAGATGATCTAATTTAGGAAGCGATTTAAAACAACGCAGCAAATATTCGCATTTCGTTTTTATATAAATCCATAATAGAAAGGTATTTATTTGTTTTAATCATAATTTCCTTTTAATTTTTATAAATTCTTTCGTAAATTTTCGAGTTTGTAACAGACGATGATGTATGATGTTTTACGGGGTTCTGTAAGCCAATTCTGGCAGAGGAGAGAAATAAAATATATTTGCGTTATCATTTCGTAAGATTTTATTTAGGGGGTGTTAAAGTTTCCCCATTTTTTTCCTGATCGAGCAGCATATCGGTAAATGAAACTACAGGGTGGCGCAGAATGAGCTATATGGTTTAAATGGTTTATCAATTTTTTATTTATGCTATTATTATAATTTTTGTTTAAAAAATACATTATATTATTGGGGAATTTTTTGCAATTAGCTTTGAAAAATGATATCCTGTAAGTGATGTCCATTTTCTGCTTCGCACATACGTGCTCGCATATTTTCCAAAATTTCTGGTGTAATGGCCATGATTTCATTTCGAATGTTGATTTTTAGTTGGTATATTCTTTCCAATATCCCGAAAGAAAACTGTCAGGAACTGTTAAATCTGGTGAACGTGGAATCACTTGTGCGCGAAATAATGCGTTCGACGAATATGTCCCTTAACAAAGCCATTGAGGCACCTGCAGTATGTGCTGTGGCTCCATCTTGTTGAAACAACAAGTTTGGATGGTTTTCCACAGCTGGCTTAAAATGTTCCAACATCGCCCTATACACAGAAAAAAATAGACAAGAATTATATTCAATAAAACCATGTTATTAAAAAAAATATGAATTTCAATAACATTTATCTTTAACATAATAAAATATTTCGTTGTAATTATTTCTTTTCCATGCCGGTTATTTCTTTTCTTTTTATACATAAGTACTTAAAACAAGTTGTATCCCATAAAAAAATAAATGGGATATGGCTCAGCTATAGAGAGTATGCTTTACGTCCGGAAATCCCGGGTTCGTATTCCAGCCATGTCAACATTTTTTTAATTTATATATATATTTTTATTTTGAAATAATTTTGTTATCAATATAGGGGAATTCTTTATCACAGGAAATTTGAAAAAAAAATTATTGAATACCGGGATTTTTGTTATCAAAAACGAAATTTATTTTTTTCTGTGTATGTACGACCGCTGACAGAGATTGAGACACCAATTTCATTTTCAAAAAAATATGGGCCAATTATCCTTTCGGAGGATACTCCGCACCAAACAGTACACTGAGGTGGGTGCGATTGTCACTGATGAACTGCTCTTGGATTTTCTGTAGCGCAAATCCTGCAGTTTTGCTTGTTGACATACCCATTTAATAGGAAATGGGCTTCATCGCTCATTGTCAAATTGTGAATAAAGTCTGGATTTTCCTCCGCTTTTTCACGGAAACGGAAATGGCATATTCAAGCCGTTGCTGCTAGTTTGTCGTCTTCAATTCTTGCAGAAGTTGAACTTTATATGGGAACAAGTCTAATGTACTTAAAATTCTAATCAAATGGTTTATTGCTGACTCTGTGGGATGCAATGCTCACATTAAAATGACGACGATATGCACGCTGTGTCAACACAATAGACTGTTGGTTGGAAAAATAAAATTCAATTATTTTTGTACGTTGTTCGATCGTGTAATGATTCATAATTATTTCCCCAAGTCTTCTTCACAAAATGCTGAATAAAAATCAAGAAAAAATAATAATTAAAAAAGCTATAAAGAATTCAAACCATATAGCTCAGTCTGCGCCACCCTGTATGTGTTCTTTACAATTGAGGTGTAGGGTGTATTCAGCAACTTTGTGGAAAATATTAGTAAAAATATTTTTGTGGAACATATTAACCCTCTGACTGCCCCACATAACGGTCATTTTTGGCTCTTTTCTAACAAATCGTAAAAAAACCCCCTAAAAATGGGGAGTACAGGGACAAAAGGTGTTACAAAAATGTTGCCCATAAAATTTTGCTGTAGACCTTCAAAGTCAACCAAACATCATACTCAACTTGTACACCAGAAATCATCTAAAACTTAAACTATGGTTAAGGGTTAACTTCATACTTGTTCACAATTAGTACTTGGCATAGGAAATTTTGTAAGTCTTACGTTTAAGGTAGAAAATGTGTTTAGCTTTTTTATGCAAAACTCAACGAGAAAAACTTTGCTGGAAAATATTAACCCTCGAACTCTTCGCTTTATGGGTATTTTTTTATATTTCTGAAAAAATGGGCAAAATACTCCCCTTCAGCGGCGATATAGGGAGATAAAATGTTCTGCAAAAAGATTCACCATAAAATTCTACTACAGGTCCTTAAAGAGACCCAACCAGCAAACATAACTCGGACGATGGAAATCATTGAAAGCTTTAAATGTGTTTAATTTCATACTTATGCACAATTTTTACTCGTCATGCAAAATCTTGTAAGCCGTACGTTTAAGGTATAAGATGTGTTCACGTTTTTTATGTACAAGACAACGAAAAACGTTTTTGTAGAAGATTTTTTGCCGCTACATCGCCGCTAAAGGAGAGTTTTTGCCACCTTTTTTTAAGAAATATGCAAAAAAGCAAAAAAAAAACGAAGCGTTAGAAAGTCAATATGTTCCAGAAAAATGTTTGCCCTAATATTTTCCACAAAGTTGCTGAAAATACCCTACACCTCAGATGCTAGGATCGCATAATTTCATGTATTGATATGCTGCACGATCAGGCCAAAAGGGGGAAAACTTCAACGCCCGTATAACAAAATTCCGATATGACCTTGTACAACGCCGACAGGCATATATATTTTTTTGGCCTCCTCTACCAGAATTGGTTTACAGAGTCCCGTAATTTTGGAAAAAGTTTGAAATTGTTGTATAGTGTGATTTTCCTAAAAAATTCTTCTGACTCTGCCGCTAAATGAAGTGTTTATTATACGATTTCATTTCAGAGTAAGTCAGTCAAGTTATTGACTGCATCCAGCAGCTTATACTGCCATTCGCTCGCTCATTTCGGTTTCGTAAATTTCATATTTATTTGCCACACAAATTAACACTTTTCCACCATCTGATTTCGTTTTAAGCTTTTATTTTCACCTTAAATATAATTTTAATTAAAACTTATTTGAAATATATAATATTTCAAACAAAAGGTATCTAAAATAGCACTAATTTTAAAAGCCACACTCATGCAAACACTTAAAGTGTTATGGGATTATGGAAATATTTCGATATTTTAAAATTTTATTGCTAATAGGGTGTGTATGGCTGGGTATGTGTATAATAAGTCAAGCATTTTTGTTTAAGTTTAACTAAATAATTAAAAAAATATATATCGACCAAAATAAATATGATATTAAGAGTGAGATGAGAAAATAAAACAATTCAATGAATTTTCAAAAGCAAGTGTTAATTAAATCCAGAAATAAAAATTAAAAGAAATTTATTTTAGATTGAAACATTTTTATGAATGAAACTATGCAGGAATCGCTTGCTTAAAAGAAGTGCTAATGATTTATTTAGCAAAGCTATAAAAAATAGCTAATAAATATTGAAAACAAACTCCAACAGGTTTATATATTTTAAGTCTGAAATCCCATTAACAAAAATTTATTATATAACACTATGCAGCAAGGTAGATGCAAAGTAGTAAAATTAGTCGAAATTTTTAATTCTATGCATAAAGTTTTTTTGAATTTTTTATTTCTAAAATTATGGATTTCTTTAACAGGCTGCTTTATCGATTTTATCGTAACTTGTGAAATTATTTTCTAAATTTATTACCCAAACCACTAAAAAACTTACCTTTAAGCCGTTTTATTATTAGGGGGCCGTTCACCAAAATGTAAAAGAATCCTATTGTTTTCGCTACGCTGTTCATCTGTCTGTCTGCCTGTCTGTAACAGGCTATTTTTCGAGAGCCGTTAGATCTACGGACCTGAAAGTCTCACAGAATATGTAAAACTTTGGGCGCTACAACAACAAATATATGACAGTTAAATATTAAAGGGTGTTCTAAAGCCAGCAATATACAGCTCCATATATAGACACTTGACGTTTTTAAAGTTAGTCTATTATACAGTTCAAAAATAAAAATTACGTAACAAAGAATATTTACACCGTACAAAAATATAAAACCTTTTTTAAATAACGAGATTCTAAGGAAAATATATATACATGTGTCAACGCTTAAAAACGTTACATCTGGGACTCGTTTTAGGAGGAGTAAGATCTTCCCCTATTTTGCACATATTTATACTGATATGGCATACGACATCTCTTAGGTCTTACGTTGAAAGTACAAGACGTGTTTACCACTTTTATATAAAACACTACGCTAAGTATTTCTGTGGAATATTTTGATCCTCCCCCTCTTCGCAGAACTGGTCTTTCTGCCCCTTTTTTAAAGAAGGGACAAAAATTCTGCTTCAGCTCCGATATAGCGGACTCAAATATTCTAAATATATGTTTTTACATATTGAACACATATTAGACCTTAAACATAAGCCCTACAAGATCGCCTATGCCGAGTCAGTACACACAGAAAAAACCGTTGTAAAATCAACAATGTTGCAACATATTAAATTTATGAGAAATAATTTTTTGTTCATGTGTGTTGGAGTTTATTTGCTTTGTTCATAGCTTCAATGCACTGTTGTGCTCAGTGGTGTGACTTGTTGTTATTGTGTAAACGTAAATAGCGAACAAAACGAAAATTGATTAATTTAACCTTAAATCTATTTGATTTAAAAATTTTCACTGATAAAATAACATTGTTATTAACTTTATATATCATTTTAAATAAACATGACTACAGTTCTAATTACAAATAAATTTTATGTCAAATCATTAATTAAATCATCTTGAATTAAAATAAAACTCATGTTACTTACAATGGCATTTATTTAGTATATATCTAAATACAAACACCTATGCGAATACACATCACGTAAGTAGAATAATTAATAAAAAATAGCTACATTAAATGCATGTTGTTTCAACTTGAAATAAATTTCATTCAAGATTATTTTTCCTGTTGTTTAAATATAAAATTGACGTTGTTTCAACTTGAAATAACTATAATTTAACATGATTCTCTTATTGTTATTTCAGTATCAAATTCACGTGGGTTTAACTTGAAATAACTTTGACTCAAGATTATTTTTCGTGTTGTTTTAGTATCAAATTTATGTTGTTTCAACTAGAAATAACTTTGATTTAACATGGTTCTTCGTATTATTTCATTATTATCTTACTTTTTTTTAACTATACTGGAATATTAAATCAACATGAAATACAGTTATTTCAAACGGAAATATGTTCCATGAGGATTATTGTAAAATAATTTTGAATTAACATGAAACACCTATGAAGTAAAATCTCCACTGAAAAATGTTAAACTAACCTTGTTTTTGACGATTTTAGTACGCAATTTTTCTGCGTGTATAATGATGTACATAAAGGGGGAAATTCAACTTCTCTTAAAATGAATCTTATATGTAAAATATCAAAATGCCGATAAACATACATATATATTTTTTTAGTGGCCTCTGCTACACTCTAAAACATTACTTCAAATTTGCGATCATATATTGTCTGAATTTGTGCTGAAAATTTTTCCTTATCTAAAATTACATCGATTTTGTAGTTATTTTATTAAAGAAAAAAAACTTAAAATTCAACATATATAGTCCAAGTGGAAAAATTCAACATAAAGTATAATACGGATATAGGTGAATGGTACAAACGTCATACTATCAGTCAGGAGGTCGCGGTTCAACCCTGCACGCATCGAATCGCTTTTTTTAGTAAGAACATTTTGTTCAAAAATAATGCGTGTGTAATTTTAGGTCAAAAGAAGTCTGTAAAGTGTTGCGTACTATTATCGACCTAATTTTCAACAAAAGTGTTTTGGAATGTAGAATGAGTCCTTTAAACTTTATTTGTTATAAAAAACTGATTTGGTTATACATTGTAAATAGTCTTAATTTTTCTAACCAATTTTTGTTGTGTTGTCACGAAAACTCAATAATTGTGCAAATTTTCAACAGAATTGGTTAAATAGAAACAGCTGAACAATAATACTTATATAAAATAGGCATGGCACTACCCTTTTTTATTTTTGTTAGGGGAACCCAATATACATCCAAAGTTTTATAAGAATCGGTTAAGTAGATATGGTTTAAAAATATGTATATAGATTTTTATTGGGCGTGCCTCTGCCCATTTTTAAAAGCATTATATTGAATTGTAACGGAATCTTAATGTGTGTGCTAAATTTCAATAGAATCTGTTAAATAGGAACAAATGCCTGAAAATAAATAGTTAATTTTTTTCATGGGCGTGACTCTACCTACTTTTCTCATTACAATAATGTATTGTCTGGAAAACTCAATGTTTGTGCAAAGCTCAAAAAGAATCGATTAATTAGAAGTAGTTCAAGAAGGATATTTACTTTGTATGGGCGTGGTACGGCCCACTTTTCAAATTATAATATTGTACTATTCGGAAAGCTCAATGTGTGTACAAAGTTTGACAAGAATTGGTTGAATGGTAGTGGTTTAAAAATATAGTTAAAACTAAATGGGTGTGGCGCCTCCCACTTTTCTATTCATACTGTTTTTTTCGAAAACTCAAAGTGTGTACGAATTTTCAAAGGACTCGGTTGGGTATAAGCACTTAGTACTATTTTACTGTCACTATAACTCTATATGTGTGCAAAGTTTGAAAAGAATCGCTTTGATGGAAGTAATTGAAAAATAACATTTAATTTAAATGGGCATGTTCCTGCCCACTTTTCTAATCACAATAATGTATTTCCTCGAAGCCTAACTGCTTCGAGTCACTTTTTTAATCAAATTTGAAATAATTTAAAAATTAAATTTAAATATGTGATGGAATTAAAATTATAAAGCCAACAGAAGAGAACATTCCAATAGTTTCCAGAATTGTGATCCTGATCATTCGGATCATTCATCATATATTTGCCAATGACGAGCAAGTTCTTTTTTCATAGGTACCTATTAAGTGGATCCAAAACTATGTTGAATTTATTTCACGGCAAATTCAGTGGACTTAACAATTATTACGTTACAGTAAGTGTATCAACTGCTAGTCTTGTAGGACGATCGTTTACGTCAGTACAACTAAGCTACTTGTATTAATTTTAATATAAATCAAATGAGAATTCTATTATACATCGCTTAGTAAATTTTGTTTAAAGTAGTTTTTAATTGGAATAAGTACTTACGTTTATCACAATAATCTTCTTGCCAGCCTGACAAGCATATAATCTCTCCCGTTTCGGAACAAAGTCAATATTCAGCCATCAAATATGTATTTCCAATTTTGCACCATTTCGGGCTAAATAATCTTAAAACCATTAGATGTTTAAAAAATAAAATTTAAACGGCTTAAAGGTAATTTTATTTAAATTTTTTTAGTGTTTTTTGTAATAAAGTTGGAACAACCCCTTCCAAGTTATGATGAAATCGATGGAACAGCCTTTTGAAAAATCTGAAATCTTAGAAAAAAAGTAAAAAAACGTATCAACAGAGATTTCAAGGTAGACTGTTTTTGTAGCTGGGGGACCATAACACAACATAAAAATATAGTGGTGATCAAAGGTCATGGCAAATATATCAATCTGTTGCATAGTGTTACTGTACTTTAAACAAATATTTTGATTTGGAAACAATCTGCTGCTATAGTGAGGCAATTTTGTTAAAATGTTTGTTCTAGTTAAGTGATGTGTTCTCTCTTCATCGCTCACCACTCGGAAACGTATTGTACCACTCCCATTTTCACCAGTCATAGCACAAGTATGCTGAAGACAACTGCTTCAAAATTTGGTGCAGCGTAGTTTTACTTTCTGAAAATAAATTTTTTAAATTTTTTCTATCTTGAAAATTTTATGTAATTAAGTGTTTAAAACTTGCAAATTATATTAAACTATTGAACAAGTCATGTTCAGAAATAATTTACCAATAGTTATTATATTTTGCTTGTAATTATTAGCTTAAGAAATTGAAACTTTTTTCTATTTCAATACATGTTTTTTTTTTGTTCTAGCTGTCTTATACTCGTATTATTTCATCTTATCGTACAAGCATATTATTAATTTTTTTTTCTAGATTTATTGCAAAATATATGAGTTCTTTTTATAGATGATATCATCTTCATTGATTCTTTATTTAAATAATTAGATTTATTATTATTTAACAGATTAAATTATTTGCTAATGCTAACCATAGAAGTTATTATAATTATTTGCAAAATGCATGTACAATTTTTATATATTTCTTAAACTTTAATTCTACGTTTTGCTTTGTTCTATAAAGAAGATTGCTTTTTTGTTATGAGATTTGTTAGTTAATTGATTAGAATTATAAGGTTTTTTCCTCAAGTACTTGTTGTTCATGTTTATTTAATACAATTAAATAATTTCATGTTCTAATTTACTGATCACAATCACAATTATCTAATGTTTTTTATAAGAAAACAATTTTAATAACAATATTTGTATGCTATAGCAGTTGAAAAAGTTTTTAATGAGATTATCCATTAGCTCAAATAGTATTAGAATTTTTTAATAAGCGCTATATTTGCACAATTGAAAAAAATAAGATCCTAACGGCTCATTCTAATAGATGGGACCTTATATTGGCGTTTTGAAAGTTTACATCTGGTCTTTATTTTAGGGGATGTGAAACAGTGTTGCCAGTAAGAATAAAAAAGCTACGCCTTTATTTCAAAACATTTACTTTTTTCTTCAAAAGTTACATTTTGAAATATTCCTTGAATAAATAGTATATTTATGTGATTTATATAAAATAAATATTTTTATTCCATATATCAATGATAATCTAGTATGTGATAAAAATCGATCGATTTCAAGTCGCGCGATTGCGCACAACTAATAATAGCCAAACATCATCACATAGCAGAATAGCAATACCACAAATTCATTTATTGAACAAAAACACACGCAAAGAAAAACATAGTTCAAAACAACCATATACATGGTTCAAGCAACCATATGTATGTTTCAAAACAACGATATATATGGTTCAAAATTACAATCAATGGTTTGAAATAACCATATACATGGTTAAAAACAACCATATGCATGGTTCAAGCAACCATGTATATGGTTCAAAGCAACCATATATATTATTCAAAATTACAAAATATGGTCTGAAAGTTGATTAAAAAATTTACAGGAGCTAAAAAAAGTTTTATTATTTCAATTTTAATCAAAAAGAAAATTTTTTAACTGGTCAGTGTGTTGAATCTCAAATAAAAATTATTATATTTGTTGACATATTTACAATCGGGCATGTTCTGAAAGACATTTGGTTGTGAAATCGGCAACTTTCAGGATAGAATCCAACTAAAAAGCTCACTTATTGGAGGTTTTCAGTTGGTTTTTGTGTTTCAGATATTTCACATATTTTATCAGAACAAAGCTACGAATGCACTAAATTGTCCGATTAAAGAACACTTTTCTTCGCTTTTGAAATTTTGCTTTTTCAAAACTAAATGGTCTTCAGAACATGGCCGAACATTAATTGCCGGAATATATCACTTTTTGTTATTTTAATTTTAATTTTTTTTTTTATTTTTTCACACCAACCGCTCACAAAAATAAACCTGTCAAGTAAAACACAAAACTAACAAAAAGCATTCAACAAAGGGATAGAACAAAAACTTTGTTGGAAGCAGAGCGCCATGTCTGTTTTATAGCCATAGCTTTATTGCAAACAAAATAGTATAGATAAGAACGATATTTTATTATTATAGAACCATTCTGTTGCTGAATTTTTAAATAAACCATGATTGTAGTCAGAATTTTTTCAACAATAGATATTGTTCAAGCCAACCATGTGTCAATGTTCATGATATCTAACAATTTCATGATTAAATGTAAACATTAGTTTTTTTTGTCTGAAAATTTTATTATTTCGGCTTTCTAGTTCAATATTTTGAATTAATGTAAATTCAAATTGTTTTTATTAAGAGTGGAGTGTTAGAATATTCAAGTCAGATTAGCAGAACGGATCAGTACTACTGATTTCGACAGGCCGCTACACCGTCTGATCAGCGTTCTTGTTCACTTTTACCACCTATGAAGGTGGATTTTCAGACTTATACCTATTCAGTTCAAAAAATAAAAAATTACGTAAAAATTAGTATTTTTGTCTTAAACTAATTAAGGTTCACAGTCATTTAATACAATAATAAGTTATTTGCCACATTCAAAAACTGTATCGGGAAACATGTCATTGCTGAGGCAACCATGCTACAACCATATCTTTTCTTTGCGTGTGGTGTGAAAGTTCCCGCTCTTTTTTTACAACGTTACAATGAATTGGGCTATTCACTGCACATTTTGATTAACTCAACTTTGTGATTTTTTTGAATTTTTGATTTCATAAGGCTATTTTGACTCAAATTTTAGAACTCAAAGTAAATTTTTTTACTTTTGATGCCAATTTACGAATCATCGGGAATAACTATTCCCATGAAAAAAAGCTCACAAATTTTCTGATTTTCTATCGTGAATGTTTCCCATAACAAAGTTTTTGGGAGCGAGTTCACAAACTTACAAAAAAACTTACATTGCCAATGTTTACTCTCGCGAATTTTTTTACAAAATAATTTCACAATAAGTGCAAATGGGACGGAGAAGCGAACATATACACAGAAAAAAATATCATCAAACTGCAACTAACAATTTGAATTGTTAATA
Organism: Panzeria rudis; assembly: GCA_956483635.1. Taxonomy (NCBI): domain Eukaryota; kingdom Metazoa; phylum Arthropoda; class Insecta; order Diptera; family Tachinidae; genus Panzeria; species Panzeria rudis. The sequence goes on along the minus strand of OY101451.1, from coordinate 17,147,995 downwards.
TGTAATTTAAATTCATAAATATATGTTTAGTTAATATAAGAAATAGCGTTGTTGATACGACAAATACAGAAATTCTTTCAACAAACTGAACTAACCAGATTTTTTGTTATTTATGGTGCAAAAATTAAAAAAAAAAATTTATATTTCTTTGATTAAAATGCCAACTAAAGTTTTTATTGAAATTTGTGACAAAGTCAACAATCCTCACACAGAAAAAACGAAATTTCATTTTCTGTAAAGCAATTCAATGAAATAGTAAATATTTTGTCTATGAACGGACCTACAAACGAATTTGTAAATATAGATGAAAATACCTCAACAGTGTCATTGAAAAAACTTGTTTTTTTCAGTGAACAAACTGTTTAAATCTATAAAACACTTTGTCTAAAAATATTTACAAATTGTAAACAAAAAAATTTACTAAATCAAACAAAAATATTTACAGGTTTTTCTGAAAAATATCAAACAATATTTCTGTCTGAATTTAATAAGCAATTAGCCTAAAAATGCTAACAATTATTAAGAAAAATAATTTACTTAATCAAACAAAAATACAAACAACATTTTTGTCTGTGTCATCATCCATTAAGCATTAATGAGATTTCACTTTGTTAAATGTGTTTAAGTCTGAATATTTATCTAAATACTCTACAAAAATGAATGAGAATTAACGCAACGACATTAAATAATCGATTCACTCAAAAATCTTTTGTAAACAAACTTGGTACAATTGAATTGCTCTTGCTGCAACTGTTGTTGTTATTTGTTTGTATGTCGTCATCGGGGTGGTTTTTTACGACAGAGTTTTTATTGTTGTTTTTGGTGTTTGCTGTCTAAGTAAAAGTCAAACCAACAATTTATAGATTATGGACAGGACATTTACTGAAAATTAAATTTATTTTTAGATAAACTTTTGTTTGAAAATTTTTTGGTGATAATTTTGTCCGTGCACTATTGATATAACAAATGAATGCATACACGTAAATGAAATAAAGCAAATCAAGTTATGTATGCATTCATTATTTGCATATTTAGTAATGAATTGCTCTTATAGTTGAGAGGTGAGAACGTTAGTCTATTAGTCCAGAGGTCGCCGGTTCGATTCCGTCCAAAGACATTTAGTGTTTTTCGCAGACAAACAAAAAGTCGCTTCGAGTCTTGTGATTGTGTATAAAAGAAATATTTTTAATACAACAGTTACGATTTTGTTAGGAAAATCAACAAATCACATTGTTGATATAACAATAATCATAATTAAAATAATTTTTAAATCTAAAAAATATTTAAAAAATATTGTTGTCAACAAATTCGTTGTTGATATATTTTATTGAAAATATTTTTCTTATTTTCTTTCAACTTACAATTCAACTTAAAATTCAAATTTGTAAATTCAAATGCAAAAATTTGTAATAATTTGTTTGAAAAAAAACTCTGATTTTTTCAATAAACAAATTGTTTCAATCAAAAAATGTTTTAGAGAAATTTAAAAAATAAATCAAAGAATTTCATAATTTTATCATGTTGCCAACATGGCGGTAGGTAATTGAAATGAACAAATAAGTCAAACAAAACTATTTATCAAACTAAATAGAGACAATAATAAAGATTTAAAATCAGTTTCAAAAACATGTTTGTTTAAAAAAAAGCTATCATAAATTTTTCTGTGTAGGACTATTGAATTACTTTATTATTTTAACAAAGGATCGTAAGTGTTAATAAAGATCAAATCAATTATGTGGTGGAAGCGATATGTGCCAATCAAAGTGCCAGCCATTTAACTATGGGAGTTACCACGAACATCATACCATTAGCAGCCAAATGTTCCTCTAACACGCTCGCAGTCATCAGTAATACTATGGAATATGTAAAGAACATTTTATTTGGAAACAAACGTTGTTAAATCGGTATTATTTTTATTTTGTCTCCGTTAACGATAGCGGATCCAATTCATCGCGTATTTATCTTAGATGCAATTCCTATGGATTGCTTCCCTTCCTGCACCACAAAAAACAGTTAAAATCATTCACATCAAGTTAAAATCAATCACATCAAGTTCTTTAATTTACTTGTTTATCTACACAAGTAAATATCGCGACAAGCTTCTCTATCATATAAATTGTGTAACGAGGTTAAAAGTTGATAGTAAAAGTTTTAAACAAAAAGTTCATTTTTTTTCTTTTAGAGCACTTAAATAAAATCTTGTTTTTAAAAAAGGTTTTTTACTTCTAATTTATTTTATGATTCCTTCTTAAATTAACCTCGTATTAAATTTACATAAAAAAATTATTGTTATTACTTTGTCAGCGTAATCCTTAGATGCTCACTGTATTTAGGTGCAAAATCTTGTTTTACAAAAAAGAAATTAACTTGCAAAGGATAGAAGTTTACCTCAAACTTTGTGAATTATATTTTTTTCACAAATTGTAATAATTTATCCTTTTAAACCGCAATTGCTTTGGTTTCTTTAAATTTTGTTACACACAAATAAACCACAACGATGCGTGTGGGCTACTGGTATTAGCGAACTAAATCAAGTCATCTGTCATATTATAAAGCAAACAACGATAAAAAGCGGTATTTTTCCTTTCAAGTGCCATTAAGCACTAGAAACTGCATTAAAAACTTAAAAACAAGGACTTAAAAAAACAAACAAACAAACAAATAAACTTAAATATTGGTTACTCTAACCACGACTATTAAAATCCACAATGAGCACTAATTTTGTAAATTTTATAAAAGGTAAAAAGACAAAGACAAAAACGAAACAATTATGAAAATTTTTATGGTTAAGGTCATGAAATTGTATGAAGAAAAAGAAGAAGAAGAAAAAAAAAGAAACTTCAAAAACAGTAGCCACCAAATAAGTCCAAAAGCCACAATGCAAAGTCTAACAACTGGGAGGTCCTGAACCACGAGCGTGGTAACGGAGCACTTATAGACAAACACACACATGCATACACTCACAGCTACTTGAACACAACACAAACTATTAATAAAAATTTAACAGAACATACACTTGGAAAGTTTGAGAAATTTTAAATTTCTCAAGATTTTGTTTATGAAAAATTGCAAAAAATATATATAAAGAAACAAAAAAACTATTTTGAATTTTGGCTGTAAATGCAAATATCAACACCAGTAGGCGACAATCTAACCAATTGGCCACGATTGGTAGCAAATGTTTGTGCAGCAAAAAAAAAATTTTAAAAAGACAGAAGCAGATTATTTGGCCAAGATAAGCGCCACACGATAAAACACAAAATTTGAAGGTTCCTTTGTTTCGCAACAAAAATTGTTACTTTTCTGGCATATAAAAAAACTTTTCATATAGACTTTTCTCTCAAACTATAGGGTATATTTGGTATAAAATGTATGCTTTAACTACAAGTGGTTGTAGTAGTGCTAGATATGCTGATTGGCATTAATAATGGATTATCACGAAATCGCCTTTGTTTTGTTTTTTTTTGCTCAACATTTCCCTCCATCCGAAATCTAATGTTTTTTTTCTTCATTGCTATGGTCACAACAATAACATAACATTAGCAATATGGAAATTATTAACCCAAAATGCCATATCGTGTGATCATCATCAATGATGTTTAGGCTTATAAAACATTTACGAAATATAACTTAACGTTAACAGTGTAGAGAAATTTTCAAAGATCTCTCTATATGATGCTGAAAAATTTGATGACGATGCGATGATGTTTTTGAAATTGACTTTTTTCGTTGTTGTTGTTGTTGTTGTTGTTGTTGTAGTTGTTACTATAAAGATCGTGGTGTAAGCAATATCTAGGAAAAACCCACAAGAGTATGCTTTTAGTTCTGGTAGCACAAGAGAGGAGAAGGATTTATGGTGAGATTATAAGGAAACAATGGTACACTATAATATTTTCTGGTGGATGTGGCGTAATGCAATTGGATTCTCTAAATATTATTTTGAGATTAAAATATGGCTTGAGTTCGATTTAAATTTAATTTTTCAATTAAATTATATTTTTATTTAGAGATAAATGTGAAGTATGTAGACAAAGAAAAATTTGACTGCACAGAGGATTGAACTGACATGTTTCGATAGCTCCCGCTAGTCTCTTCAGAATTATTTTCGGCCTAGACGACTCTACCAAAGTCGGTGGTTTGCAGTCAAGAGATTAGAGGCAGCTATCGAAACATGTCAGTTCAACCTTCCGTGCAGTAAAATTTTTCTCTGTCTACACGCTTCACACTTATCTCTAAATAAAAATACAATTAAATTGAAAAATGAAATTAAAACCGAACTCAAGCCAAAATAATTAAATGTTTTTTGGATATAAACCCATACAGTTCGACTTAAACTCATAACATAATTATTAAATATTAAAAAAAAAAATTTCCTTAATTCCGCCAACAATAAGTGATTATTATGTCTTAGAAAAATATGTAACTTAAGATATTGAATTTAATGGAATTTTAATCAGAACTAAAGAATATGATGAAGTAGTCATTATGTCATATTTATAGTCGCGGACAAAGTAGTTATTACAGTTATAGCCATTCTCATGATCACGATCACGGTCATGGTTATTTTCATAGTCGCATGAATAATTGAAAACCACAGTGCCAGTTACGATATAGTCCCCTTCATAGAAATATTCACGTTGGTAGCCATATTCACAATCATAAGAGAGCTATAGTCATATTCATAGGCATATTCACAATAGAAGTCATAAAATAGTATGTTGTCATATCAATAGTCACTATAATAGCCATAGTTATAGTTAACTCAAATTAATAGACATAACCAAATTCATAGATACCAACAGTCACCATCATAATCTCAAGTTAACAGTTAATTCAAAGGCATAATTAAAGTCATACCTATAGTCACAGCCATAGTCATACACAGAAAAAAACTAAATTTCATTTTCAGTAAAGGAATTCAATGAAATAGGAAATATTTTGTCTAGAAATGGACCTACAAACAAACTTGTAAATATAGACAAAAATATCTTAAGAATTTCATTGAAAAAACGTGTTTTTTTTTCAGTGAACAAATTGTTTAATTCTATAAAACAATTTGTCTAAAAATATATACAAATTGTAAACAAAACAATTTACTAAATCAAACAAACAGATTTACTGGATTTTCTGAAAATATCAAACAATATTTTTGTCTGAATTTATAAACCAATTAGTCAAAAAATACTAACAAATAATTTACTTACTCAAACAAAAATATTTACTGCAGTTTTTTTTAATATATCAAAAAAAAAATTTTCGTCTTGGTCATCATCATCATCCATTAAGCGTTCATGAAATTTCACTTTGTTAAATGTGTTCAAGTCTGAATGTTTATATAAAGACTCTAAAAAAATAAATGAGAATTAACTCAACTACACTAACGAATTTATTCATTCAAAAATCTTCACTAAACAAACTTGGTACAATCGCATTACTTTTGCTAACATTGTTGTTGTTGTTGTTTTTATTTGTGTGTAGTTACGACACAGATAACGGGGGTTTCTTATTATTTTTGGTTTTTGCGTCCTAAATAAAAGTCAAACAAAAATTCATTGATTCAGTAAATACCATTTACTGAAAATTTAATTTATTTTTAGACAAACTTTTGTTTGAAAATTTTTTGGTGATAATTTTTTCTGTGTAGTCTTACTCAAATACACTGACAAAATCATACTCAAAGCCATAGTCAAAGTCAGAGAAATAATCATCGTCATAGTAGTAATCCACATAGACAATCCACTTTGACACCCTGTAGCTCATCGTGTGTTTCAACAAAGTGATCCACATTTTATTACTCTTAAAGTTTGGGCAATTTTTTACGATTTTTACATATATCGTAATGCATTCGGATCGCATGTTTCAAAGATACAGATTTATTAGAATTTTTTCCAATTGGAACCACTGTTTGCCGGGTGCTAATTTTGAAGTTCAAAATTAGGCCTTTAAAACTCCTTTTGAGTTCCGACTGATTTCAGGCATTAAAATTGAGTTTGAGCCCGGGGAAGTAGGACATTCCTAACTGCTGGCAGATATATAATCGAATACTCCAAATCCATTCTTAACAAGCCTGAGTATAACCTGTAGAAAAAGCGGGTTTAATCGCAATTTCGCTGCATAGTTAGTTGTACACAAGTATCTTGTTTAACTAATAATACCGCCTGATTTAAAGAACATCAACACTTTACTCCCCCATGCGAGAAACATTGTAGAATTTTCATTAGAATGTAAGTTAGTTTGAAGGTTTTTTTGCATTTTCAAATATAGAGTGAGTGTTACAGTAACTTATTTATGTTAAAAATACGAAGTTATATGCAACTACTGTTTTTTTAATGTTTATATTTTATTTTTGTTTTTTTTTTATCGAAAATAAATCGTGTAGAGCTTTTTGTTGTTTTAAGCTGTTTTTATTTAACAAACGAAGGCATTTGTGTAGGAAAATGTTATAATATGAAGGAAAAATGTATTTAACGTGATCTTATTTTTGCGCCTTATAATCACGATTTTGAATAAATAAACAGCTTAAAGAATCACTGTTGAAAATAAACATAAACATATAACCGAAAATAAGCACATACATATAGACGAGATAAGCATACCTACATAAATGTATTTCAGAAATTGTTTCTTTAAATTTTTAGTTGAATAAAATTTATAAAAGAAATAAAATAAAATTTAAGTTATACTACATTTCAACAAATATTAAGACATAAATTCATTTGCTTCAAAAAGAAGAAATTAAACTGATCTTTTCAAAAATTAGGTCAACAATGACCAATTTACCATTAAACAGCATATTTGGATTTAAATACCGCTTAATAACGTTTCTGAGTTTAAAGATAACACTTCATTGCCATTTACATATACCGCCACAGCGAAATAAACCCAGTCAGCAACCAACAAACAATCAAACCACTAAATTGACCATAAACAATGACAGAACCATATTAAATGAAATTATACCAAAGAAACCTTAAAGTAAAGGAGAAAAACAAAACGCAAAAACTGTTGAAAATTTGTTAAGCTTTGTTAAGCTTAGCAGCCATAAACATTGCAGCAAAAATTTTATAATTTTTTCCTTTCAACTTGAAGTTTGACAATAGTATTTTGAACAAAATGAGACAATATCTTTAAAGTGTTCTATACAATTATACACACATACATTTAAATACACAATTTTTTTTCTACAGTAAGGGATTGACAATTGACAAGCTTTTTCAAGCCACAAAGTTTTTATCTTCTTTGCGCTTGTTCCTGTTCCCCTCTTGCTCACAAACTTGTGCAGTACTTGCAGTACTTGAAGCACTTGAAATAGTTAAAAGAAACGATCCACTATTTACTTGCAGCCGCTCAAAAAAGAGGATGAATAAAAAAATAAACGTGGTTTTACATTGATTTGGCTTATTATATGCAAATTATGTTTACACGGTTTGTTTTAAAGGCAGGTAACAATAACAAAAATTGTATAGAAGAAATTGATGCTATTAAAGAGACCAGAGGAAAGCATTTTTTAATGAACAAAGTTTTATACGAATCAATTAAGTTGAATTTGTTGCAAAATAATATTGCTGCCCCTACTTCTTTAGTCACCTAATTGTATTGTTACAGTAACTCAATGTATTTTGAGGTGATCTATTGGTCAAAGGTTGCGTCACTATTAAGGTGAAATGAAATTCAGAATGCAAAAGGTGGTTTGACATGTTTTTCGGCTATGAAGCAGACTAAAGCGTTGATGGAACCATTCAGATGATGAAGTTAAATGAGCCTACTTAATAATGTAATAATTTCATTAAAATAATGAAATAATTTCATTAAAATAATGAAATAATTTCATTAAAATAATGAAATAATTTCATTAAAATAATGAAATAATTTCATTAAAATAATGAAATAATTTCATTAAAAGAATGAAATAATTTCATAAAAACAATGACATTATTTAATGAATATAATGAAATATTATCATTAATATAATAGAAAATTTTCATTAAAATAATGTAATAATTCATACAGATAATTATATAAATATTATTATTAATGTGATGAAATATTTTTCGTCGAAGTAATAAAATATTCTAACAAAGCTTTTAATTTGAGCCTACTTAATTATGAAATAATTTCATTAAAACAATGAAATAATTTCATAAAAACAATGGCATAATTTTGTGAAAATAATGAAATATTATCATTATTTTAATAGAACATTTTCACTAAATTAATGTAACAATTCATAAAGATAATTATATACAAATTATTATTTATATGATGAAATAATTTCGTCAAAGTAGTAATATATTTATATTAGTTCAGCGAAAGCATTGTATTGAATCAATGAAATTATTTCATATATTTGGTGAAATTTTCAATAAAATATTATAACGAAACTTGTTTCATTAGTCCAAAGAAGAGTGACGCTAATTTAGTTTTCATAAAACTTTTCATTGGATTAATGTCAAAATTCACATAACTTATGAAAAAAAGCTTTCAGAATACAACAACAAAAAAATACTACAAGTTTCGTGATTCGGTTGAGTTCTAATTAATCAATTAAAAATCAATGTTTTTTTCTAATTATATATATTCTGTTTTTACTTAACAAAGTTTAATTTCTACTATTAAAAAATTTCCTCTACTTTTTTATAGCACATGGCCACCTTTTTTACAAACGAATAAAAAAGCAAGACAAAAAGTTGCCCATATATATCACAAAATGTTAGTACCAAAAGTATTGTAAGAAATTTAAGCAGGAACGTCCACAAAATGGGAATAGAATTAGTAAAGTCTGCTTCATATTTGAAAGAACTCCTAAAAAGTATGAAAACTTTTTTAAAAATTTTTGTCTACTCCTTTTCAGTTTCACTGACTAAAATCCTATGATAGACAGTTGTTACCACGCTAGTGCTTCTTTTGATCTATCTAAACTGTTCTTTTGTTGAACCAAAAAAATATTTTTTTTGTTTGTCTTATTCGTATTTTTTATTTAAGCATGTGTAGTAAATATGCTGCGTAAATTTACAATACAATATATTGTCACAAATGTTTTCACTGACACTTTGACAGTGATCGAAATGTGTCGCATATTCAGCATCATTTTGGTTGAAATGACAGCAATTGCGGGCGGTTTTGTCACTAACAAGAAGAAAATTGCAGCAATTTTCATATAAACAGACATGAATAAAAAAAAAGAGACGAAAAAAAAAACGAAATCAATTCACCAAGAAGGATTAAACAAAAGGTTTCCCATAGCTACTGGAAAGATAAGCAAGCAATAACCCAGTAAACGTTGTAATAGTTTGAAGGAAATTAAAATATAGTTGGTTTTACAAGTGATTCTATCTCAAGTACGAGTCACTTACTAACAGAAATGAAAAACGGCTAAGACAAAGTTGAAACGCACCGATATCTGATAGAGAGAAGCATAAAGAAGAGCACTTGGGGAAGAAGGGTTACGTTCAATACACGACATAAGTTTCCTTTAGTTTAGTGCTAAAAATTTTTTCAAATTTGAAAGTTTTCTGTTTAAAACAACTAAGGAGTGAGTTTGGGATTTTAAATTATATTTTTTTTCAGAGAACATTGTGAAGCATGTGATAAATAAAAAAATTTTTTTGTCTGCACGCAAGGTTGAACTTACGTGTTTTGGGACCACCCGTTCTACTTATCAGAATTCTTTACCGTTTAGACCACATCAAGCAGTTGAACGAATTATTGCTGCATCACTCTCAGAGTGGTTTTAAAGCTTTTCTTTTGATGGTTATTTATATGCGCTATTTGTGTTTATATCTTGTTTTAAGTTTTTTCGTTTCAAGGTATGTTTTCCCGACGACATTACGAATGACAGAGTGTGAATGTTTATTTTGTTCAATTATTTATCTGAAAAGTGTGAGTTCTAAGAAATGTGCCTGTGGAGTTTATAACAATTAAGTTATGAATTTTAGTCGATCTCTATGGGTTTAATTCAAAGAAATTAAATTGTTTTGGCTTGACTTGAGTTTTTTTATTTAATTATAGTTTTTATTTAGAGGAAATTGTGAAGCATGTTAGCAAAGAAAAATTTTTACGGCACGGAAGCTTGAACTTAGATGTTTCGAGAGTACACGGTCTACTCATCAGAGTTCTTTACCGATTATGCAAAATTCGAATGTCAGTGTTTTCAGTCAAGTATTTAGTTGGATATCAATTAAAACTTAAAGGGTAAATTAATAATTAAAGGGTATCCCTTCAAGTATTGCAAATTAAAAAAAACTTAATATTAATGAACAAAAACGCTGAAACGAAGAATAGGGCCAAAACAAACAAACAATCCATAAGAAAAATCGAAAAAAACCCATAACTAAAAAACCAAAAATTAAAAACATTGATAAAATGGAGGAAATCGCAAAAATGAAAAAAGCGCTAAAACGGTAAAAGCTTCGGAACGAAAAAAATCGCTAAAGCAAAAAAACGACAAAAATAAAAAACCATTATTAAAAAAATTGACATAACGAAAAAATCACCAAAACGAGAAAACCCTGAAACGAAGCAAGCATCAAAATGACAAAAATCTCCAAAACGAAAAAATTTCAAAAAAATCACAAAAAAAATTCCGAAACGAAAAAAAATCAAAAAAAACTTAAAAATAAAAAAAAACCCATAATAAAAAACCAGAACGGAAAGAAAAAAATTGCAAAAATGAAAAAAATCGCTAAAACAAAAAAAAGCACCAAACGACGAAAATCGCCAAAACTAAAAAAATCGCAAACAAAAACAAACGACTCGTCAAAAAAAAAAAACTTAAAAGTTTTAAAAGTAAAAAAAACAACAAAAACAAACAGAAGAGGATATGGGGCATTATTTTTGAAAATTTCTTTTGCCAAAATTCCTTGATATTTGACATAACTAGAGTTATAGTACGTATAAATGTGTACGCAAACAAAATTTTGTATATGATGTTCATTTGTGGAGTTATGGCGTGCAAAACTGTTGCCGGTTTTGAAAAAAAAAATTTTTTTTTTAATTGTTGTTTCGAGATAGAAAGAGAGGAAACAAAAAATTAAAGAAAAACATATTTTTGAAACGTATTTGCGTTCCTTTTCCTATAAATTTTAGAAACAAAATCTTTTACAAAATCTGACTATAAATAAGTGATTCTTAAAGAAAATCGTCCTATCTTAAAAAAAATAACATTTAATTAAAAAAATATTTCATGATCAAAACCGGAAATGACCAATTGAATGTAAAATTTTTCTTCCTTGTACCCTTTTGATTTTTTTTATTATTTCACCAAAACTAGCCTAGGTTGTCCTCATTATACTCTAAAATTTGGATAATGGAATCTCTATAAATTTTAAAGTTAGGCAAATTTATTTACAAGAACCCCACCTTTTTTCATTGTTATAGAGAATGTATTAGGTGTGTTCAGCACTTTTATGTAAAACTCCACGAAAAATAATTTCATTCAATATTTTAACCCTCTAGCGCTTCGCTGTATAGTTTTTTACCCGTTCTTAAAAAGGGGCAAAAAACTCCAGTTCGGCGGCGAGATAAGAGCTAAAATATCCTACAAAAAACTTACTCATAAAATTTTATTATTACAACCTAATTCACAAAAAAAAAAATTTTATTAATAAGAGATTTATTAAACGAATTTTTGTATGAAAATTTGTTTTATTAATCTGTTATAAGTCAGAAAAAAATTTTATGAATTAAGGCATAAGTCTATAAGGACAATAAATTTCTAAACTCAATTGGAACGCCAGTATTCGTATGGAACCCTTCGTGTGCGAGTCAAAGTCACACTTTACTGAATTTATTTTCTGTGTAAAATATAAAAAAAAATTATTTCAATTTTATTTTTTCGTATTGCAATTTAAACACTTAATTGTTCACTGGGTAATTTTCATATGCAAATTTGCCTTAGATGCTCTTGTTAGTCTAGCTTTTAAAAATTGGTGTTTTTAAATTGTCATACTAGAAGCAAAACTATCTATCGAAAAGAACTAAATTGAGGAAAAAATTTGCATATCTATTATATTAAAAAAATAAATAAAAACGTTTTTCGTTTTTTGTATGACTACTTCCATACAAATGCGTATTACTTGGTTTTAGGTCTAAGGTACGAGTAATGGAGCGAAGAGGGCTAGAGTTGAAAGTCAGTTTAGATTTCTTTATTGTTTTGACTTTGATAGATGATGGTAGAATAAGTTATTTTTTCTTTTGCTTCAACAGATATTTGTTCCTTCATCGCATTGAAGGAATATTGTTGAAATGTTGTTGTCATAAGATTGATATGTTCGATTATAAGTTATTTACGGTCATAATAAATGTAGAATTAATGCATTTTTGTTAATATTGACACTTGTTCAAGATAAAAGTATTAGAAGACGATTGTAGTATATATATAGGAAAAAGTTTAAATGAGAATAGCATTTAGTATAAATAAAATATTGACCGCCTGTTTTTCTAATTACAAAACAAAAAGTATTTCGATTATTGTGTTGAAAACAAAAACAAATTTTTAAATTCTAATTTTGGTTTTTATTATAAAAGTTTGTAAGAAACATGTTCGCAAAAAAATAGAGTAAACCGTTTCATATTTGACATTAAGTAAAGTTCTTTTGTGAAAACAACTCAAAACCTAAAATCTCCTTTTCCCTGGCCACCCCTCGTACTCATTAACCTTTTTTTTTGTAATATTTTGTAACTTAATATTTTTTGTTCTTCCAAACAGAACATTTAAAATTGAGTAACATTAAACTTAACATTGTTTTAATAAATTAAATTTTTCACTTTAAAGCCAACATTATTACCGCAGCCAGAACATTTAGCCAAAACATCACAGAAAATATCTTAGAACAACAAAATGAGAAATGAAAATATTTCCGTTCAATGTGCATGTTAGTGGGTTGTTCACAATACAAATTAATTGCCCCTTTGCACGCGCCTTTTTTCAAGTTTGTTTCTATATTTCACCTACAACACCCAAATCTTGTTCGAAACGAAAACACACCGCAAACAAATAAATCCCAACAACTTGAGTAACTATCTGAGGATGTTTTCAGATTTTTAGTATTACTAAATTAAAATAAAAAATACTTTGCTTTACTATTACAATTACCCAGTGTTTTGTAGTATGATGCACAGTGGAAAGGATAACACAAAATTTTGAGATCTAAAATGGCTTAATAAAACTTTTTGCTTGCTTAAGACATATTTCGTTTCATGACTTCAAATAGAAAAGTTTTTTCGGAAAATATTTGTTCGAATAACTTTTATTCGAATAATTATTATTCGAATAATTTTATTCGACTAATTTTTATTCCTATTACTACATTTTGAAACTTTTTGTTCGAAAAATTGCATTCAAATGAGTTTGCATGAATAAATATTTCTCATTTGTACATATAATATTCGAATAAATTCAATCGAATAATTTTCATTTACCATTTTTTTCGAATAAACTTTTTTTCATTATATTTTTTATTCAAGTTATTGTTAATCGAAAAAATTTAATCGTGCAATTTTTTTTTTAAATAATTTGATACGGACATTTTCAGATTAGGTTTCTTCATTCGAATAATTTTGATTCGATAATTCGTATTTCAATAATCATATTTTGTGCGATCAATGTTGAATAGATGAACTATTAACCGAATAGTTTTATTACAAACATGGCTATGTTAGGTTGCACAGGTTGTAGGTTTGAAAGTCAAAATCACCCCACTTGAGTGCTAGTTGGTCCCGTTGTGTTAACTCTTTTCTCATAGAGAGAGAAAGAGAGAGAGAGAGAGATAGAGTGGTAATAACAGAGAAGGTGCTCATTATGACAACTTCTTCAGAAGTCATTATACGGTACACTCAATCTCCTAGCATGTACATTTATAAAACAGTGCCAAGTAATTACCACCACAAGTGTGCGTAGCGTCACACGAAGTATGGGACACCTCGTGTGCCGCTAAGGTTACAGATCTTCTTCAATAGTATTGAGGCCATGTTAACCTCAATCGATGTCGAGCCGGTGACTTCGTTACACCATCTAGTGTGCTGCTGAATTAGAGTCTTGCAGCATTCCAGGTTCCGGAGATGACGAGTTCATCCACAAAAATATTTCCGGTACCTGGAACCATAAGTAGCTCCAAGCTTGAATGTTCCGCTATCTCATTTACCAAACTGAATTTTATATAAACACCCTATATAGAATTTATTGCAGATTTGTTATCACACATATGCAATCGAAAATTGATTAAAATATTTTTATTGGATTAACTTTTATTAAAATTATGTTTAGTAATGATTTTTTGTAATTTCTTGACATTTAATTTATTCGTGTAATGCTATTTTTATAATTTTTATTTAAAAAAATTAATACAAGTAGTTTTTATACACACATTTTTTTAGAAAAATATATTTTCGAACAATATTTATTCGTATAATATAATTCAAATTATTTTTACTAGTACTACTTTATTATAGTAGTTATAATTTGAATAAGTTTCTTACAATAAATTTATTTGAATAACTTTATTCGAATAATAGTATTCGAAAAAATGTATTCGAATAAATTTATTCGGACTTTTTTATTTGAAAACTTGTATTAATATTATATGCTATGAATATTTTTCTGTTATTAGAATAACGGCCCTTATCGTATTTGGCGATTTTCGCCTTCGACTACGACATTTTTGCAATAGATTAAAGAAAAATGTAGCATGCTGTCTTTAATCTATTACAAAAATGTCGTAGTTGAAGGCGAAAATCGCTAAACACGATAAGGGGGAATATTTTGTGTGCCTCGGCAGGTTAAAAGGTAGGCTGCTAGTCTATCAGTTTGGACGTTGTGGGTTATATTCCCATCTAAGACTCTGGTGTGTTTTGCTACAAAGAGTGAAGGTCTTATTATGCTAGTTTAAATTGAAGTTATAATATAATTTTTCAATTATATTATATTTTTATTTAGAGATAAATGTGAAGCATTTAGACAAATAAAATTTTGATTTTATTCAATAAAAATATTTCTGCGTATATTATTGAAAGATTTTTAATCGATTAATTTTTATTCGAATTATTTTTATTCGAATATTTTTAATTGGCATATATATATATATATATGTATTAAAATAATTTTATTCAAATATGTTTGAAATAAGTTTATTCGAAGAGACTAACTAAGCACAACATGCGTAGCTGTAACTTCTTGTCGATACAATGCAGTTGCTTTGGGATGATATTTTCACTTTTCGTTGCTGTTGTTACCACCATGTGACTACGCAAGGAGCGACAGTGGCTTAGATTATCCAGGAAAAGCTTGATCATCTTCGTTGTCAACTCTGAAAACAGTAAATTTAAATATCTGTATGTGTTCTTTGGCCCACTGTTTTCTTACAAGTAGTAATAACAAAAAAAGTAAGTGACCAGCAAAAACTTCAAAAGCTGCTGATCAAGACATTATCGATTTAGAAGTATTTCTGTTAGCTGTTGCTGCAGTTCTTACTGCTCTAGACGATGTAGTAACTATATGAATGTAGCATCAGCTTTAACAGTCTTACATATTTTGAAATTGTTAAAACATTTATTGTTTTGTTTCGTAACAGCAACAACAACAAGAACAACTACTATACAGCAAGTAGTTTGTAAGTAAAGCATCTTTTAAACTGATTTCGTTAGCTTATATATATATTTTTCATATACATTTAGTCTAACATAGAGATTTCTCCCTAGAGAGAAATCCAATTAGTTGTGGCGGCGCGGCGGCATATCTTAAAGGCTGTTTTTTACTTTTTGCTTACGTCTATTGCGTTATTCCTAGCACATGCAAAAGGATTTTATAAACTCAAAATATACTGTATAACATTTTTTGTCTAAACTACTATCATCTTGTAACATGTTGTAAAATATTTAAAATTCAATTGTTCAGTGGTCAATCGGTAACAGTAACAAAAACAAAAATATTGCTTTAACTAACATACTATGAGAAATAAGCTAGACGCGGTAAAAGAAGTTTATAACCTTAGACAAGATTAAAATCTGTATATCATGCTTAAGCAAGAAAAAAATTCATTTTTACATTTTACTACATGCCTTAGCAAGCAATATGCTTAAATTAAAGGCAATGTAGTGCTACAAAATAAAATTATAATTGCAAATTTCTCTGATTTTTCTATAGTTTTGCTTAAATTTTAACACGATTAAAGCAAGAAATTAGAGTTTTTCCTTAAATAACATTTTAAATTTGATAGCAAAAACAAAAGGAAAAATTTTAAAGAAAAAGGTGTGAATGATAAAAATTGTATTTGTTACGTAAAAAAGACAAGCAAAACGAAAGACTTAAGACACAAGCGCTGAAACAAATTAATTAAGTTTCGTTTGATTAAAGTGAGTTTTAAAAGAGTTTAAACAATTAAATGCGAACATTATTAAAACTGATTGCTGGTTAGCAAAATAATTGTTTTCGGCAAAACGTTTAAAGAAATTTTTTCTTTGACGTAAATATATATTGAAACTCAATTTCTGTTTTCATTCAATTACACTATGATACAAAAGTTGAGAAAAATATGATTCAGGGGTTATCATGCACCGATTTTAATTGGTTTGAGCTCATATATATGTGGTAGCAACCCTTAACCGTCTAAGTCGAGTTAGGACAAAGTTTAGTTGTTGGTGTGATGGACTCCAATCATGTTTAAATCAAATCGCAACCAATTTTTTAAGTATGTAACAACTGACGACTGATTGGGGGCGAGTTTTGACACTTTAAACAGCTCTCCCAAAAAATTTGAAAACGACTTAAGCGGTTGTGACCACAGATATATATATATATATATATATATATATATATATATATATATATATATATATATATATATATATATATATATATATATATATATATATATATATATATATATATATATATATATATATATATATATATATATATATATATATATATATATATATATATATATATATATATATATATATATATATATATATATATATATATATATATATATATATATATATATATATATATATATATATATATATATATATATATATATATATATATATATATATATATATATATATATATATATATATATATATATATATATATATATATATATATATATATATATATATATATATATATATATATATATATATATATATATATATATATATATATATATATATATATATATATATATATATATATATATATATATATATATATATATATATATATATATATATATATATATATATATATATATAGTCATTTCAATTCCTGGTGGAACATTAGGGCCGCAACAAATGTTTTCCAATGTTTTTTATCATTTGCCATTCGTTTCATGTCACTCCAAGATACGCCATATTCTTGCAGCTCGTTCTCTACTTAAGATTTCCACATGTTTGCAGATCTGTCAGGTCTGCCAGGTCTTCTGGAGCCTTGGGCAGTTAAATTCAATGGACTGCCTACTTATGTCATTCGCAGATTTTCTCATTGTATGACCTAGCCAACCAAATTTGCGCGAACGTACTATGCTCACATCTAGAGGAGTTTGATGAGTTCACATCCACAGATCTTGGTTTGAGATCAGGGATGGCCAGAATATTTTAAGTATGCGCCTAAGGCATCGATTCATAAATGCTTACATACTGCTCATTTTGCGTTTCGATATATTCCATGTTTCACAACCATATAGAAGCACGAGTTTCACGTTGCTGTTGAACACTTTGACTTTGGTGTGCATAGAGATATTTTGTGACCTCCAAAATTATTCAGAGTACCATAGGCCTGCTTTACCTTGCGAAGCCTGTTCTGTATATTTTGCTTGCTGCCTCCACTTTTCGAAATAATACTTCCCAAATAATAAAAGCTTTCGATGCCGTCAATGGGTTGCTCTGTTAGGTGGAAGTTCGTGCTGCAGGATGTAAATAAACGCATTGACTTCGTTTTGCTGATGTTGATTTGTAAACCAGCTTTAGCCGCATAAGTAGCAAAGGATTGTATCTGGGATTGCATGCTTGAAAATTGGTGGTATAGAAGAGATACATCGTCCGCATAATCTATATCATTTAAATGATCATGGAGACCCCACGCAACGCCATACTGACTGGACATAGAGTGTCTCATTACTACGACAAGACCTATGTTAAACAATAGTGGAGAGAGAACGCAGCCTTGATGTACACTTACGTTGACTTTAGTGGGATTGCTATATAAGCCTTCATGTTAAATAGAACAGTAAGCGTTGTTGTAAAGCACTTTGATAAGATTAATAATTTTTTCGGGAACTCCTTTGCATCTTCGAGCTTCCCATATCGCACTATAATGTAACGTGTCAAATGTGCGCTTGAAGTCAACAATCACTAAGTATAGCAGTAAGCGCCATTCGACCGATTGCTCAAAATGATTCATCTCGTGTTAGAAAAAATTCAAAAATCAACAGCATGCAATACGGACACGCCATTTTGTATGAAGACAGTATTTTCGTTGTTCGTTTTTGACACATAATGGACAGTCTTATACAAAAAAAGCTTATGTACATTTATTTATAATCTATTAAATCATGCTAAAGAAATTCAAAATTTTAAAATGTATGCGATTATTTTATGAAATATTTTATTATACTTTCAACGGACACGAAAAAAGCATTTGAAATTAGAATCAGCCATATACATACAAGTTTCTTTCATTTTAGTAGAATCAAATTTTATCTCTATGGTAAATATTAAGTTTGAAAATATTCACTTTTATATTTAGGACTCCAAAGATGTCACGATTTTTATTTTTGTACTGTGAACCGGAACAAACGGTCATATCTGGAGGCTCCTTACCAGAACGTATGGCTAGAAAGACATGGAAAGAAACTTCTCGTTTCTCCCAGAGTAGTGACTCTGATCGTCTATTACTCACTGGAGTTAGCTAAGAGACATAAAAATATTCATATCTTGCGGTACATCGTTGTTCATTCCATGTTGTTAACACAAGACACTTATTGCACGACCTGTTTAGTTAGGACTCCTGGATATTTTTCCGATACGCCCGATAGCCTCTATACTTGATTATACACCCAATGGAAATTCTTAACTTTAAATACTCAGCTCATCTGCTTATTTGTACATATTTTTTGTAGTTTCTCTAGCCGTTGATAATTAAAATTTATTACATTTGCCACATACATCTCAAACTAAATAATAGTATTAATTTTTCTTAACAACAGGTGGTCTTAATTATGATTACAAATGTACAGAAAAAAAAGAAACTTTTTATAAAAACCACTTGACAACTTTATATCTAATAAACACAAATAAACTACTCAGAAAAACTCTTATTAGTTTTTTAGTTAATACAATGTTGTTAAAAATAACCAACTATAAGATATGACATAGATTAAATGAAACTGCTACCTTATAAGTATCTTACTGTTTGAAAATAATTTTATTTAATCGGTGACTAACTCTACAATAAAATGCTTTTAATTAGCAAACAAAAAATTTGTTCTAATAAACAAAGATATTTTTACTGGAATTTTTGCTGCAATTTTTTAACAATAAAGGTGTGAATTAAAGTTTATTTTATTTATATTTTTTAATGACATCACATGGAAGTGAGAAAAAAAATTATAAACAAGATTATTTTAGCAGTAAGCTGGAATCAATTTACAGATTAAACTGATTATTGAGATTTTTCTTTGAGTTATTGTATTAAATGTTATTAACAAACAGTCTACTTGATTGAGATGGTGAGCTACATGAGGTAATGGTCGAGTAGCAAGTTGTTTAACCATATAGCTGTTGGTTTTAGTGCGATTTTTTTGGTGAATTTACGTGTTAGCAGTATGCTGAATAGTTGGCTGAATTATTTAATGATGAAAAATAAAAGATTACTGCTATCATAGTTTTTTTTTGTTAAATTAACAAAATTTGAATAGTATAAAGTTTCCATCCCTGATAACACTATGCAACAAGCAAAACTACGCAGAGTGGTGCTACATTTTTGAAACGATGTTCTCTATGGCACGTTGTGCATAACAAACTTTGAATGCTACGGATTCAAAATAAATATTTTAATATGAAAAATACGTACAACGAATACTGGTAACGAAAGCCCAAGACGAAATGTGTGCACGGTTTTGTTTTGAGAATCCGATGGCAAGGTGTCTTAAGTTGAAGGGGAAACGCCGGCAGGTTGACCGCTGAGGACTTTTCGAGACTTTCAGTGCATCCGTAATTTTCCAGGGAAGTGCCTGGGAACTCCTGGGAGTTTGGGGACTTTAGGCACTATTTTGAAAACCTTCAACCTGGTTTGTGTACTTGCTGAATGGTTTGTGAACTAGCTACGTGGTTCGTCGACATGCTAGTTGTAGGAGTCTATTGACAATAAGTATCGTCTTAGTAACTTTGAAGTGATAGTTGTCGTAGCTGCATACGACTTTTGAAAATCTTTACTTCTTATCATCTGGAAGTTTAATCTACTATCTTCCTTCTGATTGATGTTATTAAGGTAGGTGGTACAGAACTCATGGCTCCTCCGAGTCCGCTGTTGAAACGGAAAAGTGCGAAGGTGGACTAAGATGACAAAACCTCAGATACATATATGCTATGTTATGCCATGGCATATTATATCATGTCATGCCAATGTCATGTCATGCCAATGTCATGTAGTGTCATGTAATGTTATACGTGTCATTTCAGCTATGTCATGTCATATCATTTCATATCATGTCATGTAATGTCATGTCATGTCATGTCATGTCATGTCATGTCATGTCATGTCATTTCATCTCATTTCATTTCATGTCATTCATGTCATGTCACGTCATGTAATGTCATGTCATGTCATGTGATGTCAGGTCATGCCGTGTCATGTAATGTCATATCGTGTCATATCATGTCGTATCGTGCCATATCTCGTCGTATCGCGTCATGCCATTTCGTATTGTGTCATGTCATCTTGTATCGTGTCATATAGTAATGTCATTTCAAGTTTTGTGAACATGACATAACATAACACAGAAAATGGTCTTACTTTTTTTAGGTAACTAAAAATTTATTTTTTTATAATGTGCTGTAATCCTTCTTTAACAACCGAAACATTTGAACGTGTATGTATCAAAAGTTATACTTCCAGATTGGTTCTATAGATTTAATATTGGACTTGTGCTCCATCCATCTATCCGCTTGTTTAAGGGCACTTCACACTATAATAAAAGTCTTAATACTTTTGGAAAAAATTCCTCCCTAATCTAATTGTTGGTTGAAAAATTTCAAAAAACAATAACAAATTAAAATGTCAGGGTTGCATTTTCCTCAAAAATATTAATGCTTGTATTATAGTGCGAAACAGCCTTTACTAACAGTTTTGCTTTGGAATCTCCTTCTTCTGTAAAACTATAACTAAAACATAAAAATAAAATTACATTTAAGCTCACATAAAATTCGTTATAGATTTCACATTTGTAAATATCTATGTATTTATTGTTATAAAATAAACATTCTTATAATCAATGTGAACGAATTAATGTTAACGAATAACTATAAAATAAATTCATTGTAAATAAATAATTTAATTTTAATGAGAAATTTGTTATTGATCTAAAAAAAAACTCAATCAAAAAATTCTTAAGAATTTATGTATAAATTATATAAAAAAATCACACGTTATTAATTAAAGGAAATTCCTAAATAAAAGAACACCAGTTAAGCTCATCATGAACTAGTTAGTTGGCTTTCAAGTAGATTAATTTAGTTTAAAAATTAATATTTAATGAAGTTCAAGGAATTTTAAAACAATAATTATAGCAACAATAAATCTTATTTCTCACAACAAAAAGATTTAAGTCTAGATACAGCTTCATTTCATTTGTTGAAAATGAAATATTTGTAACAAAGTGTCACTTCTCAAACATTTAAGCCAATAGTACAAGCAACAACAGGTTGTTTAAAATCAAATTGTTTGTTCTTATTTATTTATTTTTTCATTCTACTTTTGAAATACAAATTTATGTTTTAACATCTTTATTGGCTGTTTCTGTTTTAATTAAGCATGATAAATGATTTCACTTGGACTTATAAATCTTTTTTATAGCAGGTTTCTTTTGTTGGTATTAAATATATAATTCGCTTCCCCCTTTTGTTTTCAATAAATTTGAAATCAAAAATAAAATAAAATATCAAGCCACATTTTCGACAAACAATACCTTTTTAACTAGCTGCCGTTTTTTTTTCTTGTCTTACACTTTTTAACACTTCTTTTAGCCTCTTATCTACACCCAGCTGTTAAATATGTATTTTACTTCTTTTTTTCCAATCAACGTTTCATATTAAAATTTGTTTGTAATCTTTTTAGTATTTAGATAAGCGTTAAGCTGTGAAGAAAATTGATTTGAAATTAATGCAAGAATTTGTATCGCTGTGTTTTGTATTCAAAACGGGGAAAAAATCGTGGTCTTTGAATTTTCCTTTAGAGATTTTATATAATGATATGTAGAAGAATAGTCAAATAGTTATAGCAATGGTAGCCAAATTAGTTGACTAAAAAAATCAAAATTACTGCTAAGAGTTTCAAACTAAAGAACTTCCATTTGTTTAGTAACGGTTATGTCGAGAACCAGACTCAATTAAAAATTTACTTGAAAAAGTTACACAGCAAAAAATTGAGATTTTGTCGATCTCTGTAATGAAATAACCAAAAATAGATATTTATAAATAAATTTTCAAATGCTATTACTCTTTTTTTTGTCGACTAAAATAGTTTTGGAATCGGTTTCATATAACCTGTCATGACTATAACGATTTGGGCCACCAAAGTGCATTTATTTTTTAACCGACTTTAGTTCCGTGCACCTCAATGCTTTGAATAACAAAAATCAATACTTGGGGGGTGCAACAAAAATTTTTTTAAAATGAAAAAATACTGGCCGCGAATGCTAGTCCCAAGTACTGCCCACAAATACTAGTGACAGCTACATAGCAAAGAAACTTACTTTCGCGTTTATAATATTAGTAAGGATAGATAGCAGAGACACCTTCAACTATCACAGCCACGAACCACTAAGGCCTGTCACAAACAATTTAGCGAAGTCACAAACTGAAAATGCCCTAAATCTAAGGAATTCCTCTTTTAAACACCTAAACAATTTTTATACACTTAAAGAATCTCGAATCATATATTCAATAAATTGAGTTCTTTAGATTTGCCTTACAATTCTCATGAAATATTTCACAAAATATGTCAAATTACACCCCTGGGAGGGTTAAGTAATATGTGAAGAGCCCCTTACTACTTTGGCTCCACCGTCATTTTCACAGGTCGTAGGAAGAGCACTTTTGACTCGCTTGACACCAATTTAAATATGTAAGTAGAATTTTATAGTATTTTAAGACAGTACGTTTAGCTTTCTTGCACCTCTAGACTCTTTATATACGATTTGCAATCAAACTCTCAAAAAAAGCCACCCGCATAACACAAACAGATAAATAAAAAATTATTATAAAATCTCAAAACTTCACATGCACGAGTAACATCTTAATTATATTGAATAATTACCTGTAAGTCAATCTTCTTATTACATGAACAGGAAGAATACTTAAACCATTTTAAGGAGTACAAAAAAACTCAACCAAAGTGTTGGCTTAAAAATAATTACTTAATTTTTCATCTAAAAAAACCTTTCTTATTCTTAAGGTTTTTGCACTTGTTTTTATAAAAGAAAAAGGTAACAAACAGAGATACAACATGTATGCCACACAAGCTGTAACAGGTACATGCCTGTCAGCCAGCCAGCCGGCATCAATCTTGCCAAACATCATCTTGCGTTATTTAAAAAATTTACTCTGCTTTAATTTCTCTGCTGTTCTACTGCAAAATGTCAATTATTTTAGGCGTACGAATTTCTTTAAATGTTAAAGTATTTGAAATAAAACCAAAAACGATGAAGAAAATATAAAACAAAAAATTAGGAGTTTCAAAATAATTGCTTCACGGGTCAAATAAATAAATTGATGGTTTCATTTTTAATGATAATGATGGTTATTGATACACATTTATTTCCGCCGGAATTAAGTGTGTTTAAATAACTTGCTGTTATTTTAAAAGATTATCTTTTACTTTCAATATTAAGATGTACGTTTAGGTTTTGAAATGTGAGTATGTGTGTGGGCTGCGAAGGTTTTCGTAAAAAAAATGGAGAAATCACGTTATAGTAATTTTTGTCGATTTAAGATTTTTATTGCATTTTTTTCAAGGCGTAGACGGAAGTAATTGTTTGAAGGATGTTTAGAAAAGGATTAATATTTATTTCTTTAATAAAAATTTCAGTTAAAAGAACTTAATATAACAAAATTGAATTAAATATTTGCAAGGTATAATTAAAGATCTAGGAAACAACTTTATGTGCTACAGATCTATTAAAGTACAAATATGTTTATAAAATTAAAAAAAATCATAGTAGTATAAACAGAAATTAAATCTTTTAAAATTTGTATAAGATTACACTGTAAGCACACAAAACAAATGAAGTAAAGTGGGAGTTTCGCTCGCACACGAAGGGTTGCGTACGAATACACATGTGTATATCCCTTTTCGTTTTTGCCCCTTTTTTCATTTAGACCGTTTTTTCGTTGCAGTTTTTTGTTAAATTAAATTTTTTTTTAATTTTTTTTAGTTTTTTTTTTTGGCGATTTTTTTTCGTTTTGGCGCTTTTTTCATTTTCGTGTTTTTGTTTGGTTTTTTCTGGCGATTTTTCGTTTATTAAATTTTTTTGTTTTTTGCCCATATATTTTAGTTTTGGCGATTTTTTTGGTTTAGGTGTTTTTCTAACGTTTTTTTAATAAAATTTTGACGATATTTTTAGTTTAAGCGATTTATTTTGGTTGTGGCGAATTTTTCCAGTTTTGGCCCTTTTTCGGTTTTGGGGATTTTTTCGGTTTTTGGTGATGTTTTTAGTTAAAGCGTTTTTTTTTTTTTCGTTGTGACACTTTATACTCGTTCTGGCGATTTTTTTCGTTTTTTTTTTGGCAATTTTTCGTTTAATGTCATTTTTTATTTTTTTGCCGATTTTTTTTGGTTTGGGGTTTTTTTGGTTTTGGCGTTTTTTTGTTTTAACGTTTTTTCGCTTTTTGACGATATTTTTAGTTTTAGCGATTTATTTTTGTTTTGGAGCTTTTTTCAGTATTGGCGCTTTTTGCGGTTGTAAGGATTTTTTTCTGTTTTTTGTGATTTTTTTAGTTTTAGCCCTTTTTTTTGCTTTGACACTTTTTTGTCTTGGCCATTTTTTGGCTTTGGCGATTTTTTAGTTTTGGCGTTTGTTTTGGTTTTGGCGTTTTTTTCGTTTTGGTGATATTTTTCCATTTTTGGAGATTGTTTCGTTTTTTGACTATATGTTTAGTGTTAGCACATGCATATCGTGCACTTCGTGATTTTGTCGGTCAATTTAATCGTCCAAATGTGCGTACAATCGGAAAAATCGTGCAAAAATTTGCGCAAACCGGGTCTGTAGGAGATGTGAAAATACCAGTGCATGCTCGTAGAGTTCATATTGCAGAAAATATTGCTGCTGTTGGAGATAGTGTGGCTGAAGAGCCGTCCACCTCAACTCGTCGTCGTACCCAACAATTGCACCTCTCACGCTCGTCGTTGATGAACATTATGCATAAAGACTTGCATTTACACGCTTACAAGGTGCAATTGACTCAAGAACTAAAGCCTCTTGACCATTCGAAATGTCGTCAATGGTCAGAATGGTGGCAAGAAATGGCAACAGTGAATGATCAATTTTCGATGAAAATCATCTTCAGTAATGAGGCACATTTTCAACTTCAGTGGATTCGTCAATAAGCAGAATTGCCGCATTTGGGCGAATGATAATCCAAGAGTGATTGTCGAAAAACCAATGCACCCACAAAGAGTGACTGTTTGGTGCGGTTTATGGGCTGGCGGCATCATCGGGCTCTATTTTTTCCAAAATGAGGCCGGTCAGGCAGTTACTGTGAATGATATTCGCTATCGTGAGATGATAACGAACTTTTTATGGCCCAAATTGGAAGATATGGACGTGGACGATATATGGCTTCAACAGAAAGACTTGAGCTAAAGGATGAGATAATTCGGCACATTAACGGCATAGAACCTCAATTATGCCTCAGCGTCATCGAAAATCTGGACCATGGGATGGAGGTGTGCCGCCGAAGTCGCAGCGGCCGTTTGGCCGATATATTTATTGTTCCATACATAATTGAACCATACCACATTATCATAATAAAAAGAAATGACAATAATTTCCTAAATAATTTGTGTTTTCTTCAAAATCCACATCAGCCCTTAAAATTTAGTATTTCAACATGTTTCGTTGCTCGCTTTGGAACACCCATTAATTTTTAACTGTCATGCATTTGTTGTTGTAGCGGTAAAAGTTTTATATATTATGTGAAAATTTCAGGTCCGTAGCTCTTCCGGCTCCCGAGAAAACAGCCTATGACAGACAGACAGACGGAGAGACGGACAGACGGACAGCGTAGCGAAAACAATATGGTTCTATTCTAAGTCTTTAAATGGCAAATGTGCCTGCCAAGCTCATGTTGGAGAAAGATGTAATTATTAAAAATTTAATTCGTAAAGGAAACACCATCTGCTTCGATTGTGAAAAAAGTGTAGAAAATGTGATCAAAAATTTAATTGTAATTACCTTTATTAATTATATTGTACCCCTATGTCCTCTCTTATGCCACCAGGACTTAGCTTAAAGGCGCAATATGTCCTCAGTGTAACGGAAGTCAAATTTAGAAAAGATCTCTATTGCTGTTTTCCAGATAAAGGATAAACTTCCAACATACTGTTGGAAATCGCACTTTATTCTGAGAGTTACCGTCATAAAATTTGAAAGGCCTCACTATTGTAGTTGTGGAGATATAGGAATATTCATAATTACCTTGAATGTCTGCGTCTCTTATACCATCAAGGCTTTCTTGAAACTTGCAGTTTGTTCTTATAGTTGCCTACATCAAATTTAGTTACCCTCATTATTGTTGTCATGCAGATATAGGAAAATTAATAATTATTTTGTATAAGGAGTACCCGTCTTCCTCCTCCAATACTTCCAAGATTTTGCTGCAACTTGTAGTATGTTCTCTTTTCATGAAAAGGGTACAATAAAATTGTCTTGCCTAATAATGATATATGATGATTTAAGAAAAAAGTCATTTAAAAGTCTTTACAAAGAATTTTTCTTATGAATCTTGGTAATATCTTGTCGATACTCAAAGAAAAAATCCCACCCAAGGAAATACTTATATTGCTCAGCAAATATTCTAATTAGAATGCACTTTGCATAAACCTACAAAAATACCAGAAGGAAACAAAGCGAGATAATAAGAAATACAAACCAGAACAAACAAGTGATAAACGATAAAAACAATATTAAACAAAAAACTTAAGAAATCAAACAAAGTCATAAGGAAAACCGCCCATTTTAAGGGAACACAAAAATAGATGATGAGAAAGAATAATACTAATATTGTCATGGCTGAAGAAATAATTATTGGAATTGTTAAAATTAACGCAATCGGAAATAAAACAACAAAATACACCGAAAATAATGTATATAAATTTGGGGGAAAAAAACTAAAGATATATTTTAACACCTTCTATTTGGATGCTCTAGCCCAAAATACTTTATTTAGGTTTATGATAAAATTATTTAAAACCGAATTATTTAACTCTAAGAATTCTAATATTTAAGTGTGATTGCTCAAGTGATTTAAAGTTTTCTTGATTTGTCTTAAAACTTTAGAATTTATTGTAAATACACAAACAAATTGATGTGTTAATTTTCAATAGCAATACATTTCAGTTTATTTAAGAAGCTTTGTTTGGTTATTAGAACAAAATAGAAGAAAACCAAAAATCTAGTTTGCCACCTTCAAATTTGGTGTTCTTGTCTTTCGAACCATTTTAATTTGTGGGAGCGTCTTGTATGTGTTTTTTGTTTTTTTGTTTTTTTTTGTTTTAATGTCATTGTTGTACAGCCTGTTTAGTCGGTATAAGTAGCATGAAAAGATTTTTGAAAATTATGTTGAAAATGTGTTCCAAGTTGTTGATGATGATGATCAGCATCAGCATGATGACGATCACTTCATTAGTTTAAGGTTAAACAAAGTTTCAGTTTGTTAAAGTATTTAACAAACAGTTTTATTTTTATTATTTTTCTATTTAGAATGTAGTTAGATTTTTGTTATTCCTTTTAATGATGTTAAAGCTCAGGTGTTACCCAAATGTTTTATTTACGTTTTGGTTTCTTGTTTGCTGGTTGTGTGGTTGTTGTTGTTAAGGTAATTTAGTGTTTTAGTGGATCTTTGCTGATTTTGTTTTAAGATCTTGTTAATTTTCTACCACCATCAACGATTGCAGTCAGACTCATGATATCTACTGACAACTGCATAACTGTGTGGTGTAGTAATCGATTTTACTTAATTCAATTAAAAAAAAATTGTCGTGATTTTTTAATGCAATTTCCACAAGAAGGTTATTTGGAAGAATAGAATTCAACTTTAATGCAAAGCTATTAAATCAGGTTAGATTTCATTAATTCAAATTACTATTAAATTTTATTGAGAAAAACTGTTTGCCTCTGCGAAATATACATCAAAACATAATAAGCATCCTGAGCATGCAAAAGTGGGTCAAAATCGCAGCGTTCAATAAACTCTTTCTACATTCAGGACAAGTAACTCAAATGTAGATCTAAAATCCTTCATTAAGTATCTTAATTATAATATTATGTAAGTGACATGTAAAGGTGACAGGTCCCTTCTCATATGCAGGAACAACACTCGAACCAGTTTCTACTACTCGGGAAGCACTCACGTGACATGTCTTGTGATATGTTCTCTTCTATTAAACCTCTTATTTCAATAGTTTTTGTTCGAAGTTTATTCGAATATTAGTAAAATCATTGTATTAATTTTAGTCGAATAATTTATATTCGAATCATTTTAATTAGAATATTTAAAAAAAAAAACACAGACTTACTGCTTAAACCTTTTTTTTACTTTTCTGCAGAAACAGCCAGGGTCTTGGCAGGAATCGGTTAATAGTCTAGCACACTAACCGCTACACTACGGGGGTACTTAAAAATTCGATTCTTTTGTTAAAAAATTTTAATAAATATTTTCGAATAATTTTTATTCGAATATTTTTAATGGAATTTTTATTAGAAACATTTTATAAGAATAACTTTTTGAGAAGTTTTATTCGATAACTTTTTATTCGAATAATATTTGATTCCTATGCGAGTTCAATTACAGCCCTTTAGTAACCACTGTAATAACTTTTTGAGAAGTTTTATTCGAATAATTTTTATCGGATATCTTTATTGAAATTTTTTTCAGAGACAGTTTTGTGCTAATTTGCGATAACCGCTTAAATCGATTTAAGTTATTTGGATAGTGTCAAAATTAGAGTTTTTAGTTGCATTAATTTTATTCGAACAATTTTTATTCGAATAATTTTACTCGAATATTTATATTTCACTTTTTTTAATTAAAAAAATCAAGAAAAACCTATTTTGTTCGTGAATTTATTGGAATAATTTTGTTCCAATAGTTTGTATTCGAATATTTTTATTGTACTTTTTATTAGAAACATTTTATAAGAATAATTTTATGAGTTTTATTCGATTACTTTTTGTTTGAATAATATTTAAAGGCTATGCGAATTCAGTTACATCACAGTAGTAACTACTGTAATAACTTTTTTGAAGAGTTTTACTCGAAATATTATTTTAGAAACAATTTTTGTCGAATAAATTTTATTTGAATATTTTTATTGACATTTTTCTCAGAAACATTTTATTTCAGAAATTTTATTCGATTCCGATCTATTATTTCAATAATTTATATTCAAATTTTATTTCGATATTGGTAAAATTAGAGTTTCAAGTTGCATTAATTTTAGACGAATAATTTATATTCGAATAATTTTACTCGAATATTTGTAATCGATATTTTTTTCTATTAAAATAATTCAAGAAAAAAATTTTTTGAGTGGAATATATTTTTTCAAATAATTTGTATTCGAATATTTTTAGAAAAATTTTTATTAGAAACATTTTATAAGAATAACTAACAATTTTTATTCGATAACTTTTTATTCGGTTAACAATTGACTTTCATGGGAGTTCAGTTACTCCACTTTAGTAACTAGCGTTATAATTTTTTGATTACTTCTATACGACTTAAATTTATTCGAATAATATTTTTCGAATATATTTTATTCGAATATTTTTTATTGAAATTTTTTTCATAAATATTTTATAAACGTTTTATTCGAATAATTGTCTTCCAACAATTTATATTCGAATATTTTTAATGAAATTTTGTATTCGAATAATTGTACTCGAATATTTGTATTCGATTTTTTTATTAAAAATAATTGAAGAATAACTTAATTTTTGGAATAGAAACATTTTATAATAATACCTTCTAGGGCTTTTTTATTCGAGTATCTTTAATTCGAATAATATTTGACTCCAATGTGAATTCTACTAAATCACCTTAATGCCGACTGCAATAGCTTTTCTTCGAACAGAATACTTTTGTCGAGAACTTGTATTCGAATAATTGTACTCGAATATTTGTATTCGATTTTTTTAATTACAAATAATTGAAGGATAACTTTTTTTTGGAATAGAAACATTTTATAATAATACCTTCAGGGCTTTTTTATTCGATTACCTTTTATTCGAATAATATTTGACTCCAATGTGAATTCCAATGCCGACTGCAAAATTTTTTTGAGTATTATAATTTTCTTCGAAAAATTTTTATTAAAATTTTTATTAGAAACATTTAATTAAAATAAGTTTTATTCGAGTAATATTCCTCTACGAATTGAGCTACATTACCTTTAGTGATTTTATAAAGACTTATTCAACTTGCCTCTCATATAATACTAGTCTTGCCTCAACAACTTGCCTCTCATATGATACTAGATAATAGTCATACTATTTATTTCTAACAATTTTCAAACATATTTATTCACATTTTATACTCGTAATACCCCACATTACCTTCTAAAAATAATTAGGCTAAAATACTACATTTCTTTCATTGAATATTTCCTTTTGCGATAAAAATTAAGTACAACAAAAAACTGTTATATGAACCAATTTACATGTCACAAATGTCATATTGTCATATGATTTATGTCTTAAACGACAGTATTATAACACAATATAATGTCTGTTGATTGTTCAATTGTAATACTTTAAATCAATACACAAAATTTTTACTTATTGTTTGCTGATTAATTAAAAACTTTAGCACGTTTCTTTTGAAAATATATACGAACAATGAAATTATTTTTTTATAAACCACAAAAAGTATAATTTTTAGTCTTTGTTTTTGCTGCCTTATAGTTTTGCTTAAATGTAACGCCTTATTATTATAATTTTCCTCAATAATTACTGACCATATTAGATTAATAAAACAAAAATCAAATTGAATTGTATGGCAAAATGCAGCAAAAAAAAACGTTTTCAATTTAATTTGTATGAAATGAGCTCATATAACCATATAAATGCTCGCCAACAGGTCATTAACCACTTTGTTACAGCAATTTCAATTCATATTGAAATTATATTATATTTATTTTTTACACAAACAATCAAAATAAAAACTTTGTTAACCATATTAAAACATTTATATTATTTTCCTTATAAACTAGGTGATTGGAAAAAGCAATAACCAGCAAACAAATTAAAATAACAATATTTTTTAGAAAACTTTAGCGGACACCGATACAATCCATTTTGCGATTATGAAAATTCATTTTTCTTTTCTCTGCATATTTTTTAGAAATCCTTTTTAAACAATAATTTTCAGCATTCTTTTTAAAATTCAAAATATTTGAAACTTTATTCCTTTGAAAATTTATTTAACTTGCAATAAAACATTTCACTGGGTTGCATATTTTAACTACAAAGCAATTACGTCTCTATAGCAAAAGTATTTAAGCTCAATTCAGGTGCGTAACAGCAGTAGAACCAATTATGGTTTATATAAATTAAATGTGTGTCGCATACTTAATTTGTAACAAAAACTGCTAAAAGCAATTCTTTTCAATTTATTATTTGTATCACCTCTCCTAAATAAGTTATAGTTTGCAGTAAAAATAATATAATAAAATGATTTACTTAACTATTATTAAGAAATTTATGTCCACATTTTTTGTTTTGTTTTAGTTTTACCAGTTTGCGTACATTGTTACTTATTTGGCTGTCAAAAGACATTTTTTTTGCTTTAATGGAAAGGAAACACTATAGACTTATAGAAGAAAAAAAAGATGCAAGAAATAAAAAGAAACAGCAAAACTTGCTGTTTGGTAGTAGTTTTTAAATAAAACTTGTCAAGAATAATAAGTGTGAGTAATAAAGTGAACCAAAAACAGATGATGACTAAATCTCTGACTCCATAAATTAAAAATGTTAAGAACTAAGGATAAGAAAGGAAAACGTGGCAGTAAAAATTTTAGCCCACTCACTTAGAATTATTGTTGTTATGTTACTCAAGATTCTATAATATTCTTAAAGTTGTTTGGCGGTCTGGGCAAATAACATAGAAAATATTTTTCATTCTCTAAAAAATATATATTGGTGTATAATAAAGGAAAGCTGATTTAAGCAATCGTACGATGCAGATATTGATATGCTAATTTTTGAGGTAGATCTATGAGATCTCTCTCTCTCTCTCTCTCTCTTCAACGTTACATATTAGTATATCTCTTACAGCTCCTTGTCATCGAGGAATTGCTCTAAGAACTCAACAAGTTTTGCTTCCTCAGATATGTGCAGCTTTGCTAGCTGTCTTGTCATGAAACAAATTATGTTAAAACGACTGCAAGTCACAAAGGATAGCGTTTCATCACATGAGATGATCCGGATGAAAAGGGAACTTGTCTTCCGGAGACCGAAATTGAGTCAGCAACATTTCCTAAAACTAAATAAAAATCTGGGAAAAATTCAGTTTTAGGGGTTTTGTACAGCAAAAGTAAAAATGAACCCTATTCATCCGATCAAAAATTAAAAAAAACTCCAAAACGAAAAATCGCCAAAATAAAAAAGCACAAAAAATACCATAAATAAAAAAATTGCTAAAATACAAAAAGTTGCAAAAAACAAAACAAATAGCGAAAACGAATAAAAAATCAGTAAAGCAAAAAAAAAATCCACAACGAATAAAGCGCTAAAATTAAAAATATCGTCAAGAAACCAAAAAAGAAATGTCAAAAAGAAAAAGAAAAGTCACCAAAACGCGAAAAAATCGCTTAGACGGAAAAAAGTCGTCAAAAGTAAAAAAAAACCATAAAAAACAAAACAAAAATCGCTAAAACAAAAAATATCCTCATAAATCGAATAAATTGCCACAACGAAAAAATCGCTTAGACGGAAAAAAGTCGTCAAAAGTAAAAAAAAACCATAAAAAACAAAACAAAAATCGCTAAAACAAAAAATATCCTCATAAATCGAATAAATTGCCACAACGAAAAAATCGCGAAAACTAAAAACTGCCAAACGGAAAAAAGCACAAAAACTATGAATATCGTAAAAAAAAATTGCCACAACGACAAAAATCACCACAAAACTAAAAAAAAATCGCAAAAAACAAAAAAAACGCCAAAACAAAATAAATTCAGTAAAGAGCGACTTTGAGCAGCACATGAAGAGTTCCGGACGAATACACATACATCCCTTTTATTTTTTGTTCCTTTTTTTCATTTTGAAAATTTTTTCGTTTTGTTTTTTTTAAGTTTTTTTCGTTTTTCACGATTTTTTTGTTTTCACGTTTTTTTTTATTTTGGTGATTTTTTAGTTTTTTTGCGAGTTTTGGGTTTTTCCAATTTTTTGATGTAGATTTTTTTGGTTTTGGCGGTTTTTTTGTTTTAACTTTTTAACGTTTTTATTAACGTTTTTTTTACTTTTTTTTTTGATGATATTTTTAGTTTCAGCGATTTCAGTTTTGGCCTTTTTTCGGTTTCCGGGATTTTTTTTCGATTTCTGGTTATTTTTTTTTTACTTTAAGCGATTTTTTAGGTTTTGAAAGTTTTTTCCATTTTTAGCGTTTTTTTCGGTTTTTGGCAATTTTTCTTAGTTTTGCCGTTTTTTTTGCCCTGGCGCTTTTTTCGTTTTAATGATTTTTTTCCCATTTTTGGCCATTTTTTTCGTTTTTTGATGATATTTTTAGTTTTAGAGATTTTTAGGTTTCAGTGTTTTTTTTTTGTTTTGACGACTATTTTCGGGTTTTGGCTTTTTTTTGGTTTTTGCCGATCATTTTAGTTTTGGTAATATATTGCGTTTTAGCGATTTTTTTAATTTTGGTGCTTTTTTCCTTTAAGCGATTCTTTCATTTAGCGATTTTCCGTTTTGAAATTTTTTTAATTTCAAACTTTTTAGTTTTAGCGGTTTTTAAAATTTTATGAGTTTGCTTCTTAAGGTTTCCAACATTCATTAATTTGAAAAGTATTTTATCTCAGAAGATGGGGAAGTTATTGAATAAATATTAAAATTTTTCACTATGGCTACACTCTAAAACATTACTTGAAATTTAGTTAATATATGCCTACATTTGTGTTGAAAAATTCTGGTTTTCTAAAATTGCATCGAGTTTGTGGTTATTTGTTAAAAAAAAACATAATTTGTCTCATTTTTCACAAAAATACAAATCTGCTCTTAAAAGTATTTATTTTTGAACAAAGTATGTCCAAATAACAATAAAATTTTGAATATTAAGGAATCTGTCTAAAAAACAGCAGAAAAATATTTAAACAATAGAAGCACGCAATATTTTTCTTCGCTCATCAACGTTTAATTTCTGGTATTTAAAAGTTTTTAAATGTAAATTTTGTAAGCATTGGTAAGTAAATATTGTTAACTTATAAACAAAATTCTAATGATTTTTCTCGTTTTAATAAATGTTATGAAGTAAGAAAATGTACTTCATACATTTTTATTGAAGAAAAAACTTTTCAAATTAAATATATGTAGTCCAAATAAAAAAAATTTAACATAAAGTATAATACGCCTATGGCTGAAGGGTAGCTGCGATAAACTATCGGCCAGGAGGTCACGGTTCGAAGCTGCTCACAGCCAACCGCTTCGCAGGCGTTTTTATGATATTTTTTGTATTAAACATATTTTGTTCAAAAATCAACAAAGAGAATGCTTGTTTAATTTTAGGTCGATATTAATCACTAAAGTGTTGCCGACTATTATCGGCCTAGTTTTCAACAACAGTGTTTTAGAGTGTAGTTCGCCGCTAAGTATATCAATATTACTACACCTGCAATATTTAAAACACTTGCTTAGAATGTTTAATGTTCATAAAATTTTCATTCATTTACAATTTTTATTTCAATAATTCTTTTTGTTAATTCATCACAATTTAGGTTAAATTAATAAATAAGTTTCTGAAAGCTCAAAATGAATGCTAAATAAAGTCTGTCAATCTATACAATTTTTTTAATTTCTTAGTAAAAGTACTTAAAATGATATAATAAAAATAATACACGTTTTTGTCATAAACGTCACACTTCCCTTAATAAATAGTTTCTAAAATCATTCAATTCAATATTTGTTGTGGTTTTTTAAATTCAACTTTCAAAATCTTGTAATTTTAGTGTCGATTTTGTGGCCATGCAATATTAATGTAAGATATTGCCTTTTCTTATTATAAATTTCTAATAATAATATTTTCAGGTAGTTAAACATTTCCTGTCATAAATTTAATTAATTTTAATGTTAAACACTGCAAAAGCATAACAATTAGTTTAGAGGTTTGAAGGAAAGAAGAAATTATTGAAGCTTTTTTTGGGGAAGAGAATTGTGTAAAAAGAATATTGTTTGTATTAAGATTGTGTGGTTTTCGGTTAGAAAGGTGCTGTAGTCAGACAGAGCTCGTTAGTCGGTTTAATTATATGAAATGGCTCTCAAGGGTGCCTCTAAAGGCTTTTCCTTGGATTAAAAAAATTAAAATATACTAGACATTTCATAACAACATTCAGAAAAAATTTTTGAATTTTCAATAAAGTAGGAAAAGTGATTTCATTCTGCTGTTGACTAATAACACTATGCATCAAAATTAAACTTTTTTCATCCCCATTGATATAAGAGTACACTATATTCTTATTTTGATGTGTTATGATCCCTTAACGACAAAAACAGGAAAAATTTAATACCTTTTATTAAATATTTTTTTTTACAAAATTTGGGATTTTTTCATCGATTTCCTCATAACTTGGGAATGGATTATCCAATTTTATTACAAAAAACACTAAAAAATTGAAATAAAATTACCTTTCAGTCGCTTGAATAATTGGCTTGATATACTCAACGATTTCGGAATTATTCAGATAACAATGTTTTTTTAACCTGAAAAAATTTTTTTTTAATTCAAAAAAGGCAAAAACTTGAAACTTTTATAAGCCGATCATAAAACTACATCTCTTATAAATAACCTTTATATAATGAAAATCTACAAAAAAAAAAAATTATGATTTTGTTCACAATAAAGTGAAAATACCTGATTTTCGCAAAAAATTCAATTATTTACACTGTACATTAAACTCAATTTTTTAAATAACAGAGCTCCAAAGACTGATTCTGGTAGAGATATATATGTGTTTCTTTAATTCCCATTGAAGCATAGGGTGCCTTAGCGCTTCGTTACAAAATTTTGAATTTCAAAAGAGGTGGGTTGCTACCCCTCGCCCCCTAGATTGTGGATAGGGCTGCTATCTGTGCATCCAATCCCACAATACAATCATGCTTCAGCATAGTTGCATTCGTTTCCACAGACATCTGTCAGATAATCAGGATACATGGTTGTGGCGCCTTCTTACTCTAGCTAGCTTGGAAACGATTGCGCTAAAGCCATTGCTCTGCGAATACTTGGTCAAAGAAAGGAAGTAGTTAGTTACTTGGACAATATAACAAAGGTATTGTTCTGCCCGCTTTCAAGTGAATGGCAATCAGTAACTTTCCACCTTTGAGAAGAGTCCCATCCCGCATGATGCTGGTAGAGGTCATCAAAAAAATATATATGTTTATCGGCGCTTTGAAAGTTTATATCTGGAGTTCAATTTAGGACGAGTTGAATTTCTCTCCATTTTGCCTATAGTTATAATGACTTGGCATAGGATATCTTGTAGGCCTTATAGGGGTTTCACACTAAACAACATCTAAGATCTACCATCAATTTGCCCTAATGTACAGGTGGCCATATGAAGGCAACAAATACAACAAAAACTAGATTATGCTTGTCAAAAAAAATACACGTGTTTGACGTAATTATATACAAAACTGCCAGAGCAAAAAATGAGTAGCAGACGTAATGCTGACACCTGTGGACTTATTATGCCGCTTTTTTAGTGATGACACTAAATTTGTCTAATGATGGTGGGTGGAGCAAATTGAGATAGGAACATTTCATAATGATGTTGAAATATGTTGGCCGTTCAGCCCTGTATAATTCTTATAGGAAAATTCGCAAATTAATGGTAGATGTTAGATGTTGTTGAGTGTGAAAAGCCTATTACGTTTAATATATAAGTTGTGTTCAGCACTTTTATTCAAAGACCACAGCAAACATTTATGTAGAACATTTGAGCCCGCTTTATCAACGCTGAAGGGATGCTTTCCCCTTTATTTAAGTAAGGGACAAAAAGATGCATACCGCGATGAGTTAGAGGGTAAAATTGTTCAACAAAATTATTTGTCGTAATGTTTTACATAAAATTGCTGAGCACATCTTACATCTTTAACGTAAGACCTACAAGATATCTCATGCTGAGTCAGTAGGGTAGGAGGACGAAAAAAGTACGACAAAGCCTAAATTTAACTAACAAATGATGCAAAGATAGGGGGCTGTCCATTAACCCAGAAGAGACAATCAGTAAACCTTTTACCAGATGAAGGTGGGAAACCCATAGCACCCACCTTAGATGAATCTCTAGCGAAGTTAAATACCTTTGGGAAATTTTTGACAAGTTATATTTCCTATACTGCCATCAGGACACTTCATGCCTACCAACGGCTATTTGGCAAAACATGGGACTCTAACCAAAAGTGATATATTGATAATTTAACACCATAATAATACCAGTACTAACATATGCTGCTCTAGTTTGGTGGCCAAAAACAAAACAAGTCACTAGCAGGGCACTATTCGACAAGGTATAGTGAAAACTAGTCCTACACATGCCCTGGGTGTTACTCTGCACATTCTCCCTTTGCATGTTATTGTGATGGAAGATGCCTGCACTGGAGATCTGCTTGGGCTCATGAGTATAATAGAATATTTTGTAAGAGGCCCATGTATTAGGTTGAGTGATAAAAAATAACCAATATTAGTCTGGAATTAGAATTCCTGAAAGAGAGCAATTGCTGAACTACACTACATGAAACGAAGATGCTAACAAGATA
Organism: Panzeria rudis; assembly: GCA_956483635.1. Classification (NCBI taxonomy): domain Eukaryota; kingdom Metazoa; phylum Arthropoda; class Insecta; order Diptera; family Tachinidae; genus Panzeria; species Panzeria rudis. The sequence continues at coordinate 17,109,539 of OY101451.1, read as the reverse complement.
TGGTCCATTGAGCGCTCCAAATAGGAAGATTAAATTATGGAGCAGCGATATACGGCCCTAACTTCCAAAGGGTCATTCCCATGAATAAATAACCTACGATTCTCCGGGCGAAAGTCTATTCTATCCTTATTTGTGCTTGAGAATAAAATGTAAGCGTATTCGTAAATATTTGATTTCAGATAGCCAAGCTGCTCTCAAAGCCTTAATCTCTTGTCAGACAAAACTTTTTTCATGTAAATTCTTGCATTAATTTTTATTGCGACTCAACTTAGTATATCCGAAATTTCCCTATCTGATCAACACTCACAAGCTCTTTCGCAATAAAAATTAATGCAAGAATTTGCATGAAAAAAGTCTTGTATTCTATTGCTGGCAAAAACTAGTTAAATAGCTGATGTTTCCTCTGAGGGTGCTGTTGGCTGAGTAGTTAGCGCGTTTGACTACAAACCTTGAGGTCTTGAGTTCAAAACTAGTTTCAGGAAAGCCAACAACATCATGCATTTTTCTCATGTGCATTGGTGTGTTAATTGTTGTTGGACTGTTAAAGTGATGAAGGCATAGCACTGATTACTTTGGCAGTACCGGCAGAGAGTAATACTAACATATCGTAATGCACTTCACAGCACCCTCCTTTGTCGGTATTGTAGCAGAACCGTCGGCGAAGTAGAAGAACTAATAAAATGGCTACACAGCTTTAACAATTCAATGCCACTACTTGACACTAGAGGTGCTTGCAACACTGCTCTATAAAAAAAACGCGCAATATCAGGCTTGAAATAGGCTTTCTATCTCTCTCCCACTTTACCACCTGTTCTCTCTACACTATCCCTTTCCCAAAGATTGTAACACATTAATTAATTAACTGGTAAGCATTAATTACCTGATTGTGTTACTTCTCTTAAAAAAAAATACAAAATACACCTTCATAAGTGGTAAAAGTAAACAGGAGCTCTGATCATACGGTGTAGCGGCCTGTAGCGAAATCAGTAGTACTGATCCGTTCTGCTAATCTGATTTGAATATTCCAACACTTCACTCTTAATAAAAATAATTCGAATTTACATTAGTTCAAATATTAAACTAAAATGCCGAAATAATAAATATATCAGAATAAAAATTTCTTTGGATAACACCCATATAGTTCGACTAAAAACAGATAATTTCAAAAAAATTTAAATTTTGTAAAAAATATTTTTTAGCATTGATCTGAATAATTCTTAAGCCGTTGAGTATATAACAAATTTTTTAAAAACTCTTAAACGTAATTTTATTTTAAATTTTCTACTGTTCTTAATGGTAAAATTGGACAACCTTTTTTCAAGTTATGACGAATTCCATAAATCAGACTCTTGAAAAATTCCAAATTTAAAAAAATAAAAATATGGCTGTAGATTTTTAAATTTCGACTGTTTTTGTAGAAAAGGAGACAATAACACCTCCATACAATATAGAGGTCATCAAAGATCGTGGCAAAATATAATTTTGTTGCATAGTGCTATATTACACAAAATCTCCTCTTGTTCAATAAGAGAGAGAAATAGAAAGAGAGAGAGAGACAGACTGGTAAATTAATAAGTGCAATAACTAAACAACTATATCGCAGTTTAATTACCTAGTAGAAAATGTTCATGTTTTTTGAAGCCTTAAGGCAATAAAGCGCATAATAATACGCTTTAAAAGAAGAGCTTATTGCAGAGCAGTGAATGTATATAAAAGAAACTATACAAAAAAGCAGACTTTTCACTGCTGATACAATGCAGGTTTTTAAGCGAGAAAATTCCAGCGCTTCAAAAAGCTCTTTTTGTATCAAAAATTTAGTACTCCAAACCGGGAACTCGCCATACAAAAATCAGCAGCGATATCAGCAGGTTTGTAAGCACTACCTGTATTCTCTCATAGAAAATACCTACCTGCTTTATTTCAAGCAATTTTTTTACTGTATAATTATGCAAAATTATACTGCTACCGTAGCTCAGTTGATTTGTCTGCTATTACCTTTCAAACACACGTTTACCTGTTAATGATTACGTATTTAATTTTTTTCGACTTAATCTTTGATTTTTTATGCAAAACTTGTTATTTTGACTTAAACAAATTTTCATTTAAAGTTTACCGCTTCAATTTTATCAATGGTTTTCTACAAAGAACTCTGACCAAAAACAGGCACACTCACAAAAAAAAACTAACCACCGATATACCCGCTATAAGAATAATGCACCCACTATAACACTCTTAAGCTTTAATGCATATCAAAAAATAAAAACTAACAAAAAAAAAAGAATGTTTAAATGCATATAAGTTTATTACATTTGTTGCATATTGTTGTATGGTAAGTAATATGAAGTATGTTGCATGCATGCGTTCGTTCATCAAACGCCTGTCAATTTGTCGGCACTTTTTGTCAGCATTAAAACTATATAGAAATTTCGTGGATGTTGAATGAATGCTTGGATATATACACATACATTTTATTTCATGACTTTTCTTTTATATTCTTGAATATATTTCATTTTTTTTTCTTCTTTTTATAACTGTGAAAAAATATTTATCAATGGTTTGTTATTTTAATAAAAATATATAAATTTAAATGAATATCATACATTTATGTTAAAAGCTTTATTAAAAAGGTATTAAACAGAAGACAATAATCAAAAAAAAAAAAAGAAACAGAATTTTCGTATTATACTTAATTTTGAGAACTGCTTTATTATGCAAGACATAACAAGTTATGAAAAAAAAATTTAAAGCCATTTTATATACGAATATAATTTTTGGTTTTGTACAATTTTAAGCCATTTTATTCGTTCGAGTAATAATATGACAGGAAATGACATGTATTGAATTTAAGGTAATAAATAATGAAAATATTATCAAAAGTAATAAAAATGATGCTTTAGTAATAAAAATATGACAAGAAAACCAAAAATTTATTTACAGCAGTTTTGTTAAACCAGAAAGTGCAAAGAGCCCAAAACAAAAGACTTAAGACAGAAACTTAATTTTTGACAACAGAAAAAACTATGTACGTACTTATGTTTATAAAAAAAATAACTCAAAATTTTGATATCAAACTTCGAAACAAAACAAACAACTTAAGCAACAAATTTTGTGCAATTTTTCCTAAAACAGTATATCACTTGAAATTCGTTTAAAAAACTAACAACAACGAAAAATCCTCATTCTCACAATCTCTAAATAAATAAATTGTAATATTTCGTTAAAAAAAATACATATTCCTTTTATCTATAAACGTTGAATACACTTCTATTTAGTTTGTCCTAAACCAACACTATTGCCATGAGAATCATACATTTAAAAAGCTCTAAATTCTACACTGATGATCACGTTTTTCATACCAAAATCAAAATTTTAATAACATGTAGTTTTATTTGGTTTTGTTTAAGATCCATAAACATTTGCACTCAATATGCTATTTTTGCATATTACAACAAATGCGTGCCAGACCATATTTAGTCAAACATACAAACATAAAAGCATATATACAAATAGAAAAAACGATCAAGAAATAAATAGATGAAAATATTGAAGAAAAACAAAAAACATTTATATAGAGGGGACCTTAGATGCCACTGATTTTAAAAACATAAACATGATTTAAAGAAAAACAGAAAAAGTGAGCTGTAAAAAAGTGAGGGCTTAAAAAGTGTGACGTTTAGAGATGTTATAAAGCAAGCTAAATATAAATTAAATACTATTTACAACAAAAGTGTGGCTTTTGGTGGACTATGCAGGCAAACACTGGAAACTGTCGCTATTTTTAAGCTCAAAGCGCTAAAAAGTTCAGAGATTTTGGAAGTAATTAAAATACTTTTTTTTTTTCAAAACTTTCACAAGTAGTAGGCCATATCTTTTTATATTTTTTGTCGACTGCTAAAATTTTATTACTATCTGAAAAGAAATTTTTTTAAGATTAGAAAAAGGCGTTTAAAAATTTTTAAATTAATTAGTTAAAAGGAAGGGGCTGAAACTAAGTACATACTACAGTTTTTGGACGTGGCGCCGCTTACTTTATTAATAACCAATTTGTATATTCATCGCAAGGAAAGGCGTTCACAAAATCGCAGATCAATCGGTTGACAGGAAGGGCCTAAAACTAAATATTACTTTTTATGGGCGTGGCACACCCCACTTTTCTAATCACATTATTAAACTGTCATACTAAATTTCAGATGAATTGGTTAACAGGAAGAGGGCAAATTTATTAGATTTTAACCAAACTCCACAAACATGTTAAACTAAATAAAACCATTTAAAAACAAGAGCTCCCAAGTGTGACATCGCAAACAAAAATCATGCCTTTTTGAAGCGCTTTTCAAAACAGGAAAGGTGACAAGAGCCAGCATCTCTCGCTTACAAACCTGCTTTAGCCGAGGCAGTAGTTTTTGCTGGGTTGTAGGATCTCTTTTTTATTTGGGCTACTACATCTGCCGACAGACGGATATATATATCCATACGGAGATCACCGTAAAAATAGTCAGTACAGTTTCCTAGAAGATCAAAGCGTCGAGATCTGATGAAAACCCGATTTTCGAAAATTCATGTCATATCATTAATTAGCAATTTTTTATTGCGAAAAGTTAAATATTGTTCAAATTGATTATTAAGCCAAAAAGCTTAATGTAATTCTTTTTAAAAAGCTTAATGCAAATAGGTTTAATTTTGATCGCTTATATACTTGACTTTGCCATCCTCAACGGTGTAAAAGTAAGAGTTTTAGAACGCGAACTGGTCACTATTCCCAAAGAAATAATCACATGACTGATTATGCGTCATTTCCCTGCTGCGTAAGGAAAGGGTTTAAAGGAAATTTTTAATTCATAGATATATATATAAAAAGTAAAATATTTTTCAACAAATCTTATTTGTAATAACAAAATTTTTTGAATTATACATATTTTAAAAATCATAATTTTTATTACAAGCCACAAAATGTGTTCGTTATATTTTTCTTTATTAAATTTATTTCTATAACATTTTCATTTTCACTAAACATGTTTCTTGCAAATAGTTTTAGCCAGCTTTTGACATTTAAATATGTATGTTTATCGCTCACGAGAAAAAAATCCAAACATTCATACATAAATGTCATATGATATCCCTCTCACATATGAGTTGATGATGTTTATGGATTGTTTTACACACATAGAGGCAAAATGAAATGTTTTTAAAACTATAAATCAGTAAAACCATATTTTGCCATAACGCTTTGGCAAGAAAAACTAATTACTAGACCTATGGCCATATTGAAAGAGTCTCAGTTGTCTTTATATGGCTAAAATCACACACAACTAGTAAACAAGAAAAAAGAAACATTACAGAACGCATTGCCTCTAAGCCAGAAAATGCCAAGTAAACTAATTGAATTTACAGCAAAAAATTACACTTTACATACGTTTTATATAGATAAATATAGTTAAGAAAAAAAAACCACACATTCATACTTATAACTATACATCAACACAGATCTCACGCAATTTATGTTAGTAAATTGTTGTGCAAATGCAAAAAAATAAAATGTTTAAATAAAAATAACGTTTAAATAGCCATTCACATCATTTCAATTTAAAGTCATTATTACTAAGCAGAAAATTTAAAGAATTTCATAATTATTTATACGGCTGTTTTTACACGTTTTATACTCTTATGCACTAAATAACCTTAATTGTTTATCACATAAAGTGGAGTGTGTGGTAGTGGCTTCTTCGATTAATATGAAATTAAAATGTTTTTATTAAAAAAGGTCATTTTAATCTTGCATTTGCCATGATATAACATAAATTCTTTTTTTTATTCTTGTTTTAGATTTTTCTTCATGTCTTTGTTTATGGTTTTCATTTAATATTATGTTGCGCAAAGTTATCTTTGGCACTTTAAAAGAAATATTACCACGGTAGAGCATCATCATTAGTAGATGAGAAGAACATAAATTGAAAAATAGAACAGTGGTGTTAAAGGTAGTAAATTTTGGGAGAAGACATAAAGATATGAGAGTAGATGTAACGTTCAATACAAATTGTATACATTTTATACATTTTTTCGAAATACATATAAATTGAATTAACACAAATTGACATGGATAATCTTCGATGAGTCTTATTAAAAACTAATAGATTATATACAAAATATTTTCAACTAACTTAGAAATTTCGGGTAACGTTCAATATATTTTTTAGAAAACAACTCACGATCGATTGCTTAACATTTTATGAACACTGACGGAGGAAGTGTGCCGGCTTCCGATAACAATTTTGTTTCATTGTGCTGCAAATGTTGACAATTAAATTGGTGTTAATTTTTCTTGCATTTCTTGGAATATTGATCACGTCTAACTCTTTCTGAATATAACATTATTTATCTTTGCCTTTAACTTACATGTAAAAAAATGTAAAACATTTTAAAAGCACTATTACATAAAAAAATCGCTTAAATTAAAAATATCATAAAAAAACAATAAAATCGCCAAAAATGAAAAAAATCACCAAAACGAAAAAAGCGCCAAAACAAAAAAGCGCCAAAACTAAAAAAATCGCCAAAAACCAAAACTACGCCAAAAACCAAAACTACGCCAAAAACCAAAACTACGCCAAAACGAAAAAAGTGTCAAAACAAAAAAATCGCTAAAACTAAAATATTAACAAAAAACCGAAAAAAGTCCCCAAAACCAAAAAAAGCGCCAAAACTGAAAAAGCGCTTAAACTAAAATAAGCCGCTAAAACTTAAAATATCGTCAAAAAGCGAAAAAAACATTAAAACAAAAAAAAGGCCAAAACCAAAAAAACGCAAAAAACTAAAAAAAATTGGCAAAAAAACAAAAAATATTGCAAAAAACTAAAAATCGCCAAAAATCGCAAAAACAAAAAAATCGACAAAACGAAAATAAGTGTCATAAACAAAAAAAATCGCTAAAATTAAAAATATCGTTGCTTCCCTTTATTATTTTGGCGTTTTTTTTTGTTTTGGCTACTTCTTTATTTTTGAACTATTTTTTAATTCTGTTTATTTTTAGTCTTTGGCGGCTATTTTATATTTGGTGCTAATTTTCGTTTAGAAAGATTTTTTCGCTATTATTTTTTCTTAGTTTGGCGTTTTCTTAGACAGATTTTCTTATTTTTGGCGATTTTAGTTTTTATATTGGTGCTTTTTTCTTTTTTGTGCTGCCGATTTTTCATCGTTTCTGCAATATATTTTTCGTTTGGTGTTTTTCTTTCGTTTCAAGGTTTTTTCCTTTTAAAATATTTTTCGGTTTGGCAAAAGTTTTTCATTTAGCGTTTTTTTAGGTTTGGCGTTTTTTTTATTTTCCAATTTCTTATATTTTTATTTTGTATGTATGTGGAAGTTTTGCGAACTTTTTAAAATAATATTAGACATATTGTAAAACGTTTCCTCAATGAATCATCGTTTGTATCAAAAAAAAATAAAAATGTATTGAGTGTTATCCATATTTATTATATATAATTAAAATTTTTAGTGAATACCTAAGAAGGTTATTTTAAAACATATCGAAGATGAGTTGTATTGAATTCAAAACAAAGTGCGGTCTGAAAAAAATATTGAATTTGTAGAAAAATGTATTGAGCGTTACGTAAAGAATTTTTTATAAATAATTTGTCCATAAATTTTGGGAAGTTAAAACAAAGTTAACAGCAGCTGAAGTTTAGAAACGATATAAGGAATATTATCTGTTTACAAATTTCCTGTGTTCTTTAAGAAGATAAGTGCCAAAATTACATTAACTGATAGATTACCCTTTAATTTGTATTTTGTTTAAATTTCAGTATTAATTGGGCTAGTCTGTATATTAATACACTAAATTTGAAAATTCTAAGTGTCTATATATCAATTCTCTGTACATTAGTATACATTAAGATTTCAACATATTTCCCTGCTCCTTTAATATTTAACTTTCATAAAATTATGGCTCTCAAGATATAAGCCTATCACAGACAGACGGACAGCGTAGCGAAGCTTAAAACTTAAAAAGTAGAAGCGGCTAGCAAAAGAGACTAAAACTCTCCATTTTCATACTTTTAAAGAAGCAGCAACTTTCCTCTTTATAACTGCTAGTACATAAGAAAATCTTTCATACTTGTTTGCCCTTAGTTATTTCATTCTTCCCCACTGTCTTTAGCCGCAATATTGAATGCCATAAAACTGCGACAAGAAGCAACTGTTATGACAAATCATCATTGGAGTAATTGTCGATGCATTGTGTAGCAATTAGAACAGACACTTTGGAGCGCTTCGGTAAATATTTTACAACAAAGTTAATATTGTTGTTGTACAAAAACTACAGCAACAACAAAAACATATAAGAAAATTGATGTATAAATACTGGCTGCCGTTACTGCCCTTAATGTGCTCAAGGAAATGATTAAACATTTAGTAAAATGTTTAACGTTTTATGTGATTTTTGTTTTGTTTCCACTCACTCCTCGGTCTCTGTTCTCCCCCTCCCTACATTCACTGTGCCCCTCAAACATTCTGTTCTTGTCATAATTTCTGATATTTTTACAAATCACAACTAGAAAAACACGAGCATTTTCTTGTTGCAGTTGATGTATAACAACAAATGTATTGGCTGTGTCTGTATCAACTGGTTGGTTGTTTGTTGGCTGATGATGATTCTTTCGAAAGTACCATGATGGTGGTCATTATTTGGCCTTAAGTAATAACAAACGTTTAAGTGATTAACAGCATATATAACACGCGCTTTTTTACTGCTGATTCCTTTCATCTTGCAATACGTGTTACGTTTTTCCATCTTCCTCAACATCAACTTAAAGTGTTAAGAAATTAATACTTTGTTGTTTGTTGCGTAAATTGCACAATAATTGTTTTGTGCAGTTTGCAGTTTTCTGACCCTTCTACATGCGCAACAAAAAAAAAATACAATAAAATTATTGTGAGAGAGTGTGATCGCTCGCACTGGCATTAATGGTCCATAAACTTAACAGTTTCGCTAGAGTTTTGTGGGGCATGTCCTGGTATTACTATAAAAACTAAAGCATTTTAATTGCAGTCATAAAAATAAGTCAAAGTTAAGTTTTTTTTTTTTTAATTTAATGGTATAATTAAATCTTAAAAGGCGCTAAAGTGTCTAAATGTTTCCAGATTTTGTTTCCCATTAGATGCTAAAAACTAAAAATTAAAAAGGCAGAAAGAATGTGTGAATAAGAAAGGCATATTAAAAGTATCTAATGTATTTAATGGCATCAAAAAATGTTCAATGTTTTAAGATTTTAATGATATTTTCTTTTAAAATATTTATTTGGACAGATCTCTTCAACTATTTTGCTTTCCAAATAAAATTTGATAAAGGATTTTACCGAGAAAACGCTTAAAACTTTAAAATCATTTTGAGAACAAAGACAAATCTTTTTATTATTGAAATTTTTAAAAAAAGTTTTAAAAGTTTAAAAAGTTGTCGTGAACTTGAAATATTAAGGAGAGTCGTTTAATAGTGTTTACAGAAAATTTTAGTTTAAACCATTCAAGCTAGTTTTTGTAATATAAATTTGTATGTGTTATTAGTTGACTATTAGTCTCGATATCATGGGCTCATTTCCTGCATTTTTTCGCACTAGATCGATTTGAAATCCTCTCTTTATTTTATAATCAAAATTATTAACCAAAGGCGTAAGTTAACTTTATGGGAGAAGAAAATCTCATTTTCAGTGTACATTTTTAGCCAATATAACTTGCAAAAATCTTAGAAGGACATTTATAACCAATATACCTAACAGAAATCCTAGAAGGATTAATATCATAGTATTCGCCCTATTCAATGGATCCTGAAAAAAACTTATATATTTCGATTTTTTACCATTTTTGTGTATTGAGGGTAAAATTTGCTTTCGCGCTTGTTCGGGGAATGATCTCTGTGAAAAAAATACAACCCAAAAAATATGTATGGGTTTCAAAGGACTATACATCTACTCTCTAAAAACCAAAAATGTTAATAATCGCAAAACGAAATTTAAGGTTATAACCACTTTTTCAATTTTTACTTGGGTTCATATGGAAAAATAGAAAATATGTATCTTTTAAACTAATTTCTTACAAACATTTATACAAAATTTGAATAAAATCGACCAACAATGTTGGAAGTTATGTCGATTTAAAATGACTAGTCGCACCAAAATACGACCTACCTAATAAATTCTTCGAATATATAACAACCCACTGAAGCAAAATTTTTTCAAAGCAAATCAGGAATTAATAAACGGATAATCTTCTTTATATCGTTTCTACGCTGCCGCAGCTGTGAACGTTTTTTTACCGTCCTAAAATTTATAAATAAATTATATTAACGAATTATGTTAAAGTAACGCTCAATACATTTTCTTATGAATTTAATTTTTTTTTTCAGATCACACCATATTTTGATCTTCAAATAATTCAGATGTATAATTTTTGGTGAGTTTTAATGTAAGTAAGAACCTTATTTATACACTAAACAAATTTCAATGAAACTAAAAAGTTATCGATAACACTCAATTAATCTTTTTTGGAAACAAACCATGATTGATTAATGAAACGTTTCCCAATAATATACTATTTAATAGAGGTCACAAAACTTTTAAATGTTTAGCAGTACACACCTACGCTGTAATATTAGTGTATAATGTTAATGCCATTTTAGTAATTAAACTGTAAGGAAGCGTAATAAGAAAAAGCGTAACGCTCAATACACAAGACTGAGGACAACAAGAATTTAAAAAAATATTATAATCTCTATTAAACCGTTATGAAATTTATTTGACATATTGTTACAATTTTATTTTAAATGAAATTTATTTGCTGGTGTTTAAGCATTGTCTATATGCAGCGATTCATTGGTGCTTTACCAAATCGTCAGTAGACTTCAAACACAATTTTGAACAGCTACAAACCACTTATCTTATGAACAGACTTTCAAAACCCATTTTCAAAGCCTACTTTGCTTGTTTTTGAAAATCATTTACATATTTGTGAATTCTCAAATGGTTTTTGAAACTCTGTACATAAGATAAAGGGTTTGTAACTGTTCAAAATTTTGTTTGAAGTCTACTGACGAATTGGTAAACCACCAATGAAATGCTGCATATAGACAATGATTAAACACCTGCAAATAAATTTCATTTATAATTTCCATTATTTTTTCAAAATTGTATTTGTGAAATAAGAGAAGCAAATGGAAATATCCTTGATAAATTTAATCTAGTTTTTGGAAAAATTCTTACATTCTTAATGTGAGAAATTTTATATTTAGAGAGAATAAACAGTATTTTCGTTCTTGGCTTTTCACGCATAATGAACAGTCTTACACAAAAAAAATTTATGTACACACGAAGAAAAGATATGGTTATGCCATGGTTGCGTCAACAATGTTATGTTTCCCCATATAGCTTATTGTTGTAGCAAATACTCGTAAGTTATTATTGTTTTAAACAATTGTGAACCTTAGTTAGTTTACGTCAAAAAAACTCATTACTCATGATAATAGCAACATGGTTGAATTTAACAATATTATTATTAAAAAAAATTCGAGCTACATTCATAGTATATTTAAAAATTCTTCAAAAATCAGTTTTTGTTTTACTTGAGAGCTGTTAGTTTGTTTTTGTGTCGCTAAATTTAAAAAAATAAAAAAAATAATACATATATCGAAAACTGATAAATGCTAGCAATTAATATTCGGCCATGTTGTAAAAACAGTTTGGAAACGAAAAACAATGTTCTTTTAATCGGACAATTTAGTGCATTCGTAGCTTAGTTCGCATAAAATATCTCAAACATCTGAAACATCACAATTAACTGAAAAGCTACAATATTTCAAAAGGTTTTCAGAAATTGGCCGATTGCAAATAAAACATGTGTCAGCAAATATGTTTGTATATGTATATCTATGTTAGAATAGATAATACATTTTATTTCAGATTTCACATACTAACCAGCTAAACAAATTCAATTTTAACCATATATATGGTTTTTTTGAACCATATATGGTTATTTGAAACCATATATTGTAATTTTGAGCCATATATGGTTGTCTTGAACCATATATATGGCTATTACAAATAATTTGCTATAATTTTGAACCATATTATGGTTGTTTTGAACCATATATATATGGTTATTTTAAACCGTATTTTGTAATTTTGAACCCTACATACGGTTGTCTTGAACGATATATAATATACATAGTTATTTCACACCATATATTATAATTTTAAACTATGGTTGTTTTGAACCATAATATGGTTATTTCAAACCATGTATATTATTTTTGAACCATATATATGGCTGTCTTGAAAGATATATATTTTTATTTCAAGCCATATATTATGGTTTTAAACAATGGTTGTTTTACACCATAGTATGGTTCATTCAAACCATATATTGTAATTTTAACTATGGTTGTTTTGAACTATATATTTGGTTTTTTAAAAGCATATATTGTAATTTTAAGCCAAATATATGGTTATTTTGAACCATTTATATATATGATTGTTTTAACCATATTATATGTAAAACTGGTTTTTTCAACCATATATTTAACCATATATTCAATCATAATATGTTGCTCTTCGGTTATGGTTGCCTCAATCATATTTTTTCTTTTCTTGTACCTTTATTTGTAATAAAAAATTGGGCTAAATCAGTCGTCATTTTGTAATTAATGCGTTTGTTTTATGAAATATTTTATTATACTTATAACAGACATGCTTTGCATTTGAAATGAGAATCACCAATCAAAAATTTTAAGAAAAAATCAAAAGACTTAAATAAGTCGCAAGTTTACTTGAAACAAATTTAAAAGTTGAACAAAAAAAATATATCAAGAAGTAATACAATATTTTTTTAAGTGTCTCCTAATTCAGCCGCGTATCCAGCTTGAGCTTTTTTACTAACTTCAACCTACAGGTGACTACAGTTTGGTCCCATATATTTTTTTCGAAAATCGGAGGGAGCAACTTCCCTCCCCCCATGCATAACTCTGTCATTTGTCAACTGATTTTCAAAATCGTTTTTTTTTTTAAATTTACCTGCAGTTTTGTTGCATAATTTTTTTTCGAAAGTCGGTGCGGAAATTGGCTCCCTCCAAGCATAACTCTGTCATATGTGAACTGCTTTTCAAATTTTTTTGTTTGAAATGGTTTACTTGCTGTTAGGTCCCATAAATTTTTTTCGAAAATCTTTGTGGTATATCCCGCTTCTGACAAACAACAATTTTGAAACTAAAAACTAAATTTTTGGTCGCTTTGCATAGTTCACGATATTTTTCATTTTAGTATTTTTTTTTCTTTTTGAATAAAAGTTTTGTTCCAAATTGGGTTAAAAATAAATATGAAAATTTTTATTCAAATAAAGCGAACGGCTTAAGGCATTACTTTAAAATAAATAAGTTAAACTTACTTGTCGTATTCCTGTATAACTTCAAACGTTTTTGTAAGAATCAAAACTCTTGCCTAAGGACAATTGGAATAAGATTATATTATATATTTCAATCCCCAAAAATCAATAAATTGAGCTTGATGTCACAAAAGTTATGCTACAATACTATTATATTTATGTAACAAACTTATTGCTTTCACATTTAATTATTGTGATGAAATTTTTATTTCTTTTATTTTAAATCAAGTTCGTGTCTTAGCTCTTTTGTTTTCCGATCAAGACTATGTCTGCTACAATCAATCTGAAATCAATGTCTTCAGCTGTTATTCTATTAGCACTTGTTATTTTTCCATTAACACTTTACAAATAATAAAACTTTTTGTTTTTGTAAATCAAAGTAAAAAATAATAATTTCGAAACCAACGTGACTTAAAAACGGAAAATGAAATAATCCAAAATTTTCTTTTCTAACAAAATAACAAAAAATAAATGAAACTATTTTAAATAAACATTTGAGGCATACAATTCTAAACAAAACATAAAGAATCAAGAAGTTTATGCCGCTAACCAAATTGGTATCAATCTTTAGTGGGTTAAAGGCAATTGAGACTTGATTTTAAGGAATACAAAGACAAAGTAATAACAAAACGCTAAAAGTGTAAAGACTACAAAGTTAGTTGAACAAATATAAAAGATCGTTTTTTATGATGTTTTCCTTTTAGTTTTAGCCACTCGGGGGTAACCAAAAGACAACAAATTCTGATGATTTGAAATGTGTGTGTGTGTGTGTGTAAATGCGGCAAGTCATCATGTTTTTTTTTTTCTCTTTCAGAATTTTGTTTGACGGCATTTTAAGCACACACTCACTCTCATGCACGCACTTACTTTATTTATTTGAAATAACGTAATGCAGTTCTTTTTTCTAGTTTGATACCCAACCATTTAGTTTTTTGTTAAAAAGAGTTCTTGTTGTCCTAATAATTGTGTAAACAATAATGATGCATCTCTAGTGGCCAGAATCAGTAGTTTGTTTTAGACCAGTAGTTGTTGCCAAGGTTTGGTTAAAAAGGCGGCATTTTTTCCTTTAACATTTCAAATAAAGCCTAAGAAAAATAAAGTCAAACAATGAATGCTTACTCTTGTATAGAAAATATGGAAAATTGATTTTAGAAAAAAAAAAAATACTCTTTTAAAACTTAAGCTAATTTTCGTAGTGTTCGCAGCATTAGCGGTGGCGGCAGCAGCATTGGCGGTAGCGACTATGACGTTCCTGCAATTTAAATAGTAATAACAATAATAACAAATACTAATGGTGAGTAAACAACAGACAACCGGTGTTAAGTGAACACACACATTTAGGAAACCTCACATGTCTTTTAAGGTTTCTTGGCTGTCGATGTGTTTAATAAATCTATCGTTAATTCAGGCACGTTAATGAAGGAATGGAAGAAGAACTTTAAACCGTCAGGTGGTAGTTAAGGAAACTGTCGGGTAAAGTGAAGGCATATATAATAATGATAACTAGAATAAAATTGGAACTTTCTTGTTCTTTTAAGAACTCTTGACAAAATTTGAGGACAATAAAAAAAACGCTAAAGTATTTAATTTATATAAATGAAATTTGGATGTTTTGATCATATGCGAAAAATTATTAAAAAAGTTTTACTTAAAAGAATTTAAAATTTTTTTTTTAATTACACAGCTCAACAAAAAAATATTAGAAATATTCATTATATGAGAAAGTAAAACAAATATTAAATGAACTCACAAATTTTTTTAAGGAACAAACACATCCCGCGAAGCGATTAGCTTTTCTGCCGAAAAACACACAGAGTCTGGGGAGGGACTCAAACCCACGACCTCTGGACTGACAGGCTAAGATTTGAACTCGTGCCACCTGTATAATAGTCCATGCGCTAACCAGTGCAGCCTTAACAGCTTCAAGCTTTACTGTAGCTATGCACTAAATAAAAACCATCGTATGTAAAATGAATTTCATTTTAGTTCAACATGAATCAAATGCTTAAAAGACAAATTATTTCTTGTAAATTTAATATGATTTCCAATCAAAATAACGTCATGTTGATTCTACATTACTTTTTTTTCGGTGTGTAGTAGTGACAGAAAACATTTATAAATTAACTAAAGTGCGACTTAGGCTCGTACACGAAGGGTTCCGTACGAGTACACGTGTGTATATCCCTTTTCATTTTTGCCCCTTCTTCATTTTGGTAGTTTTTTCGTTGTGCTTTTTCGTTTAATTTTAGTTTTTATTTTTAAAGTATTTTTCGTTGTTTTTGTAGATTTTTTTTGGTTTTGGCGATTTTTAATTTTCGTGATTTTTTCTTTTTTTCTGTCGATTTTTCGTTTTTTGAAATTTTTTTGTTTCTTGCAGATTTTTTTAGTTTTGGCACTTTTTTGGTTTATCGTTTTTTAAACGTTTTTTTTACTTTTTGACGATAGTTTTAGTTTAAGTGATTTATTTTAGTTGTGGCGTGTTGTTTTCAGTTTTGGCGCTTTTTTCGGTTTTGGGGATTTTTTTCGGTTGTTGGGACTTTTTCGGTTTTTTGGACTTTTTTCGGTTGTTGGTGATTTTTTAGTTTTAGCGTTTTTTTTTTGTCTGACACTTTTTTCGTTCTGACGGTTTTTCGTTTTTGGGCGATTTTTGCTTTTTTGCAATTTTTTTTGTTTTTTCCCCGTGTTTTTAGTTTTGGCGTTTTTTTTTTTGTTTAACGTTTTATCGCTTTTTGACGATATTTCTAGTTTTAGCGATTTATTTTAGCTTTGCCGGTTTTTTCAGTTTTTACCGTTTATTTGGTTTTGGGGTTTTATTTTCCGGTTTTTTGTGATTTTTTTGTTTTCACACTTTTTTCGTTTTGTCGATTTTTTTGGTTTTTTGCGATTTCTTTAGGTTTGCCGATTTTTTTTTTGGTTTTTGCGCTTTTTTCTCTCGTTTTGGTGATTTTTTTTCATTTATTGCGATTTTTTCGTTTTTTAATGATATATTTATGTGTTGTTTCCACAAAGCAAACAAGCACTGCTTGTCTAAAATTTATATGAAAAGCACTTAGTGTTTTGAGTGATTTCCATCAAACAAGCAGTGCTTGCTTCCATTGTGAAAACAAGCACTGCTCATTAGTTTTAGCGATTTTTTTATGTTGTAGTGCTTTTTTCGTTTTGACGACTTTTTTCGGTTTTTGGCGTTTTTTTCAGCTTTTTGGCGATCTTTTTAGCTTTGGTGATATTTTGCGTTTTAGCGATTTTTTTAAATTTTAGTGCTTTTTTCCTTTAAGCGCTTTTTTTATTGTAGCGTTTTTTTCGTTTTGAAATTTTTTTAATATTGGATTTTTTTAGTCTTAGCGTTCTTTAAAATTTCAAGATTTTACATTTTACGGTTACCAAGATGCAGCATATTGTCTAAATTACATTGTCAAAATTACATTAACTGATAGAATACCCTTTCACTTTTATTGTTTTAAATATTGATGTTAATTGGTGTAGTCTATTCTACAGACTACACTAATTAATACTAACTTTGAAATTTTAATGTGTTTATATATACGTAAGTGTCTGTATATTACATTAGTATTTCAACATGTTTCGTTGTTCGCTTTAGAACACACTTTAATTTTTAATTGTCATATATTTATTGTTGTAGCGGTCAAAGCTCTACACATTCGGTGAAAATTTCAGGTCCGTAGCTCTTGCCCGAGAAAACAGCCTGTGACAGACAGCCCGACAGACAGACAGGCAGACAGACAGACAGACAGACAGACTGACAGCATAGCGAAAGCAATGGGGTTCCTTTACACTTTTGGTGTACGGAACCCTAAAAATCGTGATTTTAAAAAAGTTATTCGAAAAAAGTTTTTATTCGATATTCTTTTGTATTCGATATTCTTTTGTATATTCGAATAAAAGTTTAAAATTATTCGGCTGTTGGAACAAGAAAAAAATTATGCAATTTTACTCGAACGCTTACAAAACCCAAATAATTGATAACACTAGTATAGAGGAAATGCTGCTCAGCTGGTTATTCTGAACAAAAATAGTGAATAGAATTTTTCCGAAAAAACGAATTATTTGAAAGTTATGGTACCAAAGGGGTTTATAGTGAAGATATGTTATTTTTGGGTGCAATGCATCTGGCCGGTTTGCTCGCTATAGGTGCAATTTTTGCAAGCACATTCTTTTTTATGCCCACTATATCGGAAACTAACGGTGGAGCGAATAAGAAAAAAAAACTTTTTAAATCCCATATATTTTTTGGGAGATCTATTCCACATGCATAATTCTGTCATTTGTAAACCGATTTTCGAAATTGTTTTTTAGTTTAAAAGGGTTTGCCTGCAATTTTGCTCCATAATTATTTTTTCGAAATTCGGTGGACAAATATGGCATAACTCCACCCTCTTTTGACCAGTTTTCAAAGATTTATATTTGAAACGATATGAAAAGTTTATTACTATAAAAAACTGCGAACGGATACGCCATTTGTAGACGGGCACACCATTTAACATACCGCAAAATTTCATCCGTTTTCTAATTTGTTCAATGGGATCTTTGTATTTATGTCCGTTGTTTTTGGTCGAATTATTCTTGTTGCATATTGTAATTTGTTTGTAGTTAATGACATGACAGTATGTAGTATTTTGAAATTTCCTTAAAGATCAATGAAATTCAATGATATTTGGCGTATTGATGCCCTTGTACGGAAGCTGAATCTTTTCAAAAACAAATATCACGGAAACCAATGATTATTTTGAAAAATATTATAAATATGCATTAAAGGGTAACTTATAGCAATTTTTTTTTTATTTTTAATTCGATCAAGTTGGAAGAGCTGTTCCTATGCTTTGCTAATATAAGTAGTGTGTACTTCTAAATTTGTTATATAATTATGTATTTCGGATATCGGAGATATATTAATTAAAGATATTTGCAGACCACAAACTATGATAAATAACAAAATAGATTATTTTATTGAATTCACTTCAGTAAAATCACCATAAAATTAAATTTTTGTAAGATTAATATAAAAAAAATTCACATACTTTTCTAAATATCAATGTAAACTCCTGTGGTTTTCCAAATATTTTGTTAAGGAAACTAAACAAACTGGCTAAAGACAAAGATGCATTATGATTGTGATAAGTATGGTGATGTTTAAATATCAAAAAAGACTTAAGTTACAAACATTAATATTATTGTTTTCAATGCACTCAATTCAATTTGCAAATTTACACACACAAAGAGCAACAGTTACAAAACATAACATAAATTTTACACTTTAAACTTATAAAAACTAAAACAACATAACAAAAACAAGAGCAACAACAACAACAATAAAAACTAAATCACTTTTTGTTAAAGGGAAATATTTAACAAATGGGCATCTTTTTTTCGCAGTACGAGAAAAAAAAGAAGGAAGAGTTTCCTATAAACTTGCATTTTAGTTTTGTTTTGCAAGACAAGATTTACCCCCCATTGTTTTACCACCGTGTGTGTTTTTGTTGTGGCAACAAGGAGACGTTTAATAATAACAACTACAAAAATAGTGTTTATGTCAAACTCTTGTACGCTCATGTTGCATCAACACATGATGACAGTCATAATTCTTTAACAGCCACCAATGGAGAGCTAAACTCTTTAAAAAAATATATATATATATATAAATTTTTTTGGTTTGTAAAAACGTAGCAACATGTATTGAGCAAACTTTTGAAATAAACTTAAACGATTTCAATCTCAGCACAAAAAACATATTAAAACTAAGGCTTTTTCCACAAAATCTTAAATATAAATATTTTATATGAAAAAAAAACACACAACAAAGCAACAAAATGTCAACACCATACATTCCGTTTTTGTCTTAAGATTGCCCATAAAAATAAACCTCATCATAATCATTATTATTTGTGATATTTAGTGCACACACTACAACGTAAAAGACATTTTTAAAATCTTTTTAAAGAAATCTGACAGAGAATTTAAAACAAACTTATTAACGTATTAAAATGATTTTTATAAGAAAAATCTCCCACGGTTTTTAAGCTGAAAACATAGTTAATGCATATGTGTAACATCACAAATGATATGATTTTAGTTAAGAAAAAAAAATATAAAAATATTTCCGGTGATATATTTTTCCTCCAAAAAAGTTTGCTCTAGTTAATTGCTCAAATAAAGTTAAACTAAGGAAATCATTTAAAGCACGCCATGAGAAGCTGTTGATCATTTAGAAGCAAAACAAAAGACTTAAGAAGCAAACATACAAACTCTCGTTTGTATATTTTGTTTTCAAAAATGTTATCGCTATCTTGTAAGTAATAGTTTTCAGTCAAAACTAAAACCTAAAATTTGACCACCAGTTTTTCAGTAAAAATACCAGTTAAAATAACTGTTAAGATTTTACCGATATTTAAAAAATTTTTTTTGGTCAGCGCTAGATTTTAAAAATTCACTTTTATTTATCATAAAATAAAAAGTAAAAATTTGATACATACTATTTTTCAGTTAAAAATAACTGTTAAAATTTTAACATAAAATAACAGTTAAAATTTTACAGATACCGTTAGAAATTTAAAGTTTTATTTTTCATTGAAAAAATATAAGTAATATTTTCTCTTTCAATTTGTTGATTTAAAAAAAAGATTTTTGGAACGAAGTTCGTTGTGGTACGTTGTGCATATGATATGCAGCATATATGTATGTGTGACATTTTTGTAATAGATTAAAGACAGGACGCTACATTTTTCTTTAATCTATTACAAAAATGTCGTAGTCGAAGGCGAAAATCGTCAAACACGATAAGTGTTGCATTTTTACAAAAGCAAAATAAGTAAATAAAGGGGGTTGCTACGGTTCTCGAATCGACTTCGCCTTTGTAATAGATAAAAAAAGTGTTGTGTGTTCTTTAATCTGCTTCGATAATCGAAGTAGCAGATTCAAGAACCACGCAGCATTTTTCTTTAATCTATTACAAAGGCAAATTCGATTCGAGAACCGCATCAAAGCCCATTAAAAGCAAATGTTGAACAAAGAAACAATACAACTGTCTTTCAGTCGATAGTGTGCTCCCTACAGAAATATATGCAAGGACAATTCAAAACGAAGGTAACAGGCCGATGAGAAGGTTAAATTACTTAAAAACTAAGTGTTGCAGCTGCAATATTTTCGCAGTTCTAAGTGTTGCCGTTGTTTTCTGGAAAAAATCTGAGATTTTTGGGGATTTTAATCTGAGTTTTTTGGGAATCCGGGGAACTTGTGAGAATTTTGAAGATTTTTTGAAGATTTTTGTCCTAGTTTTTCGCAACACGGGATTTTCTGGGATTTTGGGGAGATTTTTCCAAGTTTTTGGGAATCCTTCGGAATACTTTTACTAATGTTTGATGCCTTTGCTAAACGAAGGTGGCTCGATTACAAACATTGTATGCTAAATTTATATAAGAGTATTTATTCTTAAGGAGTGCTGAAATATAGACCACATCGTTGAAATACACGTTGTGATATAGGTTGTCAAAATTGACTATCTCGGGAATGAAAAACCTAGTCGGTTTCATAACTTTTACAAATATTTTCCGATTTTAATGAATTTAAACTTATTAAAATTTTAATTGTATTTAAACTTGGTAACATTTTCAATTGAATAAAGAATATACAGCTTATTTCATTAGAATATCTTTAATATTTTCAAAGATATTTGGCTTTGTATTTAACAATTTCAGGTTTTTTACCTCGACTTTGTCCTCTATTTCGTCAATGTCTACGGTAATAGAAAAGCTAAAGTTTAAATTTTGAAAGATTTTTGGCATTCAAGTTGAGTTTGGAGTTTTGGTTTCTTTAAAAGCCTGTATTAGAATTTTATGGCAAATATTCTGTATATTATTTTAGCCCAATGTATCGTGGCTCCAGGGGACTTTTTTGACATTTTTAAGAAAGGGTTAAAAAGGCCCATACAACGAAGAGTTAGAAGGTTAAAATGTTCCACAAAAATATTTATTATGGTCTTTTACATGAACATTTTAGAATACTATCTATATTACTGCTTACCTAATGACAAAGCTATTTAAAAATAGTTTATTATTTTATAATACATTTATTTTGGCTTACATTAAATAATTTATAGTTCTCTATACATTCAATTGTGGTTTTATTCTAATTTATTTATCGAATAATAAACACCTTAAATGATCTCATGTACCGCAACACCCTCTGTGGTTTTTAATGCTCAAAAGACTACAATAAAGCTAAAGCAATTTTCGTTTAATCAAAAGATTGGTAACAAATAAGGCAGGGTATATAGCAATAGTTTAAGTTTCACAATCCTATGAATAGAATGGAGGTAAGTCCTGCGGAACCATTCGTGACAGATATTTTTAAATAACTTTTGACATTAGATATCAGCTTCATTGTAGGAATCATAAATAGTGTAGAACTAATTGATCTTTGGATTGCAAAGGAGCCTTAAAAGATCCATTTGGATTTCTGATTATAGTTTTTGCTAATGCTCCAGTATGTAAATAAATATAACCATTTTCTATAAACATGTATCTTTTTAAATGGAGGTGATATAAAGTCGACCTTATTTTAAATTTAGTTTCATTTAACTTATTTCGTTGCATAATTTTTTTGTAGATAAAAATTCTTAACACGATTAATATTTTCTAACCGTTTAATGCTCTAGATAAATAAATCAACATGTAAACGTTAATCTTAAATATGTCAGTGGAAAATATTTACCAGATACTTGTCTGCTGAATATATGACAATTGTTCTAATGGTTTTAAACTTCTAAAATAGTGTTCTCAACAATATAGGTAATGCGAGCTTGTGAATAACATAACCAACTTCAAAACTGCCTACTTCTAAAATATGACGAGTGCTTTTAAATATAAAATTTTTTCTAGTTTGATTCACTTTAACATTAGCTAAAATTTTCCTACCGGTAATCTTGTTAACACCACCAAAGAGCCCTTTTACTCCGCCACATATTACTCGTTCACCCGATCCTTAGCAGCATTTTAAAACCAAAAGGCAGCTCAAGCGATACAGCACAAAGATAATTTAATTAAAATAATTATAATAAACACACCCCCAATGGTTTTTCAAGAAAAAAAAAGGTAACAGTGTTAATAAATATAACAAAAAAAATGTTAAATTTGTATCATATAAAACTCGTTAACATATGTTAATTTGTTTAAAGCGTTCAAATCTTTCAATGACACCCTCTACTACAACTCCTCTACTCTTGCCATGACAAAGAAATATCTTTATTCCAATTTGAACGGTTTACAATTTTTTGTCATTTTTTACGTAAGTTTCTTTAACAAAAAGTGCTAATAAACTTAAAACGTTATTTTGTTACTTGGCTGCATGGCTGCTGTCAGTTCTTAACAAAAAATGTTTAATAAATGCAAATAAATTCAAAATAATCGAACTTAAGTAAAAAACACTAAATTCACAAATGATCTCAGTGCATTTTTCATATAATTTTTTGAATTTATTTACAAGTACTGTGCTGTAGTCTAGATTTGGTAGTGTGTCATATTTAAAACGCCTTTTAAAATCTAACATATTTTTTTACTAAATAAATTATACAGAAATATTTTATATGAAAAGCTGCTGTTTGCACAATGGGCTACAACAGATATAAAGATCTTTCAATAACATACAAAATTTTCTAAATAAAATTTTCATTTTCTAAAGAAATTTAAAATTTTCTAAATAAAATTTTCAATTTCTAAAGAAATTTTTCAATAACATCGAAAATTTTCTAAAGAAATTTTTCAATAACATCGAAAATTTTCTAAAGAAATTTTTCAATAACATCGAAAATTTTCTAAAGAAATTTTTCAATAACATCGAAAATTTTCTAAAGAAATTTTTCAATAACATCGAAAATTTTCTAAAGAAATTTTTCAATAACATCGAAAATTTTCTAAAGAAATTTTTCAATAACATCGAAAATTTTCTAAAGAAATTTTTCAATAACATCGAAAATTTTCTAAAGAAATTTTTCAATAACATCGAAAATTTTCTAAAGAAATTTTTCAATAACATCGAAAATTTTCTAAAGAAATTTTTCAATAACATCGAAAATTTTCTAAAGAAATTTTTCAATAACATCGAAAATTTTCTAAAGAAATTTTTCAATAACATCGAAAATTTTCTAAAGAAATTTTTCAATAACATCGAAAATTTTCTAAAGAAATTTTTCAATAACATCGAAAATTTTCTAAAGAAATTTTTCAATAACATCGAAAATTTTCTAAAGAAATTTTTCGATAACATCGAAAATTTTCTAAAGAAATTTTTCAATAACATCGAAAATTTTCTAAAGAAATTTTTCAATAACATCGAAAATTTTCTAAAGAAATTTTTCAATAACATCGAAAATTTTCTAAAGAAATTTTTCAATAACATCGAAAATTTTCTAAAGAAATTTTTCAATAACATCGAAAATTTTCTAAAGAAATTTTTCAATAACATCGAAAATTTTCTAAAGAAATTTTTCAATAACATCGAAAATTTTCTAAAGAAATTTTTCAATAACATCGAAAATTTTCTAAAGAAATTTTTCAATAACATCGAAAATTTTCTAAAGAAATTTTTCAATAACATCGAAAATTTTCTAAAGAAATTTTTCAATAACATCGAAAATTTTCTGAAGAAATTTTTCTATAACATCGAAAATTTTCTAAAGAAATTTTTCAATAACATCGAAAATTTTCTAAAGAAATTTTTCAATAACATCGAAAATTTCCTAAAGAAATTTTTCAATAACATCGAAAATTTTCTAAAGAAATTTTTCAATAACATCGAAAATTTTCTAAATAAAATTTTCAATAACATCGAAATTTTTCTAAAGAAATTTTTCAATAACATCAAAAATTTTCTAAAAAATATTTTAATACCATCGAAAATTTTGCAAAGAAATATTTAAATAACCTCGAAAATTTTCTAAAGAAATTTTTCAATAACATCGAAAATTTTCTAAAGAAATTTTTCAATAACATCGAAAATTTTCTAAAGAAATTTTTCAATAACATCGAAAATTTTCTAAAGAAATTTTTCAATAACATTGAAAATTTTCTAAAGAAATTTTTCAATAACATCGAAAATTTTCTAAAGAAATTTTTTAATAACATCGAAAATTTTCTAAAGAAATTTTTCAATAACATCGAAAATTTTCTAAAGAAATTTTTCAATAACATTGAACATATAAACAAGAAATTTTTCGATAATAAAAAAAAACTTTTCAATAATATCGGAAATTTTCTAAAAAAAATTTTCAATAATATCGAAAGTTTTCTACAGAAATTTTTTAATAACATCGAAAGTTTTCTTAAGAAATTTTTCAATAACATCGAAAACTTTCTAAAAAAATTTGTAATAACATCGAAAAATTTCTAACGAAATACTTCAATAACATCAAAAATTTTCTAAAGAAATTTTTCAATAGCATCGGAATTTTTCTAAAGAAATTTTTCAATAACATCGAAATTTTTCAAGAACAGAGGATTTTTTTATTTAAAGGAAAACATCGACAATTTTATAAAGAAATTTCGAAAATTAAAAAAAAAAGGTTTTTGCAACATTAAAATTTTACTAAAGAAATTTTTCAGTGATATCAAAAACTTTCTAAAGAAATTTATTGATGAGATAGAAAATTTTCTAAAGAAATTTTTCAATAATACCGATAGGATTCTATAGAAATTTTGCGATAACAGCAAGAAAAATTTCCAGAAAATAGTTTCAGCAGCATCGAAGAAAAATTCCTAAATGAAGGAAAAATATAGTGTTTTACTTATTTAGAAAAAAAAGACCCACTGTGCATTTAGTAGTTTATTTTTTATAAGATATTTTCGTTGTCTGTTTTATTTGTATCATGTGTGATAAATCATATATTAAGATTTTGTTTACCTTTAAGAAAATTGAGTTGCCTTTAGCTGCTGCGGTTCAATTTTTCTCTTTTTTCGTTAATTTAATTTATTAATATTTTATCGATTTATTGATTGCAGACATATACATATATTTTTTCGTTTAATTTCGTCTTAAAATATTGAATTCATAGTTTAAAGTCTTTGTGTAAGACGCTGTGAATATGATTTATTTTATATGAATTTAAATATTGTGTTTGTGGTTGTCATCATATTGTTAAAATGATTGTTATCTCTTATAAATGGAGTATGATTTATAAAGGTGATTTTGAAACAAATAAAAATAAATTTTATATAAATATTATAATATTACTTTTAAAAATGTTTTATATATAAAAAAAATATTTATAATGAATTAAATCTAAACATTTGTTCGCATTAAGTCACGATGTGTCACCCCAGTAACCCAAGCGTTTTGTTTGTATATTTTTTTATTTAATATTTTTCATTGAACTAGAAACATTTTGCCATATTAGACTTAAATTTGCAATAGTTTTTTGTAACTGTAACACGATTAGAAATCTGGTTGCACAACAGTTTGTGAAACATGTGTTTGTGACAAACTTGCCATCATCATATTTATAAGTTGAGAAGAGCCACACAAACTTCATAGAAATTAGAGAAAATGTTGTTAAACAAAAGAAAATCAAAAGCCAAAATGTTACTTAAATATATTAGAGAAACATTTTTTTCCTATATCGTGACGTACGTGATAACTTATAACATGTCACAAGGTGATTTTATTATAAAGATTAAATACATTAAAAAATATATTAAATCATGGCATTAGTAGTTCGTATTATGTTGCAGGTTGGAAATGAAATAAAAATACTCATTGTGTGAGAAATTTAAGAGCCCTATTTCAATAAAACTTAGTACGAATAAATCATGGAAAATGCTGAAAATAAAATTCGCTAATATATTCTGCTCACAATATTCTATAAAATATACATAAATATGTATGTACATGTATAGAAGGAAAATCGAAGTAGCTCACTACCATCTAAAGTCTCTTTTCGACCCCTTATGTTCGCCAATAACTGCTGCCACAGGCATCCTTTAGGTCGATCTACCCTTGAATCATTGAAATACGCGCCATGGTCAGCATTTGCTCTAAACTTTATTGGTTTCTGGAAGACGACTAGAAATTATCGACTTCTATTCTCATCACTGTCTTCAGCTAATTTCCTCCATCGCACCCACATTTAGACAGAACATGCTCTTCTATCCCAGCTTTATCCAGGCACAGTATAAAAATATCACCCGAAAAGTCTTAAATGATTGAACTCTATACCTTTTCCATTTGGAGTAATTAATATAGTGTCTGTATTTGCTAGACTTTGGGTTCCATCGTAGTGCTAGACAATTAGCCGGGTGTCGCAGATTCGATTCCTGGTAATAACCTGGGTGTTTCTGCAGAAAAGCCGAAGAAGCCTCAAGCAGTATGTGTGTTCGTTTTTTTTTTATAGTTAGACCTTGCTCAAAGCACTACGTCTCAGCTACTCTGAGAATATGTCTCATATAACCAATAATGGCATCCGTGAAGCTCTCACCAAACATAACTGAGCACCGTATAGTGTATATGACCATTAGACCAGTTTTTGCAAAATCCTGTCTACAGTAATACTCCAAAGTATACAGCGGGGACTTTCGCAAAATAAATGGTAATAAATCTGGAACTCTGAACAGCTGAATGCATTCCGCTGAAACTTGAAATATCTTTAAAAAAGGATATAACCTTTATAACGTGTATCTCAGTAGTCTTCTGATTTAAGGATGAGAAAAGCTACACTGGGCCAAAATTGGCCACCTGGGACTTAAAAAACTTCTGAAGCTTGTAACTTTTTTAAATGTTTAAAAGATATTTGACATATTTTGCAATATTCCCAACAGGCGAAACAGCTACTTCTTGAGGACATCACTTGACCGCCCTTCCTCCACCATTGTCACTCTCATTCCTGACATTTATAGACTTCAACTGTAGCATAGAGTCAACCCATAATAAGGTGATGTCGTACAGTAAGAGCTATTATACTGTATAGCACAAAAAAAACATAGTTCTAACGATTGATTCTTGGAGAGGACATCGCAAACACATATACGTACATCGGCGTTTTGAAAGTTTACATCTGGGATTAATTTTAAGGCAAGTTAAGGCCCACCCCCTTCTTTTACATACAAAGAAAAAACTAAATTTTATTTTCTGTAAAGGAATTCAATGAAATAGTAAATACTTTGTCTTTGAATGGACCTACAAACGAATTTGCAAATATAGACAAAAAATACCCCAACAATTTTATTGAAAACAAGGTGTTTTTTCAGTGAAGAAATTGTTTAAATGTATAAAACAATTTGTCAAAAAATATTTACATATTTTAAACAAAACAATTTACTAAATCAAGTAAAAAGATTAACTGGATTTTCTGAAAAATATCAAACAATATTTTTATCTGAAACTATAAAACAATTAGTCTAAAAATACTAACAAATATTAAACATTATAGTTTACTTAATCAAAGAAAAATATTTACTGGATTTTTTTGTAATATATCAAACAAAATTTTTGTCTGGGTCATCATCATCATTATTCATTAAGCATTTCAGAAATTTCACTTTGTTAAATGTGTTCAAGTCTGAATGTTTAGCTAAAGACTATTAAAAATGAATGAGAATTAACACAACGACATTAGGGAATTGATTCACTCAAAAACCTTGAGTAAAAAAACTTGGTAAAATCGCATTCCTTTTACTATCATTGTTGTTGTTGTTATTTGTGTGTATGTCGTCATCGGGGTTGTTTTTTTACGGCACAGTTAATCTTGTTGTTGTTGTTGGTATTTGCGTCCTAAATAAGAGTCAAACAAACAATTCATTGATTATGTAAAGAACATTTACTGAAAATGAAATTTATTTTTAGACAAACTTTTGTATGAACATTTTTTGGTGATAATTTTTTCTGTGTATATTTATAGCGACTCGGCATAGAATATCTTGTTGCCTTACGTTTGAGGTTAAAGAAACATTTCACCTTTTTATGCAAAACATTACTGCAAAAATTTTTTTGGAACATTTTAATCCTCTAACTCTTCACTGTATGGGTCTATTTATCAATTCCTTAAAAAATTCATATAAATCTCTCCTTCAGCCGCAATATAGCGGGGTGAAATGTTTTACAAAAAGATTTCCCTTAAAATTCGACTACTACTTTTAAATACAGTCGAGCTTCAGACTTAATCCTAACGCTAGAAGGGCTAATTTCTTACTTTTTCACAACTACTGCTCGGCATAGTAAATCTTATAAGCGTTACGTTTCAGGTGAAAAAGATATTAAGCAGTTTTATGTAAAACTCTACAACAAACATTTTTGTGGAATATTGTAATCCTCTAACTCTTCGCTGTATTGGTGTTTTTGTGCCTTTCTTTAAAAAAAAGGGACAAAACATCTCTTTAGCGGCAGTATAGCGGGCTGAAATGTTTTACAAAATTATTTTCCATAAAATTCTACTAAAACTTTTCAAAGAATTCCAAGCTTCAGCGTTAGTTTGAATACAAGAAATGAATTATATCGCTGCCGAAAGGAATCTTTTTGGCTTTTTTAAGGAAGCAACAAAATACCCACACAACGAAGAGTTAAGGGTTATGTTCAAAAGAAAAGATATGTTCAGAACGGTTCTGCGGCTTTTTAAAGTAGGCAGCTTAATCAGAGCGAGTCTAGCAGAATAAGATCGTAAATCAAATGGGTTAAAGTTTAACCCACGAAGTCTAAATAGCAGAAAATTTTATACTTTCGATTAGAATTCAGCCAACGAAATTCTTTCTTTCGTGAAATTTTTATTAGATTTGTGCACTTTTCATTAAATTAATGAAAAAATCTAATGAACATATTTCAGCCAATAAAATTCTTTCGCAATATTCGTGAAATTTTCATTGGATTTGTGGAATTGTGATTAAATTAATGAAAAAATCTAATGAAATTGTTTCATTGGTTTTATGTTTCTCCCACTCACTCAGTCATAGAACCGACTTCTTTTCTAACCAGTCTAACATTTGATGCATGGTCATAAGATATTATCTTCTTTAGTCTTCTGATATATCTCGCATACTGGAGGAGAATTCACTCCACATACATTGTTTGCTAAGTCGAATTAGTTTCTTCAGCTTCCGTTTGTTCTCCTTTTAATCCTGCTATGAGTTCGAGTCTCTCTCTCTCTCTGTCGTATGTATTCATGGACTCAAGTCCTACTACTTTGCGAGCAGAAGTATTTTCCAAATCAAGCATAATAGAGGCGTGCCATTAGTAACTGGTCCCGATTATGGAAAATTTTAATATAAATCTTATGTAAAGAAATATAAGTATTAAAATGCCTCAAAATTTCTCTAAGACTTAATGTAACATTAGTATGCAACAGTGCATAACTGACGTGTAGTGCTCTTGCATATCGATCAGATATTGAAACATTGTCTTAAAGTAGGTTATGAAAACTTATAATAAAGACTTTAGCCACCTTTTTGTTTCCTTCTATAGTTTAGCCTTTTGCTAGGGAGGCAGGACAACATTTAGTTTTATTTCTTTTTTGTTATTGTTCCTTCTTTTGTTGTCTGTGTGTTAATTTCTTAATGATTTCTAGTTGAGCAAAATTTTACTGTAACTTCTTTTATTTTTTTGTTGGTCGATTTTGTATTGCCAATGATGGTGCTGGTGGTGGTGGTGTTGGGGGTTGTGAGAAATAATCATTATAGAACATCTTCGTTTTGGGGCTTAGCTCTTTTTTGCTTACATTTTTTTATTTTGCATTTAGTTTGTGCTGCTTTCGGAGTATTTGTTTTAAAGCATTTATGGTAAAGTCACGTTGGCATAATTTGTTTTATGTTAATGTTGTCGTATAAAATTGTTAAGCAACCAAACAACCATACAGCGAGTGAAAAAAATCTTACAACAAGTTAACAAAAATCCTTTATAGCTTCTTCTTTTTTGTTTATAGATATACATTTTTTTTATTTCTCTTTTGATCAACTTCAATGAATTGGTATTTAATTTGAGTAGCCATTGGTTTATATTAAAAAAACAACAGCCTCTAAAAAACATTTAAAGATTTGTACAATTTTATTTTGCATTTTTTTTCAACTTATTTTCAACTCTTTTTAGATTTAAAAAAAAATCAATTTTGTTTGTTTTTTTTAATTTTGCTTTATAAACCGAACAAAATTAGTTTTTTCTTTAAGTCTTTAGAGCACGACATTATTGTGTAGTTGATTGTCATTGTTTTCGGGGGTTTTTTAATACAATTGTTATGGTTTTTATGTTAAAAAGAACAAAACAAAAAAAAAAAAAGAGTATCATTGTTGTTTAGTATTAAAAACAATTTGCTACTGTAATGTATTTAAGACAACAGAAATCATCAAGGAAAAATTTTTTACAAAATTATTTAAGCATAAAACTGAACGAAAAAAAAAACTTAAAAGAAAGAATATTACAAGACCATGAAGTGGTTAAACGTGAGCTACTGGAATTTTTTGTAAATATTTTAGTTTGTGTTGCCAAAAAAAAAAGAAATATAAATAAAGTTCAATTGTATTTTTTTGAATTTTTTTTAATTTACTTTTTCACTTTTTAGTTTGTAACACTAAACTAGAAAAAAAGACAAAAAACTTAAACTAAATTTTAAGGTAAACAATTTACTTACACATTTCTTTGATGTCAGGTGCAGAGCACATGTTGAGAAAAATTAGAAACTAAAAGTCAGCAATTTGTTAATTTAGTAATAACCAGCGATATTCAAATGACACTGTACAACACAAAAAATTAAAAATTATAATATGGATCTATGCTGATAGAAAATCTATCCTAACCTTGATGTAATTTGACATTAGTACTACGTCAAGTGCGTTTAGTTTTGACCCCATGCTATTTTACATAAGTTGGTCATCTAGTCATCAATGGCAATTATGACAATTCTGTCATCAAAGCAATGACACACCGACATCAGAGAAATAACGATTTGACTCACTGATAGAAAGCTGTCATAATGCTGATGTAACTTGACATCAATATAATGTCAAGTGTTTCCGATTTTGAACAGATGTCAGTTTTTCTCATTGTGATGTCAACCTTTACATCAGTTGGCCATCTTGTCATCAATAATAACAGAATATCATCTATGCAATGATAATGATACATATTATGAAGTAAATAGAGATTACAATATATATATCGGGGGCATACATTCAAATAGTGCTATTTGGAAACGTACATGTTTTTGGGAATAAAAATCAATTTCATTCTTTAATTGTTAAAGTTTTAAACAATCAATATTTCATAATATTGTCATCTTTCAATACGTTGTTAGGTCATTTGATGACTATGTGTCATCAATATGAAGAAAAAGTATAATGTTCTCGTTTGCTTCAACGTTTTATATGTGACTGTCTTAATTTTTAAAAAGATTTGTACATTTTATTATTAGCTCTGTTATTGTAATGATGATGATAAAATTTTCTATGAGTGTAACGATTGATTTTGTTAGAAAACAGCAAACAAATTTAAAAAAAAAATTTAAATGCAAAAAAACGCATAACAAATAAGTGTAACATATATGTGTAAGGAATACTGGTAACAATTCAAAACGAGGCCAATAGGCTGGTGCGAAGTTAAAATTCCTTAAAAACTCAGTGTTGCCGTTTTTGGTATTTTGGCGGTTTTCGGTGTTCCCGTTATGTCTTGTACAGTTTTGGGATTTTGGGGAGATTTTTGTCCTAGTTTTTGAAAATCTTGGGGTCTTCTGGGATTTCGGGTATATTTTTGCCCTAGGTTTTTCGAAGCCGGGGAATTTCTGGGATTTTGGGGATTTTTTTGTCCAAGTTTTATGGAATCCTTGGAACAGATTTGTGTCTTGGGTAATGGTTAGTACCCTTGCTAAGTAAAGGTGCTCAGCTAAATTCTTGAGAAGTATCACCTATGTATCTCCCAGGCGATAGTGGTTTTTTGTTGACAAATTGTCTTCTCTTTGCAACTAGGGGTTAAAATGACTATCTTCGTGTACTTGGTGTCATCAACTTAGATGAAATTTTTTGTTTTTAAATTATAATTTAGGGTTAGGGAGATAAAGATGAGAGGTCTTCTGATATAGCGACCAAACGGGGGTGACCGAAGGTGACCACCAAAGATGGCCTGCTGATGGTATAAAGCCGAAAGTAGTAGGCCGAAGACGGCAGGCCCAACCCGACAAGGGGTACGTCGAAGGCAACAGGAACTTGGTTCCAAACCGGTGTCCCATGAAACCGTGTACTCTTTTTTTTTGCCTTGTAACTCTTCGTTGTATGGGAATTTTTGTCCCTTTTTTAAAAAAAGGCCAAAAACTTTCCTTCAGCGGTGATATAGCGAGCTAAAATATTTTACAAAAATGTTCTTCGTGATGTTTTTTATAAAAGCGATGAACACAATTGATACTTTGAACGTAATACTTGCAAGATTTCCTATGCCGAATAAGTGAATAAGTACGAAATTAATCCTTAAACACATTTTAAGTTTTGAATGATTCTAACTTTCAAGTATAGTGTGAAGCTTGGGTGCCTCTGAAAACTCTCAGTATAATTTTATATCAAACATTTTTATGGAACATTCAAGCCTACTATACCACCGCTGAAGAAGATTTTTTCCCCATTTTTTTGAGGGACAAAAATGCCCAGTTAGAGGGTTGTAATATTCCACAAAATTTTTTCTCGCGGTGTGTAATAAAACAAAAAATTAATTACTTCTTATACCTTAGAGGAAGGGCTTTTAAGATTTCCCATGCCGTGTATTAATTGTAAATAAAGCCGAAATTTGCCCTGAAACACATTTTAATTTTCAATTGATTTCTGGCATTGGAGCTTAGTCTAGGGCTTGGGTATCTTTAAATGCCTAGAATTTTATGACAGACATTTTTTGGAACATTTTAGCCCGTTGCATCGCCGCTGAAGGAGATTTTTTGTCTCTTTTTTAAGAAAGGGACAACAAGACCTTTACAGCGAGAGCTAGAGGGTTAAAATGTCCCACAAAGGTGTTTATCGTGTTGTCCTACATAAAAAAGTAATAAGTTTCTATGCCGAGTCTCTGTAATTATGTGCCAGAGGGGTGGGGGGTGGTTGGTGGAATTCGCTTGAACTCCTCCTTAAATTTATCCCAAATCTAAATAAATGTCACTTGTTAGAACGATGTAACTATTTGTGCTGTGCAGTGTTATCGGCAATTCCCATCCAGATTTGTATGGTGTCAGGATATCCTGTGTCATGTTATGGGGCACAGGGTAACTTATCATTCTATAAATTTTATCTCTTTTCATTGGTTTGCAATCTTCCAAAAAAAAACTAAACACTTTTCAATATTAATACTATGCTGAAATACACATTATTGCTTTAAATAATTACAAATACTATTTTATATGTAAATAACTTTATTTCACTTAATCATGCATTCCTTATTTAATTTATATTTTTCATGATAAATTTTTTATATGATTTTCCTTAAAACTATTTTTATTGACAAGTAAACAAAATAAAATTCCCATAATTACTAAAACAATATATATGTTTAAATGAATTTATTTGTAAATTAATAAATGAACAACATACACATTCATTAATTTTCAGCATAATTGTATGAAAAAACCAATTTATCAACTCTCAAGTAATATTTATTTTTAACAATAATAACATTTAGCTAAATTTATAAATACATTTAAACGTAGAGAGACATTCATACATATTTTTTACCAACAATTTATCTGATCACAAATGACATGCCTCAAAGGCATACAATCATACAAATGTTTAAATGTCTATAAGAATGAATAATATTAAATGAGTATGTGTGTTTGTGTGAGTGTATTTGTGGCTTGTTAACTCAATTTGTTGCAATGTTTAGCTTTTAATATACTTGTTGTTGTTGTTGTAAGTTTGTAAAGAAATTTATTATCATTATTATAAATTTTAACAACAATTCGTAACATAGAGATTGAAGCTAAATATTTTTACATTTGAAAACCACAAAATCAAATTAACGATTTGTTTTGTAATTTTATTATTATAATTTTTTTCTCTGTTCTGTAGATTTCTGTGACTTTGTTTGCTAAATTACATCAAGCGTATAATTAAAGTTACATATGTTAACAAAATTGTCAGAGAATCTTGTTTTTAAAGGAGAGTCTCAAACATGCTTTAAGCAAAACATCTTCTTTAAATAGCAAAACAGCATGCGAGTGGAGATGGAGAATTATATAAATTCTACATTTACTAAAAATAGGGAAAATCAAAACAAAAGACTTAAGACACAAGCATTAAGGGCCAAATTGTGTGATATAATATTGTAAAATATAATTTACGATTTTAAAAGTAGCTCTAAACAAAAGACTTAAGATACATGCACATTTTCATCAAAAAAATTTTTAGTAGAATTCTTATTAATTTTAGCAACCCTCGTTTAACTACAATTATATTTTCTTAATCTTTGAAACAAATTTAAATAAAAGCAAAATCCGGATTTAATTTTCATCATTCAAAGGCAAATATTTCAAACTTATATTAAAACTAATCAAAAAAAAAAATTTAAAAAAAGGAAAAAACTTACAGCAATTCGTTTCACAAATAAATCTACGTAACGTATTTTGTTTCTGTATATTTAATAGATTCCATAAAAACTACTCCATCGTTCATTCAATGTATCGACTTGATGACCTTTTTTACATCTCTGTCTGTATAATGAAGCACAAGCACTGCCTTATTATGATAATTAAATTTAAATAAAATTGGAAAAACGTTAAATTAAATACAAATAATAATATATACGAGTACACAAAAAAAAACAACAAAACAAATTAACTTACTTACATGTAAGTAAGTATTACTCGTCCAACTATAATTAGAATGATGAGCCGTTTTAATTGCTGTTGTTAGTAATTTGTTGGTAACTTGGTAAGATTGTAACTAAAAACTACACATGATGTATAAACTCTTAAGTCGTATTTATAGACAAATAGAAGTTAAGTTTATTATTTTTATAATTTTATAGAAGTTTCCATTTATAAATTATGACAGCTAAAAAAGGAGATTAAGCAAATTATGAAGCTGTTAAGTATATAAATCTTTAATTTAGATATTTTACGAAAAAAATGAAATGGTTCCAACCAGGGATCTAACGATACCCCTTTTTGCCGAGACCATGGCGATACCGATACTCAAAAAGAAATATCGGCAATACCGATACCAAACTAAATATGCATACATATTTAGTTTGAATTTAACTAAAATCAAGTAGAGTAATTTTTTTTTATACTACAAATTACAGTGTAAGAAATTACTAATATATAGTCCAAAAAAATTTTATTATTCAGGCTTTAGTTTATTCAATTTAATGTTACAATTAGGGATGTAACGAATACCGATACCGATACCGATATATCGGCGATACTTCAGATTTTCCGATGCATCGGTATCGACGATATTTTACTGTCGATACACCGATACTTTAAAAAAATTTTTCAGAGTTTTTTTTAAGAAATAATTTATTTTTGTTCGATTTTACCGTGAATTAAATTCACTTCGTTATTTTTTAAATCTTATTATTATCAATTTTAAAAATTAATAATATTTTATGCTGTTATTTTGTAAAAAAAATATTCATTTTTTGTTAATTTTACCATGAATTCAAATTCAAGTCGTTGTTTTTAAAATCTTATTCCAGCAAAAAAAAGATATTCCAAAGAAGTCATGAAAATGTAGAATTCGCGATCTGAAAGTATTGCAAATTTGGATAATTTCTTATTAGTTTTACATATCCTTGCCATTGCAAGAATTTCTGTGCAAGAAGTTCTGTTTTTCGATTACCAATTACCGAATTGGAAGCGATGCTAGGACAAATTTCCTTTTCGGTATTCTATCATGATTTTTCCTCAAGGAAAAAGGATACAAAATCACCCATTTTCACAATTTTTTTTATGCGAATTTAAACTCAGAACTGTATTTTCATGTAAATTTAAGTGAATAAATATAAACTTAGAAGTCTTTTAATAATTAAGATATTAAGCTATTTAGAAGAATATTAGTTGATAAATGTCCTTTAAAAAATCGATTTTTTAAAAAGCATGGCGGGTATTTTTTAAAATTATAAAGGAATTAAAAATGTTTACTTGCTTTTATACTAATTATCTGCATATTTTTAATATAGATTTTTTGGAAGCAAAGAAAATGTACCTCCTTAAAAATTACTGCCAATGTTTTATCAATTTTAAATATTCTCTCTTATAATGTAGTTTTGTATAATAAAAAAATTGCGCTTGAGTTTTGTTAATCTAAACTTGAACTTAATTTCAATATTCGTATCGGTATCGGCGATATTTATTTTTAAATATCGGTATCGGTATCGGATCGGCAAAACGGCGTATCGTTACATCCCTAGTTACAATCAATTATTTTTACTGAGAAACGATTTTTGAAAGTATGCATTATTTGAAAATACAAAGACAAAATCTTGATTTTGTATAAGGGCCGAACTTAGCTTTCGGGAACAACGAAGATCCCATCATCAGAGCTCCTCTTATACACTAGGCCACCACGGCCCCCAAACTCAAACAGATAAATATTCAACTTTAAACCAATATTCATTAAGCTCTTTAATTACCTAAGATTTTTTTTGTAGTTTGGAAATTTGCAACAAACATATGCAAACCCTAGGCTTGATAGCCAAAAATTTTCAAACTAGGCATGAGAAAACTAAGAGGCACAAGTAGTGGCTGTCTAAGACAAGAACCTACTAATGTTCAAAATTTCGATGCTATCAAGAAAAGCTTAAGTATGTAAAGAGCTCAATGGAAATTGCTTTAAAGTTGCATATATATCTGCTTGACTTTGGGGCCGCGGTTCGCTAGACTATAAGAGGAGCTCTGATGATATGATCATGGTTGATCCCGAAAATTAAGTTCGATCCTTATACAAAGTCAAGAATTTGTTTTTTCAATTATTATATGCTTTCAAAAATCCGAACTTAAGCCTGAATAATACATTTTAATTGGATTAAGGCCTTTTTAGTTCGACTATACCACATAATTTTCAATTATTAATATTCAAAAGTAATATTAATAAGATTTAAAAAACAACGAACTGGATTTAGATTCATGGTAAAATTAACAAAAACAAATAAGGTCATTCGTTCAAAAAAGTCTAATTCTCATACGTGTGTATATCGGTGCTTTGAACGCTTATATCGGAGATCCATTTTAGGGTATCTAAAGTTGCCTTCCCCTATTTCGCAAATGGTTATAGTGCCCCGGCATAGGATATCTTGTCAGCCTCACGTTTAAATTATACGATGTGCTCTTCACTTTAATGTAAAGGACTACAAAACAAATTTTTGTAGAAGATGTTTACCCTATATATTTTTAATGTATGGGTCTTTTTGTCTTTGTGTAAAAATAAATTCAGTAAAGTGCGAATTTGACTCGTACACGAAGGGCTCCGTACGAATACAATATATACATGTGTACTCCTTTTTTCGTTGTGGAAATTTTTATATAATTAGACGACTTTAATTTTAGCGTGACTGTTTTAGTTTTGGCGATTTTTGCTAGTTTTTGCGTTTTTTTTTCGTTTTGAAAAAAAAATTTTTTTGACGATATATTTAGTTTTAGACATTTTTTTATATATGGCGATTTTTTTCGTATTGTCGTTTTTTTCATTTTGGCGCTTTATTTTGTTTTTGGCGCTTTTATGTTCGTTTTGTTAGTTTCGCAATTTTTTTGTTTGTTTTGCCGATTTGTTCCATTTCTAGCGATATTTTTTGCGATGTTTTTCGTTTTTTTTAGTTATAAGGTTTTTTATTTTTTGGCGTTTTTTTTTTATCGATTTTTTCGGTTTTTGGCTATTTGTTTTTAATTTTTAGCGCTTTTTTACGTTTTTTCGTTTCTTGACGATATTTTTAGTTTAAGCGATTTTTTATTTTTATCGCTTTTGTCGTTTTGGCGATCTTTTTCAGATTTTGGTGATTTTTTTTGCTTTAGCATTTTTTTTAGTTTTGGAATTTTTTCGTTTTAGCGATTTTTTGGTTTTTGGCCATTTTTTTTGTTTTGGTTAACTTTTCGTTTCGGGCAATTTTTTATTATTTTTTTTCTGATGTTTTTCGTTTTTTTTTAGTTATTACTAACCTGACCAGATATCCCTCTTTTGGCGGGATCGACATAAGGTCGATCCCGCTTAAAAATTGTATCCCGCTTTTACTATAAGCATCTCACTATGTTGGAGTCTTAAAATTGAAAAAGCGAGATAAAACTTTTAAGCGGGATCGATCTTAAAAAAGCAGAATACTTCTGCCAAAAGCGGGATGTCTGGCCAAGTTAGTAATAACGGTTTTTTATTTTTTTGCGTTTTTTTATCGATTTTTTCGGATTTGGCATTTAGCGCTTTTTTTAGTTTTGACGCTGTTATTTTAGTTTTAGCGACTTGTTTCGGTTCTTGGTGTTTTTTAGTTTTTTGACTATATTTTTAGTTCAAGCGATTTTTTTTAGTTTTTCGTTTTGGCGATCTTTTTCGAGTTTTGGTGATTTTTTTTTGGTTTAGCGATTTATTTTTAGTTTTGGAGTTTTTTTCGTTTTAGCGAATTATACGCTTTTTGGCGATCTTTTTTTTTTGCTTTGGCGCTTTTGTTAGGTTTGCTGTTTTTTCGTTTTGGTGATTTTTTTTTGGTTTCACGATTTTTTTAATTTTTGGCGATATGTTTAGCTTTAGCGATTTGTAATAGTTTTGGCGGGGTTTTTTTTGTTTTGGTGAATTATTTCGGTTTTTGGCGATTTTTTTAGTTTCGTGGCGATCTTTTTAGCTTTGGTGATTTTTTTTGCGATTTTTTTGTTTTTTGACGATATGTTTACCTTTAGCGATTTATATTAGCTTTAGCGTTTTTTTTTTTGTTTGGGCTAATTATTTCAGCTTTTGCCGATTTTTTTAGTTTCTTGGCGATCTTTTTAGTTTTGGTGATTTTTTGCATCTTAGCGATTTTTTACTTTGGGTGCTTCTTTCCTTGAAGCGCTTTTTTCATTTTG
The DNA here is from genome assembly GCA_956483635.1 of Panzeria rudis. NCBI lineage: Eukaryota > Metazoa > Arthropoda > Insecta > Diptera > Tachinidae > Panzeria > Panzeria rudis. Next base: position 17,070,136 of record OY101451.1, on the reverse strand, counting down.
GCGATTTTTAATTTGACATTTTTTATATATTTGAATTTTTTAGTTTTAGCGTTTTTTTTAAATTTCAAGAGTTTGCCGCTTACTGTTTCCAAAATACAGTCAATTGTATAAATTACATAGTCAAAATTGCATTAACTGATAGACCAACCTTTAATTTTTATTGTTTTAAATATCTGTGTTAATTGGTGTGGTCTGTATTATGTACACTAACTGTGAAAATTTCAAATGTCTATAAAGAAGTGTCTTTGTACATATTACATTAGTATTTCAACATATTCGTTGCTCGCTTTAGAATACCCTTTAGTTTTTAACATAAGCACATATTGTGAAAATTACAGGTTCGTAGATCTTACGAGTCTCGGTAAAACAGCTGTCACATGCTGACAGACAGATTGACAGACGGATAATCAGACAGACAGACAATCAGACAGACGGACATCTTAGCGAAAACAATAGGCTGATCTTACACTTTTGGTGTACGGAACCCTAAAAAGGTAACGTTCTGCATACATTTTTATACATTTATACATTTTTAAGATGGAAAAATTTTTATATTTCACATAAAAATATATATTTCATAATTCCGGTTTGAATAATTCCGAGCACATTTATGGCTGTATGTATAACGAAAACTTGGCTGGAACTTATCATAAGTGACGAAATTGAAGTGTGTCTTAAAGAGTTTTTCCATATAATAATTGGACATTAAAAACAACTGTACCTTGTAGTCCTGACACATCCCTATATTGTACACTGATTTTTAATGAAAAATAGTCCAGTATAATTCGTTAAGAGACAGTTCAATTCCATCGGTTATGCTATCTTCGCGCCAAGTTTTCGTTATGCATATGGCCCTTAGTATAAAAAATAAATTTTAGAATGAGTTAAAGTTAATTTAATTCCAATTTTCTTATTGTGTCTTGTAATTAAATTGGGCTACCCCTTTCAAAGTTATGATGAAATCGGTGAAGCGGCCTCTTGAAAAATCCCAAATTTTAGAAACAAAAATTAAAAAAAGACGTATCCATAGAATTTGAAATTTTGACTATTTTTCTAATAATGGGACCATAACACATCAAAAAATACGGTGGTGAACAAAGCTCATGACAAAAGTTTTATTTTGTTGCATAGTGTTGTTAATGAGAAATCTTTATTAAGAAAAACCACGGATGAGAAATTTTTCTTAACTAAAAGTTATCGATATTTTTTTCTGCAATTTGGGTAAAGAAATTAGTATTAGACGTAGTAATTCACTTTTTATTTTATATTTAGTGTTTTTCGTGCTATAATAAACTTATTGATGATGACTAATCAGCCATGTCCAGATAGATGAATGACGTTAGTGTGAATTTACATATGTTTGTGGTTTTTTTTCTACTTTTGTTGTTGTGTTGTTTAAATATTAATCTTTTTTAAAATTACAATAAAAATTTTATTTGTATAAAATTTTCATTAATAAAATAAATTTTGTTCTTTTTTTATATTAGAAATGTTTATACTCGTATTAGTCTCTCATATTGTGAGTATTATTTATATTTAGTTACACCGCAATGATTTCCGGCTGCTACTTTGTACTCAGTTAAATCTTTAGGAGCTGTAGGTAGTGGTGCAATTACTTTCAAGCTGACAGCGTGAGAAAATTCTAACGTTGCCATATATTTATAGCTTTTTTGTTTGTTGTTGTTGTTGTTTTTATTTTAGTAATACAAAGAACATTAACTTTTTCTGTTGTTTTAACATTAGATGATTTGTAAAAAATTTTTCATTGATTTGTTGTCTTTTTTTGCTTAAGTCTTTTTACTTACTATGACCTGGGTAAGCGGAACTAAACAGTAGAATCTCTCACACATATTGAATAGTCTAATAGACAAGAGTATGACTACGTCATAATTATACAGTAAGTGGGAAATTTTTATTTAATTTAATATTAATTTTAGTTATTTATTACTGTATGTAATTTTGTTAACACTAAATTATTCTTTTAATTGCTTAAGTGATACTAAATATTTATAACAAAGTGTTTGTGGAGAATGTAAACAAATAAGTAGAACAGCCATTAATATTCATTTCAATGGCAATATCATACATATTTATTACTATTTTTTTTTAAATAATGAATTTAAAATGTTAATAATAAAACTAAAGCAAAAAAAAATAAAATCTGATTTTGCCTGCAATAAACAAAACAAGTTTATGTCTTCAGTCTTTTGTTTCAGTTGTTACACATATTCATTAATGTCATGTACGAACAGTTTTATTACTCTAATATTAAATGCGGGGGAAATTTTTAAAAATTATCATATATTATTGCAAAGTTATTAAATGCTATATAAATTTTATAAGATTAAAATTCATATAATAATCTTAAAACATCAAAAGGTTAAATTGAAGCATTTATTATTAAAATGTCTGTTTGTAAACATAAATGAATAGGAATGAACAAATAGTTTGTAAGAGATTATTACAGTCAGGTAAAACCAAATACATTATATGACAAGTTATTTAATAGATAGTTTGCATCAAGTACAGGTATTATAATTGGAATACAAAAATAAAACAGTTTATAATTACTGTTAGTTTGTATGAAGTAAAATGTTAATGTAATGTTTTTAAGAAGACATAAATAAATTGACTCGAACAAAGAATTAATAATTGTCTAGAGTTATTAAGTAAAGAAAATTTTTGATGTGATTATTTCGAAGCAACTTGCTTCTGAATCTAAAGCAGGTATGTGTATGGGGGGGGGGGGGGGGGGGGGGTTAAAAAGAGGATATTTCTGGCCACACCAAAACGAATAATATATACCTCAGTTCTGTTCAGACTCTAAAATACATTTTGAGCCATAGTTTGATTCAGCTAAAAGTTATCTTCCCCCTAAAAGACCAACGAGCCCCCAACAAAAGATCCGCGCTTGACCCAAAGTGATCATATATTTTCCAATATTAATTGTAATTGCAATAAAATAATTTTTACCAACAATAAGTATTCAAACTCTAAAATTATAAATTACACTGTACAATAAACTAACAATAAAATTTTTAATTACATGGTTTTAATGACTGATTCTAGGCAGAAGTCGTATTTCATTATCTGCACTCTAAAACATAACTTCAAATTTACGATCATATATTGCCTAAATTTGTGTTGAAAATTTCTCCTTGTCTAAAACTACATCGATTTTGTAGTTATTTTATTAAAGAAAAAACCTTTCAAATTAACCATACTTAGTCCCAAGTGGAAAAAAATCTACATAAAGTATAATACGGCTATGGGTGCATGGTAGATACGTCAGACTATCAGTCAGGAGGTCGCGGTTCAAACCTGCACGCAGCCAGTCGTTTTTTTTTTAGTAAAAACTTATTGTTCAAAAATAATGAGTGTGTAATTTTAGGTCGATAATAATAGGTAAAGTGTTGTCGACTATTATCGAACTAATTTTCAACAAAAGTGTTTTAGAGTGTGGAAAGTTTACATCTACGATTCATTTTAGTGTGAGTTAATTTTACCCCCTTTCGCACGCAGTTATAGTGACTCGGTATAAGAAATTTTGCAAAGCTTTACGTTGAACATTTTTGTGAACTATTGTAATGATGAAGTTCCCTATGACAAGATGCGCATATGATATGCAGCATATAAATGTTTTAAATACTGGGACACCAATAATTTTTACGGCCACAATTGGAAAATATTTACCAAAAAAAACGTAACTACTACTTTTGCTCAGCGTTAGTCTGATTTAATTTGGTTTTTATACCACAAAATAACGTTAATTACGATGCAAAAATATATTTTTATATTATTTTTGATAAACGCGAACCCATATTTAAAAAAATATTGGAATTAAAAGAAATACAATTTTAGCTTGTCGGTTGTTCCCGTTTTTTTTTAACAAATATGTGTATTGAATTCTGGTAACGACAATTTAAAAACAAGGCAACAGCCGGCAGCGCAAGCGTTACGGAATTTTCTTTACTAAAAAAAAGTTTGCATTGTTTGCACTTTTAAATGAAAATTGGCAATATAATAATTTTTCGAGGAAGCGAATTTATTAGAAATTATTGTATTATCCCTCCACTCAGGTAAATGTTTGATTTAACTGAATGCTAAATTAAAATTTTTTTAAATAAAAATTTGTAATTTTTCTAAAAAAGAAAACGCTATTAAATTACTTAAAAACACAGTGTTGCTACTTTGGTATTTTCGTGGTTTTCGATGCTGCTGTTTTTTTACCCGGAAGTTCTGGGAAAGATTTTTGTCCTCGTTTTTGGAAATCCGCGGAAGATTGTGCATTTTAAAATTTTTTTCGCCGAAATTTTTGGAATCTGGGATTTTGGGGAGATTTTTTTAATAGTTTTTGGGAATCCTTAAACCAGGTTTGTATCTTGGCTAATGATTGGTTTCCTAGTTAAGTGATGGTTTTATGCTACACAGCAGGTGCTCGGCTCAATTCTTAAGAATTATCGCATAAGTATCTTCAAGGCTCCAATTGGAAAAAAATTTATATATATATCTGTATCTTTGAAACTTGCGAAACGATTATAAAACGATGTATGTAAAAATCATACAGGAGAACCTGTGCTTTAAAAATAATGAAACATGGACCACCCTGTTGAAACACACGAGGAGCTACAGGGTACCCAAAATTTACTATTTAGGGCATGAAACATGTTTTGGTCTAATAACTTTTACAAATATTATCCGATTTTAATCAGTTTTCTTGCAAAGCTTATAATTGGACAAAGAAACTATTTTTTACTTCCTTAAGATATCTTTAATAGTTTCAGAGACATTTGGCCTTGAATTTTAAAATTTTCGTTTTTGGCCCCGATATTGTTCCGGTAATAGCATGACCAAAATCTTTAAAAAATACTTTATGATTTTTAATACAATCCTTAATAACATGCGGAAATAATTTTGTAGTTATTTGAATTCATGTTCTAGTGAAAAGAAATCAAATTCGAGACTTTGAACTGTGAGTGAAAAATGTCTAAATTTTGACACAAATAGATTATAATTGTTCGAGGTTTTTTTAAAAAAAGTTTAAAGCTAAAATTTTTTATTTTCAACACTTCAAAAGAATAGACTTCAGAAATTAAGGCATACCCGCTACATCCAGCATTGAACGAAAATGGAGAATTTTTTTTACGAAATTCTAAATTAATCGCTTAGGAAAATATTCCTTGTAAAAAAGCAGACTACAAAATAGACATGGCACTGCTCATAATTTTTATCATAACGATGTACTTTCACAAGAACTAATTGTGTGCGAAGTTTCATAAGAATCAGTTAGGGAGAAGTAGTTTAAATGAATATTTACATTTCGTGGGTGTGGCACTGCCCACTTTTCTAGCCATAATGTTGTATTGAATCCAAAGCAATAAATGTATATGCAAAGTTTCATACAAATCGGTTTAGTAGAAGTTTGTGATAAAAAAGTATTTACTTAGCATGGGCGTGGCACTGCGTTTTTTAATCATGATGTCGTATGCAAACAGAAGCTTAATATGTGTGCAAAGTTTCATAGTAAGCGGTTGAGTAGAAGTAGATAGACAGGCATGTGTATTTATTTTATATGGGCGTGACCTCGCCCTTTTTCCAATAGGATCAATCTGCAAATGCATCCTTTTAAATAAAGAAAAAAATCCGAAATCGGTTTATAAATGGGGGAGTTTTGAGGAAACATTCATAAAAAATACATGGCGAATTGATAACCTTTCTCCTTTTTTTAAGTGGGCCATAAAACGCTCCTCGAGTTTTTAAAATCTCTCTACAAATTATATTAGAAATATTAAAAATAATTAATCAGGCTTTTAATTGTTGCATGCCCGACTAAAAATGTGGCTAGGAGAGCAGATTCTCTAGAGCTAGTAAAATTTTCAGAAGCCTTTTTTAAGCTGCATGAAAAATATACTAAATTTCATTTTTTAATTTTTATTTCTGTACTATTTATTAAAAAGCATAGAAATCCTTTTATGTTTAAACAATTTTTATTATGAATTTTTTATAAAAAAAAAAAAAACTATGTGAAGAAATTGTGGATATTCGATATAATTAGGGCCATATGTTTAGTTTCACCATATTACTTATAAGTAATACCCTTTTGTTTATTAGAAAATAATTGTATAGTCGTAAGAAGGATATTTACACCGATCTATACTGAGCTAGGTCACTTTATCTTTTTTTGAGTTGACCACCTCTAGAGGAACCAGTGCGATAGATATATTTAATATACTACATAGTCTCATTTTCATATAACCAGCCACAAAACTCACCTGATATGCGAGTATTTCGATAACAAATAAAAAATTCACAAATTACATTTCATGATAAATGAATGCAAATTTTTAAACTTGTTAAACTATTAGCCAAACCTAAACAACGACATCAGCCACTAAACAAAATACTCCTTAAGAAATAAATACAAAAAAAACGATAATAAAATGACTTGTATTGCTTTAAACCTAATTTCAAAATATACCATCAACAACCAAACACCAACCACCACTGTGTCTTTGTTGACTTCAATTCCATTCATAACTATACTTTATGCTAAATATGCCTACATATTAAACGTACCACAAAAATAATACTCGTGCAACAATATGTTGTTTGCCTAATAAGAAGAAGAAGACCAAACAAACATTGCTGATAATTTCACAAAAAGCTGCTTACTAAGTCTATACATTTTCTAGACGATTTGTAAGGATGTCAAACAATGTTATAAAAAATTATTGTCATTTTATTTGCAACATTTTCGTTTATGTTGTTGTTGTTGTTGTTGTTGCTGTTGATTTTTTTTTACTGTTTATTAGTATTTTGCTAATCATTTTAGTTACTCACTCAGTCACTCTTGTGACTGACCTTAGTCGGTTATTTTAAAGCTAAGAGCTTTTTGGCAAGAGCTATAGTTACTTTTTTTTTGTATAATTCCCCCCAGAGACGTTACCTTATACTTTAACCTTAAAAAAATGTGTGCGTTTGTATGTGTGTGTGCGAAATAGGAAAGATTTCATTTCATAGCAGCTTTTAAATGCTGACACAATAAAAATATTGTTTATTCAAATAATGCACTCTGCTTTTGATAAATTCTTTCAAGAGCACTACGTCTAATAGAGTGGTGTTATCAATTGTTGTGGGAACTAAAAAAACTTACTGCTTCGGCCGAAGCAGGCTTGTAGGCGAGAAAAGCTGGTTGTTTTTGTTGCTCCAGCTTCGAAAAATGCCTTGAAAAGGAATGATTTTTGTTCGCGATGTCCCACTCGGAAGTTCATGTTTTTGACATAAAAAAGCGCTTCTTTCGAAGCATCATAAATGCTCTATAATTATGTCTCTTCGTCTTAATCCATCATCTAATTGTATCAGCGTAAAATCATACACAAAAGAAATCGTGTTTTATTATAAATCTCTTTTCTCCATGCAATAAGTGAAAAATGTAGAAAGAGACTAGACTTGTGTCGAACTCGTTCAGTTGTTCGTTTCAGATAGAAACTATTGATCAAACCCATTTAAATTACATGGGCTTTATAATAGGTTTGTGTCTAAAACGAACAAGTAAACGAGTTCGACACGAATCTGAAAGTAGATTTGTGTCCAACTCGTTCGAACTTGTTCAGCAGCTCGTTTTAGCCACAAACCTGTGATCAAACCCATTTAAATTACCTTAAGTTTAGTTTTAGTATTAAAATACTTGCAAGTTAAGGCTCCATTACTCATACGTAACGTTGATGTAGTTGCATGTTGCTGATCGTCACATTCTGCTGATCTGTCACATTGAAAAGCTATGAGACAGAAACGATCATCATCAACGTTACGTATGAGTAATGGAGCCTTTACAGTTTTGGTTACAAATGTGATTTGTAAAAGAATTTTTGAAAGAAAGCGTGACAAACCGAACCTAGGCTATTTACAAATCGACTAAGTATACTGAAAATATTTATATAGGGTGTCCTTGAAATGACTTTGGATATATACATATTTTTAGTTTAGCATTTATTTTCTATCGTAATTTTACATTTAAGCCTTTTTGCATTGTTATTAATAATAATGCTTGTTTTCGTATAAATATTTCCTTCCTTGCCAGAACAGAGCCATCCATTCAACCGACCACCTTTAGGTTTTAACATCTCAAATGTTACGCAGGCCAAAAAATAAAACGCAAAGAAAAAAAGTATCAGCATGTTTAAGTCATATTTTTTTGTTTGTGCGGTGGCCATAAAGCTTTAACAAATTGTTATTATTGTTGTCGTTTTGGCTGCTTGAATATATTTGCTTTTATTTGGCATTTTAAAAGCAATTTTATTAAACGCGCTTAAAAAAATGCGACAAATGATCATCGAAAACAAATGGACCACCATCGCATAAAGCCAACAACCATAATACGTCTACTATTTATTTATTGTTGCCTTTTTAAGTGCTGAGTTTTTTTTTTGTGAGGGGTTTTCATTTCTTTTAGGCAAAGGCAAAGAGAGAGAGGGAAAGAGATATGAACTTTTAAAGTATTATTGCAGCTATAAATGTGGATTCATTAGGTTACTTTTTTTCTGTCATTTAGTATAAAAATTTTAGCTAAGTGTGTCGCAAGATTGTTTATCGGTGTCCATGTAAGAAATGAGTATAAAAAATTGGGCTTTTTATGTTTTTTTCTTTTTACTAAAAACGTTTTTAAAAATTATTTTTATAAAGAAATTAAGGCGTTAAAAGCTAAGAATATACTGGGTTAGGCTGTGAAAATAAAGCAAAATTTACAGTTTAGCTTCAAAGTTTTTATAAACAAGGACATTATAATAAATTGAATTAGTTTTTTCTCTTATATAAAACGGAGAGCTGAAGCACAGTTTGTTGTCATCTTTTATGAGTAGAGAAAGTTCGGCTAATGTGGTGTACCTATTTTTTATTCAGCCATAGTCTTTAGAAACTTGATACGGTTAGAGCAAAAATCAGCTGGTATATTAGGTTTACAGTCGGAAAAGCAAAAAAAAAAACTCTTTAAAGCCCAAGTTTTAGAAAAATTTAAGAAAACGTAAAAAAAATCCATAAACAAGCCATTTATAAAATTGGCGGGTAATGTGGTATACTATTATTGTCCTATCAATTTCGATTGATAAATTTCGAAATATTTGCTTTGAAAAGAAACCATAAATCATATTTTTCAAGGATTAACAGTTATTAGCAAATATTGTTTTTTAATTAAAAAATATCTATACCAAGAAAGCCGACCTATTGATAACTAAAATTTCTAAAAAAAATAAATCAATTGTTAAGGCACGCACAAACCGGAAAATACATTTATTGCGATGACGTAAGATGACAAAAAAGGAAATGCATATCCTTTCATCACACAACATGCACTCACTCACAGCCATTTGTGTACATATAAAGAGCGCACTCTGATTCTATTTGTTTGAATAAAACCATGCTTGCTTTTTTATACATACTTTGCATTCATATTGTCATAATTTATTAAAAATATAATAAAAGAAAAACACAACAACAAAAATGTTGACTGGTCTTCATAAATTTGACTTAAAGTCAGTTGTTTTTTTTTTCGAAAAAGGAAATCTATGTTTATAAAAAAATAACCATCACAACTATATTCTGACACTAAGATTGTTTATGCTTTGTTTTTCAACTTTATTAAAAAAATAATAAAGAACAGCATACAGTTGGCAAAATGATTTGGTTTGGTTGAACGCTTAACAATACCACGTTCTAAATGTGAGCGGTGTTTTCTTGTACGTGATTTGCTTGCAACATTTATGAGTGAGTGACTAAACTGTTGAAGAACTGAGGAAAATAATGAAATAAAAACAACTACTGCAAGAAGAACAAATAAAGGAAACACATCCTTTTTGGTAAACAATTCATATTTGTATAGATTTTTTTTAATTTTGCTGTAGCGCACAATTGGGCTAGATCAAAATAATTTAGGAATCTGTTACGAAAAAATCTAATATAAAATCTAAAAATAAAAGTTTAACAAAAATTGAAAGTCCATTATTGGTGTTGAGTTGGTGTACAATTTTGATTAATAATTTAGGACACAAGGATGTTGTGCAATATAAAGGTAACAAAATTTTCTGTATAAAAGTACATAATCCAAAAGATATTTTTTTTGTTACAGAAAAATTATCGATAAACAAATTTGTTTTACATGTTCGATAACAAAATTTTCTATGGAAATCTTATCGATAACTAATTTTACTGTATATAAGTGATCGATAGGAAAAAAGAACTATAAAAATATGATCGATAAAAAATTCTTAATAAACGAACGGTCGGAAACCATTTTTCTTCTATCAAATATGGTTAACCAAAAATATTCTCTATAACAAAAACTTTCCACGGAAAAAACTGTCGTAAACAATTTTCTTAATAGGAAAATTATAAACAGAAAAATATTTATTTATTAAAATATTCAATAAAAAATTTATTTGTACGACAGAACAAGGAAAATTATCGGCTACAAAATATATTTGAAGGGGTAAAAAACAAAGGGGTACAAGTGCCATAACTAAAAAAAACTTAGTTATATGCAATAATCAACACTTAATACCAATATGTATCACTCTATAAAAATTCAAAGCTATGCGATGACCTCAAAACAAAAAATATTATATTAGAAATGCATGGAAAAAAAAATTTAAAGCTTACCCAGTAAAAAACTTGCTTCCAATAAGGCAGGTTTCTACTATTATGGAATAAAAGTAGCGCTGACAAACCTGCTGATATCGCTGCTGATTTTTGTATGGCGAGTTCCCGGATTGAAGTACTATATTTTTGCTCACTAAAGCGCTGAAAATCATCAAAATTTTCAGCACTAGAACTGAAAATATATGAAAAAAATGGTTCGATGTGGATTGGCGTCGTTGACGCCATTTTGAATTTTTCTTATTTCGTTTCTTTATTTATTTTTATTAATTTCATACTTTTGCTCAATGTTTGTTATTTTAACTTCAATTAGTATCGAACTAAGAACCTTCAGGTTTGAAGTCCAACGTACCAATCACTCGACCAAAAACACTGTTGCAAAACGGCACCAAGAAATTCAACTAAACTTACTCTTCATTCTCGCTTAAAAACCTGCTTTCGATCAGCTCTATAAAATCACATTTTTTGTATACCTTGTGTACGACGCTTTTGTATAAGTAAAAAGCAAATACTTTTCTCGCTTCAAAACCTGCATTGTTGTGACGCTATGAAACAGCTTCTGAACAAGCTCATATTTAAAAGCGAATTATAAAGCGCTTTATTTCTTTAGTGCTTCAAAAAACATGAAAATTTTTTACTGGGTAGTTACTCAAAATTTTATTTTTTGCACTTGTTGTTGTTTGCTTTAAGCCTCATATTTACATAAAAATAATTGATAAACAAATTTTTCGACATAAATGTAAGTGAAGAGCTAACTTTTCCAGAGTAAAATGAGCTATAACCAATTTTTGGAACGAAGTCCAAAAATTCTCTATGGTGGGGGTAAAAAATTTTTTTAATGAAAAAATACGTGTAACGAATACTGGTAAGAAATACGTGTAAGGACAATTCAAAATGAAAGATACAGGCTGGCGCGAAGGTTAAATTCCTTAAATACTTTGTGTTGCAGGGGAAGTTCTGCGATATCGGGGTGATTTTTATCCTAGTGTTTTGGGAATCCTGGGCTTTTGAAGACTTTTTTGCCCTAGTTTTTGGAAATTCGGGGAACTTCTAAGATTTTGCATAGATTTGTGTTCTAGTTTTTTTTTTGGAGTCCCAACACTAGTTTTGTGTCTTGGCTAATGGTTGGTTTTCTTATTAAGTGAAAGTATCACGGCTAAACACCATGTGCTTGACTAAACTTTTTACAACTATCGCCTAAGTATCTTCCAGGCCATAGTGCTTTCTTCTTGACTAATTGTCTTCTTGTTTCATTCTGGGATTGAAATTTACTTGGTGTCATAAAAGTAGGTGAAATTTTTATTTTTAAATTACAATTTTTTATTTTTCGTGGGGATCTGGCCCATTCCGATGAGGGGGCGTCTGAAATGGCGACCGAACGGCGCCAACCGAAAGTGGCCTGCCAATTGCATAAGGCCGAAAGAGGCAGGCCGACGACGGCTGGTTCAAGCCGATAGATGGTAGGCCGAAGGCGACAGGAACTTTGTTCCAGTCCAGTGTCCCGTGACAACAAATTTGTTTTACATAAAGCTGTCCGATAACATATTTTCCATTTTTTTTAGCAATTTTAGGCAAAAAAATATTTCTTTTAACTGATCGATAACAAGGTTTTTCTAAAGGAAAATTTTTCAATAACTAATATTTTCTATTTTTAAGTGATCGATAATAACAAATTTCTATTAAAATATGCCATAAAGCAAATTTTTTTATAGAAGAGTGATCGATAACCAATTTTGCATATCAAAATGTTATCGATAATTAATTGCTCTTTTTAAAAAGTTATCCATCAACAAATTTTTTTACAGAAATTTGGTCGATAACCAAACTAGTCTTTATAAAACTAAAATTATTTTGCTAATTTTTTAGAAATATTATCGACAGTAAAAGTTTTCTACAAAAAAATTTTCGATAATCATAGATTTTATATAAAATGATCGAAACTAAAATATTTCATTAAAGAAAATTTCGATAACAAAATTTTTCTATATAAAATCAAACAACAACAGCATTTTGTTTTAGAAATATGATAGATAATGAAATTGTTTATACTATAAAAAAATGATCTGTAACCAACTTTTTCTATCAAAAAATTATCGATAACCAAATATGCTATACAAATTCGTGATAACAATGTCTTTCACGGAAAAATTATAGATAACTATTTTTTTAATAGAAGAACTAACCTTTTTAATAGAAAAACTAACAAACAATAAGAAATGCTTCTGTATAAAAATAATCGATAGAAAAATTTTGCTGTATTAAACTTTTCGATAAGATAATTTTTCTGTAGAAAAGTGACTGACAATCTAATTTCTTAAAACATAATTCTTGCAAAAAAAAACCGACTACAACATAGGCGTGGCACCAACCCCATATTTTATCATCATGTACTTTTACGAGAACTAATTGTGTATCCGAAGTTTCATAAGAATCGGATAAGTAGAAGTAGTTAAAATTAATATTTACTTTTCATGGGCGTGGCACTGCCCACTTTTCGCATAACAATGATGTATTGTAGCTATAACTGAATGTGTATGCAAAGTTTCACAAAAATCGACTAAGTAGAAGTAGTTAAAATTAATATTCTCTTTTCATGGGCGTGGCACCGCCCACTTTTCTAAACATAATGTTTTATTGTAATGGTAACTAAGGATGTGTGTAAAGTTGTATAGGAATCAGTTTAATAGAAGTTGTTGAAAAAGAATATTTACTTTGCATGGGCGTGGCACATCCCACTTTTTTAATCCTGATGTAGTATTTAAACAGAAGCTTAATGTGTGTGTGCAGTTTCATAAGAATCAGCTGAGTATAAGTAGCTGAAAACAAATGTGTATTTACTTTGTATGGGCGTGACCCGCCCACTTATCAACGGGACCAATCTGGAACTACATCCTTTTGAATAGAGAAACAAAATCCGAAATCGGTTCATAAATGGCGGAGTTTAGAGGGAACATACATAAAAAAATACATGGCGAATTGATAACCTGTCTCCTTTTTTGAAGTCGGCTAAAAATTACAGATAGCTAAAGTTTTTGGTAGATAGATGATAAATAACCAAATTTTAAGGAAACAAATTTCTGATTACCAAAATTTTCTGTGCCACAATTATCGATAACGATTTTTTTTAATATTTGCTTACGAAATGTTTCTATATGTATAGAAAAACGAGAATGAAATGTTTCTTCACAACACTTATCGGTAAATTATTCTATATAGAATAATTATCGATTATGAAATTCAGATATAGAAAAATTATTGATAGACAAAGTTTGCGCAGATCGATGATCGAAAGCCAAATTTATCGATAAAAATATCGATAACAATATGTAAAAAAAAATTTTTTTCTGAATAAAAATTATCATTAACAAATTTTTATTTTAGAAAAGTTATTGATAAACAAATTTTTATATGTGTACATATAAAACTATCGATTGTAATTTATTTTTGTAGATTTTTGTTACGTCATTACGCCTAAATGGCTAAACAAATTTAAATAAAATTTGTTTCTCAACTACACAGTACACTCTAAAACACTTTTGTTGAAATTTAGGTCGATAATAGTCGGCAACACTTCACCGATTATTATCGACAAAAAATTAGACGCGCATTATTTCGAACAAAAGCTTTTTACTAAAAAAAGTGATAGGCTGCATAAAGGCTTGAACCGCGACCGCCTGCCTTATAGTCTGACGTATCTACCATTCAGCCATAGCCGTATTATACTTTATGTTAAATTTTTCCACTTAGACTAAATATGTTTAATTTGAAAGGTTTTTTCTTTAATAAAATAACTACAAAATCGATTTAATTTTAGACAAAGAGAAATTTTCAACACAAATTTAGACAATATATGATCCTAAATTTGAAGTAATGTTTTAGTGGACTATTACATTGCATGGGCGTGGCACTGCCTATTTTTTTGTTCATAACGTTGTATTGCCGGGGAACTTAGTGTGTGTTTTAAAAAAAATATAGGAATCGCTTCAGTAGAATTTTTTTATAAAGAATATTTACTTTGCATGGGCATGACACTGCCCACTTGTTTATTCATGATGTAGTATTGAAACGCCAGCGTTATGTGTGTGCTAAGTCTTGTAAGAGTCGGTTAATAAGAAGTAGTTGACAAAAGGGACAAATAGAGCTACACGACAAAGAGGTAAAGGCTTACAATATGTTCTATGACAAGTAGCGGGCACCAAAAAATATAAAAGTATATCGGCGTTTTGAAAGTTTAGATCTGGGACTCATTTTGGGGGGAGCTAAGTTTCCTCCCCCGCCGATATACGTTTATATATTTTAGTGCCCTCTGCCAGAATCAGTTATTAGAACGATGTAATTGCTTTTTTGTTGTAAAGAATTATCGATGTTCTGCTTCACAAACGTCTGCAAAAGTAACATAAACTTTTTATACAATAAATTTATCAAAAAAATTTTTCTTCACAAACTATAGCAAATTATTGGAAGTCCTAGAACTTTTTTCTGCCCTCATAAAATCATTTATTTTTTCAACCTAAATATAGTGTCCCTTATATTCGTTATCATCTTCTTAAACTAAACCCTGTCCAGTTTTCCGTTCTCATTATTTATTAACAAATCACAATCCATGTGTCCTTTTTTGTAGAGTTTTGATTATGAATATGATTGGTGGCATGTACATATAACTACAAGTATGGGTATGTGTTTATGTGTATGAGTAAAGCTTATCTTTATTAAGAAATTCAGTAGCCGTTATGACTACAACGTTTGGTGGTAATCATCATATTGATATCTTGATTTTTATAACGTATACACACATTGTAGAAATACGAGTATCCCTTACGAATGTATTCATACAGGCCTACAACAAAATAAACTGTTGAAACTCGTGGTAGTTTTATATTTTTTATATTTTTACTGGTAAATAAATCATGCATTTTGCTTTGCATTTGTGACATGTTTCATATTGTTCCTTTTCATTCATTGTTTAATACGTTCTTTTTTTTTTTTTTTTGTTCCTCTATATATGCGAGTATTCTTTCTTTAACTGAAATTATTATTACTTTTCCTTCTCTACTGTTCTTATTTACTTGTGATAAAATTCCATTATCTGCTTGGAATATTAAATAAATATTATTATTTAATTTTTTTTTGCTCATAGTTTGTACATTTCGAAGTATGATTTGTTAAGAACTCTGCTAAAGAAAATTATAGGCTGTAAAGTGTATAGTTTAATGTTGAAATTTGTTTTGTCACATTGACATTATATTAATAACAAAGAACGGATGTGTATGTTAATCATCGTCATGATCATGATTATACTGTGATGTATATGAATGAATCAATGAATGAACAATTTATTGATTAAAGAAATCAAAGAATAAATTAATAAAATTATGATTATGAATTGATATGGAAAATCAAAACACTTAGGATACATACTTTACTTAGAATATGGAAAATTTCGTAGAATAAATTTTTTTATTTGCTTATTTTTCTTAGTGGTTTGAATATTTTTTTTTAGTTTTTTTTTGCAAGCAACTGCTTTTCTTTTAATCTATGGCTGATGTTTTTTTAGCAAGAAAAATGTTTGTTTTAAAGCAAACGTAAAATTATTGATTAGATTAATACATCTGATATACAGGACCACAGGAAATAATTATTATTATAATTCAAACAAATATAAGTAAATTGTAAAAATAAGCCAAAACATTTGTAACTCAGAATGCACGGTGTTTGAAAAACTTTTTTTTTCGTGGAAATAATTCGGTATCTCGTGAAGCGTTAAAGATTTTGATCTGAAATCTCCGCACAGAAAAGGCTGAAGAATTTTAAAATTTACCAGCGTGGGAACGGCTTCTTGGCATAAAGAGGGGCAACATATTTTGAATGATTTCTCGCATTTAATTTGGACTTGGAGCTTTAATGACCTTAAAAGCTCATAGTAGAATTTTATAACCAACATATTTGTAGAATATTTAGACCTCTTTGTCACCGCTGAAAGGGAGTTTTTTTTTAACCCTGTGCGACTGACGTCGTAGTCTAGCAGACACCAGTAAACAGAAAACATTGTCTTACGCAATAATTATACAAATATCGATTCTGGTGTTTTCAGTACCTCCTTATTACGTACTCATGTATACGTTAGTGCGAAGAAAGCAATTGAAATCGTTTATGTGAGCATACAAGTGTCTACAAGTCTACCACGTCAGTATTGAGTTAGACCTGATAAAATACTTTATAAGTTTTTATTAAACCATTGATATTATCTCTTTTTTTTCTCTATATTGGTAAGCTAAGGTATAAGCTAAAATTAATGTTAAACTTTTTATTAAACCATTGATATTATCTTCTTTTTCCCCTATTGGTAAGCTAAGGTATAAGATAAAATTAATGTTAAACTTTTTACCAAAAAAATAATATATGAAATTTTTTTTTTGGTTTTGTATGGATGTAATTTTTTTAGGCTAATTTCTGCCATGCCAATAGTTTTGTTTTTAAAAAGATTACAATAAATAACAAACTACTACATTAAACTAAAATCAAAAATATTTCCAGTGGGTTTACAAACGGAACTTGGAAATTACAAGCAGTCGAAATAGTGTCTAGTGTACTACCACGTCAGTGGAATTGGGATAATAAAGTCACGTCAGTAGCAGAGGGTTAAGAAAGAGACAAAAAGAACCGTGCAACGAAGAGCTAGAAGGCTAAAACTTTTAAGAAGGACTCACATAAAAGTTATTTACTATTTTTTTTAATCTGGGTTTCTTGAACTTTTTCTGAATTTTGGTTTGGATGGATAAACGCCGTCCGTCTTGTTTTGGATTCCGATTTTTTTTTGGTAAGAGTTATTTTCTACTAGTTTTTACTAATTTCGTATTAATGTTCTTTCAACTTCCCTAACTCAAACACTTTAAATTCCTTATACACTTCTATGACTGTTCAGTCATAAAAAAATGATTTCATATCATCACCTTTTTAATTTCTTATTACGGTGACCATACACTTAATGAATATACAAAAATTCTTTAGAAAACTAATATTAAATTATAATAAAGCAAAACTATTTACAATAGAAGTTTTTTTCTCAAAATTATTAAGAGAATCACTTAAGTAAATCAGTACGGTTGAATAAAATTTGCAAAGCATGCAAGGCATTAAAAAATTAAAAGCAACAGTGGAACAAATATGAAAACACACAACTAAATATATTTTTTTAGAAAAGAAAAAAGCATTTAAAACAATTTCTTTTATAATTTTGTTCAAAAACTTTTTTAAAATAAATTTATATTAAATAAAAATATTTTTTATTCTCTATTGAATTTTATTGAACTTAATATCTTAATAACTGTTACACATACTTTTGCAACTTTAACAAACTGCTGACTAATCACTTAGCATGTGATTGTTCAAAATGAGAAAACAAATTAGTCCATTACAGTGGCAGAATAATACAAAATATAATGAAATCAAACATTAAGCTGTTGTAGTAGCTTTTATACAATTTGCACTACTATTGTATGATAAATATTTATTCGTAGCAGAATAATTAAGCTAAATTATTATTCAACGCTTAAATAAATAAATAATTCAAAAGAAACTCAAAATCAAGAGCAATATTATAATAATATTTAAAAATAAATGATTTATTTATTAAAAAAAACACTTAAAAACATTGTGGAGAAGTGCAAGGTTTTTATAATGATGACATGACTAAATTCATAGAATTAAGCTAGATTTTGGTAAAAACCAGTTTGACTTATATTTAGCTGCTGGATTTTTTTTTAAATATATTTGGAAGAATCATTAAATATTTTAAGAATTTATTTTAATTATTTTGGTGGTTTCAAGCTCATATCTGTAGATTTTGCCATATACGTCAGTTATTGAGTTCCGCTACATCACCATTTTCTTTAGGGATTGATGTATCCTGGATCTCGTCTAGTTGTCTAACTCTTTTCTCGTTACTGAGTACTTACTAACAATTGCCTTGGTATGATAGAAAGTGGGAGCACTATTTTTCATATTTCTTTAATAGCGTTTTTCTAGAAAAAGTCTTAGAAATTTAAAATATTTATAAAAATAATACAATTCAATCAAAAGATATAGTGGAACATTTGCACGACAATATAATATAAATTTTAGTTTTCAATTACATGTGATAAAAACATTTATATGAAACTTTGCACTCATATTGTGTTCTTCTGACACTACAATTCAATGAAAGGATAGTGGGCAGCACCATTCCTATTTTAAGTAAATTTTATTTTTCAGCTAAATTCACTTGGAAGATTTTTTTGAAACCTTGCACATACAATTAGTTCCTCGGACAATGCAAAGCAATGAAAAGGCAGGTATGAAAGTGCCACGCCAATAGCAATACAATTAATATTGAGAAATGTTTGCAGTAGAACGGCCGTAATAAACAAATATTATTAAAGGCTTTTTCAGAATGTATGATTAAGAGTTAACATGGACTTTAACGGCATGTTTTGTATGCCGAGCTTGCCGTTATAGTTAACGTTAGCTTTTAATCATACATTGTAAAAAGGGCCGTAAATAAGCCAGTTACTAAACCGTTTCTTATCAAACTTTGCGCAGATCTTATAAAGTGAACCTTTTTTATGGCTGTTAAATTAAACAATGGAACAACAAAAATGTCAAAAGAATACCACTATATATTTTGTATGTGTTATGGTCCCCTCACCACAAAAGAAAAATATATAACAAATAAAATAAGCATTAATTAATGAAAATCGATTTATAAATATTGATTTTATTCACCATAAAGTGAAAAAAAATATTAAAATAAAATTATTCAGGATATTTAAGGTTAAATGATACTTTAACGTTTTAGAGGCACTTGTAGCAGGAAGCTATGTCCCTTTTAATCTCAACTCCTTAATAGGACACTAACACCTTTCGAATGCCATCGAATTTGTTTATATTCGATGACACGTTCTAAAGCAATTCAATCTTTAATATGACAAACTTATCTAAAAAATGGCCAAGATGCCCAAGTTTTGTAAAACTGACACCTTAACAGGTATCGAAATATATTTTCGCCTTGATACGCGCACACAAGAGTAGAAAATGTCTGTCACTTTTCATTCAAATCGAAGACAATGAAAATTCAAACCCTTATTTTTGTGTCGAAAATTTTCGATTTTACTCTTTAAACAAAACTGTCTTTATATACATGAATATTATCTTTTGAAAATCTCTATAGTTTTGGAATTATTCAGATAGCAATTTTCATTTTTAAGAAAATTTACAAAAAATCGAAAACGAAAAAAAAATTGCATTTTTATTAACTAATCATAGACCCACATATACTTAAACTAAATTCGCACACGAAGGTTCCGTACGAATACTCATGCATATATCCCTTATCGTTTATGCCCTTTTTTATTTTGGCAATTTTTTCGTTTTCCTTTTTTGTTTAATTTTAGTTTTTGTTATTATTTAATTTTTTTTCAATGTTTTGGCGATTTGTTTTATTTTGGCACTTTTTTAATTTTTTAGATTTTTTTCGTTTTTTTTTCATTTCTTCTTTACTTGTTTTTTTGCCGATTTTTTTAGTTTTGGCGTTTCTTAAAGTTTTTTCGCGATATTTTTAGTTTAAGTGATTTATTTAAGTTTGAGCGTTTTTTTCAGTTTTGGCGCTTTTTTCGTTTTTCGGTTTTAGGTGATATTTTAGGTTTAGCGATTTTTTTTTTCATGTTGACACTTTTCATTATGGCGATTTTTCTTACATTTTTAGCATTTTTTTAGTCCTATTGCTTTTTATCGTTTTGTGATTTTCAAAATTTTTGCCGATTTATTTCGTTTTTTGATGATTTAGTTCTAGTGATTTTTAGGTTTAGTGCTTTTTTCGTTCTGACGATTTTTTTTTTGTTTTTTGCGTTTTTTTTAGTTTTTTTGCGATCTTTTTAGTTTTGGTGATATTTTGTGTTTTATAATTTTTAACATTTTTTAGATTTTTTTGGCGATTTTTCGTTTTTTCATTTATTCTGTTCTTGTTTTTGCCGATTTTTTTAGTTTTGGAAATTTTTTCGTTTTGGCGTTTTTTAAAGTTTTTTCGCTTTTTCGCGATATTTTTAGTTTTAGTGATTTATTTAAGTTTTAGCGTTTTTTAGTTTTGTCGCTTTTCGGTTTTATTTATTTTTGGTGATATGTATTTTAGGTTTAGCGATTTTTTTTCATTTTGACACTTTTCATTATGGCGATTTTTCTTACGTTTTTAGCGTTTTCTTAGTCCTATTGCTTTTTATCGTTTTGTGATTTTTAAAAGTTTTGGCGATTTATTTCGTTTTTTGATGATTTAGTTCTAGCGATTTTTAGGTTTAGCGCTTTTTTCGTTCTGACGATTTTTTTTGTTTGTTTTTGCGTGTTTTTTAGTTTTTTTTTTGGCGATCTTTTTAGTTTTGGTGAATTTTTGCGTTTTATCATATTTTCTTTAAATTCAGTGATTTTTTCTTCTAAGTGCTTTTTGATTTTTAGCGTTTTATCATTTTTTTTAAATTCAGTGATTTTTTCCTCTAAGTGCTTTTTCATTTTGGCGATTTTCCGTTTTAATATTTTCTAAAATTGAAATTTTTTAGTTTTATCATTTTTTTTTATAAATTTCAAGGGTATGCCTCTTACGGTTTCCAAGATACAGCAAATTGTCTAAATTACATAGTCAAAATTACATTAAGTGATAGTACACCCTTTAATTTTTATTGTTTTAAATATCAGTGTTAATTGGTGTACTCTATTTTACAGACTACATCAATTAGCACTAACTTTGAAAATATAAAGTGTCTACTTATAAGTGCCTGTATATTAAATTAGTATTCCAATATGTTTCAGTGCTCGCTTTAGAACACCCTTTACTTTTTATGTGTCATATATTTGTTGCTGTAGCGGCCAAAGCTTTACATATTCTGTGAAAATTTAAGGTCCGTAGCTCTTATGGTTCCCGAGAAAACAGCCTGTGACAGACAGACGGACAAAGTCTTACTTTACTGCATTTACTTAAAATTTATTGTTTTTCTAGGAGCAAAAACGGAGCAAAAGTGAAAAATGTCACCTTTAAGGTGACCCTCCTACATTTAGTTCGCCCGCCAAATACGGGGACTCTTTATTTTCTTTAAATATATGTACCAAGGACCAACTGTGACAAAGGAATTATGAATTATTTCCTTCGATTTATCGAATTCAATTTGACGAATTTGATAGGAAATTATACACATATACTGGAACTCCAAAACTTTACGTCTTCTTTGAAAATTATTAATACAACAAAATACTTTATAACCTTGATTTCAATTTATTCTTTAGCTTGAAAATAAATTATGTAAATTTTCTTTAAGAAAAAAATCATGTTACTTGTGTATGTGTGTTTTTTAAACCAACAATAATGTGGGTGGTTGGTTATTCTTTTATATTTTTTAATTCCATTGAAATTATATACACTAATTTCTTTGAAAACTTCATTTACAATTATTAAGTTTCTTTAAAGTTTCAAATTCATGTGTGAGTTTGTATGATTTTTAGTTTGTTCAATGAACTTAAAGACATTGCATGTATAATGTGTAATAATTGTTGTATACGTACAATTGTTAACTTTGAAAACAAACGACAATTTATTTTATTTTTGTAGTATTTTTGGAGTTTTTTTCTAGCTCTTTTCAAACCAAAGACAAATTTAAACAAACTTACAGTCATTGTTAACAAAATAAAAAATATGTATATAAAACAATAATACAAAAACAAAAAAACACTTATAATTTCTGGGTTAATTTTGTTGAAAACTTATTTACAATTTATACATTGTTATTGTTATTATTTTTCCACTTATACATATATTTTGCTTTAAGTACTTTGAATGTACTTAAGTATGGTTTTGCTGTCAAGGGTAGCATAATTTTCAAAGTTAGCGGAAAATTAATATGATGCACGCATGAGTGATGCAAACGGTTACGAAATATTCTTGACAAAAACGAAAAGAAGAAAATAACATTATATAAATGAAAATTCTTTAATATGTTTATATAATAATGGTTAAAACAAAAAAATATTGTATTTAATTATAAATCAACATTAAAATATTTAAATAAAACAAAAGAATTAGGCAAAGAACTTCTAGTACTTTAATTACCTTAATAATGGCATAACAGCTGTTTTTTACTCCATTTGAAGCCATTTTAGATCCTGTTTCATAAATGGCTGAAGTTTATAATAATAATAAAATACTCTTTATTGCCTTAATATTTTAATGCTTGCTGCTCTCGTTTTGTATGCCTAAATAAATTTCTCACACAAAACAGAAGACTTAAGACACAAGCACCAAAAAAAAAAGTACAAACAACAACAGAAATAAGCCAAATTTTTTATGATTTTATTTCTAAAAACTTATAAAAATTGTTCAAAATCACTCAAGCCCAGGACATTAAATATTCTTCACAGCGTGTTACAAAACGCTTAATAAGGAATTCCTAAAATCCCAACCATAAAGAACAAAACTCTGTGTGTTCAAAACTCCGAAAAGACACTTAAATGTAGAAGAAGAAAAAAGTAACCACAAAACTGTCACTTGCTTAATATTATTATAATCATGTTCAATGGCTTGTTGTTTGTTTTATATGTTTAATGCGTTTCTTGTTTTATAAAGTGTTGGCGCCACTTGTCTGCTTCACAAAAAAATATAACAAAAAGGAATTTTTAGAACTCGACATTTCTTTATAAACTAACAGTAGTAACACAATAACAAAAAAAAAAAAAGAAGAGTAGTAATACAGAAATCTATTAACTAGGGCCACACTTGTTGAACGTGACCCACATTATAGTGCAATCTAAATAAAACTGAAGTACTATTGCTCAAAATAATGTTATTTTCCAGCACAATTTAGCTAAGGATTCTTAGGATATGCCATCATGTTGTGAGTGTTTTGTCAATCCAAGGGTGTTGATGACTGTGACTTGGTTTTTTGTTATCTTTATGTTTTCATTTTTATGTCTTTTGCATTGTTCTATCTGACTATCTTGGATATATCTTGTTTTTTAAGCATTTATCTAAGCAAGTGTGTGAAATTTATAGAAATTCAACAGATTGTTGCAACAATTGTTTTGTCACCTTTGGGGGTATAACAAAGAAAATATTTGGCTTTTACTATTACAACTAGAGCTCACAAAATATTGATATTGAGTTAAGTTTAGATATTACGTGAATTTAAGTGGTCTACAAAAGAAAGAAATTTTATTAAATAATCATATTTAATACAAAATTTTAGAATGCAAAGGAATTACTGTAGCAGAAATTATCAACAATAAAAAGAGTTTGCTATTGGCAACGTATCGGCGTTTGAAAAGTTTATATCTGGGTTTGAATTGGCTCTAAAAAATATATAAGCCTCACATTTAAAATATGAGATATTTTCAGCTGTTAACTACATTTTTGTCAAACATGTCACACCTCTTATCCATTGCGGTATGAGTCTTTTTGTCTCTTTCTTAAATAAAAGCAAAACTTGTTCCTACAGGAGCGGTATAATGGGCTCAAATATTCTACACACAGAAAAGCTTATCTCCAAAAAATTTGCAAGCAAGGGGTTGTCTAAAATAAAATTTCATTTTTAAAAACTATACTTTACTGAATCAGTTAATTTTTTTGCTAGAATTTTATTTAAAATGAGAACACTAAAAATAACAACAATAAAACAGTTTTCTGTATCGTAAGACAACCAGCCCAATGACGACATACAACAACGATAGCAAAAGGATTGCAAAAAAAATTGTTTAATGAAAACTTCTAAGTGAATCAGTTCAATAATGTTGTTGCGTTAATTCTCATACATTTTTGTAACGCCTTTAGATAAACATGCAGGATTGAACACATTTAACAAAGTGAAATTTCATTAATGCTTGATGGATGATGACAAAAATATTGTTTGATATATTACAGAAAATCCAGTTGATATTTTCGTTTGATTCAGTAAATTATTTTGCTTAGGACTTAGAAATATTTTTAGACATATTATTCTATAGATTTGAACAATTTATTTACTGAAAACCCTACATTTTTCTCAATGAAATTGTTGAGATAGACATTTTTGTCTGTGTTTATTAATTTGTTTGTAGCTTAGAAAAGGTCCATTTTTTTGATGTTATAGCAAAAAGTTGAAAATTTGCGAACCAATGCCTGTCAACCAATTTCGAGTTGTGATGACGGAAAATCATTCCAAATTAGTGTAAACACTGCCGGATAAAAAATATAACACTGAAAAAAAATGTTTTTCTTAAAATAAACTCAATTTTTAAACATTCAAAGCATGCTGATTATTATTGGTTGGTTCTTATAAAAATGATTTAATGTAAAGATGAGAAGTTAAGAATCGTATTATAATTTTCGCCTCAGTCAATTGATCTTGAAGTAAAATTATATTTTTTAAATTTTTAATATTTTTGCTTTTGCGGTTGTTTTGGGAATGATTTTTAAAAGTTAGGCCACCTTTTTCAATTTTGACTTACGTTCTTCATGGAAAAATGAATTTTTTTTTGTCTTTTAAATCAATTCGTTACAAATATTTATACGTAAGCAAAAAGTAGGCTAACTCTTCTTTCAAATGGGGCTAATTTTAATGAAAGTGACCAACAATGTTAAAAATTATTTCAATTTCAAATAACTATTCGTAGCGATATTCGACCTACCTAATATATTCTTCGAAAATATAACAACCCAGAAGCAAAATTTTTTCAAAGCAAACCAAAAATTTCTAAACGAATAATCTTCTCTCTATCGTTTCTACCCTCCCGTAGCTGTTAGTTTTTCTTTAACGTCCTAAAATTTATAGATAAACTGTAATTAAAGATTTTTTTAGGTAACGTTCAATACATTTTAATACGAATTCATTATTTTTTTTTAGAATGCACACTATATTTTGAATTTAAAATAATCTATATTTATTGTCTTCGATATATTTTAACATAAGTTACTTACAACACAACCTAATTGAGAGCGTTAAGCGTCGCGTAAGCAGCAGGATACGTATTTACAGTAAATTTAAAGTAAATAGTTTGTGCTAAAATGTACTGTAAATACGTATCCTGTTGATTACGCGACGCTAAGCGCTCTGAATCACGTTGGTCTGTTAGTTATGCGCAACAAAATTCGTTTAAATTAAAAAAATATCGATAACACTCAATACATTTGCAATATAATACTATTTAACAATGTTCTCAGAACTTTTATATATTTAAAAGTACAAACCTACTCTGTTATTAAAGTGTAAGTTGCTAATGCAATTTTAATAATTAAACTGAGTAATGAAGCGTACTAAAAGCGTAACGCTCAATACACAAGACTGCGGATAAGGACAATTAAAAAAATTATAGTTTGTAATATTAAAAAAAAAAAATTTTTGTGTGAAATAAGAGAAGCAAATGCAAATATCCTAAAACTGTTATAAATTTAATCTCGTTTTTGGAAACATTCATACTGTCTTCATGTGGAAAATCAAGCAGAATGTATTACGGACAAACAATTTTATATGAAGAAAGTATAAACAGTCTTTTCAATCTTTGTTTTTACACAAAAAAAGGCTTATGCACTTTTATTTATAATCTAGAAAATCATGCGAAAGCAGCTTTCATTTTAAGATTTATGGGTTCATTTTATGGAATATTTTACTGTACTTTTAACGGACACCAAAAAAAAAAGCATTCGAAAGGACAATCACCTATAGAAATAAAAAACTTTTTAAGTCCACATCATTCTAAAATAATTACTATTTCATTTTCTTAAAGAACTCACCACATTTCGTGTACGAAGTTTTTTTTCCTTGATTAAAAATTCATTCTAGAAATTTTGATTATTTCTTTATAATTTGTGAAGAACTTTAAATTAAGAAATGTAGTATTAACAAATAGTGCGATCCATTCGGTGGTCGACCACAAAGAACAAATTTCGAAACAAGATATTTCATTTGATAGTGGCACACTCCTCTGAAGATAATACAGTGAAACGCAACCTAAAATACGCCGTTGTCCCAGTTAGTCAATGAAGCTATCTACTCTACTGCCACCGATAAGCTTAATCTTCCTCGGTTATGACCATTTGAGTAATTTCGAAATAGGTTCAGAAACACTGATCCATAAATGAGGTAAAATAAATATTAAGGAGATCGGCTGGATTGAAGTATCTGTTATACCATCTTAAAAAAGAGCGGCACATACCACCGAAGCCACACTGGATATTCTAAACTGATTCTTCTCATAGCTACAGATGTAATATAACTAAGACCGCCATTCATACTGCTCATTAAGCAGTTTGAGTAAAAATGAGATGACATTTTACCTATCAAGAACTTTGTCCTCATTTTGATTCCAGTAATTTTAGCGGATAACATTTTTGGTTATGAACTTGGCTTTATTTTCATGTTTATGCTTTTGTGTGGATATACCTTTTCAATAAATATTTTCAAATAACTTTTTGCCTGCATTAGGAACACCATGCTTGAATATCCTTTTTTTAAAATAAAGTTATATCAATTAATTCCTTTGTGGCTTAAAGCTCATTGTTCAAGTTCTATGCCATCAATTTGTTGTTAAAGTTATCTAACATCTCATATTGTAGTTATTTTCATTTATTTTTGTTCTCTTCAAAGTTCTTAACAATAAAATATAATTTTTCCAACAACCATTTAATTATAATTGGTCGCTTGTGTGATTTTCTGTGACACAGAAAACGCAATTGTTTATTGTTTTTTTTTTGTTTTTAATATATAATTTCAGTTTTTCTTATAACAAATTTAGATTTTTCTTTTCATTTTCTATAACTACTTAACAACAATAATATGAAAACATCAAAAAATAAAACAAAACATTTTTTTCTAATACCTAAGCTTTAGCTTTAATACAATGGTATCTAATAATGATTGCTCCTCATACAATAACAATTTAAAAAGAAAAAATAAAACACAACATGAAAATTGCTTGAAATACTTAAACAAATACAATAAAACTTTAAAAAAGATTCTATTGAAAAAAGTCACTTTATATTCATATATATATATGAGTAGCACATATTCATACTTATAGTAAATACAATGTTATAGAAAATATATATTTCAAGGTCAATTGGGGGAAGTTAAAAATCAGTTAACAAATGTATAATAAAAAAAAACTAATATTTAGTCTAACGACAATCTATTGAAGCGCTTCAGTAATAGTGAAAAAAGCAAAACATACTCATACACACACACTCGCAATAAAAATACTTCCACATCAAAGTGCAATCAAGCTTTTTATCTTTTTTTAGTTTCTAAGTATGTTTGAATAATTGTGTATTAACTTCAATTGTTAAAACAAAACAAAAAAATCGTATCAATTATTTTTGTCATATTTTCAAAGGTTATTTGAAACATTGATATTTTATTGTGATTCATTTGGATAAGAATTTGTGAGGTGTATTCAAAAGCTTATGAAATGTTTAATATAGAACTCAGACTGGCGAAATTAATACTATTTAATAATAATTCCATTTTACTCCAAAGATAGTTTAATTATGCTGGCTTAAGTTTGTTCAATTTAATTTTTAATTGAACTATTTTTATAAGCTACATTCTAAAGCCCTTAGCAATTGAAAAGACAATGAAAATTTTGAGCGTTTATTTCTACTAACAACCTTGAACGAAGCTAATAATGCCCTCGCCGCTATCAGGCTCAAATGTATTCTCTTCTTCAGAATTGCAAAGAAGATATATTTCTAAGGAAAACTCATGTTTTCTTTTTTTTACTGCCGCCCAACGTGGGGCATACATTTAGTTAAAAACATTTAATAAAATTCATTTCAGCAACAAACAAAATTTAATAAATTAAAACAAAATTATAAACTTTAAATAATAAACTTTAAAGAAATCTAAAACTGCATTTCGCCGCTTCAATGCTTAAAAGAGTGAAATAAGACAAAACCGGAAGCCTGAATCTTGTGGGTAGGAGTAGTTACGATATGTTTTTACGTCGATTCCTAGCAATGCCGTTGTTTTCGCATTGCTCTTGAATAAATAATAAGCTTATCAAATTTTTTCCAGAGTAGAAAGCGGGCGCGGTCAAAGTTGTTAAATTCTTTAGGCATTTTGTAATATTCTTAAGTTAGTCATAAGTTAGCACTGAACCTACATAATGGGTAAATTTAATACTTCGTACAAGTTATAATGAAAGTTAAATATATTAAAAAATAAATCGATCCATAATAGATCTTAATGTTGTTGAACGAAAAATAAGGAAGATTTAAACGTAAAAGCTTATGTCCAAAAAAAATTTTAACTATTAAAGAGCGAAGGCAAATTATGAATTTATACAATCTTAAAACTAATGAACAAATGAAAGGTAATATGCTGTAGTCTCTGTGGATCGTTTTTCATTAATTGGCGCCCAACGTGGGGCATAAATTTGGTTGGAAAATAGGAAGGGTTTCCATTGCTTCATCAAGCAAAATTTACTAACTTAAACCAAATAGGCTGATTAATCTAAGAACGTTTAATTTATGCCAATAAACTGTGCAAGGTAGGCTAATAATTCATTTCACCGCTTTAATGCTGGGAGAAGTTAAGCAACGTTTTGTAGCGTGACATGGCTTGCTACCAATGTCAATGATTTTGCATTTCTTTTCAATTAATAATTTGTACATCCGCTTTTTTGTAGAGCAGAGAGTGGGAGACGATTGGCGTCCTTGATTTCTTTAGGTATTTAGTAATATTCTTAAGTTAGTCGTAAGCTAGTACCGATCCTACATAGTAGGTAAACTTAAATACTTTGTAGTAGTTATAATCAAAGTTAAATATAATCAAAACTAAGTATAATATTTTAGAACAAAATATAATAAATATTTTAATGTAAGGACTTATTTCAAATAAATTGCAAAAATTTAAAAGCGAAGCCATAATGAATTAATGAATTTTGACAATGGCGCCCATCGTGGGGCATACATATTTTAAGAAAACATAAATGAGTATACATATCTGCATTAAACAAAATTTAATAATTTGAAACGTTTTTTTTAATCTTTATAAAATTTAGCTTAAAAATGTTTAATAAACTTATATCAAGTCTTTTTTTAATTAGACCGTTAAGCTGAAAATTATTTCTAAATAGCTACAAAAAATTTTGATTACCTCTAATAAAGATTTCCTTCGTATTTGTTTTAATATCAGTAAATCTGAGCAAAATTAAATTAAATTATATTAAGAAAATTGTTAGAGCGTTACTTTATAATAAGCAGTTGAGATATTCTATACCTAATATTTTAAAACAAAAAATATATATAGAAATTAGTTGGTTTATTAGTTTAGAAGGTGAATTTGCTTATTAAATAATATATATGTATGTATTATAAAAATTATTTTACCTAAAAACCAAACTACTTTTCAACTATCATTAGATGCACATAATTTTAGAATAAACCCTTCAAGTCACCAGGGCCGGATGGCATTTTGCCGGCGTTACTGGGGAGCTTCTGTGGCGCATAACACGCATATGAAAAGAAAAGATTTGTAGAAAAAGCACAGCATGACATTGTAGGCACCATCAAGGATACCCTTGACAGGAGAAATATATCTATAATTTGGCTTCTTTTCTAAACGCACACTATTAACATGAAAATATCCATCCCAAAAAATTGTAAGCAATCGATATTCTTTTGTACAATTTATTTCTTCTTTAAGGGTTTTTATATACACATACGAGTTAAAAACGTTTAGAATCTAATGTTTACAGGTCTATGTTGAATTACCATTAGTAGAAACGAAATACAGGCATACATTTATTCTATCTTAATTCACAAGAACTAAATATTTTTCAAATAGGTTTTATGTTTTTAGGCTTCCGTACACCAAAAGTGAAAAAGCACCAATTGTTTTGGTTACGTTGTCCATCTGTCTGTTTATATGTCAGTCAGTCTGTCTCTGTCGCAGGCTTCTATCTCGAGAACCATAAGAGCTACAGACCTGAAAATTAAAAACGATCGCCAAAATAAAACAAAAAACGCTTAAACAAAAAAAAACACGGCAAAATTGAAAAATACCCAAAACTAACAAAAAATCGCTAAAATGAAAAAAGCGCTGAAACGGAAAAACACCAAAAGAAAAAAATCTCCAAAACTAAAAAATCGCAAAAAAAGATAAAATCGTCATACTAAAAAAATCCAAAAGTAAAAAAGCACCAAAACAAAAAAAAACGACAAAACTAAAAAACCACCAAAAACCAAAAAATCGCCAAAACGAAAAAGATTTCAAAACAAAAAAAATCGCTAAAACTAAAAAAATCACAAACACCCGAAAAAAATTCCACAATACTGAAAAAAGCGCCAAAACTGAAAAAAGCGCTAAAAATGAAATAAATCGCTAGAACTAAAAATATCACTAAAAAGCGAGAAAAACGTTAAAAAAACACCAAAACCAAAAAACGCCAATGCTAAAAAATCGAAGAAAAAACAAACAAATTGCAAAAAGCTGAAAATCGCAAAAAAACGAAAAAATCGACAGGACGACAAAAAAAGTGTCATAACCAAAAAAATCGCTAAAACTAAAAAAAAATCACCAAAAACAGGGAAAAAATCCCCAAAACCGAAAAAAGCGCCAAAACTGAAAAAAATCGCCACAACTAAAATAAATCGCTAAAATTAAAAATATCGTCAAATAGAAAAAAGAAACGTTAACAAACGCCAAAACTAAAAAAAATGGAAAAAAACAAAAAAAAAAATCGCAAAAACGAAAAATTGCAAGAAAAAAACGAAACAAAATCACTTAAATGAAAAAAAACCCCAGAACCAAAAAAAAAAATCGCCAAAAACAACGAAAAATTCTTAAAATATAAAAAAATTAGATTAAACAAAAAAGTACATTGAAAAAACTGGAAAAATGAAAAAAGGGACAAAAACGGAAAATGCTAAAAAATCGAAGAAAAAACAAACAAATTGCAAAAAGCTGAAAATCGCAAAAAAACGAAAAAATCGACAGGACGACAAAAAAAGTGTCATAACCAAAAAAATCGCTAAAACTAAAAAAAATCACCAAAAACAGGGAAAAAATCCCCAAAACCGAAAAAAGCGCCAAAACTGAAAAAAATCGCCACAACTAAAATAAATCGCTAAAATTAAAAATATCGTCAAATAGAAAAAAGAAACGTTAACAAACGCCAAAACTAAAAAAAATGGAAAAAAAACAAAAAAAAAATCGCAAAAACGAAAAATTGCAAGAAAAAAACGAAACAAAATCACTTAAATGAAAAAAAACCCCAGAACCAAAAAAAAATCGCCAAAAACAACGAAAAATTCTTAAAATATAAAAAAATTAGATTAAACAAAAAAGTACATTGAAAAAACTGGAAAAATGAAAAAAGGGACAAAAACGGAAAAGGGATATACATACATATGTATATTCGTACGGAACCCTTTCTGTGCGAGTCAAAGTCACACATTACTAAATTTTTTTTAAGATTTCAATTAAAGTGATTTTTTCAAATGCTAATTTTCTAATATTTTTCTAATATCATGATAATTTTTCTAATAGAATGATTTAATTTATACATTTGGCTTTATATTTTGTGAAAAATTTTTTCAGAAAAAATATCTTAGATACTAAGAAAGCTTTATTTAAAATCATTCTTTTTAAAATGCTTAATATTCTAATGTATATTTTAAAATCTATCCAATTTGTTGAAATAAAAAAAATTCAAAAAAATAATCACTTATTTGTCTTTAAGGCCTTAAAAGTCTGCAAACACGCATTTTTGTTAAAACAAAACTCTAGCAGAAAACAAAGGACAACTAAAAGAAAACAATTTGTTTTTTCAACATACACGTTTTTATTCAAATCATAGTTTAGTTTCGTATATAACTGCCGGTTTTGTTTAACTTAAACTCACGCATTCTATGGCTATTGAAAAGAAAATTAAAACAAAATCATACAAACTTAAATCCTGGTTTCGCATAAAATACTTGCTTAAACGCTAAAGGAGACAATACATTTTTTTAAACAAATTGGAATCAATTCACTAACATGAATCACGTTTTAATTGTTAAACCAAAATTTTTTTTTGCGCTTTACTAACTAAAATTTAACATACAAAAGAAAATTTCAAAAATGCTAAAGACAAAAACAAATAATAAATGGAAAATTAACTTAAAGTTTAAAGAAATTATTTTACATGGGAAAAATATTAAAAAATACCATTTTCTTAGTAAAAGAAAAATAAATCCAAAAAACTGTTTTTTTTTATTCGAAAATTTATTTTTAATGTTCGTTTTAGTTTAAATTTTAATTGCAAAACAATTAACTTTGTGGTCTAAGATGAAATTTCATTGAAATTTAAAGCAGATAAACAATAAAAGATAAACTTGAGTATTTAACATTTAACCGTAACTTAAATAGAAATTAAACATTATTTAATTGCAACTTCTGGGGTTATTATCTAACATCTATTAAGAAACAGAGTTATAAAACATTATTACCTTTGCAAAAGAGTTATGGGAACTGGTCATTATTATTATGGTTAACATTTTAATTTAAATTTAGAATTGGGTTAGTAAAAATAATTAGATAAGGAAACATTTTCTTTTTAGAATAATTGTTTTAGGAAACTAGCAAAACAAAAGACTTAAGCAACAAACTTTTACTTTTTTTTCGAAATTCATGTTGCTTTAAATTCTTTTTAAATTTATTTCTTAAAAAAAATTTTATGTAACCTTTTGGCTTAAAGCAAATTAACATTTCAATTACCATCAAAACCTTTTAACAATTGCGCTTACCATTTACTTAGACTGATGAAAATGTAAATTTGCTCTTATTCCTCCAACAATCCTTTTTGTTGCAGCTCAAATGCCTTTTCATTTTTTATTTATTATTTACGTGATTTTTCTTTAAATTGATATTAAACAAATATTTTAAAAAGTCGGTCTTTCTAACACCAAATTGGAAACAAACATTAGCAGACACAACAACTATAATAATGGGAAAGAAAAAGAAAAACTCTTTTTGAATTTAGAACAAAACACCGACCGACCAAAATTCAAATGAACTACACTTTCAATATTAATGGTCTTATTAAAACAAAGTATAGAGCAAATCGTTATAAGAAAGAAAAAAGAAAATACTTGTTCAACGAACATGAAAGTAGTTTAATGGTAATAATGGAGTATTTAACACTATTTAATGTCTTAAAAGGCAGTGTTGTTAGTTTAGGCTCAAACTAATAAGGTGAAGGTTAAAATATATGCCAACCAGGTTTTTATTTGAATATTTACTTAACACTTAACATCTAGAAATAAAGGCAAGCGGCTTGTTAGAACTGACAAGACACCACAGAAAAATGAGAACAACGACATTGTGATGAAAGTTTTATAAACAAAAAGGGTTTGAAAAGAACACCTTTTTTAGATTCATAAAAGGTAAATATTGGTTAAAGTAACAGGTCAAAAAGACTAATTCAGAAATTTTTTTAAATAAAAACTTTGTACATACTTGTAATATAAAAGAATTACAAAATTAGTTCGAGTTATTCTCCCACAACAAATCAAAAATTGTTTAATAAATTAATTATTAAATTTTAAGGAACTATTTATTATAGGCATGTATCAACGCAATCGACCGTAGAATTGAAATGTTGATTCTCATCTTGATTTGTTAATTTTTTCTTTTGGTAACTGACTTATATACTTGATAGCTTCCGCAAATGAGGCATAATTTTGTGTATTGAACGTTACCCTCCTTTAGCAAGTGCACACTACCATCATATATTAGCATCCACATTAAATTAAAAAAATTTTTGCAAATATAAAATGTAAAAAGAACCAATTTTGAATCCAAATTGACTAATAGGCGAAGATTTGTAATGTAATAATGATTAATAATCCAAAGAACAAGGGAAAAATTAACATTAACTTAATCTTTTAACTTACACAGCAGAACATAGCAGTAGCCGCTACGCTTCCATCATCAGTGTTCATGTGTATTTTTCTTATCATCACTTGTAAGGTGGCTCTGTTGAATATGATTACAATTCTTATACATATCCCACTAGTTTCTCTAAAGAGCATCACTCAAAATTTTGTCATTTTCACTTTTTCCAAGAAAACGATATACAGTGATCATATCTATCCACTGTAAAAATCTTACATCATTTTCTATACTCTTTCGCAAAAAAATGCAGCTGTATCCAGTGATGCCGAAATATAGGGAAAAATTCCTACATGTAGGTAATTTAGTCATTGAAATAGGAACGTAGGGAAAATCGGACCGATATATATACATTTTATGTTGGTTAAAAAGAAACATTTGAGATACCAGTGCTTCCCAGGTATTTTGTTTTGCTCGCAGTGGCCTTTTAAAAAACATCTACTGGCAACACTGGTTGTATCAATCTTTGTGCTGTAGTGTAGAGTAAAAAAAATTATTATTTTGCCTCTAGTGAAAATTTGGAAGTTTTTAGTTGACGGTCTTTAGAGGAACTACTGCGATATATACAAAGTTTTCATGAAAACTAAATACGAGAATTGTGTCACTTAAGTTGAAGTTAACTACACCATTTATCGGCAATTCTCATTATTAATATCATATTCAACGGAGCCACCTGACAAGTGGTTTTAAGCAAAATACACATGAACACTGATGATGAAAGTATAGCGGCCTCCGAAAGTAGGGCTGCTATTTCCTGCTGTGTACGTTGAAAAATTAGGTTAGGTTATCAGATTGCCAGTGAAGAATTGGAAGGAAATACTAATGGTCCCTTTGTGATAATTTTAGGGAAAAAAAGAAAGAAAGAAAGAGTATAGAACAGGCTAGTATATAGGGTGAAAGGGGAGAAGTTGTATAAAGAGATTAGAAGGTAGTAAGAGGGAGAGAAGAAAGAGTTAGGCGTACGGAATTCAGGAAACGTCTTTTGTGAATTAAAACGTCATTTGGGTAGTCAGCGAGTGAACGTTGCTCCTGATGAAGGAACTTATGTTATTGAGCTCTATTTCTGAGAAGTCGGAGAGGCTACCGAAGAGTCCTTTGCACAGAAGGCGAAGGCGGGGGGGCTCCAAGAGATGGGCAAGGGCACAAAAGGTGCAATATATATGCACATCTTCTACGTGATTACAGCTTAACCAGTAATCATTGTAGCGGAGACCCATATGTCTAGCGTTGTTTTCAAAGGTACAGGGCCTCGTGACCGTGGCCATGAGAGTCCGCAGGTGTAGCTTTGCGAAGTTTAGAAGTTGCTTAGTTCTAAGCTCTTAAGCTTAGTGGACAATGCTCTCCATATCGTTTCTCCCATTCCTCTGATGCTAAATTTTTTCCGTTCTAAAATTTACAGATAAATTATATTTAAGAATTTTGTTAGCGCAACGCTTAATATATTTTGTTACGAATTCAATACTTTTTCAGAGCACACACTATGTTTGAATATAAAATAATTTAGATGTATAATCTGTGCTAACTTTTAATATAAACCTCTTAATTATGCATTAAAAAGTTTCAATTAAAAAAAATTCAGATAACACTTAATACATATTTTTTTTTCTTTTGATAAAAACCATGGTTAAGTAATAAAAAGTTTTGCAAGATAATGCTATTTAATAAAGTACATAAAACTGTCAAATATTTAGAAGAACAAATACAATTGAAAAATGCGACTTATATTTTCGAATAATGGGGATCCTAGGCCTCAATTTTTCTTTGGTGCAAATGCGCTACAAGTAAAGATGTGCCCAAACATGGCCAAAATCTCTCAGAGATAGTCGTAGTCAAAAATTTACTTAAGTTCAATATGCAAAGTTTTGTAACAAAAACTTAAAAACACAATTGAAAAATGCGACTTATATTTTCGAATAATGGGGATCCTAGGCCTCAATTTTCCTTTGGTTGTTATCTGCGTGTATGTGGTCAACGCAATTTCAATAATTAAAGTACGTAATGAAGTGTACTAAAAGAGCCTAACACTCAATACACAAAACTACGGACCGCAAAAATTTTTGAAACAGAATTATAGTTTCAACTTTTTTTTCAAAAATTTGATGTGTGAAATAAGATAAGCAAATGTAAATATTCTAAAACAGTTAAAAATTTGATCTCGTTTTTAGAAAAATTCATACATTCTTAATATGCAAAATCAACAGCATGCATTACGGACACGTCATTTTGTATGAAGAGCATATCAATAGCATTTGCGTTCTTCGTTTTTAACACATAATGAATAGTCTTGCACAAAAACAAACTTATGTATATATTTTTATAATACATTGAATCATGCTAAAGTAGATTTCATTTAAAATCTTATGCGTTTATTTTATGAAATATTTTACTATACTTTTAGCGAACACGAAGAAGAGCATTCGAAATAAGAAGCACCAATATACACATTAATATGTAGAACAACTGATGTAAATAAATATGTGACAAAATAAGTCTCATTCATCATTCATAGAGATCTAAAAACTTTTTTTAGTTCATTTTTGACTCAAATTTTTTAAAACAAAATTTTATTTAAAACTTCCAAAGTTTCTTTCCCATAATGTTGGTTTTGTAACTTAAGTGCCTGTTTAAATATCATCGTATGTAATTCTCATTTTTTGTTAGAATCTCAGTGCGTTTTAATATTTCGCTTTTTTTTTGTTGTTTTCATTTTTGTTTATTTTCATGTTAAATTAATGTTTACGTGGTTAATGGCACTTTTAGACCATTTGGCAGCAAAGAGGTCTATATGCATTTATATAAAACAACAACGACAACAACATCTACATAAGTAGAAAGAAAAATCAAACACACTTACTTACCCCACCAGTGTATTAACAGCATCACTTACCCAACATCAATGACCATTAAACACAGATAAAAGGCAATGATGTGCACAGTGGTTTGACCGAAAATATTTGTGACAAGACTTTTCTATAATTCTAAGTTTTTATCTTCAACGGAAAAAAACACTTTTTTATAATTCTGAACTTGGATTTTAATTATTGTTTGATTATGGTTTGTTTGGCTCTAGAATAATTACAATTTTTTTTAGCTTTTTCTATGTTATTATGACAAAAGAAGAGGAAAAGTAAAATTTTTAAACTACCTCCTGGTAAGATGCCCACATTTCTAATTTTATTTATCTAAAATTTTCGAAAAATTGCCTTAAAAAAATCAAGTGATGGCAAGGGGGGACCCTTATCTAAAAATTGATTTTAATATTTTTCCATTTTCTGAATACTGAGTAAAGTCAAACCACTGGTAAAATGACAGGATTGGCGAGGAAACTAGCAGAAAAAATATACGAACAGAAAGTTTTAATTTTATTTATCTAAAATTTTCGAAAAATTGCCTTAAAAAAATCAAGTGATGGTAAGGGGGGACCCTTATCTAAAAATTAATTTTAATACATATATATTTTTCCATTTTCTGAATAGTGAGTAAAGTCAAACCACTGTACGGCGGTGCATCAAATACCAGGTACATAAGACAAAAAGAAAAAAGAAAAAAGCTAACACTCAAGTCATATACTACAAAAGGTTGATAATATTAGTTTTGTTGCACTGTTTTGGATGTTAAAATTGTTGTTGCACTTACATTAGCTGTAGCACCATAAACCAACTGATTGTCCATCCAAATGTCTAAACATTTATTCATCTGTATTGTTTTTTTCCAATAAGATCTTTTTTTTTTACTTGTTATTACAAAGCATTTCAGTGTATTTGTGTACGATACGAGTATAGCGTGTAAAAGTTTTATTATATTTTCATATATAAGAAATTTTCAATTTGATTTTAGATGGTAAAATGACAGGATTGGCGAGGAAACTAGCAGAATAAATATATGAACAAAAAGTTTAGTGAAAAACCAATAATTGTTAAAAATTTGTTAAAGAAAAAAATTCTCGACAACTTTTTTTACTAAAATACTTTCAAATTGAAAAATTTTTAATTCTGGCTAATGTTCATCGTAAAGCTGATGTAATTTGACATCAATGCTAAGTCAAGTGTCTTCATTTTTGACCCAATGACACTTTTCATCATTGTGATTTCAATCTTTATATCAGCTGCTCATCAATACCATTGATGACAAATCTCTCATGAATGCAGTAGCACATAGACATCAGGGAAATGACTAATTGACATTAAGTTA
Organism: Panzeria rudis; assembly: GCA_956483635.1. Lineage (NCBI taxonomy): Eukaryota > Metazoa > Arthropoda > Insecta > Diptera > Tachinidae > Panzeria > Panzeria rudis. Next base: position 17,031,386 of record OY101451.1, on the reverse strand, counting down.
ATGACAAAATATTATCAATATGCTGTCGCAAATAGAAAAACCGCCATAACGCTGAAATAATCTGACATCAGTGCTATGTCAAGTGTCTTGATTTTTGTCCCAATGACACTCTTCGTCATTACGATAACAACCTTTGCACCATCTGTCATCAATGGAATGAATGAAATAATTTTGCATATAATGGGTGTTTTTTATTGAGGTATAGAACTTTAAGTTGGCATCACTTTTTTAACTGGCGGCCATTTTGCCAGCTGTCAAGTGATTAATATTTAGTTTGGTTTGCCATTTCATCATGAACAGGTTGACAAAAGAACAACGCTTGCAAATCGTGCAAATTTATTTCGAAAATAATGGTTCAGTTCGCGAAGTTTACCGCAAGCTCCGTCCATTTTATGGTCGACATAATCGTCCATCAGAGCAATTAATTCGGTTAACCATGGATCGTTTTCGCACTACGTTTACTCTATGTGATAATACGCATCCGCAGAGACGTCGAACAGTGCGCACCGAAGAAACAATTGCCGCTGTAGAGCAAAGTGTTGAAGAGGACCCGAATGAATCGATTCGCCACCGTGCACAGCAATTGGAGCCATGATAACCGACTATTTTGTTCCCGAATTGGATGGCATGAATGTGGATGAGTTGTTGTTCCAACAAGACGGCGCTACATGCCACACAGCGCACGTCACAATCGATTTATTGAAGGAAACATTCGATGAGCGCATAATTTCGCAGAATGGACCTGTCAATTGGCCACCAAGATCGTGTGATTTGACACCATTGGATTACTTTCTTTGGGGATATGTGAAGTCGCTCGTCTACGCCAACAAACCAGAAACGTTAGGGGACTTGGAAGCCAACATTCGTGGCGTTATTGCCAACATACGGCCCCATATGCTCGAAAAAGTGGTTGAAAATTGGACCTGTAGAATTGGCTTTATTCGAGCCAGCCGCGGCGGCCTCATGCCCGAAATCATATTTTAACATTAATGGCATAAAATTATCCTTCCAATAAAGCCAAATTGATGGACATTAAAACGATTTTCTTGTGTTTTATTTCAATTCGAAGTTCTATACCTCTAAAAAAAACACCCTATACATATATTTTTTCATAGTTTTACTTTTTGTTATATAATTTTTTTCTTATAATGTTGGTCTTGGTCCCAGGCTCCTCAATTCATTGTCAATTTATATACTAACGCTTATACCATTGTCAGCTATGTTACCATCCAAAACATCGGTAGCAGAATGTCAACAAAAACATTATTTGTGCAACATACAGATATATAATGACAAAGTGTCATCAATATGATGAAAAGTTATCATACTCTTGTTTGCTTCAATGTTTTGTCTGTACATGTATGCTGTACTGGCTTAGGTTTTGAAAAGACTTGCATTATTATCTCTGCCATAATCCTTTACGTACCTACGCCCTTCTAAGGAATGCTAAGACAGCCCCAGAAACGCTCTCCCTCCCCCCACCACCACAAAAAAATTTTTTTTTAAGTATTCAAGTAATTTCTATAATATAAGCGATTTGTAGGAACTAATGTTGTTTTTAGATTTCTGGCATTCAAGTTGAAAATGAAGCTTGGATATTTTAGAATTTGAATTATGAAAAATATTTTTGTAAAATATTTCAATCCGCTATATCGCCGCTTAAGGTGAGACGTAAGTCTTTTACCCCTTTTTTAAGAAAGAGATAAAAAGACCCATATAACGTGGAGTCAGAGGGTTAAATTGTTCGACAAAATTATTGATCGTTGTGTTTTACATAAAAGTGCTGAAAACGTCTTATACCGTAGACGTAACGCTTAAAAGATTTCACTATATCTACATAGTACAAAACTGTTAGGTTTTTCGAAGCATGTGAGAAACAAAAGCGATTGTGTAGCCCTTTCTTAATTTTTGTGCTTACACCTCTTGCTTACAGGGACGCACGAGGCATTGCAAAGACATTCGAATCACTAACAAAATATTTATTTGGCAAGCTATAGTGCTTGCTTCCAAGAGGAAATTCTCCATATGAAAATCATGCCTCTTCTAAGCTGGTTTTTAAGCCGAAGTATTGCTTCCCTCCCTTACATACCTGCTTATATGCCAGCTTCATTTTTTATTGGGTATGTGCAAAAGGAGAGGAATTTTAATTCCCGCGAAAAATTAATCACAGATGTGAACTTTCAAAACGCCGATACATGTGTTTATTTCTTCGGCGCCCTGTGATAGAATTAGTCGTTATAATCATGTTATTTATTTTGTGTTGTACAGTATTAACAGCGGTATAGTTTTCCATATCGTCAGATGAGTTTGGATTATATACCTTTTAGAGTGCCGTACACCAAAAGTAGAAACCATAGAGTGCAGTTTTCACTACGCTGTCCATCCGTATGTCTGTAACAGGCTGCTTCCTCGAGAACCACAAGAGCTATGGACCTTAAATTTTAACAGCATATATAAAACTGTGACCGCTATAGTAGCAAATATATCGCAGTTAAAAATTAAAGGGTTTTCTAAAGCGAGCAACGAAACATGTTGAAATACTAATGTAATATACAGACACTAATATATAGACACTTGGAATTTTCAAAGTTAGTTTATTATTATACAGACTACACCAATTAATACTGATATTTAAAACAATATAAATTAAAGGGTATTCTATCAGTTAATGTAATTTTGCCTATGTAATTTAGACATTTTGCTGTATCTTGGAAACCGTAAAAGGTAAAATCTTGAAATTTAAAAAAAACGCTAAAACTAAAAAAGTTTTAAAATTAAAAAACTGTCAAAACGAAAAATCGCGAAAATGACAAAAGCAATTAAAGAAAAAAGCACCAAAATTGAAAAAAATCGCTTAAACGCAAAAACTCACCATAACTAAAAAGATCGGGGAAAAAAGCAAAAAACTAAAAAAGTCGTCTAAACGGAAAAAAGCACTAAAACCAAAAAAAATCGCTAAAATTAAATATATCGTAAAAAAATGAAAAAATTGCCAAAAATAAAAAAGTCACCAAAACCAAAAAAAGCTCCAAAATAAAAAAAGCGCCAAAACTTAAAAAATCACTAAACGGAAAAAAGTGTCAAAACCAAAAAAGTCGCAAAAACTAAATAAACACCAAAAACCGAAACTCGTTAAATTTAAAAAAAAATGTCAAAATGAAAAAAGCGCTTAAAGGAAAAAAACATCAATAGTAAAATAGTCGGTAAAACGCAAAAATTACCAAAACTAAGAAGATCGTCAAAAAAGTAAACCAAAACATTTAAAAAAAAACGAAAAAATGGCAAAAAATTGAAAAAATCTAATAAACGAAAAAAGCCCAAAAGCAAAAAAAAACACCAAACCAAAAAAAAAATCGCCAAAAACATAAAAAAATAGCAAAAAAAAAAATTGCCAAAAAGAAAACAAAAATAGCTCAAATAACAAAAATCGCTAGAATTTAAAAAAATCACAAAAAACTTAAAAAATCGCTAAAACGAAAAAAAACGTTCAAATGAAAAAGATCGCAAAACACTTAGAAAAAATTATCAGAAAACGAAAAAAATGCCCAAATATGTAAAAATCTCCAAAATGAAAAAAGCGCAAAAAAATTACGCCAAATCTAAAAAATCGTCAAAAACCAAAAAAATCGTCAAAACGAAAACAGGCGCCAAAACTGAAAAACGCTAAAGCTAAAAAGATTACAAAAAATCGAAAAAATCGCCAAAACTGAAATAAATAGCTAAAATTAAAGATACACTTAAAATAAAAGACGCCAAAACTAAAAAGTCGGCAAAACTAAAAAATTGGCAAAACCCACAAAAATAAAAATCGCAAAAAATTACAAAAACTGAAAAAATCACTAAAATAAAAAAGAGTCAAAACTAAAAAAAAGCGAAAAAAACTTACGAAATAAGAAACTAAAACTAAAGAAAAAAGCTAAACGAAGAGCCTAAACGAAAAAATTGCCAAAATGAAAGAAAAATTGCAAAAAAGAAAACGGATAATATGTACGTGCATTCGTACACAACTCTTCGCTTGCCAGCCAAAGTCGCATTTCACTGAACTTATTGCAACTATTTAGCAAATCGTGTAGGTTTTTCTGTATCAATTCTTTCTCAGTCTTTATTCAAATATCTTCCAGTGTTTATTTTTATTTTTATTAGATTTATTTGAGATATTCTTCTATTAATTTTTGGTAGAAAAAGTAGATCCCTATAGAATATAAATTGAATGTTGCAGCCGCAGATAAACAGGGAGGAGGTGGAAGCGGGATATCCCCCTATCCAAAAAGAGTAAGTTTACTTAATTTCTATTGAGTTTCTAAAAGAAGTTTTGTAGTATGTTTTGCTTAGAAGTTGAGAAGCTGGACCCGCGCCTGAATGTTGTGTTGTTTGTATACATTTTTGTTTACAGTTTTGTAATTCTCATTTATTCGTTGAGAGTTTTTATATAAACCTAAGAGGTTAAACACTTTTGAAATATTTCTTTGAAGCTGTACTGAAGGGTTGACATAAGCATCAATAAAATTCATTCACAAAGACCCTTAATAAATAATATTATTATTTATTAACTTTTATTATTTTAGCTTGAATAACACTTCTATTACTCTTTATGTTTCCTTGTCTGTTACTCTTTTTTCTCAAAACTTATTCATATTTCTTTTTCAAGTAAAATAGTAAATTATCCCGCTTACTGCAAAAATATTACTAATCCTTGCATCCACTGCAGCGCAGGTTAGGAGAATTGCATCGTTCCTTTTTTTTCTTTTTGTAAATTTAATATCACTTTATTGTATTTATTGGCTTTTTGCTATAGATATTTACTGATGAGATTTTATTATTGCGCCATATAATACTATGGACCACTAAAAGTTTTCGTCTGCTTAAGATATTAGTTAAGTTCATTTTATAGTTCGGTCTAGTTCAATTTACTTAAGTTGAGATTTCCTTTTATGTGCGATTGAAGGCCTCGTTTTGTTTTTCCTTTTGAGGTGACTAAATGAATGACTGAGTGTTTGAATTTATTTAACAAGTGTTTTACATTTTCAACATCATTTCAAATTGCATTGCATGTTTCATTTTTCTAAAGTTCATTTTCGTTTGTATCGAAGTATGTAAGCGTATAGCTGGTCAGTGCAGAGCTGGTGCGTGCATGTGCTTGGAATTTGTGTGATAGTTACTCATATTTTATTAAAGTGATATTTCTTTATCTTTTAATGTATTGGTTTCTTTTTATTTATATTTAAGTAAAGTCTTTTTATGGTTTTAGTGCTTTATTGGTTTAATAAAAAAATTATAGATGTGTAGTATTAAACGAGAGAACAAAAAAACTTTTAGTTGAAATATTTATGGGAGCATTTTAATTGATGGTTTTTATATTCTTCTAGTAAATAGGTTTTTTTTGCTAAAACACTTGTAACTAGCACTAAAGGAGTTATAATTTTTTAAAGCTTTCATTCGATAAATAGAAGAGAGAATAGCTTATTAGCCAGCCCTAACTTTTGCATTAAATATTTGAATAATTTGGCCAAAAGTTTAGTTTATTGTCAAAGGAAATAACATTTGTTTTAATTTTCGCTTATTACACTGTACACCAAAATCAATTGCCACACTAATTCGATACAACCATGTCATTTTATTTTTGTGTTGTACACTAATATTTGAATTTTTTCTTTAATATTTTAAAACAATTTATGTTACTGAAAAGAAAACTATATAAATATTTCTCTTTGTTTAAAATTTCTCCATGTGAATAATAATAAATAAATAAAAATAAAAAAATAATATCAAAAATCAGAACAGAAAACCCTGAAAAAACCTTTAAACACCGGCGCTTAAAAACTCATCTAATTAGTGATCTTGGGCACTCGATAGTCCACCTTAATTTAAACTACATTTAAGCACACCCTTTTAAATTATACACAATCAGCAGAAACACACAAAAAACAAACTGAAACCAAAAAATAAAAAAAAAATAAAAAAAAAACATTCAACCATGCAACACAATTTCAAAATGTCTGTCCAATTCATGGTCTGTCCACTTTGTCCATAATATCTGTCTTAAGAAAAACAAACATTCAGCAACTCAAAGCATTGAAACCCTTGGGAGTTTCTTTTTTTTTTACAAAAATAAAACCTACAAAAAACTGCGTGTGGAGTCAGACCAGGGGAAATAAGAAGAACAGTTTAATAAAAATAAAAAAAATTAAATAAAAAAATACAAAATGTTCGTGTCGATTAAAGTGCTCTGATTAAAGCCATGAAAAGTTGATCTTCATTTTACCACAATGTCCAATATGTGTTTCTGCCAGTTTGTATTGCCAAAGTCAATCACATTCTTTAGGTACAACGAAGAAACGGTTTTTATATTTGTTTTTCCCACTGAACTATAAGAAACTCTGAAATATAACTAAATCGTTAACGCAGTGAAAATAAAACGCATTGGCAGCAGTGCCAAAGAACTTGAATACGCTTCGCTTATAAAAGCACAGGCTGGTGCGAATGTGTGGAGAGCTGCAAAACAAAGGTTCATTGCAATTTGTGTTACACTTGATCTTAAAGGTCAAATTGTAGTGTTTATTTTATGTTTTCTGAAAATAAAATACAAACTACTCGTATATAAAAGGAGAAGTAAAAAAGTTTGAAAACGCGCTTGCCCTGAACTTTAAAACAATGAGGATGGGAAAGCTTTTGTTTTTGTGTAAAATTTAAATCGATTTTAGAATGCTCTACAATATTAATATAAATTTCAGTATAACAAGCGATTTAACTCCAATAAAGTTAAAAAAAAACTTTCGGAATTTAGATTGTTGTTCCCCCAAAAGGAGCTCCAATATTCAGTTTTTCAGATCAGGATGAATTAGCCTTATGTAGTGCGTGATAAAGTGTTTTTTTTTTAGGGTTCCGTACGTCAAAATGTTAAGGAACCCTATTGTTTTCGCTACGCTGTCCGTCTGTCTGTCTAGCAGTCTGTCTGTCTGCCACAGGCTGTTTTCGCGGGCATCGTAAGAGCCACGGAGCTGAAATTTTCACAGAACATGTACAAATTTGGCCGCTACAACTATTAATATATGACAGTTAGAAATTAAAGGATGTTCTAAATCGAGCAACGAAAAATGTTGAAATATTAATGTATTATACAGACAGTTATATATAGACACTTTTAATTTTCAAAATTAATGTTAATTGGCATAGTCTGTAGAATAGACCACACCAATGAATACCGATATTTAAAACAATAAAAATTAAAGGGTGCTCTATCAGTTAATGCAATTTTGACTATGTAATTTAAACAATTTGCTGTATCTTGGAAACCGCAAGAGGTAAAATCTTGAAATTTCAAAAAACGCTAGAATTAAAAAATTTGAAAATTAAAAAAAATGTCAAAACGAAAAATCGCAAAAATGGAAAAAGGAAAAAAGCACCAAAATAAAAAATCGCTAAAACGGTAAAAATCAGCAAAACTAAAATGATTGCCAAAAAACTAAAAAACGAAAAACCGAAAAAGTCGTCCAAACGAAAAAAGCACTAAAAGCGAAAAAATCGCTAAAAATAAAAATATCGTCAAAAAACTAAAAAAAATCGTCAAAAATGGAAAAAAAAAATTACTAAAAAGCGCCAGACCAAACAAAAAAGCGCCAAAACCGAAAAAGTCGCCAAAACGAAAAAAGTGTCAACACCAAAAAAAAAATCCATAAAACTAAAAAAAAACAACAAAACCGAAAAAAGCGCCAAAACTAAAAAACAATCGCTACAACCAAAAAAATCTCAAAAAACCGAAAAAAGGGCCAAAACGGAAAAAAGCGCCAAAACCAAAAATTAATAAATCGCTAAGTTTAAAAACATCGTCAAAAAGAGAAAAAAAGTTAAAACAAAAAAATAAGCCAAAACCAAAAAATCGCCAAAACTAAAAAAATCGGCAAAAAACAAAAAAAAAATACGAAAAACGAAAAATCGCAAAACAAAAAAAACAAAAATCACCAAAATTAAAAAAGAAAGCGCCAAAACAAAAAAAAATCGCTAAATAAAAAAAAAATAAAAAATCAAAAACTAAAATTAAACGAAAAAATTGCCAAAATGAAAAAAGGGCAAAAACGAAAAGGGATTTATGTGTATTCATACGGAACCCTTCGTGTGTGGACTGCAGTTGCACTTTACTTAATTTATTTAGGCTTTTCAAAATCGAGTATTTTTTTATTAACTAAGGTTTCTTATGACAACCTACATAAAATTCTAGAGAGCTATAATGTCAACGGCTTTCACTGAACTAATGCAGATGATCGGCAATTATTTTTATTCCTGGTGACTTTTTTAAAATTTTTTGGATATGTGTCTTTTGTTTTAAGCGCTAGCAAAATTTTTCTTTAACGGACATATTTTATCATTTATTAATGTCTATATGCATTTATTGGTGCTTTACTAAGTCAGCCATACTTGTGAAAAGTTTCAAACGTCTTATCTTATGCACAGACTTTCAAAAACACTTTTAGAATTTACAAATAATTTTTATAAAATCACACGCACTTCTCCTAACTTCTCAATACAGTGTATTTGTTGATATAACGACGAATGCATTCTACAGGAGTTAATTGAGGCTTTAGCTTCCTTCCTTTCTAACACAAGTCTGCAGGTTTCAACACTAATCCATTGTGCGATGTACTTTGGCATAGAACAGTATCAATCGCGGCCACTACATTCCAAAAACAACTAATACAACAGCACACTAATGCATATCAGAAAAATGTATGATATTGGTGCTGATTTGCCTGGTACTGGGATCGAACCCGGCATCATTGCTAACTAGTTCAGCCAACAGAACCTTCAGTTTAAGTTTACAGTCTAAGGCAGTTAAATTGAAATCTTTCAATTTCATTTGGAAGACCTTTGCTTCTATCTGGCTGTTCCATGTTAGGTAATGATCAAAGTAAATACCAAGATATTTAATGCCGAAGTGGTGCGGTTAATTCAGGTTAATAACACTATACAACAATATCGAACATTTTTCAAAATTACGGACTTCTGTAAACTGATTCTGGTAGAGGAGACAAAAAAAAAACAATATACGTGAGTCGGCGTCTGAGGTGTATGGTTTGTTTGTTAAGCAGCTTTGTAGAAATTATTGTGGAACATTTTAACCCTCTAGCTCTTCATATAATTGGTCTTTTTTGTATAATTCTTTGAAAAGGGGCAAAAAACTTCCCATCAGCGGTGACATACCGGGAAAACATCTTCTACAAAAATGTTCTTCGTGGTCTTGTATATAAAAAAAAGCTAAACACATCTTACACCTTAAACGTAAGGCTTACAAGATTTTCTATGCCGAGTACGAAATTAAACCTTAAACACATTTAAAGTTTTGAATGATTTCTTACGTCCGAGTTAAGTCTGCAGCTTGGATTAATTTAAAGACCTATAGTAGAATTTTATGACAAATATTTTTGTAAAATATTTCAGGCCGCTATATCACCGCTGAAAAAGAGTGTTGTGCCCATTTTTTCAGAAATGTACAAAAAGACCCATAAATCAAAGATTTAAAGGCTTACAAAGCTAAAAAAAATGTTTCTTGTGGCATTTTACATAAAAGCGGAGCACATATTATACCTTAAACCTTAAACTTACAAACAATTTCCTATGCCGAGTACTAATTGTAAATAAGTATGAAGTTAACCCTTAAACATAATTTTAGTTTTCATTGATTTCTGGTATACATGCTGAATATGGAGCTTGGTATTCTTAAGGACCCATAGTAAGATTTTATGGCCAACATTTTTGTAGAACATTTTACCCTGAACTCCCCCTTTTTAGGGATGTTTTTTGCAATTTGTTAGAAAAGAGCCAAAAATGACCGCTATGTGGGGGAGTCAGAGGGTTAATATATTCCACAAAAATATTCGCCCTAATATTTTCTGACAAAGTGGCTGATCATACCCTACACCTCAGATGTAAAGAGCACATATTTCCATATACCGATATGCTGCACGATCAGGCCAAAATGGGAAAATTTAACAAGTCAGAAGAAGTGTACCAAACTTTCGTTTTCACTCTAAATTTAATTTGAAAGATTTCTCTTCCTATTGGAAGCATTATACATGTATATAAAAACTCCTTAAAAATCTGGTTCATATTTGTTTTAAAAATTATACACACTTATTACAACTTGTTTATTTTAACTTGCAGTTCAGTTCAAATTTCTCATCACTTTGTTCTGGGCCTTCCATTACGTCTTTGATTTTTTTAAAAGGTTTAATTTTTATCAGTTATTAATAATCAATATCATAATTTCTGTTACATAAATGTTTTCAATTATAATTTATACCATGATATTTGTTTTAAATTTCACAACATTTAATTTCATGTTAATTTTTCCCCCCTTTTGCTTTCGTTGTCTGCCATCATTTTAAAGAATTGTGTAGCATTTATTTGACATAAAATATTAAATTATGGCATTTATCAATATCATCCAATCAAAGTGCAATTCAATACCTTTAAACTTTTTTTCTCTTACATTTTCTTTTTGATTTCTTAAATGTTTTAGTGTTTTGTCTTTAATATTTTATTTCATTTAAAATAGCCACCCGTTGGGTTTTGATTATCTGTTAAAGCAACAAAGTCTGTTTGAGTTAAAAGTATTCTTTGGCACAAGTTTTTGTTTTTTTTTTCTTTAAATTTTATTATAAAGCATTCGGTCTGTCAGTCAGTTGGAGTTTGTAAACTGTTGTGGAATTTAAAATAAAATGAAATTATCATTTATAAGAAATGTTGATGAGTATTTATGAGTAAACATATTGACTTTAATTGTTACTGAATTTAGTTCAAATATTGTTTGTTTTCTTTTGAAATAAATACATTTTTTGGAATTGTTTTGGAAAGCTATTTTTTTGCATAGGAAATCTTATGTTTAAGGTATAACATGTGTTTAGCTTTTTTATGTAAAAGATGAACATTTATGTAAAATATTAAGATCGCTATATCGCCGCTGAAGAGCAAATTTTTGCCCCTTATTGAAGAAGGCGGAAAAAGGTCCATACAGCGCAGTTCTACAAACAATTTTAGCGTGGTGTTTTACATAAAAGTACGACATATATCTTATAACTTATACGTTAAGCCCACAATATATCCTATACCGAGTCAGTTTAACTATGTGCAAAATAGACGTAAATATTTTTATGGTGACCTCTAACAGAATAAGACGCTAGCACGGTAGTTTGTAAAAAACTGATTTTGTGGCACCGTTTAAATATTCGCAATTTTCGCACAAATCAGGTGACGTCACTTTATTAAGAATAAGATAAATTTTTATGCATCGATTTTCCTGAAATGAAGCTTATTTTATTTGTAGTGTATGTGACCTTACGATGAATTAATAAAAAATTTTAAGTTCTTGCCATATAAGATTTCTAATAAATTTCGAAAAATTTTAAATTTTTTCGATTTTACCTCAAGAAATATATTTTTCATCACTGCGTTCTGAATATTTCTAAAATCGTTGATTATATAAGAAAAGAACGCACGGTGTTGTACGACACCGAGTAGGAACGTGTAGTTCTTTACGTCCTCCACTGGTTTTGGAGCCGGGGTAACTGCAGGGGTCACCACTGGAAAAAGCATTTTGCGCCCTAAAAATAGCAACATTAGCCGCAGCAATAAGTTTCTTCAAGACTGCAAGATGCAGTCTATCTACTGCATCAGCTGGGAACAATTCGTTCAATGACTCCTTTCAACTTTTAATGAATTGACCAGAATCATTAACTCCACTAATATTAGCGGCAAAGGTTTTCTTCTGGCACACCAACAAGGCCAGAAACAGCAATAAAAGTTAATACAGCAGTACCTCCAATAGCACCAGCATTCAAATGTGCACCAACAGCATGCTCGGCAGCAGCAGCAGCAGCTGGTCTTAAGTTATGTGCAGAAGGTTTTCAGATATTACAATATTGCCAGTAAAATGTGCTAAAAATTTCTTACAATCGTGTGAACTGACAATTTTTGACGGACAACATTGTCAGAAAAAGCATTCTCAGTTGATTTTAATACAATCTGCTGACAAGACAATTGTCACACATCTGACAATCGTGTGAACACATCGCTTTGCCATTGTTAGGTTATTGTCAGATAATTGTCAGAAATTTTTTAATTGTCAGATGTGCGAAGTTTCTGCATATGACAATGGCATAATTGTCAGAGACTTCTTACTATTGGCAGCACTGCCCACATTTTTTTATGGAAAAGGGAAACTAATAGAAACTATGCAGCTAAAACAGTTGGAATTGCCTCTTTATGTTTAATACTAATTTATATTTTCACTTATTTCAAAGTTAAAACAAGCACAGATGATAAATAATTAATAATTTCTGTTAAATGATTTGAGTCTGGCAACGCCAAACAAATGATCTGACAATTGTTGCATCTGACAATCGTGAGAACTGCCAGTTTTTTACTGACAATATCAGATAAATTTATTGTTAGACAATTGTCGGGAAATTTTGATACAACCGTGTGAAGTAACAATATACCTCGCGCTGACAATTTTTTATTACCACCACATTGCCAGATCGGACAATATTGTAAGATCTGACAGCCGCCTGTACGGGGGCTTTAGACGCCAATGGCGTCTAAGACAATTTCAGCAAGCGTCAGCACCTAAACCAACTATCAGTTGGCAGATGATACTTGTAAGATGATGATGATACTTATAAGATGAAGATGATACTTATCAGATGAAGATGAAGATACTTATAAGATGAAGACACTTATAAGATGAAGATACTTATAAAGTGAAGATCATACTTATAAGATGATACTTATAAGATGATACTTATCGCCAATAGTTAGCAGAGACACTTCTACGAACTACTTAGCCAAGTCGCAAACCAATCAACAAACACATAAACCATATTGGAGATTACCAAAAACTAGACTGAAAATCATCAAAATCCCAGGAGTTGTCCGCTACTTCTCCGGAAGATTACGCCGACACTGAAAAATCTAACAAATCCGCGGGGTAAATACCACTATGTTATATTGTGATATGTCAAAAAATTTCATCTTATTTACAAGAATTGGCATAATTAGCAGAGACAGCTTCAGCTAGCACCGACACAAACCACTCAGCAAATCTACAAACCATTTAGCAAAGGCACAAACCGCATAGTAGATTTCCAAAAACTAAGCCAAAAATCCCTAAAATCGTAGAAGTTCCCCGACACTTCCACGGAAAATTAAGGCAACTCTGAAAATCTGAACAATCCGCAGCGGCAACACCCTTATGCTATGTAGTTATCGCCAGTATTTGTGACCAGTATTCCCGGCCTGTATTTTTTCATTTTCAAAAAGTTTTGGTTTTACCCCAAGAATTAAATTTTGTAATTCAAAGTAGGGATGGGTAAAAACTATCGATATATCGATATTTTCTTAAAAATATATCGATATATATCGTCGATATTTTATCGATATTTTGTATCAATATTTTTTTCCAAATATATTGACAGTATCAAATTCGATATTTTTTGCTTTGGTTTTGTTTTTTGTGCAATTTTTAAAAACAATTTCAGCACAGTCCTCATCAAATAGAATATAACTAACAAAATCTCTTGTTTTATTTATAATCTTCTGGGTTCGAAAAATTATCATTATTTGAGTGTAATTTCGTTGATCTATGTTCCATGAAATATTGGTGGAACAGTAAGGAAATTGGAAATTAAATCTTTCCAGTTTAATTATTTATAAGAAAGGTACTTTTTTGTTTTATTAAAAAAAAAGATTGGGGACTACGTATGAATTAGCATTGTTGAAAAATATCGATATTTTTTATTCGATATATATCGATGCCGATCGATATTTAAAAATATATCGATATATATATATATATATATATATATATATATATATATATATATATATATATATATATATATATATATATATATATATATATATATATATATATATATATATATATATATATATATATATATATATATATATATATATATATATATATATATATATAAATCGATTTATTTTTTTCACTTGCCCATTCCTACTCAACACCACTATGTTATGTTGTGACGTCAAAAATGTTCATCTCATTTACAAGAATTGGCATAACTAGCAGAGACAATTTCAGCTAGCACTGCCACGAACTACTTAGTAAAGCTACAAAACACTTAGCAAGGACACAAACCATATTGAAGATTTCCGAAAATTCCCAAAATTGTTGGAGTTATCCGGCACTTCCACGGAAAATTACGGCAACACTGAAAATCTAAAAAATCCGCAGCGGCCGCACCATTATGCTATGTAGTTATCACCAGTATTTGTGACCAGTATTCCTGGCCAGCATTCTTTCATTTTCAAAAAGTTCTTGTTTTACCCCCAAGCATTGATTTTTGTAATTCAAAGCATTGATGTGCATGGCGCGCCATAAAGAACTTACGTTAGAAAAAGATATTCTAGCGGCTTAAAATTTGTTTAAAGTTCTTTAGTTGTTTTGATAATAAAATTGGACTACTACTTCTTAAGTTATGATAAAAATCGGTAGAGCAGCCTATTAAAAATTACTTTTTTTCCCCCTAAAAATTATTTTTTTCCCCAAAGATAATTTTATTTATTGGGAATAAAATCAATATTTATGTGGCGATTTTCATGAAATAAAACTCTTTAGCATTTTTTTGCTGCCAAAAATTCTTAATGGATTATAAAGCAGTTGAAAAAATGTTATGTTTTTCATTAGATTTTGCTTAAAATATTTATTACTTAAAAACAATTTTAAATAACTTGTTAGTTCAACTAATTAAAAAACATTAAAACTAAACAAAAACATCAAGTATTATTATTTTGCTACCAGTTTTAGCTTTCAGAGTTTATTTGTCATGAATTTTTATTATGCAGCTGAACTGTTCAGCTTAAAATGTATGATTTGTATTTGTTTCATTTCTTTTTTTTTGCAGCTATTAAACCGTAAGACCTCACAAAGTGTTTTTTTTGTGGCAAACCTGGTAATTAATTTGTGGCTACAATGTTTCTGTTTTTTTATTAATAATTTTATTACATTTCTTAACTCTATGATATCAGTTCCATGCTATTTTTAATGTAAAAAGATAATCAACTGATTTGTAATTTCTTTTCTATGTTTGTTGCCTGAAATGCTAACTAATTTTCTTAAAGGTTTTCTTAACAAGGCCACTATGATGTTTATCACATTTTACATGACATAAAAGATATTTCATGATCACACTCATTTTGGGATTTTAAAAGATGCTCTAAGATATTTCACTAACCTGCTGTGTGGTAGAGCAATTACACATGTCTAAACCCTTATTTAAAAAGAAAATTATATTTGAATTACAGATGTTTTTTAGTTTTATTCTCATATTTTAATGGTAAAAAAAACTAAACATTTGATAAGTGATATAGTTTAATTTTTAATCTTGAAATGGAAAAATAATCTAAAAAATTCTCAAGATAAAGATCAGTTTTTTTTTACAAATGTCAGGTTAGTTTTTATGTTAACAGGAATAAAAAGAACGAACACCTTGTTAGTATTTGAATTCTTAGGAAATATCCCAATAATTTTTAATTGGCTATTAATTAATAAACTAGGTTTCATTCTAAACTCTGGTCTTATTACTACGAAAAAAGGGTTTAGTCTATTAAATATTGATTTTTTTTATATTCTTGGAATATAAAAAAATATAATTTTTACTCTATTCGTTGTCATTTTGCTGGCTTTATTTTCTTCAAACCAATATTTATCTAAATCATATAACTCAACCTGTTTGCCAAACCATTTAATGCATTTGACAATTAAAAAGCTACTTCAGCAGCTCTCAAGTGTTTAACTTTGCTGTGAAACCGTTTTTCATTCATCGTCATCAGCATGCTCATCATTATCAACGTTTTGCTCACACAGATGTTAAAATTTTATCTTTTAACTAGACTCTTTTAGATTCGTTTCTTTTTATATGTACATACATACACACATACAGCCATGCATACATATATACGTATGTATATAGAAAAGTACCACCAAGAAGCTTCACGATGTCACTGTCAATGTCACTTATACAGCAAACACTCCTAAACTTAAAATCAGCCAAAACCAAGACCAACAACAGCAACTTAATGATAATAAATGCAGCAAAAAGAAAATGCAAAAAGTATTTTCTTTAAAGCATATTTACTGCATATCATCATGCTAAGAAAAGCAGTTGCACTACTTGCATACTTCATGGCATCAGTGCTGCATGATGATCATGTGTAATATGTACATAGAAATAGTAATAGTAGCATACAAGCGCTAACAGTGGAACACATTTTTAAAGACACAGGAAATTAATTTTAAGCAACAAAATTGTAAGGAAATTTTTAAAGAAAGTTTTTTAAACTCTACAAAAATAAATTAACAAATTAAGGCTATCGCGCAATTTATTTTTTTTATGGCAACCGATAATATATGATCATCTACAAAATAACCCTTATTCCGTAACTATTGTCGACGTCACGTCAAGACAATACCATAAAATTGGTACATTTCTACTTGTCAGCGACAACAATTTGCTATTACTAACAGCCAATTAATATTCTCTAAGGTATAGAAAATGGGAACAGACTGTTAATAGTAGTAAATTTTTGTCAGCAGCGAGTAGACAAGTGTCAATTTGTTGGTATTGTCTTGACCTGACGTCGACAAAGAGTTACGGAATAAAGGGAAATATTTTAAAATTTTATACCGACGAGAGATGCTTTTATAAATTTATAGCAAAAAAAAATTCAGACGTAAGTAGCCTTTTTAACTCCCGACCAAAAAAGAGGTGTGTTATAAATTTGTAGTGTGCATCTGAGCGTCTGTGTATCTGTGCGTCTGTGTATCTGTGCGTCTGTGTATCTATGCGTCTGTGTTTCTGTGTGCCTGTGTATCTGTGTATCTGACTGTTCTCTCGTAGAGCCTAAGCCGCTGCACCAATCTTTATTTAATTTTGTTTGTTTCGAAGGTGACTTAATCGAGAGTGTTGTTAACTATGTGTTAAAAAATCGGTCCAGCCGTTAAGAAGTTATCACCTCTTATAGCTGCATCCTGTTTAATCTGTTTACCTGTGGCACCGTAGCTCCAAAACGGCTACATCGATTTTAATTTAGTTTTTTTTTTGGTTGAGAGGTGATTGATCTAAAATATTCTAGTCTATATTTGAAAAAAAATCGGTCCAACCGATTTTAATATTATCATCCATTATCTTCAGGAGTTTTTAAAACTTTTATTTTAATTTTATTAGTATATTTTTTATATATTTGCAACGAAGCTCCTTATGGCACGTTGTACATATGACATGCAGCAAATAAATATTCTCTATGCTGGACGGTCAAAATATTTCTTTTTGAATGACAAAATACGAGTAACAAATATGCGTTAAGAATACTAGTAAAAAACACACGTGTAACGAATACTGGTAAGAAATACGTGTAACGACAATTCATAATGAAGGCAACAGGCCGGTATGAGCGTTATATTTCCTAAAAACTCAGTCTTGCCGCTTTGGTATTTTCGCAGTTTTTAGTGTTGCCGTTGTTTTTTCGGGGAAGTTCTGTGATTTTGTGGACATTTTTCTCCTAGTTTTTGGGAATGCGGAAAACTTCTAAAGGTTTGGGAAGATTTTTGTCCTCGTTTTTTTTTTTGGGAATCTGGGGAACTTCTGGGATTTTTGGGAAATTTTTGTGCAATTTTCAGGGAATCATTCGACCAAGTATGTATCTTGGTTGGTGCCCTTGCTAAATAAAGGTGTCTTGGCTAAACACCAGCTGTCGAAGCAACATTCTTGAAAATTATCGCTTAAGTATCGCCTAAATATCTTCCAGGCGATAGTTTAGTTTTGTTGACTATCTTTTTTTTCATTTAGAGCTTGAAATTAGTATCTATGTTTACTTGGTATGACACAAAGCCAGGTAAAATTTTTATTTTTAAATTGTAACTTTTATTTTTGGTGAAGTCATAGTGCAGGGTCTGTCGGCAAGGCGGAGTGTGTTGAAAGGCGATAAAGATAAAAGAGCGTCTGACAGCAAATGAATGTCGACGGCCGTATGTTGTTGGCCGACGGTGGCCGACTGAAGGTGGCCTGCCAATGGCTTAAGACCGAAAGTGGTTGCCCGAAGTCACAACGTCAAAAGCAGCTGGGCGAACAGTCACGGTGTTTCCCATTGGAAAAAAAGTTAATATATCTGTATCTTTGAAGTTTGCAATCCGATTACAAAACGATGTATGTACAAATCATAGAGCAGGACCAAAGCTTTCAGAATATTGTACTTTGTATCACCCTGTTGTAATACACGTAGAGCTACAGGGTGTCAAAATTCTTTTACTTTTTACAAATTATATGGAATTTAAATAAATTTAAACTTGGTGTAAAGTTTATTAATACATAAAAAAAATTTGTTTTTTTATTACAATATAAATTTTCAAACATATTTGGCTTTGAATTTTAAAATTTTGGTTTTTGGCCTCTTATTTTCAATTTCGCCAATATCTCTGATAATAGCTGTGTCAAAATTTCAATAAAATATTTTATGATTTTTAACACAATCCTTGATAATAAGCAGAAAAGCTGTGATATTGCAACTCATGCAGGTGTTAGAAAAAATCAAATTCAAGACTTTGAAATAAGGGTATGAAATGGCTAAATGGTAAAACTAGAGCTTAATTATGAAAAGTTTTTCTCAAAAAATTTTAAAAACTAACATTTTTTATTATCAATATTTTAAAAGAATAGTATTTAAAAATTACTGCGTTTGAAATTTCAAATTTATTAAAGCATGAGCGCTACATCCAGCATTGGACGAAAATTGTGAATTTTTCTACGAAATTCTGAATTAGTTTTTGAAATTTCTCTACAGTTAATATGGCTTTTATTTGGCCCGCTCTAGAGTGTAGCCAGTAGATCAAATTTCCTAAATTGGTCAAGCTTTCAGAAGCATTTCATTTACCTGCATGAAAACTGTACTAAATTTCATTTTTAGGGTTCCGTAAACCAAAAGTGTAAAGGAATCCTATTGTTTTCGATACGCTGTCCTTCTGTGTGACTGTCTGTCTATCTGCCACAGACTGTTTTCTCGGGACCCGTAAGAGATAAGAACCTGAATTTTTCACAGAATATGTAAAACTTTGGCGAGCAACGAAACATGTTGAAATTGACTATTTATTAAAAAGCACAGTAAGAACCTTTATGAAATTTATTTGACATATTGTCATAATTTTATTTTAAATGAAATTTATATGCTGGCGTTTAAGCATTGTCTATATGCAGCACAGTAAGAATGTTTAAAACATTTTAACGATATAGTAAACGGCAATTGTTTGTGAATTTTTAGTTCCAAAAAATAAATTTGAAGAAAATTCGGATTTTTTAGAGCAAAAGTCTGTTACATATGAGTAGTATGATGGCCTACACATATAGGGGGAAGGCCAAAGACAACATCAACTTCGTTCCAATGCAGTGTCCCATGATACAGTGCGATCTTTTCCTTTTTTACTTTTAAAAATCTCTGTATGCTTTCTTTTTTGTTTCCCTGTAAGATTTCTTTTTTACCAATATGATCTTGCACTTGCTTAGTTAATCGTAAAGAGCAACTTATGCCAGCAATGTTATAGAACAGGCAAACTTCGGGTTGCCAATGATCCATTACTCCAAAAATAAAAGCAAACATATCCACACATACTCTAAAAAATGCATACACACACATACATACTCATACTACAAAAAAACATTTCATACATTTCCATTTTATACTCATGGCTAGCAGCTGATGACAAAAAAGATGATGATGATGATGATGATGCATTCACCAAACATCCATATATTACAGACGAAATGTTATTTCTTGCAGTTGGCAGTTTTGGTAGCATCTTTAAGCGTTTTTGTTGTTTCTTTTTGTATTCGTAAACTATATAAGCACTCATTGAATTGACATTTAGTGAATACAAGTATTACTGAAGCATCATAACAGCACGTTGGCACGTTTTTGTGCCAGAAAATCAGAAAACAGAAACTAAAGCATGCAAAAATTTTATACTTCCTTCCAAATACTTATTTTGGAGTTCATTTATATATGATTTTTTTTTTGTTATAAAATTTTAAGTACACACATATGGTTTATATAAATTTTTAGTATAAAAAGCATCTTTATTTCAGTGTTTTTTTTTATTAAATATGGGTGAATTATACAAAGAAAGGAAAATATTTTTTTTTAACATAAAATAAACGTGATTGAGTTTAGTATCATAAAAGTTTAACTTAAGTTGAAGTTTTTAGTGCTGCTGACAAAATGTTTATCTTTTCAAGCAAAATTATGTTATATTAATAAAAAAAAGCATTTATTTCAATAATGAATTTTATAATTTATCAATTATGTTACTTTAAAATAATCATTTCAATTATCTAAGTATTCTATTTTATTGGAATTTTTCATATTATAACATATAATTTTCCTTTATTTATGGTTTTATTATTTGCCATTATTCCCAACCCTGATTGGTTCTGTAGAAACACATTTAAATGCTCTTTTTATAATCAACATGCATTCCAATTTTATTATTGATATTTTTTCAAGAAATCTATGAATCATAGACCATTTAATACCGAAGAAAACGTGTTAACATTTCTTTCCTCAAACGTCAAGCTTATTTTTTATTATTTTATTTCTTTGTATTTTTGATTTTTTTTTGCCACCGACAACCGAGCCCATTGACCATATTTTTTTAGTTATGCTAAGGCTTATTTGCTAAAATATTTAATATTAAGCAAAAAGATACATTTACTTTAAATGAAGAAGCAATACTATTACAGCCTTTAAAATAATTACATGATGCGCTGCAAAGTGATAAGGTCGTCCGAAATAAATTATGTTTTTGCTGAAGATCAAATAATCTGTTCGATAAAATTAATTTTTTTAATAGAATGAATTTACAATATTAATAAAGGTATCGACGGTACTGAAACAGAGATTTTTAGCTTCCGTGCTTTATAGACTTTAGCAGCTCTTGAGAGCTTGATACTATAGGCACCCCACTACATATAATCGGGATGCGGACTTGTGGCTCTACTTAGCAGATGCCGGTAATTTGCATTTTGGGGTTTTGGTTTCTCTTTACCGCCTAATACCTTAATGTTGCAACCAGTAGCTTGCATATTAGTCTGCTATAGTGCTTGCACCGACCCAACCTGAATACCAGGATCATTCGACTCACTCTGACCTGAGCTTGGCTACAGATGACTACGATCTCCCAATATTATATTTCCCTAAAGGTGATATAAAGGACTCTGCTTGCTTGTGATTGAATATTTCAAAGCTTTGCATTTCATAATTATTGCTAAGTAAGGAACTTACGCTTTGGGGACACCAAATGTTTGGGAAAAATCCGGTAGGATCCAGCGAACGTATTTTGGTGGAATGATTATTTGTAGTGAAAAGTAAAGGATTCCAAACAGCGCTCCTTCAAGAACTAACAGACGCTTCAGACACTGAGATGTATAGAACTTAGTTCGCACACGGCATGAGCCCATTTGCAACCTCACGTACGGTCTGCATGGATCATATCACTCAATGAGCAGATGACTACAAGGGTGATCGTAATATATAAAAGTTGGATTTACTTAAGTCTCATACCCCAAATCGATGGGTATTTCTTCTTTATCAGCTCTAGTTTTCGAGATATACAAAATTTAAGGCACTTGCACAACATATGTTTTACATAACTGAAGAGCTGTTTGTCCAATTCCGTATAAAAGAAAAACCAAATTCGATGCCAAAATTATCTTTAATCCGAGCAAAAAGAGATAAAGGAAAAAAGTGAATATCAATAACTGTCAAATGAAATACAGCTCTAAGAGTGACAGTATGAACTGATTAAAGTTAAATGACATATAATTTCACTACTCGACACTGAAATATAAACTGACACTTATTTGCTATTTTTCTATATATTTAGAATTTCAACAACGAAATGATCAAATATTTTCACTGATTCATAATCTGCAAAAAATTTCCTGTCACTGGAGTTTTACTTTGGTTATATTTCGTGTCAGGATCATTGAGTTTCATTGCAAGGAAGTTAGAAATGTCCTTTTTTGGGTTCCTTTAGTTTTGGCCCTATAACTTTTATATTCGCAAAGAACTTTTTCAATTGTTATATGACAAAAAAAAACTAGATATACTAACAATCATATTGTCGGCAAAAAAGGTTTATATACATCAGGTAGTTCATGAGATATAACAAAAACAATTTCAATTTGTATTTTTTTTATTATTATTATTTTTTTGCAATGCTATATCACAAAGTATTGGTAATATTTTAAAAAATTAACTAAAAGTAGAAATATTTTTATAAATATTGTATAAGTATTTATCTGCGAAACACAAAAATTCCAATTAAGCTTAAAACTAAGAACTGCTTTAAAAAAATATGCATTAAAAATACACACTGAAACAAACTTTTCATCATGTCCGTATGATTGGCCACATTTTTGAACATAATTAACCAAATTTACATGCATTTGGCAACATTTGGAAGCATCAGAATCCATTTGAAACTGTTTTACTGACTTGGAATGATTGACTTGTTATAACTGAGTTGTAATAACTGACTTGAAATAACTGACTTGAAATAACTGACTTGGAATAACTGACTTGGAATAATTGACTTGGCATAACTGACTTGGAATAACTGACTTAGAATAACTGACTTGAAATAACTGACTTGGAATGACTGACTTGGAAATAACTGACTTGAAATAACTGACTTAGAATAACTGACTTGAAATAACTGACTTGGAATAACTGACTTGAAATAACTGACTTGGAATAACTGACTTGAAATAACTGACTTGGAATAACTGACTTGAAATAACTGACTTGGAATAACTGACTTGAAATAACTGACTTGGAATAACTGACTTGAAATAACTGACTTGGAATGACTGACTTGGAAACAACTGACATAGAATAACTGACTTGAAATAACTGACTTTGAATAACTGACTTCGAATAACTGACTTGAAATAACTGACTTGGAATAACTGACCTGTAATAACTGACTTAAAATAACTGATTTGGCATAACTCACTTGGAATAACTTACGTGGAATAACTGACTTGGAATGACTAACTTGGAATAACTGACTTGAAATAACACTTGTACTTGAAATAACTGATTTGGAATATCTAACTTGGAATGACTGACTTAGGATAACAGACTTGGAATGACTGACTTGGAATAACTGACTTGGAATGACTGACTTGGAATAACTGACTTGGAATGACTGATTTGAAATTACTTCCAAGTCATCAATCATCAGTCATCAATCATCAGTCATCGACCATCAGTGGAATTTTGTGTCTACCTTAGTTAAATTCGGATATATAAGGTTACTGAACTGACCCGTTTTTGGCCCCTTAGCATTTAAATAATTGAAAAATAAAATTTTTAGTTAAATATTGTTGAAAACATTTTCAAACGGTTTCTGATGCTTTTAAATGGAACTGTTTTGAACAGTATCAGTACTCGACACTGAAAAATTAACTAACTCTTCATTATACCCATACGATTTGCCATAACAAACAATATAAAACTGCATCATTAACATTTTTACACCATGGCACAATTAGTAGTAATAAAAAAAATTTACTGCCTAGCTCACGATGTCGACAAGTCGAGTTCTTTCTCATATTTATATTGAAAACAAAAACAAATTAAATTTTTTTATTATTGTTCTCACTATAAATATGAGAACGAACTCGACTTGTCAACATCGTGAGCCAGACAGTTAATTTAATTGAAAAACTATATTAAAACCAAACTCTAGCCAAAATAATTAAATGTCTTTGGATTTTATTATAAGTCTTAGAACACAGTAAATTTCTAAAGTCAGCTGGAATCCCAGAAATCAATAAAAACTTAAAATGTGGTTGAGGGTTAATTTCGTATTTATTCTCAATTGGTGTTTAATGATTTCTTGGGATTTTTGGAAAAAATGGAACGAGGATGCAAACCAACATTTTCAAATACCAAAAGAATTTTTAAAATCGGCCCATAAATGCAGGCAGGAGGATCTTGTTTGGGTTTTCCACTTTTCAAATAATTCCCCAAAAATTTGTAGTCTAAATGCTGTAACGATCTTAGCGCGACTTGAACTTGCTGCTGTATATAATTTGAAAATTTTTTAAATCATATTGTGGTTGTGCCTGATCATGTTATGGGTGTTCTAGATCATATTTTGGTTGTATCTGATCGTTTTATGATTGTATCTGATCATATTATGTTCATATTTTCGGAAGTCTTGTTTAAAATTCTTCTATATAATAAAAGTAACTCTAACATTTTATCGCTTAGTGTACATAAAATTCATTGTAGTTGTATTTAGCAACAAGTGCTAAAATACTTTTATTATTTAAACGTGCAGATGGTGGTTCTGACTTTTAAGTAAAAAAAACAAGAAACTCAAAATACTTGTAATAGGCCGATTTCTGTAGTATTTATTATTATATATTTTCATATAAATTAGTATGTATAGTTGATCAAAGAAAAAAATATTTAGAATGAAAAGAATAGGAATAAAAAAGAAATAGCAAGAAACGTTATCGATTTCCTTTATTAGTTGGCCAAAGTATTCATAAAGTCTTATACATATGCCAACAGTTTTGCGCTTTATTTCACCATTTCACCATTCAGGCATTTATTTGCTGGCCTGCTGGTCATAACAAACTGATCAATATTCAGGGATGTTAATAATGACGTGTGCTTTAAATTAATTTGTGCCTTCTTTTGTTTTAAACCATAATTTTCTAAGAACTTTTGTAGCAGCAATACAAACGAGTGTAGTAGAGTTTAAGTATGAATGATTAAAGATTCTAAAATAGTTGCTGGACTTTTTGCGGGTTGGTGTAATGAATTTGAAGAGAACGCGAAAAAAATGATATTAAACGAAAAACAATACAGTTTGAACTCGTGCTAAAGGCGTGTCATTTGCGCGTTTCATTTTCCTCGTAGTTGGCTGTTTTAAAACAGCAATAATTTTGTAAGTCGAGTGAATAAAAATTGTTTGAAAACTTGTGCCAAGTGCAAATTCTTTTACACATTGGTCTTTTGGGTTTTTATGTTTTTATTCTGTTTGAGTTTTTATCGCTACTCGTATGTTTGTTTAAATTGTTAACATTTCTCTTCTAGGCATATGTACTCGTACGTTAATAAATAATAATTTTATATCTTTTTTTCAAATAATTTTTATGATTTTTGTACTTAAATTTATTTTTTTACTTTTTTAATATTGGAAGCATGCCAATATGCCGTTATATTAGGGTGTGTTACATTACGAATTAATGAAAAAAAAAGCTTAAAAGCGTGTTTAACAAAATACGTGAACTATAACTCCATTAAACCATCGTATTTAATAAAACATCATCAATAATTTATAAATGAAATAAATGCAAAAATATTTTTATATACTCGTATGTATGGGCAACAGTTTAATGGCACATCAGTATGATTTTTGATTAATAGAATTTCCTACACTTTCTGTTGTTTCAATATTTACTAAGAAAGAACATTTTTAAAGTGACGAACAGTGATGGCATTATGTATTGCAATCAACAAATCATACAATTATCAAATTTATGCCTTTATATGTCAGTATCGAGCTATACTACCTCAAATCAACCGATGCGTGGGTGGACCTCACTATTTTCGATTTTGATAAAACGTTGTGTGGATTTTTTTAACATATTAAAGTAGTGGACATCAAGTTTTGGATTCCTAATACGGGATTTAGATGAATTAGATGAATTTCCAAATTACATTACCTGATAGAATACCCTTTAATTTTTAGTTGCATGGTTTTTTAGTATTCGTTGCTGTTGCCTTTGGATTTTTTAACTAGCTGAGTTTTATTTATTTTTAACTTCTAGACTTTGCCTCTTACGGTTTCCAAGGTACAGCTAGTTTTGAAAATTACACATTCAGAATTACATTAATTGCTAGAATACTCTTTAATTTTTTTGATTTGATTTTAATTTCAGTATTTATCGGTGTAGTCGGTATAATAAATCACTAAGCTTGAAAATGTCAAGTTCTATATATCAAGTGTCCGCCTATTACATAAGGATTTCAACATGTTTTTCAGCGCCCATTAATATTTATACATTATTAGTTTTCATCAAGTATTTGTTAATGTTACAGCCAAAGTAAAACATTTTGTGAAAAAATTTCAAGTCCGCACCTCTTACGGTTATTGAGAAAGAAGCCTGTGGCAGACATACATATTGACGAATGGCCAGTTTACGGTACCGTAAAAATAGCAAAATTCTAAATTAACGTTTACCAAAATTGGACGATTGTTTCTCAAGTTGTAATGAAATCTGTGAAGCAGAATCTTCACAACTAAATTTTTTGGAAAAATCAGGTAATTTCACTATATTGTTAATAAAATCAATACTTATCAATCGATTTTTATGAAACAAAGCTTATTTTATTTTTATAATACGTAGCTTTATGATTACTTTAAAAAATAAAATATTTCCAATATTGCAAAAAAAATATTTTTCATAGTTGCGGTGTAAATAATTCGAAAACGGTTGTGTATAAATAAACTAATACTAAAACGGTTGAAAGGTAGTTTTATTAAAATTTTTTTAGTGTATTATTAAATAAAATTGGACTACCACTTCCCAAGTTATAATAAAATCAATGGAAAAATCTCAAAAAAAAAAAAATAAAAAATTTAAAAAACATATACAAAGAATTATAAATTTTACCAGTTTTTGTAGTAAGGGGATCATAACCCATTAAAAAAAAGTTAGCGGTTATTAAAGGCCATGCCAAAAGTTACATTTTGTTGCATAGTGTTATAAGAAAGAAATTATTTGGACTTAAATATCAATATAGTTCGAAAAAAAAATCACTCAATTTAGTGTTTCGTACAATTAAATTACAAAAAACTTACATGGAATATATTGTTTTAGTGAAAATAATTCAGTATAAAGCAAAAAAATACTGTCCGCAAACCTTTTCACCTACATATATTTTTGCTTAATCTTCTATAGTCTGTTGTTTTAATTAAGCCTTAGCTTTCACTATCTGCCTCACCTTTTTGAACTTGTATTTCAAATAAAATATCCGGCTAAAAAGTCCTACTTACTAAGCTGCATCTTTTAACACAAATATTTCTCTTTAAATTGAGATATTGACTATACGAAATTAATACAAATTCCTTAAACATTGTCACTCTTGTTAAGGTGAAAAAATTTTAAAAATTTATTGTTAATGTTTTTTCTTCTGCTAAAATGAACAAGTAGTACGGCAGGCACAGCATTTTAAAACACTAAAACTATTTGCAACTGCTTGTACGCAAATTTTTTCATGTTACGCTTACAATTTACACGGTCTCATAGGGGCAAAGTTTTGCTCACTTCTTGCCTCTGAACAATTGAAACTAAAGCGAAATGTTTATGTGTTTAATGTGTTTTCAAAATTTGTTTTTATATCATCTTGTATTTTTTGTTTTGTTTTAATTTCAGCCTGTTCGATTGCATTGATTGTTTTACATTTTACACCTGTTTTTGAACTTTGAAAACATTCAAAAACGATGTTTTAATTTAAGACTTTTGCGGACTTTATTTGCTTTTTTATTTGCTGCTTACATAGTTGTAGTGTTGGTTAAAACAAAAATGATAAAATCAGAACATAATGCGGACATACCACTTAT
Organism: Panzeria rudis; assembly: GCA_956483635.1. Lineage (NCBI taxonomy): Eukaryota > Metazoa > Arthropoda > Insecta > Diptera > Tachinidae > Panzeria > Panzeria rudis. The sequence goes on along the minus strand of OY101451.1, from coordinate 17,003,668 downwards.
GTTAAATATTGACATTAAAGCTTATGTTTAAACCAATAATGCTAAAGGAAATTGTAGTTAACATTAAACAGATTTTGTTACTGAATATTGCTTTTCTTTTGTATATGACAATTTTATTTAAGAAAAGATCCAAAAAGTCTTATATTTTAAATTGGTTTGATGTTAATTTGTTTATATGTATGTATATCAAGTATGGATAAAAGTTATTTGCTTAAGTCTTTTGTTTTACATCACAAGCTATTGTCAATATTGATGATTTAATTGACGTGTAAAACAAAATATATTTCATGATCTAATGATGAGAATTTTTATTGCATTACATTTGCTCCTAATATTTTTTCTTATATTACAAATTATTTATTGATGTTCTAACAAAAAACTAACACAATTTTACGGAAGTTAAATGTCGCTACTATTTCCCTTTCACTAATATTACCCATAAGACGATGACTATAAAAAATCATCTAATATTTAATAATAATTTCCCTAACTTCCTTTTAAGTAAGAATATGAAAAAAAGTAAAAAAACCCATATGGAAATGACAACAGGTTGTTTAACTTTCATGTATAAAAAAGGTAATAGTTCTATGATACAAAACATTAGATATTTATGGCCAGTAAAGATCATTGTTAAAAAAAATCGAAAACAAAACATATTGTCATTGTCTAATGCCAAGTTGGAAAAATTTATGAATGAAAAACTCATAAGGAAAAACTAAATAAAGAAAATAAAATCACAAATTTTTCTTTAAACAAAAACAGAATGTTAATGTATTTTTATATATTTATTACAAGAATATAAAATTGAATGCAGTAGCATATGTAAGACATATAAAAAAATATATGTTTTAAATAAAAAATACAAAAAATGGTAAAAGTAACTTAGAATACTAATTTTTCAAGCATTGCAGTTCAGTTTACAATATTGAGTCCATCATCATCATCCATCCACCTGAACGAATGAAATGTTTACGCACTTCTTGTCTACTCGCCTGTCTCTCACTGTCTTTTCTTCTGTTTTATTCTTTTTCTAGATTTTTTTTTTATTTTCATAGACACATGTTCGTTTGTATTTCTGCTTTTAATTTAAGTCTTAAAATTATATTTAAATCAAACCGGATGTTGTGACAACATTTGTTTAAAACATGATTTCTTTTCATTAAATACTTTATTTAAACTCTGGTTCATAATATATCTTTACTGGCCAACTAGCCAGCTACTTTAAAATTTTATACGAGGGCTATATTTAAATTATCAGAACCAACTACAAAAGTACAGAAGAAAAACTTTTCATATTTTGACAAATTTCTCAGATTCTGCGAAATTTTCCTTATAAACAATCTCTCAGATTCTGACAAATTTTCTTTATAGAAAATTTCTTAGATTCTGACAAATTTTTTTTATAGAAAATTTCTTAGATTCTGACAAATTTCCCAGATTCTGACATATTTTCTCTATAGAAAATTTCCCAGATTCTGACAAATTTTCTTTATAGAAAATTTCTCAGATTCTCTTTATTGAAAATTTCTCAGATTCTGAAAAATTTTTTATATTCTGCAAAATTTTCCTTATAAAAAATCTCTCAGATTCCGAAAAATTTTCTTTATAGAAAATTTCTCAGATTCTGACAAATTTTCTTTTAAGAAAATTTCTCAGATGCTGACAAAGTTTCTTTATAGAAAATTTCTCAGATTCTGCAAATTTTCTTTGTAGAAAATTTCTTAGATTCTGACCAATTTTCTTTATAGAAAATTTCTCAGAATCTGAAAAATTTTTTGTATAGAAAATTTTTTAGATTCTGACAAATATTCTTTATAGAAATTTTCTTTATAGAAAATTTTTCAGAATCAGTAAAGTTTTCTTAATTGAAAATTTCTTAGATTATGTAAAATTTTCTTTATAAACAATTTCCCAGATTCTGAAAAATTTTCTTTATAGACAATTTCCCAGATTCTGAAAAATATTCTTTATAGAAAATTCTTTATAGAAAATTCCTCATATTCTGACAAATTTTCTTTACAGAAAATTTCTAAGATTCTGGCTAATTTCTCAGATTCTGAGACATTTTCTTTACAGAAAATTTCTCAGATTCTGTAAAATTTTCTTTATATGTAGAAAATTTCTTAGATTCTGTAAAATTTCCTTTATAAAAAATTTCTTAGATTCAAAAAAATTTTCTTTATAGAAAATTTCTCTTATTCTAAAAAACTTTTTTATATAAAATTTTCTCAGATTCTCTAAAATTTTCTTTATAGAAAATTTCTCAGCTTCCTTTATAGAAAATTTCTCAGATTATGAAAAATTTTCTTAGATTCTGAAAACTTTTCATTAAAGAAAATTTCTTAGATTCTGTAAAATTTTCTTTAGAGACAATTTCCCAGATTCTGAAAAAATTTCTTTATAAAAAAATTTTCAAATTCTGGAAAATTTTTTCTTTAATGAAAAGTCCTTAGATTCTGACAAGTTTTCTTAATAGAAAATTTCTCAGTTTCTGGCAAATTTTCTTTATAAAAAGTTTTCCATATTCTGACAAATTTTCATTATAGAAAATTTCTCAGATTCTGACAAATTTTTATAGAAAATTTCGCATTTGATTTTCTTTATAGAAATTTATTTACAGAAAATTTCTATGATTCAAATTTTCGTGATAGAAAATTTCTCAGATTCTGGCAAAGTTTTTGTATAGAAAATTTCAATTTTCTTTAGAGAAAATTTCTCAGATTTTGACAAATTTTCTTTAGAGAAAATTTCTTAGATTCTGACAAATTTTTTGTTAAGAAACCAAATTTTCTGTACAGAATATTTCTCAGATTCTGTCAAATTTTGATTATAAAAAATTTCTTATATGCTGAAAAATAAATTGTTTTCAATTGTTTTTAGTGATCGACCTCCTATCTCGTTTTGGGTTTTATTAAATGTTACTATAATTTAATTTGAACATTTTAACAACTTACAACAACATAAATTATTTGTTATGATTTTTTATTAGTTATGAAAAAAACCAAAATCAGAAGTTGCTTAGAATTTGTGGTTTTTATCGATTCATTTAAAAATTCATATAATGTTTTTTTACAGCTCTTTTTGTCTGTCTAATAAGAGTTTTTGGTTGATCTGACGCCAGCTTTCCACTCGTGTTTTGTTTAAGTGAGTAAGGTGTTGTCATTTAGTGTGTATTTGTGTTGTTTTTTATTTTTAAAAATATTCAGATTTGCCTTTAGGCTTTGATATGGTTTGTTTTATTTGGTTTCATTATCATGCACTTTACGGGAAGTAGTGCAGCCAATTTGTAGTTAAGTATGCAAACTTTGTTACGGTTTGTGTCTGCGTTGTAGTGTTGTACTCGCTTGTCTCTCTGTTATATTTAGTGGTTTTTTTAGGGCACGCCACCGGCTATATTGAGATTTTTTATTGCTCACATTTAATTTAATTTGTCTTTTGTTTTTATTATCAAACGTTTGGTGATATTTTATTGTTAATATGTTTCAGTAAAAATTTTATTAACAAATAAAAAGTGATATGTATAAAAAAATTGATGTGTGTAAAAAAATGGAACTGCTTTTTTAGTTTTATTTCTTAAAATATTTTTGTTTATACATATTTTTATCTTTTTAACGGTGCAAAGTAATTATTTGTAATGTTAATAGAAATTAGAATAATAAAAAATATCTTTATTATTTTAAAGAACATACTCACTTATTAATAAATGGCTCAAAATTAGCATATCAAAAATTTTATGATTTTTTATTATTAAATATCTGAAAAATCAAAAGATTTAAGCAGCATGCCTATAATCTCTACTAACTTTTTTTTATTAAATCTTAATAGTTGCCACTTTTAATAGATTCTTATTTATGGAATTAATTAATGTTAATTTATTACGAACAAATAAAAAATTAATACTTTGTTACGAATACTAAACTGTTATAATGTAAAATAGTACAATGTACTATAAAGGGCATTCAATAAAAAAAAAAATACTTGTAGCAATCAATGAAAAGTTGCTTAAACAAAATAATAAAAAAAACGTGTTTAGGTAATAAAGAATTTTATTGTATTTAAAAAATAAAAAAATTTTAAATATCAGCGGATTATGAATTATTTAAGATCCCATCACACACAAGATAAGTGGTTTTCTATAATATGTCTCACCATTTATGAATTGAATGCATCTTAGTATGGGCAATTTTAATTATATGAGAAGAGTGTGGTATTCTCGAAACATCTGATGTCAGTACAACATTCCGTACAGCCAAATTTTTTCTTTGAATTTTCAACATGCTTTAGAATTTCTTTCTTAAATAAAAAATAATAATTTAATCGAAAGATTAAATTGAAAATGAATTTAAGCAAACTAATTAAATAACTTTGGAAAAAAACAATATAGGTAATGTAAAATTTTAGGCTCTTTGCTTTTCTATAATTAATTTTTTTTAATAATTCAGTTAAACTCTAGATATTCCCAAGAACTGACAGCAACGTCAAATGTGGAATTATCATAAATAAAGGAACACTTTTCAATGAGATAACAGTGCCATCAGCTTTAGTCATTAGGCCAATGACACTACTTGTGGCTTCACTGCTTACCAACGACTAGCAACCGATTCGATTTCTGGAACTTTATGTGAGATAAACCTGCGCATTTTAATTGCCGTTTTCATCACTTTAACAGTCCAATAATAATTAACTCAATGTTATACTAATGCAAATCAAAAAAAAATCATGATAATTTTGACCTGCCCTGAGCAGATATCGAGCTCACGTCCTTAGAACTAGTTCGCTTTATAGCAAACGCACTAAATAATTCAGCTAACAGCACTGTACTTTAAACAAATATCTTTTATTTGGAAAAAAAAAATATGCATGTACACGTGATGGCATAAGTGGCGCCCAGAATTTAATGTCGGATCAAAAAGTCACCAAAGGCAAAAATGAAGCCACAGGCAAGCCACTGGACAACGGTGTACAATGTTTCATGATCGGCCTACAAATGGCGAAGCAATATACAAAAAACTAAAAGGGCGTTAGTTAGGGGCGTGGCGAAAAAATTTTAAAATTAAATATATATCATCGTCAACTAATGTTTAATCCTAGAGGATAACGGGCTAAAATTTAGTTTTGCGAAAAAGGATAAATGGGAGGATTGGCTCCTTGCAGCGAATTAAACAAAATTTACAACAGAACTAAAGCGGATAATTTTAAAATATCTAATTATTATTAGTGTATTACAATCAATAATGCAGCTAAAGTTTAGTTTTTGTGAAAAAGGATATATGGGAGGTAGTCATGTCTTTGCACCGAATGAAACCAAATTTACAACAGATATAAAACGCATAATTCGAGAAATATTTGTAAGTTTTAAGTTCAATTGGCTAAAATTTAGTTTTTGCGAAAAAGGATATGTGGGAGGTAGTAATGTGCTTGTATAGAATGAAGAACAATTTACAATAGAACTAAAACGCATAAGTTTAGAAACATTAATAAATTTAAAGATCATTCTAATCATAATTGTGCCTAAAATTAAGTTTTTGCGAAAAAGGATATAAGGAAGGTAGTCATATCTATATATGGAAGGTAGGCACAGAATGAAACAAAACTTACAGCAGAGCTCAAACGCATAATTTTAAAAATATTTATAGTTTTAAAATGCATTCTAAGCATAATTGTGGCTAAAACTTAGTTTTTACAGAAAGGATATATGGGAGATAGTCATATCTTCGCAACAAATGAAGCAAAATTTACAGCAGAGCACAAACGCATAATTATAAAAGTATTTATAAATCAAAGTGCATTCTAATCATAATTGTGCCTAAAATTTAGTTTTTGCGAAAAATAATATATTGGAGTTAGTCATGTCCTTGAACCAAATGAAACAAAATTTACAACAGAGCTAAAACGCATAATTTTAGAAATAGTTATTAATCAATGTGCATTCTAATCATAATTGCGGCTAAAATTTAGTTTTTTTCGAAAAAGGATATATGGGAGGTAGTCACGTTTTTGTTTCGAATGGAACAAAATTAACAACAAAGCTAAAATGCATCATGTTAGAAATATTTATTAATTTCAAGTGCATTTTAATCATAAATGCAGCTAACATTTGGTTTTTCCGCAAAAGGATATATGGGAGGTAGTCATGGCCTTGTACCAAACAAAACAAAATTTACAACAGACCTAAGACGCATAATTTTAGATATATTTATAGATTTTAAGAGCATTCTAATCATAATTGCGGCTAAAATATAGTTTTTGCGAAAAAGGATATATGGGAGGTAGTCATCTCCTTGCAGCGAATTAAACAAAATAAAATTTACAACAGCACTAGAATCCTAAATTTTAAAGGCAGATATCAGCTAAAACTAAAATTTTAAAATTCAGGACGTATGGGAATTAGGCATTACTTCAAAATTTTCCGTAATTTATTCATTACGTAGCAGTATATAAAATTTCATCTTTCTACGATAAATACTCTAGTTGTGCCGATTCACTAAATAGGGACAAAGCAGCAAAGCAGGGGTATAAGGGCCATATTAAAACCTACATTTCGCTTATATTTTAAAAATTACTCTAATATTTTGAATAGCGCGTTTCTGGCGGTGGTGTCCCCCCATGACACCGTGCTTTATTTTTTTGTTTTATTTCTCAGTTAGTTGTAGTCACTAAAAATGCAAGCTTTGAAGTAAGCATTTTTGTTAAGGAGATAAGTAATACTTCTGCCTACAAAGTTGCTTACAAGAGGCATGATTTTTTTTATGTAGAATTCCCACTTGGAAGCACTATAAAAAAATATTTTGTTGGTCATTCGCAAGTCTTTGCAATGCCTCGAGAGGTGTAAGCTCAAAAATCAAGAAAGGTCTTACACAAGAGCATACGGTCGTCACATGAATCGAAAAACTTAAGATTTTTTTACTGGGAACATTCATAAATCATAATAATGATTTATTTATTTGTACAATTTTACATTTTTTATTGTTAGTTTTTCTTGTAAGACAAATCATAATTATTGAAAAAGAAACTTGAAATTTTGTTGCTATTGGTAGTGTCAATATCTCTGCTGTATTTATAAAAAAAAACCTGCCTAAATAGTTGCGTTAATGTAACACTATTTGTTTTTGTTTGTCTCTGATGTCGTTTGATATGACAAAGTGATTGAAGGTCTTAATATGCATGTAAAGGCCTGTTTCTATATTTTTGACTAAATGGCTTTTTAAAGTTTAGTTTCATTTCTTATTTTTTTTTTGTTGTTGTAATTTTTTCGGTCAAAAAAATCTGATGGCGCCAAATGACACTAATGTAATTTGAGCTTGATGTGTATTTTGTTAAGATATATATATTTTTTTTTTTTGTTCATTCATTCATTTGTTGGCTTTAACGTTGATATGTTTGGTTTATTTGTTTGTTGGTTTGTTAATTGTGTTGTGTATCGAGTATAGCGTTATTGTTCGTTTTCATTATCTAGTGTTTTAGTTATTTTTTTTATCTCATTGTTTGGTATTTTAGTTAATTTTTGTGTGTTTATTTTTTTTCTTCTTTCTGATGGTATTATTGTTTAGATCTTGGCGCCTCGTTCGTATACTCATTTGTTACACCATTTAATGTTATATTAGATTACTAATTTTTATTACAGTTTATCTCTGTGGGTTTATGTTATGATTTTGGTTTTTTGTTAATTGAGTGTATGTGTATGTGTGTGTGTGTGTTTGTCTTTTATTGGAAATAAATGAGTTTAATTTGTGACAGTTTAATAAATTATTTTAAAATTGTAATTTTTTGATTTGTATGGTGCGTGTGTCATTTCAGAGGGCCAAGTTTTTGATTGACAAATTAAGTTCATTAGCTAAAGGTTTAATGCGTTCGTTGGCTAACAGAGTAGTAACCAGTGTCAAGTATTTTATGTTTAAGTTTCACAAAAAAGACATTAATTTAAAATAAATGACGATTTTTTAAAGGTTTTTTTTTACAAATTCAAAACAAAATGAATGCAAAATTCCTCTGGTAATAGTTTGGAGTAGCAAAAGTGCTTAAAGTACTGATTTTTGCTTGAAGTACTGATTTTATTTTATCTTTAATTGCATATCCTTTTCAGGAAGCAACCGAATCATGATTTCTATTGCATGTTGTATCAAATTCACAAATTATTTTCTGTTTGATGCCGCTCTCATTAGGGCACCAAAAATTTTGGGAAGATTTTTACTCAAGTTTTTGGGAATCCGTGGATCAGCTTTGTTTGGCTAATGGTTGGTGTCCTTACTAAAAAAAAAGTTTCTTTGCTAAGCATTAGGTGTCTCGGCTAAATTCTTGAGAGGTATCGCCTAAGTATCGCCTAAGTATCTTCCAAGTGATAGTTGTTTTTTTTTATTGCTGAACTATCTTCCTTTTCCATTTAGAGGTTGAAATTACTATCTTTGTTTATTTAGTGTCATTAAGATAGGTGAAATTATTGACTAGCGAAGGTTTGTCGAATGGCGATAAAGATGAGGGGCGTCTGACATAGCGAAAAAAGGTGGCAGGCCGAAGGTTATCAGCCGAACGTGGATGACCAAGGGTAGCCTGCCAATAGCATAAGGCCGAATATGCGCAGTGGTTTTAATTGAAAAAAAAGTAAATAAATATGTATCTTTGAAACTTGCGATCAGCAGACTTCTTGAATCAGCAGACTTCACAGTAGCCTGAATAAAATTGTAATTTATCTATCGATTTACGTGATATATACCCTAATTCATTTAAGGTGTACGTAATTTCCTGATTCGGTAATAAAAATTATAATGTTTTTGCCATTTTTTTTCTTCATTTTTTATGAATTTTTAAAAACTAAAATATATATTTCAATTTCACAAAAAAATATTTTTTTATACTTTTGTTTAATATGATTCCGAAATTTTTACGAATATAAAAAAATAGTGTTCAAATTAAAACAATTTAAATTTGTATTTAACAAAATTGGACAAGTCTTTCTCAAGTTATAATAAAATCAGTGCAGCAACGTCGTAAAATCGCAAAATTTTGCAAAAATCGGGTAATCTCACTTTATTGCTAATAAAATCAATATTTATGCATCGATAGGCATGACATAAAGCTTAATTTATCTGTAGTACATGTGGCTTTATGAGGCGTTAATAAAAAATTTTAGTTTTTGGTATTTTCGATTATTTACAAATTTAAAAAAATAAAAATTTACCAACTTGGCAAAAAAAATTTTTTATTATGGCGATCTGATTAATTCCGAAACGGTTAAGTTTATAATAATATAATGTTAAAAGGTAAAAATTTTTTTAAAGTTTTTAAGTGGAATTTGTAATAAAAGTTATAACACAATCGGTGGAGCAGCCATTTCAAAAATCGCAAATTTTAAAATGTATCCGAGGGATTCCACGCAAAACGGCCCTATGCAAGGAAAAAGCTATTTTCTCATTTTTAATAAAAATCTCTCAATTGATGTTTTTTAGAGAATGTCAATTATAGAAAAAATAAAAAAATACACTATATAATATTTTTTAATCAATTTGAGGCACTTTTAAATGATCATGCAAGAAACATTTTGCCCTCCCTCTTTGTATGTTTGATATTTATTTCAGATGTTCTTTTATTCCCTTTCTAATTATTAATAAAAACCGTTATCTCTGAAAACAGGATACTTTTTTTTGCTTTTTATTGAATTTAAAAAAATATTCAGATAGAGCATTCTGCTGTCTATAATAGAACGGATAGCAAACTATTTAATGCCGTATTATTTTCTTATGAGTTTATCAGTATATTGTTTATATTAATAAAATCAATAAAAAGTTTTACTTCTTCGAATTTTTTTAAATTTTCGTACTAGGTCACACCCGTCGGTCACACTGGTCAGTCACACCGGTCGGTCACACCCGTCGGTCTCACCCGTCTTATTTAAAAATAGTTTTTTTTATAAGAAATGTTAAACAGTAAATACATAATACAATTAAAAACACTGAACAGATTTCTATACCAAATTATTGTGTACCTTATAGTAAACATTTTACAGAATTTATAATAATAATTATAATTCTTTAAAAATAAGATTTGTAAAGTCACACCCGTCGCATCTTTCTGACGACCATTCTGAGCTGAAATCGTGTTCTATCAGTGTCCACCCGTTATTCAATGACTTTAAACTTAATATCCCTGCGAGCCACAACGTTTTTTTAAGTAAAAATTTTTATACTCTAGATTTATAACCAAAAATGGGTGCAAATGGTCACACCCGGCTAAATGGAATTACTCATCCATAGAATTTTAAATTTCTACTGCTTTTTTAGTCAGGGGAGAATAACACATTAAAAATATATGGTAGCTAATCATCAAAAGTCATATCAAAAGTTTAATTTTGTTTGATAGTATAATTAATTCTGACAGCAGCAAAGAAAAGAGACTAGTTACTGTTTTCAAAGGTGTTTCTACGCTCTCGTAAGCGTTTATGTACATGCTTCCATTTTCCATTTTAAGTTGTCAGTTCTTCAAAAAAAAAAATTCTTGTAATATTTTCGGCTCTTCTAACCCACTGTACCCAGGGTACCTCGTTTTTAAAGCACATTTTGTTTGATTGTTAGCTATTTTTTCTATTATTATTTTATCTACATTATACTCCATTACTACACATTATATTACTTTGTAGACATATTCGAAACATTTTTTGAATTATTTGAACTGATTCGTTTCGAAGCTTGTGTCTTTTTTCCAAACTGAAAAAAAACAACACAAAAGTAGGCGTTGATTAGCAAAAAAAAAATTGCTTCTCTCACTTGAGAATAGCGGCAGTGAAAAATTTTAATTAAAACCCTGTCACGTAGAATAATAAATGTTTGTTTTAAAAACAATTTGTTCAAAATGTCTTTGAAGAAATGCTGACTCAAAATACTTGGAGAAGTACAACACAAGTATAACAAATAAGTAAGGACATTTTTTTAACTACCCAGCAAAAAATATTGGATTTTTGGAAGCAGTAAAAATATATCATGCTTTCCAATTGCGTTCTTTTAAGTGCTTCCGAGAATGCACAAAATGAATGCAGGGATCTCTCAATTTGTTTTCAAGTCCAAATTAAATACTTTTTTGATTTGATTTATGTAGCTCAACGACACAACAACGAAGATTAACGATTACATAATTGTATGACGCAATATGACGAAAAGACATGATTTTAGTGCATTTTGCTGCTTTGAATGATGCGCAGTTCTATGTAAAAAAAGAGAGCTCCCAAGTGGGTCACCACGAACAAAAATCATGCCCCTTAGAAGCGTACTTCGAAGCTGGAGGTATAACAACAACCATCAACTCTCGCTTACAAACCTGCTTCCGGCGAAGCAGTATTTTTTCCTGGGCAGTTATCTGACTTTCAAAGAATAGTAACTTGAGTTATTGCAATTCTTAACGTGAATTAGCGTGGCATTTTCTTGTTATTTTATTTGAAAATAAACCTTGGATTTCCATAAAAGTTTAAAGTTGATATTGTGGCGATTTGAAATGAATTCGTCAACTTGTAATGAATTTTTTTATTTGAGATATCCCCCAACTAGATTTTAAACCCGTTGTCACTTGTTGTAAATTAAGTTTATCAAAATTTAAAGAAAATTAACCATTCATTCAATCATTTTCGTTTGTGTCAAGTTTCTAATCAAAATCCATTTATTATTCTAGAAAATTATAATAATAAAATACATACACTAAAGCAGCCCAAATTAAAATTTTTTATGTAAACTAAATTTTAAAATAATATAAGGGAAAATTTCAAACAGAAAACTAGCTTTACAAATTCATAATTCCTCAAATCATTTACTTGGCCACCCAATAGCAAAAGTTTCAGATAACCAGCGTCTTTTATTTGGTGGATTTTTCATTTGATATTTATCCCATTTCGTTCATCAAATAATCATCATTTTAAGTTTGTTGCTATTGACAGCAATATATTTCAACACCAATTACAACAAGAACAAAAATCATTTCTTATTAAGGCAAAACAGTAAATGATATACAATAGCAACGATACGACCAACAGTCACATATTAACTAAAGATATCGCTTTACAAATGTCAAGACAATATGTCCGCATATAAAGCAACAATAACAAAAGCTTCAGCCCAAAAAAAAAGAAGAATTAATAAATCCAAAGAATTTTAAATAAATTTTGTTTATAAATTTTTAAACACACAATGAATGGTTACTGGTGGCTTTTCAGCTCCGCTGAACTAAAAAAACCAACAACAACAAAAGGCGTTAAAAAATGTGATACAAAAATGAAAAATATATGCGCCATATTGTTTGAAATAACAGTGGGTTGGTAAAAGCTAAAACCTGAAACGTAATCTCTATGAAAAGACTCAATTAATTATAAGAAAATTAACTGTTATTTGTTTCAAACTAGAACTACAGCAAAAAAAATTTATTTCTATGGCAGTGTGATTAACTTCTTCAGATAACTTGACACCAAAATTATTTTATGCCTCAATTGTTATCTTTTTCCGTTCGAAGTTACAGAGAGTAGAATGCTATCTAGGCAAGTAAAGGATCACTCGCATAAAATTAGTAGCAGCAAAACTTTCGGGAAAATTTCTTTGCTTTAGAGAGAAATTAAAAGCACATTATTTCATCCATTACACTGTACAACACAAACAAAATTAAATTCGAAATTAAAAGGAATCCAACGACTGATTATACTGTACGCAAAAAATACATGGTTATAACGGCTGATTCTGTTTAGAGGGCACAGACTATGTGTACGTGTGTCGGAGTTTTGAAAGTTTACATCTGGGATTCTTTTTGGGGGGAGTTAAATTACCACCACTTGCACATAGTTATAGTTACTCGCACAGAAAATTTCAGTTTCAGTAAAGGAATTCAATGAAATATTTTGTCTAGAAACGGACCTACAAGCAAATTCGTAAATATCGACAAAATTATCTCAACAATTTCATTAACAAAGCGTGTTTTTTCAGGGAAAAAAATTTTAAAATCTATAAAAAAAATTGTCTAAAAATATTTACAAATTGTAAACAAAACAATTTACTAAATCAAACAAAAAGATTTACTGGATTTTCTGAAAAATATCAAAAAATATTTTTGTCTGAATTTATAAAACATTTAATTTAAAAATACTAAAAAATATTTAAAAAAAAATAGCTTACTTAATCAAACACAATTATTTACTAGATTTTTTGTAATATATATAAAAAAAATTTTGTCTCGGTCATCATCATCATCCATTAAGCATTTATGAAAATTCACTTTGATAAATGTGTTCAAGTCTGAATGTTTATCTAAAGACTCTAACAAAATGAATGAGAATTAATGCAACAACATTAATGTATTTATTTAATCAAAAATTTTCAGTAAATAAGCTTGGTACAGTCGCACTCATTTTGCTGTCATTGCTGTTGGTATTTGGGGTTGTTATCGGGGTTGTTTTTTTTACGAAACAGTAAACGGGGTTTTTTGTTGTCAAACAAAGAATTGATTGATTTAGCAAAGAACATTTACTGAAAATTAAATTTATTTTTAGACAAACATTTGTTTGCAAAATTTTTGCTGATAATTTTTTCTGTGCAGCATAAAATATCTTTTAAGCCTTACGTTTAAGGTACATATATAATGAGATCAGCATTTTTATGTGGACCACCAATGGCAAAATTTTAATAAAACATCTTAACAATCTATCTCTTCGTTGTATGAGTATTTTTATACCTTTCTTAAAAAAGGGGCAAAATCTTCTATAGCCGTCTATAATGTTCTACAAATATGTTCCTAATGCTGTTCTGCAAAAGATGGTTAAACACATATTTTACCTTAACCGTAAGGCTTACAAGACTTTTTATGCCAAGCACTAATTGTGAATAAGTATGAAGCTAACCCTTGAGACAATTTCAAGTTTTAAATGATATCTGGCACTCTACTTAAAGCTGGACCTTGGAAGTATTTAAAGGCCTGAAATAGAATTTTGTGCTAAATATTTTTGTAGAACATATCAGCCCGCTATATTGCTTCTGGAGGGGAGTTTTTGTCCCTATTTTAAGAAGGGGACAAAAAGACCCATATCGCAAAGAGATACAGGCACAAAATATTCCACGAAAATGTTTCCCGTGATATTTTACATCAAAATTCTAAACACATCTTATACATCCAATGCAATGCTTATACGATTTCCTATATCGAGTCACTATAACTTTATATCCCTCATTTATTGCAACGTAGTCATATCTCAAGAACCAAAAAATTTCAAGTTACTTAAGAACAAGTCTTAGCTAAGACCTTCTTTATCTGTAAAAAAAATTCAGAATCATATCTTAATCTAAGCCTAAGCTAATACCACTAATACCATAATATTTTTACAACTTTATAAGCGTTTTTCCATGTTTCATATTTTTTCCACTACACTACGGGTACCTCCGTAGCCCCGCAGCGTAGTGGATAGTGTGCTAGACTATTAACAGGGCGGTCGCATGTTCAATTCCTGCCAAGACCCTGGGTGTTTCTGCAGAAAAGCCTGCAAAGGCTTAAGTAGTATGTGTGTTCGTTAAAAAAAATATGACTAGCTTGCAATAAAGGAGCAATATGTGCAAAAACGCCGATACTCGTGTAGAAATTTCTTTGATGCCCTCGACTAGAATCAATCGTTAGGTGTCTATTATTTTTATTTTGTGTTTTGTGTCTTATGCGCTTTATATATGCACTAAAAAGTAAAAAACTTAAAACAATATGATCTTAAAACTTTTTAATTTCATTTATTATTTATAAATATTATTTTCTGACACCACGAATTATATGGCTGATTCTCGTTCTAAACGTACATTTTGTGTTTTTTTTTTTGTTTTCAAATACCGTTTTCTGCCTCTCCTAAAAAATTATGCAAGCTTGACTTATAGGGTTTGTAAAATATACGATTCAATTAAATGATTTAATTTTAGCTGCACACTTAGGGAATGTAGAAATATTTGTTAACAAAAATAAAACTACAATACAATTTTTATTATTTCCGTTTATCATAAAAATTTTAATACAACTACGTTCAAAGAAATTTGAATTATTTCAATAAGAAATAACAAAATTTAATGATTTACAACAAATAATGTGACACATAAAATGCACAAAATTTAGCCCTGAAATATTTAAGTGATTTGTTATTAAATAAATTGCAGTAAAATTTTAATTATTATAACACCTTTATATTATTGTTATTAATAAAAATGGGACCATAATAAAATACAGTCAATGGTATTGTAATTGTAACAGTCAATGGTATTGTAATTTAAAAACGAGCACATGTACTGCTTAAGCCGTTTTCGGATTTTCTGCAGAAAGACCCAGGGTCGGTCCTTCAGGCAGGATTCAAACCTGCGACCATCGGGTTAATAGAGTAGCATACTATATACTGCACTACGGTGGTAAACAGTGGCTTAAAATGTGTACTAATACATTTGAGTAGCTAGCCTACGATTTTTTTAGTTTAGGAGCTTACAGGACTGCTAACTTCAGTGATCTTATTTCTTCCTTTCAATCATAAGGGCCTATTCACATACT
The DNA here is from genome assembly GCA_956483635.1 of Panzeria rudis. Classification (NCBI taxonomy): domain Eukaryota; kingdom Metazoa; phylum Arthropoda; class Insecta; order Diptera; family Tachinidae; genus Panzeria; species Panzeria rudis. The sequence continues at coordinate 16,988,143 of OY101451.1, read as the reverse complement.
ACATAACGCTATTTTCGAAGGTTTTATAACCCAACCCATCCCCCCCCCCTTCCGCCCTTCGTAACGCTTTTTACAAAATTTTCAGTATAAAGTATCTAATCCGTAACAAATCTTTAACCCCCTTTGAGCATTACGTAATATGTGAATGGCCCCTAAGACCTTAATGAGTCTTGCTCAAAAGTCGTTACATTAATAGTCTGTATTATAATAATATTAATTATCGCACAGGAGCATAACGAAATTTATTTAAAAATCCATTCATATATTTTTTACAAAAGCATGTTTCTATTTCTTTGGCCTCTGACTGTGTAATTTAAAAATTGTATGGAGCAAAATTTTTGGGTGTATTTTTTTACCAACTTTATATGCTGCATTTTTTCTTTTTTTAAGTATACTTTTAAGTTTATAGCAACTGCTACTTGTACTATTTTTGTAATTAATAATCTCGGCATGAAGTAGGCCTAAGGTAACAATTGTATTACAGTTAGTAAAGATTTTTGGGTAAATGTGTATGAACAAAATTTAATGTTTATTGAAGAAATACCTTAAGTAGTTAATAAAAACTATTAAACAATTTTTTTCGTAATGTTTGTTTAATAGTTTATGTTTCTTTCTATAACAGAATAAAGTAAAAACTTAAATATTTTATATTAGTTGAGTGTTGTTGTTTTTTGTTTCCCCTAAACCTAGACACATAAAACATTTGAGCAAAAAAAAAACTACAATAGCAACAAAAAATTTTGCCTAAAACAAACACGTGCTGCTTTAAATAATAAACTTAATATTAACACATATAAAAGTCATTCGTGTTGTTGGCTGGAATTTTAATCGCTTAATTATCAACATTTAAACGGGCAGCAACAACAGCAGCAGCAAGAGCAATAACAACAACTACGTAATCGGTATTTTACGCCAACCACAATAGCAACAATTTTATATAAATTTGTTAAACGTGTGTGTGTGTGTGTGTGTGTGTGTGTGTAGTTGTATTTAAATGTTAATGTTATTATACTGATACTTATTAAGCTGGGCCTACTATTTGATTTGTTGACAAGCTTTAGCCTGCTTTTTTAAGCCTGGTTTTGTAAAAATTTAAATGGTATATGTTTCAATAGTGTATGTACTTGTGTGCTAGTGTGTGTTTATAGTGATTGGTAAGGTTGTATTGAAGTTAATATATTTTGAGGCCTGTCTGTGTATTTTTGCCTTTATCATACATTTCCAACAACTCCAACGATTTTTATTGTTTTTTATTTTTATTGAAATGTTCTCCAACGGCAGACATTAAACCAAAGTCTATGTATTTCAAGTATACCTATATAAGAAAGTATAGTAATATATTATGTTTGGCTGCATAAAGCTCTATTTGGTTGTAGTGTTATTGATATAATTTCAGTAGTCAAGCAGTTGATCACTTTTTAAATTCTACATATCCTACAGTCCATAAGGTTTCTATTTTACAAAATTTACTTAGATGAGGATCCTGCTCACAGTCGTTTATCACTGATAGGACTATGCAACAAGAAAAATAGCAAACATAACTATTATACTTTTAGCCGACTTCAAATTGCTCTATTTTAATAGTGGGCAATTCCAATCACAATTACTTAACTGATTCTTATTAAACTTTGCAGAAACATTAATAGCCCAATTCAGTATCTCGATAAAACGTTACGTCTATAGACGAAAATCACTCTCTAATGCAATTCAGTAAATCGTTATAATTTTTTCGTTTGAGTTTCAAGGTTCTCGTCTTGGATACAACCTATTACAAATAAGATATTGCCAAGTCGAAAACCATAATAGTTTAGACAATTATTTGGCCAGCATTTTTTGTTCAACATATAATTATTCTAATGTGGCAATTCAAACAATTATTTTATTGGATGCAGTAATTTGTCATTTTCAAAGACAACAACCTAAAAATGTTTTAAGCTATTTAGCGAATACAAAAATAAGAACTCAACCCGGAATTAGTCTGAAAACGGGCAAAACCGACATAGTGAATTGGGCTATAAGTTTCCGTTACAATAACAGGTTATGATTAAATAAATTCAGTAAAGTGCGACTTTGGCTCGCACACGAAGGGTTCCGTATGCATTAGGGTATTCATTCGATTAACCGTTACTACCCGATTAACTGATCGATTAGTTTAAAATTGGCTATTTTCGATTAACAGTTAAACCGATTAATTTTAGTCAATAAACCGATTAACCGACGTAACAAAATCTTTCATATTTTGTAATATTATAACGTTATTTTTGTGTGTATAATTATTTGTTTCATCTCGTATACAAAAGATAAGTATTTAGAAATTATTTCTCATACAAACAAATAAGTGTGTTCAGTGATCTCAACTTAAGTAAAACTTTAAAACCTTTGGACGCCTCTGGTACTCTAATTGAACTTGAAAGAATTATTAAGCTTTTGTTTATAATAATTTGTTTGTAATAATTTAACAAAAGCCAATAATACTGTTGCCAACGACTTAATTGAAAACTAAGGAATTTCGGAAATAAACTTTTGCTGAATGTTCGGTGCTGAGCTCTGCCAGTATGAGTCAGATATGACCTGACAACAGAAGAAACTATCGATAGTAATACAAGAAGTGTGTTAACTTAATTAGCCGAAACAATTAAAAGTATTAAAAATTTGAAAAAAAAATGAAAACAGGACTCTAGTGGCATAACGCAAGATTTTATATGTTTAGAGAAATGTAGGAAAAGTACTGAGAAACTAGATATTCTAGACTATGGATTGCTTTCGATTTCTTCAGCATCTACGATAAGTGAAAGTGTTTTTCCAAGTCAAGTTTTATCAAAACGAAAGAAAATAATCGCGTAAATCCTAAACATTTAAATCAAGCTATTTTTCTGAAAGATTGTTTTAGATGATCTCCTTAAAGTATTGGAATAACTAATAAAATGATCTCACAAACTTTGTTAATATTTATGTAATTTTATTTTTGCTTGAATTAGTTCAGGAATGGTTACGTTATATATTTATTACTAATAAATTAAAAATATTAAATAATTTATGCACTTTTATTTGTTGAAATTATTTGATTTGTCAAAAAAACTTTATTAATCGGTTAACCGATCAATAATGAAATTAACTTGTTATTAACCGATTGAGCTAAAACCTCGATTAATTAATCGAGCGGTTAACCAAGTAAAGCACAAGCCCGATTAAATGAATACCCTAGTATGCATACACATATATCCTTTTGCGGCTTTGATGTTTTTTTTAATTTTGGCAATTTTTCGTTTAATTTTATAATTTAATTTTGAAGTTTTTTTTTCCTTTTTTGTAGATTTTTTTTTTATTTTGACGCTTTTTTCCTTTTGGTGATTTTGTCGTTTTATTTTTGTGATTTTTCAATTTGTGGCATTTTTATTTATTTTTTATGTTTTTTTAGGATATTTACAGTTTTGGCGATTTTTTTGGATCTCACGTTTTTTTTTTTTTGTTTTAAATACTTTTTTTCGTTTTTGACGATATCTCTAGTTTTAGCGATTTATTTTAGTTTTTTTCAGTTTTGGCGTTTTTTTTTGGTTTGTGAATTTGTTCGGTTTTTTGGTAACTTTTTTTAGCTCTAGCGATTTTTTCGGTTTTTGCCGATTATTTAGTTTTGGCGTTTGTTTTTTGCTTTGGCGTTTTTCGTTTTGGTGTTTTTTCCATTTTTGGCGATTGATTTGGTTTTTTTAAGCTTAGCGATTTTTTTTAAGTTTTAGTGTTTTTTCATTTTGGCGACTTTTTCCGTTTTCTGTGTTTTTTAGTTATTTTGGCAATCTTTTTAGTTTTAGTAATTTTTTCCGTATTAGGGGGTTTTTTTACTTTTGGTTTTTTTTCCTTTAAGGGACTTTTTTCATTTCGGCGATTTTTCGTTTTGATGTATTTTTACTTTGGAATTTTTTAGTTTCAGCGTTTTTTAAATTACAAGAGTTTGCCTCTTACGGTTTTCAGGATACTGCAAATTGTCTAAATTATATAGTCAAAATAATATTAACTGATGTAACACCCTTTAATTTTGTTGTTTTAAATATCAGTGTTAATTGGTGTAGTCTATTATAGAGACTACAACAATTAACACTAGCTTTGAGAATTTAAAGTTTCTCTATATAAGTGCCTGTATATTACATTAGTATTTCAACATGTTTCGTTGCTCGCTTTAGAACACCCTTTAATGTTTAACTGGCATGTATTGTTGTAGCGGCCAAAGTTTCACATATTGTGATTGAACGGTATAATGTCAATATAGTAACTAAAAAAAGAACTCCGTCGGAACGTGTTTTTCAATACAAATCTTAATTTTAAAGATGTTCAGGGTAACTATTTTCAAATGTAATTTCTGTTACTCTGAGAACGTATTTTCATTTGCTTTTGCTTTAAGACTGTTACAAAAAATTTCATTACTTTAAACCGACTTCAAAATAATTCTTGCAAAAAAAAACCGACTATAAAATTGGCGTGGCACCGCCCCCATATAGTTTCATAAGAATCTGATAAGTACAAGTAGTTAAAATGAATATTTTCTTTTCATGGGCGTGGCACTGACCACGTTTTTAACCACAATGTTGTGTTGTAACGATAACTAAATGTTTATGCAAAGTTTGATAAGAATCGATTGAGTAGAAGTGGTTATATTGCTTATTTACTTTACATGGGCGTGGCACAGTCCACTTTTTTGATCCTGATATAGTATGTATTTAGGCAGACGCTTAAGGTGTGTGTAAAGTTTCATAAGAATCGGTTGAGTAGAAGTAGTTGAAAACGAATGTGTATTTACTTTGTATGAGCGTGGTCCCGCCAACTTTTCAACGGGACCAATCTGGAAGTAATTCCTTTTGAATAGAGACAAAAAATCCGAAATCGGTTCATAAATAGTGGAGTTTTGAGGGAACATACATAAAAAACTGCATGACGAATTAATAACCTCCTTTTTTCATCCTTTTTTTGAAGTCGGTTAAAAAGGAGAAATGTCATCATATCGTCATGTATTTTTTGTTTATGTATGTTCCCTCATAACTCCGGCATTTATAAAACGATTTGAGGTTTTTTTCTTTACTTAAAAGGAAGTTCTTCCAGATTGTTCCCGTTGGCCCACACAATCTAAGTACATACTCCTTGTCAACTAGTTCTACTCAACTGATTCTAATGAAACTTTTGAGCTTCTGTTTATATAATATATCGTTATTAAAATAGTAGGTGGTGCCAAGCCCATGCAAAGTAAATATTATTTTTCAAAAACTTCTAGTAAACCGGTTCTTATGAAACTTTGTATATACATTTACTTGTCGTTACAATATAGCAATATGGTTAAAAAAGTGGGCAGTGGCACACCCACGAAAATTAAATATTTATTTAAACTATTTATATTCGACGGATTATTATAAACCTTCGCATGCACAATTAGTTCTAGTGCAAGTACTCCATTTTTATTATTATTATTATTTATTGCTTTTACGCCAAGCCGTTGGCGCATAGTGCAAATACAAAATTATTCCAAACATTTATATTTGAACTTAAGGGTTTTATTCTATTGCATGATAAATTTCCTAGATGTAGATTTATCTCTTCTTCAAAACTTTGTGTTCAGCTTCCTCGTGGTCTGCCTCTTTTTCACGTTCCTTGAGGATTTCAATCGAAGGCTTCTCTACATATCTCATTGACTACTTACGTAGCACATATCCTATCCATTTTCATGTCTTTTCACGAATTTCAATAGCAATAGGCTATAAATTGCTTCTACGGTATAACTTCGCGTTTGATAACATGTTGTGTGGCCACCATATGTGGAGAATATAACGCAGGGACAAAGGTGTGCAGCTTGTTGTGGATTTCAACAGACGTGAACCAAGTTTCGCATCCATAAAGTAACACAGAGAGGACGTTGCTTTTGAAAAGACATATATATTTTTTTTTTAGTGCTGATTTGATTACTTCGCCAAATCTTGTATAGGCCAGCAACAGCAGTTTTAACCATCTTAATTCTGTGTTGTATATCAACACGCGTACCTCCGTTTGGTGTAATTTGGCTGCCTAAGTAGTTGAAGTCTATGACTAATTCGATGTTCTGGTCATGCAGAATAAGTGGTTTTGTGTGTACTATATTTATATTAAGCGATTTGGCTTTATCGGCATTGATCTTAAGGCCATATTTACTCGATATAGTGACGATGTCGTTTATTTTACTCTAAACATCAGATTGACGTTTAGATATTAAGACAACATCATCAGCATATACTAGATCGTTCATGTGTTCTGTGCATGGTTGGTGCCACCCACAATACTTCACGATGAGGGTTGTTGTCAATTGCCCCGATTAAAATTGCATCAATAACTATGAGGAATAGTAAGGGTGATAAGATACATCGATGCCTCACTTTAGATTTAACAGATATAGAAGGAGATCGTTTGTTGCCATGATTTAAGCTGCATTCAAAATGCTGATACTATGCCTTGATAAGGTTACAGATCTTGGCAGGAGCACATTTTCTGCCTATAACTTTCCTTATGCTTTGGTGATTAGTTAGATCGAAAGCCTTCTGAAAATCAATGAAAACAAGGTAGAGCGATTCCTGCAACTCGTTTATTTGTTCCATGATTATTCTTAAAGTAGCAATATGGTCAATACATGATTTGCGACTGTGGAATCCTACTTGCTGTGGTCTTTCTTTTCTTTCCATGTGATTAAGTATGCTTTTCCAAAAGATTTTAAGGCAGCTGCATAGAATCATGATTCCTCTTCAATTATTGCGGTCGTTAGGTGCTACCTTCTTAGGTATTTTTACTATGATTCCTTGCAGCCAGTCGGTGGGAAATATTTCGGTTTCCCAGATTTCCTAGAATAGCTCGTGTAAAATTCGTGCAGATAGTTTAAAGCATAGTCGCTCATACTGGCGTCAATGTGCCGAACATTAATCCGCTCGTATATGTATACAGCCGAATGAAAACAAAAGTACTCACCAAAGAGTAAAAAATAAACAACAACTTCAATCAGTTGTATGAAAGTTTGTTGTGTTTTTACGTTGTTGTTTTTCTTCTTAATAGACACACAGTAGAATACTACTAACCCATGCTCATAAACACTACTACTAAACTCAAAACTAATTTTTCTCAATGGTTAGCACTGGTTTAAAGTCCGCTTTAAAAAGTTTCACATGCATATTGTCAATTCTAGCCGCTTTGTCCCTTTTCCTGCTCTGAATAGCTTCTTCAATCTCGGGGATGCTGGGACATTGGGTGCTTATACGCGTTACTTGTGAGACCGTCAGGCGTGGTTCAAATTCAGCCCAGTTGATGAAAGTCTCACTGCGGACGTTGAAAAGCTCGACTAAAGTGCTCATACCAGCGTGAAAGTTGTTCTGCCTCTGCAGGGAGGAGTAAAGTTCAATATGATGATAAAAAATGTGGGCAGTGCCACGCCTATTTTGTAGTTTGTTTTTTTTTTTGCAAAAACTATTTCAAACAAACCTTTGACATAAGAAAAATAAAAATAAAAAGCAACAATTTAATCAAATTAATAAGATGCTTGCCACTTTGGTCTTCTCTTTTATTATGAGCTTTATTTCTCTCTGACTACTTTTCGGTTGACGTTACAGCCGTTTTCTGTTTCATCATATAGTTTAGACTCGTTTCACAGTATGAGGGTATTCATGGCAACATAGTGGCTTAGCATGCTCGCCCATGGACTCAACAGACTCATAAAAGGATATTGATATTCCCTTAGTTGAGCTGTCAAATGAGATTAAGGAGTTAAGAAACACGACACTCAGGTGATCCGTAATTACCACTTGCAGCGTATACAAGACTGTTTGATCTTCACTTAACAGCACTATAGATTTTTTTCAATTGGCACGAGTTTTTTCTGACTTCAAATTATTTTATTATGAAACAAGACTTTAAAATTGGAATTTATTTAATTTTAGTTTTTCGAATGACCTTTATTATCTATGAGTGTTGTGTTTTTCTTCCGACGGGGTTTGTTTGAATTTCGAACGATTTTCAATAGAACACTGAGGATGGCAGATAGCCGAAACCTGTCTGTTTATCAACCTAACTTGACGTGGTATGACGGAAAATCGTTCCAAATTTATTATCTAGTACTTTATCTTTATTTTTATTATAAACTTTCTTGCAACTTATTAAATGATTAAGGTGCCGTCTTATTGGCATCTATTTCGCTGCAAATTATTTCATTGGGGTTTTTTTCAGTCCAGCCCAAGTTTTACTGGGTATTCTCTACGGTGGTTTTGAGTAGAAAACCAAATAAATCAAAGGACCTAAGCTCAGAGCACTATTTAGCAAAAGAAAGAGAGGAGAGAGATGGAGACGGCTAAAAGGATTATTTAATATGTTTGGTTATTAAATAGGTCATATTAAAATTACTTTTCATTAGTAAAATGTTAAATAAAAACGAAAGACTTAGGCAAGAAGCGTGATATTGATTATGTCGAATTTCTAGTTGCAAAGCAATTACTTTTTTTTATATAGGAAAGTAACACAATCAGACAATTAATGTCTACCAGTTATTTAATTAATGTGTTACCTTCTTTGGGAAAGGGATAGTGTATAGAGAACAGGTGGTGAAGTGGGAGAGATAGAAAGCTTAGTTCATTTACAACCCTGCTATACCGCGTTTTTTGCAGAGCAGTGTTGCAAGCCCCTCTGGTGTCAAGTAGAGGCATTAAGCTGTTTAAGCTTTTTAGCCATTTCATTAGTTATATTACTTCGCCGACCGTTCTGTTACAATACCGCCGAAGGAGCGTGCTGTGAAGTGCATTAGGATATGTTAGTATTAATCGCTGCCGGTACTGTCAAGGTGATCAGAGCTATGTCTTCTTCACTTTAACAGTCCAACAACAACCAACACAATAACACACCAATGCACATGAAAAAATTCATGATTGTTGGCTTGCCTGAAACTAGTCTTGAACTCTAGATCTCAGGATTTTTAGTCAAACGCGCTAACCACTTAGCCAACAGCAGCCTGAAAACAACAGGTTTAAGGCACAAGAATAATCATAAATGTGTGAGTTTTTATTTTAGAAAAACAGTTAATTTAATTTTTTTAACTAAGAATATATCTTTAAGTAAAACACGTCTTATTGTTTTCATATTCTTCTATATATATTTTCCTCCAACTTTGTTTATTGCTTTTTCAAATACTCTACAATTCATTGGTATTTCAATAAATATTTACAATACAATAATGATTTTTCTTCTAAAAAACAATTTAAAAGATATTTAAAAAATACAATTGTTTTAATGAAACTTATTATATACAAGTTTTCTAGCCACGGGCTGGTCAACATGAGATTTTTCGCAATAAAAAAGAAGGCAAAAAAAGGAAAAAATTTAAAATAAAAATAAGTTTAAGCTAAAAAGTTTGCATTAAAAACTAAACATCAAAATTATTCTATATACAATATTGTCAAAAAAAAATGTGTTCAAAAACTAACAAATTTTTAACTTTATAAACAATTACAATCAAGGACTTGAAACTTTTTTAAGCATAAACTTAAAATATTTAAAGATAATAATTCAACTAACTATTCTTACAAAATAATATTTGGAATTTCAAGAAAATTTACGTTTGCTGTTGGAAACACCAACGTTATTTACAATTGAAGACATTCATTTTTCTTAAGAAGTAAAAAAAAACTTAAAATTAAATTACTTGCATTGACTATAAAGGGATGGATGGTTTAAGTTTCGTTTTTTAGCATTTGCTTAATTTTTAACTCTTTTTTTTTGTGAAGCGAAAAGAGCGGTGGTTTTGGTAATTGGTTGTTGTTTTATAGCTAGTTTTTTTTTGTTTTCCCCCCTAAACACATACAATACCTCTTTGAGTATGATGAGAGCTAAAGGAACTGTAGGCAGTTTCGTTTAGTTTTTGTCTTTTTGTGGCTTCAGAGTCAGAAGAGTTTTCTGAGTTTTCAGTAGAGGTTTCCAGTTGATAAAATTTGCGTCGTACATTTTGTTCGTCGCAGGTTTCACTCAATACATCACTTTCACTATTTACTGAACTTCTGGAAGTTTTCATGCTTAAATCCATGGGACAATCCTGATTCATAGGCTCCTCATGGCTTGTAGGCAAAGTTGTGGTCTCATGGCTGATAGAGCATACTGAAACGGGTGATATTGATTGCATTTTGGCAGCAAATGAAGGTTCTGTGGTGGTTTGTTGGGCGGGAGAGGCTCTGACAGCAATAGGACTATGTATCTGATGATGAGGATGATGTTGATCATGATGCTCATGATGATGCTGGTGTTGTGCTGGATCCATTGAAGATACAGGTGAAATAGAGTGATGTGAGTTTAAAGATTTACCTTCTTGCTCATCATCATCGCCTGAAACACAAAGTTCTGGAGATTGTCTGTTCGAAAGAGGCTGTTGTTGTTGTTGTTGTTGTTGTTGTGGTGGTGCTGGTGGTGGTGGTTGTTGTAATTGCTGCTGCATCTGCTGATGATGGTCATCATGTGACAACGAATGAACTGAATGATTAGCGGGTGAAAAACGCGACTGAGACTCTCCCGAAGCAGCTGAGTCTACTGATTGCCTGTGTTTATACATTTCCGAGCGATAGGCAGCATCAGCAGCAGCGGCAGCAGCTGCCGGATGATAACCAGGAAACAGTAAATGTGGCGGCATTTGAAAAGCTGAGGGTGGTGAGCCCGTAGCCATGGTGGGCAAAGAATTCATCATACTGAAAAAGGGTAAGGCAGCCGCAGACATAAAGGGTGAAGCAGACATCTCTGGCAAATAAGAGGGATAACCCAAGTGAGGAGCAGCCGCGGCTAAATGTGAATTTCTTTGTGAAAATTGCTGCTGAGCAGCCACAGCAGCTGCCATATCGCCAAAGGCAGAAGAGTTATTAGGATTTGAAGCTAATGACCCATTAGAGGCTGCCTTGGAGGCTGCTTCAACAGCTTGTTGTTGCTGTTCTTGCAAAAGGCAGTGTATTTTGAACCAATTGGAGCGACGGCCGTAGCGTGAGCCACCCTTGGACATGCCGACGGTATAACATTTGCGTAAGCGACAGGCTTTACAAGTGGTGCGATTCTTTTTGTCAATCACACATTTTCCATTGTTTTTGCACTCACTAATAGAGGAGAGATTGTTGTAGGAGCGGCCAAAGAACGACTGAAATAGGAAGTAGAAAAAAACGAAAAATTTTTTAAATATAAAATAAATATGTAATTAAAGAAAGCAAAAAAGTATGAACTAACAAAAATTGCAAACCTAACATTTTCTTAAAAAAAATTTTTGATGCTCGAAATTTTTCGAAGCTAAATTTTTTTCGTAAAACATGTGAAAACGAAAAAAAATTAAAATTTAGTGAATTTTCTATAGTTGTTTCCAAATTTTATGTTCGAAAATTTTCGAAATTAAATTTCTTTTAAGATATATATTTATTTTATTTAAACGTCTTTTTATAGGAAATTTTGTTTATTTGAAAGTTTTTCAAAAATTGTTGTTACTTCGAAAATTTTCGAAATTGAAAATTTTTTTCGAACTAATTTTTTTCAACAAAAACCATAACATTTAGTTAAAACTATTCGAATATGACGAAAAATGTGCAAACTTTTTATTTCCGAAATTTTGTATTGTGCTTGCAACTATAAATGAAAGCAAAAATCTTTCCTTAAAGAGTAAAAGTTCTTATATATCGTTCTATTAGCCTATTTTATACAATCCAGTATTATTGCGGCTGTTTTCGTAAATTGTATATGTTCAAAAATTTTATATATGTATACATAATTTTTTTTTGAGCTATATAATTGATTAGTGTTAAGATTATTTAAACTTTATTTTAGTTTAGATAAAGCAATTTTTTGAATTCGTATGTAGCAATAAAAGCCTAGTAATCCAGAGGTCACCGGGATGTGTTGCGTTAAAAAATCATGTCATTCTTAAAGCAAACCAAATGTAATCAGCTCTTAACCTTAAACAACTACACCGATTGCTGAAAATTTCTTTAAAGTCGATTGATTGATCGCTCCCCAGATATCGCTGTCGAAAAATTTCGAAATTTGAAGGTGCTGTTGGCTGAGATGGTTACCGCGTTGACTACAAACCCTGAGGTATTGAGTTCAGGACTAGATTCAGGCAAGCCAACAACATCATGAGTTTTTCTGATGTGCATTGGTGTGTCATTGTGTTGACTCCTCCTTCGCCGGTATTATAACAGAGTCGTCGCCGAAGTAAAAGAACGAAAATAAATGGCTGCACAGATTAAAGAAATTAATGCCTCTACTTCACACCAGAGAGGCTGCAGCACTGCTGTACAAAAATTTATCTAAAAACGCGAAATAGCATAGTTTTAAATGAATTAAGGTTTCTATTTCTCTCTCTACCACTTCACCACCTGTTTTCTCTACACTATCCTTTTCAAAAAAAGGGTTATATATATGTTTTGAGGAATGCTGCGAATGTGCTCTAAGTCCGTTAAGTGGTTCGAGAGATGTCGTTATTGAAAATTTCAATATACAGGCTTTTTTAAATTACTTGAAAAATCATTAAATTTTCTAGCGCATTCAGTTCGAACTTAGAGGGAAGTTTCAAGGGTGGTTCTTTTTAATAGACAACAATTTTTAAGTAAATTTCAATTTACATACTTTTAAAGAATTTTTTCGAATTCAAATATGTTCGAAAATGAAAAACATATTTCGAACTTAATTGTTTATTAAAACTATAGGACGCAAACAAAATTATTGATTTTTTAAAAGAAATTCTTAACTTTTTTATATTCGAAATTTTTAAATGAACGAAAATAGACTTTATTCTTATAGCTTTTAATTTCTTATATCTACGTTGAGCAAGTTTTTCAACATCGAAATGTTTTTTAAGTTCGAAAATTTTCGAAATTGAAAAAAAATTTTCGACAATGTATTTTTTTTTCTAAAAAAAGTTTTAAGATTTTTCATGTGCGAAAATTTTTGTAATGTGCCGCAATTTTGTACGAAACGTAAAGAACTCTTCTTTTTTAGGGTTCCGTACACCAAAAGTGTAAAGGAACCCTATTGTTTTTTATGATTCTACAAAAGCATTTTTGTATACTTATATCTTAGTTTTATTATATTTACCTTACAACCCTCACATGTGAAGGCTCCAAAGTGAAAACCGGCAGCGGGCTCTCCACATACTTTGCACGTTTGATTCATCTAAAAAGAAACACAAACAAAGGGAATTCTCTTTGTATTGAAATGCAATTTGCAATATTTTACTCTTATTAAATATTTTGTGTAAAAATTAGAACTCACAATATTAAACACCATTTTCTACATATGTGCTGAAATTACAAAAAAAAAACTCTTCCTAGTCTTAAAACAACTTAAAAAACGCAAATTTATTTATCGGCAAATAAGTGCTTGCTTCTGCGCCTTTAAAAAGCAAGTGAGAGATTTGGTTTTTTATTTTTAGTCTATATTGTAAAATATTAAAACAAATTTTACTTAGTATTTAGTGAAATTATTTATGACTTTGGAGGAAAAAACTAAAGCTGTTTGCATTATGTAATTAAAAATATACTTTTTTATGACCGTGTCGCGCCAGGTAACAGATTATTTTTGTGAAAATGTTAAAAAAAACCTTGACTGCTATAATGGTAAGTCATAAAATTGGTGTTTTTCACAATATTCTTCTCTACAAAACCTTAAATTTTTGTGCAATTTTTTAAAGAAATCTTTCAATTTCCAAGAATTGTTATAATTTCATTTTTTAAGGTTTTTTTCTTCACAATTGCAGGATATGGTGAGTTTTTTTTACAAGCCGGCGGAAGTTGTTTGCAATGACTTACCTTTAACTTGTGTGCAATAAAATAAATCCGTTTAGTAAAAAAGGTATTCCAATTTTGAAAAGGCTGTACAGGCAGCTAGAAGTTGTTGATTTTTAGTTTTTTAACTTTTCACTTTTAGTTTTTTTTCTTAATGAAATACTTTTTCTATTAAGTAGTTTTTTCACTTTTGTTTTCGTTAAATATATTTATTTCAAGTCTCTTTTTTAGATTAAATAATCCGCTATTTTTTATTTGTTTGCGTTATTTTTTTTATCATTTTTATATATTAAAAAATTCATAAGCAAATTATTCTTTTTTTAAATATTCCTAAGAGATTTTTATGTTTTCTTACTCATTGCTAGTAATGTACAAAATACCCTAACGTTGTTACTTAAGTTTAAATACCAACTAGCACAGGCACATACAATCATAAGCAGAACTGCTAACTATTCAAAACTCTCAAATGAATTTAAAACAAACAGCTCTTATTTTATTACCTGCTCTTTAACAGGCCACTATAAGCCATCTCCTTTTTGCCAAAAGGAACTCATATTATCTAGCCTTGTCTTACTTAATTCTTTACAAATTTTACTTAATAAAATCTCATAACATATTTGTAGCAGCCAACTCTTGCAGTGTTAACCCTTAACTTTTACGTGCAAAAACAAACAAGAGAAAGAGATCACTTTACATAAAACTAACAGAGTCGTATAGTATGAATGAATCTACTCTCTTGTTTTTTATTAAATGTTAAAGACAATGGAAGCCTGGCTTAACATGGCTTAAGCTGTACTACAATGAGGAATCTCTTAATAAATCCCCAAAAGAGTTAGAGGTCTTTGATAAATCTAGTTATTCCCTTATTCATGTTAAGAAATTTAAGAAATAAATCATTAACTTTTACGTTTAACATTTAATGTTAGATTTATCAATAACATTTCACTACTCTTAAGATTTCAAGTAACATTTGAGACCACAAATAAATACCTCAAATAACATTTTAAAATTGATCAGTTTGTTTCATTAAAAAAAATTGAAACGGGTTCATTGCAATACTACAGATATATTTTTATTTTGCTGTTCATAGAGTAATTTAAGTCAGTGGTGGAAACTCCTCCCCTTTTTTATTTAATTAAAAAAAAACTAACTGAAATACATTGCATGTGTCTCAAACTAGTTACTTGTACTAACTAGCAGGGGCTATTTTTTAGTTACTAATATTATATATACAGATGTAAACATTTAGAGCTTCTTTTCAAGATGTTTTTTATATTAATTTACAATTTATTGCAACTTTTTTATGCAATATTTATTTTAACGTAATAAAAACTTGTTGCTTAGAATTTTATAAACATTTTTAAAAAGGTTTAGTTAGTTATACATATATGCAAGAAAATAAGTTTTAATAAATTACAAATAGCAAATATTAATTAATTACTAATTAAATTAATTATTGCTAAAGTAAACTGGCTCCAAACCGGCGGCTGGACATGCATAACATCGGAGGGCCAGGTGGCCAGCAGTGTTCAAGATTAATGACAGCGCCTGACATTTGACCTAACCACATAGTGTTCTTAACAGCGTACTAAAGTGAGCGATCGCCATCACCCCTGGCTGAAACTCGCAGATACTAGTGTAACTTGCAAGCAAAATGCAGCTTGCGAGAGAGTTTGTGCTATATAATATCACACTAGATCAGTGAGGAATAACAGTAAGATAGACGTCTACCACAAAGGCAGACACCAAGTGCTATCTGATGCAGTTTCAGTTGCATTAAAAACGGCGCAAAAAACCAAATTTTGTTGTTCAAAGACCAACCAGCCACTAACACTGCCTGAGAATCAGGCATTAAACAAATATTCTTTACAACCGATTTTGGTCGCAAGCACAGCCACCACATGAACTCCCGAAGAAGACCTCTACAACAACGGAGTACAAACTCATCCTTCACTTTGAAAATAAGCTGCAGTTCTGCAGCATATCCATTCCTTCTAGGAATGGAGTATGTCTTAGCAGCAAACATTATCTCTTTAAACATCTGGAAGGCCAACTCTGGTGCTACCTCTTTCCATGGTCAGTTTTTGAAAGAAACCCCTTGCCTGTCAACTTTGGTCCGAACAGAGACCTTCGGTGTCGCTTCATTTCTTTTATATATAAAAAAAATTATAAACAGAGAGACATGAACACGGACATTGAAAGGGATTGCTAAATATTTCAAGACAAAAATTATTCCCAATTTGGTTCATAAATGACAGAGCTCTGTGGTAGCAAAGATAGAGAAATGAATTGATAAAATCTTCATTTTTTAATTAAGCTAACAAAGAAAAAGTATACAAACTTTATGAAGAATCTAAACCTTAGGTGATCTAAGTCTAAACTTCATCGCTGAGTCCTGTTTCCTTCCTTACCAGTGTTGGCTATAGGTTTTAGTGAATTTTCAATTCCTTCTTCCATTTCCCCACTTAATACTTAACGAACGCTGAGATCTGCTTGCGACTTAGTACCACATATAAAACAGGATGGCTTGTAGTTCGCAATCCAATGGGTGCCAAAATGGGGTCGTGATTAAAATATCATCTTAGGCAAATAAAAAATGTGGATATCTGAAGGTTTTGTAATGTACAAAAAAAAATACATTTACTAAATTTATAAAAAAGCGCAAAATAGAAGATTCGACACGAATATAGGGCTTCGCTGTAACTACTGCCCGTTATGTCAGAAGCTAATTTCGGGTCTTCAAAAATCTCCTACTAGTTACACCGTCATTAGTATTGGCCAACTTGGCCAGTGGCATTTCTACTAATAAGCTACACATCCGCGCTTTTCCTCGACAAAATGTTCGATTCTTCGCTACTCATGGCTTCAGACTTTCAGTTACTTTAGAATTTATGAAAGGATCTCACAGGATCGTATAAAAAATACCCCGCTTTTCCGTTCCGCACAATCATTCAAGTAGAATCAATAAGATTCCGTTTTGAAGTACCACTCCACTCGTCAGTGTCAACGTATGTAGGTCCGAACCCAGGCCTCGGAATTCGTATTAGATACAAGATTCACCCAGTCGCATTGACTCGCATATCTTATAAGGTTATCCAAACCTATCCCCGAAAGCTCCGAAAGTTCGCCTAGTATACTATTGCCCAAGAATTTGTGTATCGAGAGGTGCAAAGCCGAGCATTCGCAAAGAAAGTGGAAGACTGTTTCTTCTTTGCTTTGATCCGAGCAACTACGGCGGAATACATTGTAGGAAAGGCCTATCCTGCTAGTATGTCTGTCAATTACCCAATGCCTCGTCACTACTGAGACGAGCCTCGAGATGTCTTTGCTGTTTCTGTTAATTAGTTGTTGCTGTTGTTGTTGTAACAGCTCTGCTGCTGTTGCTGGGATTTCCTTCCTGGGGAAAAACTTCCGATTTGTACAGCTGCTGCTGAGTTGCCAATCTTTGGCCGAGCTAGACTCGGGTCGTTCCGGAACGTAGATTCAATTGTCGTGGGAACGCTGTTAATTAGTTATGTTGTTCCCTTATCGTTGTAGCAAGGCCACATGTTACTAGCTACCTTAAAACGCAATTTCTAAAAGTGCCAAACGACATGGCTACCGATTCAGCAGTGGAAACGTCCACAGCAGAACCAGCCCTGGTCAGCTCATCCGCCTGTTTGTTCCCATGGAAGTTGCTATGTGTGCGAACCCAGATAAGGGTAAAGTGAGTCTGGCCATCTAATATCGATAACACATCTTTGCACTGGCTTACTAAAGTAGAAAAAGTAGTGTGTGACCTTAGAGACAGAAGTGCCGCCTGGCTGTCGAGGAAGATGCCGACTCTTCCTTGGACACCCCTGTCAATCAGCAACCTGCCCGCCTCCCTTATAGCCAATATTTCAGCCTGAAATACACTATCTTCATCAGGAAGTCGGAAGGAGAGTTTTTTCCAAGGTCATTCGAGAAGACTCCAGAGCCCACATCGCAGATCATTCTTTAATCCATCATTCTATACATTCTATACATTCTAAACTTTAAGTCTTTTTGTATGTTTCCCCTTTCCACTCCCGTCTGGATGGAATGAGGACTTTGAACGTACTGTCAAAGTCTGCATGAGGCACCATGTATTCGGTGGGCATCCTCAGTGTCGGTGGTAACTGACCAAGGATTTTGGCGTGGCCATAGATCCTTGACCTCAACCTCCAAAATGCAGATAGTCTTGCCGCACTGCTTGAAGATGCAGCCAATACTTAAAGGTCGATGGGAATTAGGTTTAGAATAGCATTCAGAGCCTCTGAAGGGCTAGTACGTAAACATCCAGTAGTCCCGAATCAAGCAGATCTCTGTATCCGGTATAGTTGATCTACCACATATTTCTGACTTGTGGCGGATGACAATACTGCCGATCCGTAAGTCAATATGGGACGTACAATTGCTGTATACATCCATTTAAGCATGTTAGGGCTTAGATCCCATTTCGAACCAAACCTCCTCCGACAGGAGTAATAGGCAACTGTGGCCTTTTTGACCCTGTGTTGCACATTTAGTTTCCACGATAGTTTTGTGTCCGGGATAACTCCTAAATATTTTGCATTGTCCAATAGGGACATTTCCAGATTATGCAGCCGACGGAGTCTAAAGCTCTGAACTTTGATCTTTGTAGTAAATAGTACTAGTTCCGTTTTGCTGAGCTCCACTCCTAGACCACAACCTGTAGCCGATTTGCATAGTGACGACACTAGGGTATTGAATTAAACGGATCTCTGTTTTTATCGCTTAATCGATCGATTAATTAATCAAAGTTTAACCAAAGTTTAACCGATTAATACAAATTTTGCTTAATTTAAATGCATAACAATTCTTTAACTAAATCGGACGGAAGAAGAATTCATTGCATTATGCCATTGGATTTTTATCGATTTTTTCGTTTTTGGCGATTTTTCTTTTGTTTTTTTTACGATTTTTTAGTTTTGGTAATTTTTTTCTTTCGTTTTTTTAGTTTTGTTTGAGAAGATACAGCTAAATTTTAAAATAACACAATCTCATCGAATACCCTTTAATTTTTAGTTGCTTTGTTATTTTAGCACTGGCTACCGTTGTCTTTAAAATTCTGCACTAGCTGTGAAAATTTCAAAAGTTTAACTCTTACGGTTTCCAAGATATAGCTAATTTTCAAAATTACATTAACTGAAAGAATACTCGTTAATATTTATTTTGTTTAGATTTAAGTATTAATTGGTGTAGTTTGTATAACAATACACTAACTTTGAAGATTTCAAGTGTCTATATATTAGTGTCTGTATATGACACTATCATTATTTCAAAGTTACATAACCTCACAGGATACCCTTTAATTTTTATATTGTTTTTTAGCATTCGCTACTGTCGCTTTTGAAATGCTGGAGCATTTCTAGAGTTTGTGTCTTACGGTTTCCAAGATAAATAATTACATAGTCAAAATTACATTAGATGATAGCATACCCTTTAATTTTTGTTTTGTTTAAATTTCAGTGTCCATTGGTGTAGTCTGTTGCTGATACACTAACTTAGAAATTTTTAAGTATCTACATGTAAGTGTCTGTATATTAAATTAGGATTTTAGCATGTTTTGTTGTTCGCTATGAAGCACCCTTTAATTTTGAACTGTCATATATTTGTTGTTGTAGCGGCCATAGTTATACATATTCTGCGAAAATTTCCGGTCCGTACCTCTTACGATTCCCAAGAAAACACCCTATGACAAACAGACAGGTAGCCAGACAGACAGACAGAGAGATGCACGGACGGACGGACAGCGTAACGATAATAATAGGGTTCCCTTACATTTTTGGTGTACGGAACCCTAAAAAGCCACATCTTCTAAATGGCTACATATTACCCAATTTCGTGAAGTTGCTATGAATCTGCAGCCCATTTAATTGGCACTTGGGTATCAAATGTTGCTAAACAAGGTGGATGCTGCTAAATCTGAGACCATTTCTTTAGTTCTTACTCTTTCGTTAAAAACTTATTAGTTAAAAAGAGTTTCTCTCAAGACAAAGCAATTTGAAGCAAAACAATGATTCAGAATGAAATGAAATTTTTTTCGCGTAGCTTTATTAGCCTGAATATTTTGGAAGTTAAAATCACTATTTTGATCCTTAAAGAGTTAAAAACTTTTAGCACTTAACTCTTATTTAATGAGCAAATCCGCCTTACACTTCAATTTAACTTTAAAACCATTTTGGTTGATGCTATGGTTTTCCTGGAATCATATGTACCTTTAATAAAAATTTCTTGGGAATTTGTTTGCCTTTTATAAATTTAGCTGCCTTTTTTTTAACTAAAAAACACATTTCCCTTCTTTTCCTTTTTTTACAACAATATTTTGTAATATTTCATAATTTGAAGGAAAATTTTAAGTTTAAATACAACAAAGGATTGACTTTAAAGGCAGATTTCTAGAATTTCGAGAGTAACTAACAAAATTTGCAATATCACTTAGCAAATTTCAAACAATGTAAAAACAAAAGAGTTCAAATGAATTGAAGGGTATTTTGTTTTACTTTGACATTTATACTTACTCCTCCCTTTGAAAATCGGTTAAATAGCCATAAAGAGATTATATAAAAAAATATAAAGGTTAATGCTAAAAAAACAAACTAATCCTGCCAAAAAAGGACACACTAATTGGTTGCATGCGTTTACAAAATAATTCACGTTTTTTTAAATATATTTAGTTTATTTTTTATTATGAAAAAATTTCTAGAATTTCCTAAAATATATCCAATTTAATAAACAATAATTTTTCGGCAAAATTTTTTTTTTGGTACACAACAAAATACTGGCAAAAATGAAGAAAAGGTGCTTTAACAATATATGTATTGTGTTTCTTGCTTGAATTTAAATCCTGGATTAAAACAAGGATTAAGTTTTTTGCATGCCGAGGATTAGCGCGGAGGATTAAATCCGAAAAAAGAGTGCTCTTATTTCAAAAAACTTAAGTCTCACGTAAAGAGTTACAAGCAAAAATGAGACAAAATAGTACAGGAGCTTAAGCTAGACAAAGACAGCTATATTCAGAAAATAACATAAATAACACACTACAGGTATTATAATTATTATCCTGGGATAATCTACGGCTTAGGTAGAGATCATCCTAGGATTAGATAATAAATCTCGTACTTAGGTAGCCACTAATTCTCTTAAGCCATAAAAAAAATCGAAAACGCGAAAAAAACGCAACTCAAGCACAATTATTTAGTTTGCATGAAAGTGTGGGTTTTATGACATGTCATCAATTCGAACACCCATAGAAATAATATTCATGCTGTAAATTTGTGTACTGAATGTGTGCTAATAAACATTGACTTCTAACCCGTAAACTAGGAAACAAGAACAAACAAAAAAAGAGTATGATGTTTCATTTAAAATAATAGCTAAGGGCTAAATAAAGGTTAATTTACAATGACTTTCTCATATTGCTCGACTGCACACGAGAAACAGTTGTATAATATTTACAACAGATTCGCAGAAAAAAGAGTAATTTGCCAAAAAAAAAGTATCTGTATAATTAGTGAAAAAACACAAGGCGAACTAAATAGCGCATGTGTGTGTATGTGTCATAAGTATTTTCTGTGAATTTTCTTTTCAAGGACACAACCCTCATTTCATTGTAAAAATTACATCAGTTTTTTTTACAAATGCTGTTAGTTTTTTAATGGCTGATTTCCTAAAAAAAATATTTTGACTTTTAAATTGTCATATAGTTTTTTATTTTGTGTCTGTTTTTTATGATTGTGGCGAAAAGTCAAGAATTTTTTAATTGCAGCCTTTACTTTATGAAGATTGTTAAAAAATAATACATTTCCTTAAGGAAAATCTGTGTAAAGAAATCTTCCGATCGTTAAAAAATTTAGCTTTAACTTTCATAAAAAGGGAGTTTTTTTATTTATGATGCTATTTAACTTTTATTTATGATACATATAGTATATTCACACACACATACATATATACAAAAAAAAATTTTTTGTATGAATCAGTTTCTCCGACATCTAGGTCATTTGAATGGATGGCTTGTCTGTTACACTAGAGATTTCAGAGTCAATGGCCATCCGATATTCTCTTCTGTCTCATTATAAAAAGGAGAATTATAATCGGTAACTAGCATGAGTTTTATTTGTTAACATAGTGAGATAAATTAGATTAGCAGCTTTTTGATGTTATGAGAAAAAACCAAAAAATTATTTTTTTTAAATAAAAAAAATCTCAAAACTTAACAGGAAGACTTTTTAAAGTGGTAATAAAAAAATATCACAAAATTGGGGGAATAAATTTTATTTCAAATCGTCCGATATGGCATGGAATGCCCCATATAATCGTAACCCTTGGCATTTTTTCGATAAAAAAAATTTTTTTTGGAAATCGGTTGATAAGTACCAGAATTATGCTTAAGGGGAGTAAATTTCCCCATTGAATCTCGAGAAAAAAGATTTTGGGACCAAACTTCAGAAAATCCTATTCAAACAAGAAACGAATTTTGAAAATTGGTGCATATATGACAGAGTTATGTATGGGGTCCATAAATCGAGGAGTTATACGATAATCAATATTTCGGGCGGCCAAATTGCCCGTCCGATTTGCGAGAAAAAATATATGGGATAAAACTGCAAGCAAACCCTTAAAAAAGCTTTTTAAATCGATTCACAAATGACAGAGTAAGTAATACGTGTGCAAATATTAAAAAAAAAAATAATAACAAATAATACACACGAATTGATAGCCTCCTTCTCTTTTGAAGTCGGTTAAAAAGAAATAATGTCCTAAGATATTACGTGGAAAACATGTCTATCTAACTTATATCCTGGAATGTTATTGCATGCCACCAAACAAGCACGGGAAAGTACATGATCTAATCTGTGTATGGCAATTTAAAAAAAAAAACCCATAACAACATATTATATCAGGGTTGCATTTTCTGCAGAAGTCGAACGGCTTGTGAAAAAGCTTTAAAACGTAGACAACAGGCCGGCGCGAAGGTTAAATTCCTTAAAAACTAAGTGTTGCTGCTTTGGTGTTTTCGCGGTTATAGGTGTTGCTGTTCTTTTCCGGGGAAGTTCCCGGCAATATAGAAGATTTTAGAAAGATTTTCGTGTAATTTTTTTTAAATACTTGGAGCAGGTTAGTGTCTTGGCTATCGTGTTAAGTGTTGGTCTCCTTACTAAGAGAGGGAGTCTTGGCTAAACACCTGTTGACTCAGCTAAACACTAGGTGTCTCGGCTAAATACTTACTAATGTTCCAGGCGATAGTGGTTTTGTGCTAAAAATTTTTTTTCTTTTTAAATTGTTTTGTTTAGCTTACGGTGTTTGTGGAGTTTACAGAGTTTATGTTGACCGATTGATCACAATGCTGTAAGCGCCTTTAATTATGATGACAATTTAATAATGTGATTAGAAAAGTGGGATGCGCTACGCACACAAAAAGTAATATTTCGTTTCAGCTGCTATACTTACGATGACTGTACAATTTTGTAGTTAAAAAAGTAGGCGGCCTCATGCACATAAAAAGTAATACTTAGTTTTAGCCGTTTCCTCTTAATCGATTGGTATAAAATTTAGTAAGCAGCTTTACTTTTGATGACTATACAATTTTAGGACTATAAAAGTGGGCTATGCCACGCCCATACAAAGTAATATTGACTTTTACCCTCTTCCTCTTGACCGATTGATCAGAAATTTGGTGAACACCTTTACTTTTCATGACCGATTGCGTATGCGTATATGCGTATGCGGTATTATTGTAAATCAAAGACGGCCGCCACTACAAAATGGCGGACTAGTTATTTGCTTACAAACACCCCAATATGGATATCAAATGTTAGGATTTCAGTAGTAGAATACAATACGCAATGAAAAAATTCCAACTCCAAAATGTTGGCCACTACAAAATGGGGGACTCAGCCCCTCAATATGGCTATTAAAAGTATGCGCTCGACTATTAGAATGCAAAGCAGTCCAAGTCCAAGGTACAGTCCCAAATAAAATTCCAAATCACAGACTTAGACAAAACGTAAAACGCTGAAAAACTCAAAAATAAAATAAGTAAAAAAAATTTAAGTTAAATGGTTTTTTTGTAATGAAACATAATAATAATGCAGAAAATGCACTAAAAGCTAAAAAATAATAACGTAGTATTAGGTACCACCTACCACACCACTGCCCTCAAAACACATAAGGCATTGATCACACTAAAATAAAACCGTGGAGTGCTTCGAATGTCGATTATATAGTCAACAACACCC
Source organism: Panzeria rudis (assembly GCA_956483635.1). NCBI lineage: Eukaryota > Metazoa > Arthropoda > Insecta > Diptera > Tachinidae > Panzeria > Panzeria rudis. Next base: position 16,964,100 of record OY101451.1, on the reverse strand, counting down.
CACCATTTTATTTTGGTCTGATCAATACTCTATATATATTTTTTTTTTGAAGAGAGTGATGTGTTAGCTGGTTCCTGGTACTACGTAATTATCTTCTAGTTTTTACTGCATTATCTGCATCATTATTATTTATGTCTCGTTAAAATGAAGCCATTTAATTTAAAAATATTTTTTACTTATTTTATTCCATCTAGAGGTTGACATTTTTATCTTCATTTACTTGGTGTCATCAAGGTACGTGAAATTTTTGTTTTAAATTATACTTTTTATTTTTGGTGGGGGTCATGGTGCCGTGTACGGTGAATAGGCGAAGTGTGCTGAAGAGCGATAAATATGAGGGGACGTCTGACATAGCAACTGAAGGTGGCCGACCGAATGTGGCCTGCCGGTGGCATAAGACCTCCGTAGCAGGCCGAAAACTGTAGACCCAAGCCGATAGGCTGTAGGACGAAGGCGATAGGAACTTCCTTCCTACCTGGTATTCCATGACACCGTTCGTTTTTTTTTAACTAAAGGATTTACAAGATTCGATCCCCGTTATTTGTTACTTGTCGCGGAAATATCGAAAAAATCCAAAAATAACTTTTTTTCGATGTGAATCTGTTTATTTTTCTTACAATCTTTATTCAAACTTTTTTGATTATCATAAAGCTAAAGGTTGTAACATTTTTAGAGACAAAGAATTGGATATAAGGCAATATTCCCCACATCAAGGTCAAAACAAACGTTAATTAATTCCACAACAGCCCCTTATCAGTGCTTATATGTATATCATGTCTTTCGCTGCTGTTCAGGTACAGTCAGTTGTGCTTTTGTGAATATAAATCTTACTTATGGCTGATTCTCTTTCTAAACGTACATTTTGTATATTTCTTACCAATGCAACTAATATAAATATGAGAAAGTAGGATTCATATTAGAGTTTTCGCCTCATTCAATGGATTCTGAAATAAATTTATATATTTTAGATTTTTTACATATTTGTGTATTGAGCGTTACATTTGTTTTCGCGATTGTTCTGGGAATGATTTTTGCAAAAAGAAAAAAGATACAGCACACAAAATGAGTATGGAGCTTAAAAGCACTATGTGTCTACTCTCTAAAACCCAAAAATTATAATAATCGCAGTACGAAATTAAATGTTATCACCACTTTTTCAATTTTGTATTGGGTTCACATGGAAAATAAAAAATTTGTATCTTTTAAAATAATTCTTTACAAACATTTATCCACAAGGAAAAAGTAGGCTGACTCTTCTTTCAAATAAGACTAATTTTAATACAATCGACCGAAAATTATAATAGTTATGTAAATTTTAAATAATTATTCGTACCAAAAAAACGACCTACCTTATACGAGGGCGGATCAATAAGTACGTGGCAGTTTTTTTGCGACAGTTTTTTTTTTGCAAAACAAAAATTTATTTTTCAACATAATCCATTTTTAACTCAATACACTTAGTCCAACGTTTCTCCAGTTTTTGTATGAAATACCTATGGCATCAACAATCTCACGCACTTTTACTCTTCAATCGGCCAACACCATATCGTGGATTTTTTTTCGCCATTTTTGGGTGTACTGACCTCAATTGGCCGTCCAGAACGTTCAGCGTCATTTGTAGTTTTGTGACCACAACGAAAGTCAGTAAATCACTTTTTTACCATTGATATCGATAGTGCAGAGTCCCCATCGAGCTTTTCCTTGGTTTAATAACCACTCGAAATTCACTTTTTTCCATTTTTAGAAAAATACACGACGTTGTATGTTTTGAACAGCTGTTAAACGCAAAGTATATGACCACACTTGCTCAAAATTTAACAGTAGTCTATTATGGTACTTGATGGGAACAGTGGTGCATTTCATATAACTACGAGGGAAGTTCGAAAAGTCACGGACTTATTGATCCGCCCTCGTACATTCATCGAAAATATAGCAACCCACAGGCGGTAGAAGCAAAATTTTTGCAAAGAAAAGCAAACATTTGTTAACAGACAATGTTATTTATATCTTTTCTACTCCTAAAATATTTCCATTAAATTAAAAAAAATATGAATAACATTCAATACATTTTTTTGGATACAAACCATGATTGTTCACAAAACTTTTTAATATTTAGAAGTACAAGCCTATGCTGTTATTTTAGTGTATGCTGCTAATGGAATTTTAATAATTAAAGTGATTAATGAAGTGCACCAAAAAAAGCGTAACGCTGAATACACATGACTGCGAACACCAACAATTAAAAAAAATTATAATTTCTAATATTTTTCAAAAGCTTGATGTGTGGAATAAGAGAAGCAAAAAAATGCAAATATTTGCGGAAAAATTCATAGTTTTTTAATGTGGAAAACCAAGAGCATGCATTACGGACACGCCATTTTGTATGAAGAGATGAAAATCAGTAATTTTGTTTTTTCGTTTTTAACACACAATGGACAGTCTTACACAAAAAAAAAAACGTATGTACATTTGTTCATAATATATTGAATAATGCTAAAGCAGTTTTCATTTTGAAATTTATGCGTTTGTTTTATGAAATATTTTACTATACTTTCAACGCACACAAAAAAGTATTTCGAATGAGATTGAATACTAGAAATTTATATAACTTCAATGAAAAATACAACTTAATCCTCTTCCTGTATTAAACATTGGCTTCCATGAGTAAGGATTTCCATTTTCATAGACAATATTTCGTTGAACGTTATTGCACCCCACCAATCAATCACATGAGTTTGCATAAAAACCCCATGATAAACTAGTTTCTCTGGCTTATAGATTTTTATGATTTTACACTAAGACTTAGGGTTTATAGAATTCGACACTGCCAGCAAAGTTCTTTTAATTCTCTTTATTAACTTCCTATCCAATTAACACAATTGTGTTTCTCTTTTTTTGTTTTGTTTCAATATTTGTACAAAAAACACCAAATTTATCTAAATTAATTTAAATTGATACAACAAAAATTAACTTTATACAACAAAAAGTAATAATTATAAATTTTCTTTGTATAAAACAAAGTATTCAAAATCCAATAACTCTATACTTAAGATTTATTACCAACAATTTTTTATCTGTATATGAGTCTATGTATGATGTGTTCTTTATCATTTTCATAATAATTTGTTAATAATTATAATAATTTGTTTGGCTTGTTGGCAAATTTGCATTTTATTTATAACATGTTTTAAAAAAATTGTTTCTATGAATTCTTTCTTTTCATAAACCAGGTTTATTATGTTTCTTTCAGTAGAGCTGATCGTTTGGAGCAAGATATTTAAAATAAATTATGTTTAATAGTGTCTGTTAATGTCATAATTATGTTGAAATTTTATTTTACAGATTTTTAAACGATTAGAGATGGTTGAATTGTGGTTAGTTCAGGTGTTTGTGTATTTGAAATGGACGTATGTTATTTTATCTATAATTATAGTTAGGTGATGTAGATATTAAGGCATCCGAAGTTTAAAATTTAGTATGACGTAAGATGAGCTATATATATATATATATATACACAGAGAAAACAGATTCGTTGCGACAATCGAATTTTGGCAGTTGCACCAACTATCATAGAATTCTTATTAAAAAATAGTGATTCCACGTAAAACGGCCTTATGTAAGGAAAGAATAATTTTCTTATTTTTAATAAAAATATCTCAATTGATGTTTTTTAGAGCATGCCAATTATAGAAAAAATAGAAAAATACATTATATAATATTTTTAAAGCAATTTGAGGCACTTTTAAATGATCATCAACGAAACATTTTGCTCTCCCTCTTTGTATGTTTAATATTTATTTCAGATTTTCTTTTCTTCCCTTTCTCAATACTAATAAAAACCCTTATCTCTGAAAAGAATATACTTTTTCGCTTTTTATTGAATTAAAAAAAAAATACTCAGCTAGAGTATTCTGCTTTCTAACTATAATAGAACGGATAGCAAATAAGTTTATGTGTTATAATTTTCTTATGATCTATTTTTATATTATTTATATAAATGAAATCAATAAAAAGTTTTATTTCTTCAAATTTTTCAACGTATTAGGTCACACCCGTCGGTCACACCCGTCACATTTTAAAAATAGTTTTTTATGAAGAAAACTGATTTTTTTTGTCAAACAGTAAATACGTAATACAGCTAAAAACACTTTGAACACACAGCTATACCAAAATTATTGTGTACGTTGCAGAAAAAATTTTACAGAACTTATGCTGAAAGTCATAATTGTTTAAGACTAAGATTTATAAGGTCACACCCGTCGCAGCTTTCTGACGATCATTCTGAGTAGGAATCGTGTTCTTTCAGTGTCTACCCGTTATTCAACGACTTTAAGCTTAATGGCCTTGAGTAAAAAATGTTATATTCTTTATTTATAACAAAAAATATGTGTAAAGTGGTCACACCCGGCTAAATGGAATTACTAAAAAGGAGGTATTTTACAATAATAAATAATTTCTAATCGGAACCGTTTAGTCGGTTATGTGCATCAATAATAATTAAATTAACCAATAGTTAGTTACAACAACCGATAAAAAGTTAAGTAAACTGAGAAAGACAATTTTTTTAGCTGCGAATACCAATAATTGGTACTAAAATCCAATGCATAATATTTTATTTGGTTGTTCTCATCATATTCGTTACTTGGTCACGACAAAAGCATACTATCGGTTGATCTAATCAATTTAAGAATTGTCAGAATCATAGAAAAGTGATAGTGTGAGTTTAAATATAGTCTATTCAATTAATATTTTTTCGGCCTAACCGTTTTCCAACCAATATTTTTTCTGGGCGTATTTTTCTAGGTTTGAAAATAAAGCGATTAACGTGGTTGCTTTGGTAGGATACTGCTTCAAAATCCATTTTAGAGCGATATGAGATACATATATTTTTGCGATATAATTGCTTGTACAAAATAAAACGATCTAATGAAATCAGGAAGCAATCGCCCACTTGAGGGCAGCTGCGATGAAAACAAAAACGGTTCAACTCTTTTTATTTATCTCAGTCAGCATAACTATCAATCTTTATTATCGTTATTTCGATGTATTTTTGAAATAGTTAAAATTCTATTATAAATTATTTATTTCTATGCATACATATAAAATTTGTTTTATTTTGTGTTCTCTTAAGATTTATGATCATCTATGCGGAAGTATTCAGCATTTAAATAATAAAAAAAATAAAAAAATGCTAAATAATAGTTTAAATTTTGATTATAGATTTCATTATTTAATGCTTTAATTTTAACACATAAACAACAAAATAGAAACACTAAATTATTAGCAAGAAAAAACGTAATATGATTAAATTAATTAGTTTTGGTTTTTAAACAATTTGTTTGAAATATTGTTAACGAAAGCAAAACAACAAATGAATTTATAAATTATTTTAAATATATGCTTAGAAAAATATTAATTAGACTTTTTTTATTGTTAAATATTTAGATGTTTAATAATAATAAGAATAAATATGTGTGCTAACAAATTTTTAAAAATATATGACAGTGTGATTAAAATAAATTAAAAACGTCAAACAAAAATTTTACGTAAATTTTAATCCCTTTAATATTTTGGAAATATTGCTCTTTTGATTAAATAAATTAAGTAAAGTGCGACTTTGGCTCGCACACGAAGGGTTCTGTACGAATACACATATGTCTATCTCTTTTCGTTTTTTCCGCTTTTTTCATTTTAGCAGTTTTTTTGTTGTGCTTTTTTAGTTTTTTTATTTTTTAAGTATTTTTCGTTGTTTTTTGGCGATTTTGTTGGTATTGGCGCTTTTTTAATTTCCGTGATTTTTTCGTTTTTATCTGGCGATTTTTCGTTTATTGCAATTTTTTGCTTGTTGACAATTTTTTGAATTTTTGCGAATTTTTGGTTTTAGGTTTTTTTTTTTACCGTTTTTTCACTTTTTGGAGATATTTTTGTTTTAAGCGATTTTTTTATTTGTAGCGATTTTTTTAACTTTTGGTGCCTTTTTTGGTTTTGGAGATTTTTGTCGGTTTTTTGTGATTTTTTTAGTTTTAGCGATTTTTTTAAAAGTTTTTTTTCGTTTTGGAGATTTTTTTCATTTTTGTCGATTTTTTCGTTTTTTTATGATATTTTTAGTAATAGCGATTTTTTATGTTAGTGTTTTTTTCGTATTGACTTTTTTTCAGTTTATTGTGTTTTTTTAGTTTTTTGGCGATCTTTTTATTATTAGTTATATATTACTTTTTAGCGATTTTTGTTTAATTTTGGAGCCTTTTTCCTTCAAGTGCTTTTTTCATTTTACAGATTTTTCGTTTTGACATATTTTTTTGATTTTGGAATTTTTTAGTGTTAGCGTTTTTGAACATTTTAAGAGTTTACCTCGTACGGTTTCCAACATACAGCATATTGTCTAAATTACATAGAAAAATTACATTAACTAATGTAACACTCTTTAATTTTTATTGTTTTAAATATCAGTGTTAATTGATGTAGTCTATTCTACAGACTACGACAATTAACACTAACTTTGAAAATTTAAAGTGTCTATATATAAGTCTCTGTATATTACAATAGCATTTCAACTCGTTTTAGAACAGCCTTTAATTTTTAACTGTCATATATTTGTTGTTGTAGGGGCAAAAGTTTTACATATTCTGTGAAAATTTCAGGTCCGTAGCTCTTATCGTTGCCGAGAAAACAGCCTGTGACCGACAGACGGACGGACAGACAGACATACAGACGGGCAGCGTAGCGAAAACAATAGAGTTCCTTTACACTTTTGGTGTACAAAATCCTAATAATAAATAATCCAGGAACATTTTGGTAATGTCTTTGCATTACCAATCAACATACTTTTCACCACAAACTACATACCGTCTGCATTACTTTACACTAGTTAATTAAATTACTTACTGCACTCACAAAATAATTACCTGTACAGTAGCGGAATGTACTTTATTTAAGAAGTATTCCGTGCAGTTATTTTTAAATGAATAAACATTTAAAATTATAAGCAATCTTAATTTTAACTGATTCTAACCTTCATTAGAAAAAAATAAGTACACATTAATACAGACATTCGGTTGATTTCAATATTGTCCATTGCTTATGGTATAATGACCAAAATAGTACATACATAAAACTAACACACACACAAACACACAAACACTATAAATATTCTGTACGTAAAATTAAATGAAATTGTAATTTAAAATTTTGCACAAAAACATAAATGTGAAAATAAGGCCTAGTTCCTATCTAAAAATGTCGGTCGCAAAAAGTACTGAGATCAAAATAAGGACCAAGTTCTTCTTAGGTACAATACGATCTCATTTCTAGACAACCTGCAAGCTTGGCAACATTTTCTCCATAATTCTTTCTTATATTAGAAAGGCAAAAATAATATTGCCAAGCTAACAGGTTGTCTAGAAATGAGATGGTATTGTACTTATCAAGAATTTGGTCCTTATTTTTTTCTAAGCTTTTATTTGGTACAATAAGTGCCCCATACAAATAAGGGGCACCGTAACCCTCCCCCGCCTCAGATGGCAAATTTCCGTTTTCACATTTTTCTTAGTACTTTCCCATCAAGAGCTACCAGTGTTCCAAATTTCAGTTTTCTAGCTATACTGGAAGTGCCCCATACAAAGAGAGAACTCTATACCGCCCCCCCCAAGATAAAAAGTGCCCATTTTAAAATATGCTTCGTTAATTGCTCATCAGGACCTATCTTTGTGCCAAATTTCAGCTTTATCGCTATACCGGAAGCACCCCATACAAAGAAGGTGCACCATAGTCCCCCCCATATGAAACGTGCATGTTAGCTAGGTAATATTTTTTGGGTTTCTAATATGGGAAGGAATTATGTAAAAAATGTTGCCAAGCTTACAGGTTGCATAGAAATGAGATGGTATTGTACCTATTAAGAACTTAGTCCTTATTTTGGTCTCATTCAGTACTTTTTACGGCCGAATCAAAATATTTTATAAGCAAATCAGATATTTCTAAACGGATAATACTTTCTATATATCGTTTCTGTTTTTCTGCAGTCCAAAAATAATTTTGTCAACGTAACGTTCAATACAATTTCTAATGAATTTCCTATTTTTTTAAGAGCACACACTTTATATTAAATTTACTACAATTAAGATGTGTAATCTTCCATGAGTTTTAACACAAATACCTTAATTTTACACTAAAAGTTTTCATTTAAATTAAAGAACTATCGATAACACTCAATACATATTTTAATATACAAGCCATAATTGGCACATTTCGATTACAAAACAATACTGATCACAAATATTGCTGGACAGAACAATATAGCATTGGCATTTGCTTTTTGGTGGAAGAACTGCATGCTCTACACTTATATTACCACTGAATACACAATTCTTTGAGGAGTATACGTGCAAAAAAGTTGAAAACTTCTTCAAACGTGTAAAATAAAGTTTTGGCATATACAAAAAATCAGCAGAAACACTTGACCGAACTTGACCCTACCCAGTAAAAAAGTTGCTTCCATTAAAGCAAGTTTCTACTATTATGGAATAAAAGTAGCGCTGACAAACAGCTGATATCGCTGCTAAATTTTTGTATGGCGAGTTCCCGGTTTGGAGTACTACATTTTTGCTCACAAAAGCGCTTTTGAAGCGCTGAAAATCATCAACATTTTCAGCACTAGAATTGAAAATATGTGAAAAAAATGGTTCAATGTGGACTGGCGTCGTTAACGCCATTTTGAATTTTTCTTATTTATTTTCTTTATTTATTTTTATTAATTTCATATTTTTACTCAATGTTTGTTATTTTAACTTCCACTAGTATCGAACTAAGAACCTTCAGGTTTGAAGTCCAACGTACCAATCACTCGACCAAAAACACTGTTGCAAAACGGCACCAAGAAACTCAAATAAACTTACTCTTCATTCTCGCTTAAGAACCTGCTTTGGATCAGCACTATAAAATCAGTTTTTTTGTATAGCTCGTGTACGAAACTTTTGTATAAGTAAAAAGCAAATAATTTTCTCGCTTCAAAACCTGCATTGTTGTGACGCTATGAAATTAGCTTCTGAACAAGCTCATATTTTAAAGCTAATTATGAAGCGCTTTATTTCTTTAGTGCTTCAAAAAATATAAAAATTTCTTACTGGGTACTTGTGCAATGCATTCTACCAGAACTAGGAAAATGTGTCATGGGAAGTAGGATAGAGGAAGTAGTTTTTGTAGACATTTGATTTAAATTTTTCCACACAAAAAGTAGCTGGAGTGAGTTTATTCTACATAATAACTGTTCGGCCACAGTACTCTGTTCTCAGTTCTCAGTTCTCTCTGTAATGCGTAGTGTGGTTCACTGGCAGATCGACCGCAAATAGCTGGTCTTTTAATGAAGAACCTGTTGCTCACAAAAACGATCGGGTTTCGGGAATAAGTTCCCTGATTTCATTAGCATTCCGTAGTTATAGCGATAGAATAGCGACATTTTCCCCACATTGGGGGCTATTCAAATATTGCGTAGGGCTATTTTTGAGTGATTTTGATATTGCGTTCGCATTACTTCGACATTGTTGAATTGGATTTTGTATGAAAACACTTGCGTTCTCTTTCAACTAGTCGTTCGCGTCATCGTTCGCATAAAAGTGTATTTATGCCTTTGAGCATAAACCCAAATCAGCGTTCTTTCGCTTAGAATGCGAATGAACGTGTTGTTTTGACGTCGATGAACAGGCAGTTAATGTGTTTGTACAGTTTTATAAGAATTGGTTAAGTAAAAGTTGTTAAAAATAATTGTATATACTTTGCATGGGCGTGGCAGTGCCCACTTTTAAAATCATGATGTCGTATTCAAACAGAAGCTTAATGTTTGTGCAATGTTTCATCAGAAGCAGTTGAGTAGAGTTGAGATTGTCCTAAATTAATCAGATAAATTTAAAAAATTTCAAAATTATTAAAGTTTTAATTGAATGTTTCCAAGAGAAATTTTTTCGCAGTTGGAAATATAAAAAAATTATATAAGAATAACTTAAAGGTAATTTCAATCTGCATCTTTTAGCGGTTTATTTATTATAATCGAACAATCACTTCTTGAGTTAGACTGAAATATATTTATGTACCTAATAATTATATTGATATTCGATTGGAACTTTGTACACTCCACATATTTTTATTTAAATGAGATTTTTCTGCAGCACAGTGTTATCGTAATTTCCATAATTTCTCTAAAGAGATACAATTTGAAGTAATATCCCTTATCTAAGATCAAGTTTTTGGTTTTTCAAATCATCACCAAAACATTTTACTTAACAAAATTACATACAAACAAAAACTGTTTCTTACACATGTGTATAGAATATATCCATTTAGAATATTTTACAGCCAAGAAGTAAACTTCCCATCATCAATGATCAAGACAGGCTTTAAAATACTCTATTGGATTGGAAATTTTGTGCACAATCTTGCCAAAATGTCATTTAGGTATATTTAAAATTCTTTAAACCTTGATTGGTTAGTAAGAGCAGAAAAGACAGTGAGACAGTGAGAGAAAGATCTTAAGAGATTAAGTGTTAGGGATCAAGAAGCATTAACCGCAGCTTAAGCACTTATGTTGTGACTACACATGTGAAAACTTGTGCAATTTGGAAAATACTAATCGTGAGATTTAATCAAACAAGTCCGGAAATTTTTCAAAACAGTCAAGATTTAATTGACATCATTTTAAGAAAATTAGAAAAATAACAAAATTTTGTGGTTTTTTGTTTGTTCGTAAAGTCTAGAGAGAAAGAAAAAAAAAACCAACCCGGAGTTTTGTTGGATAAGTAAACAAAAGTAAGAAAGTGAAATAAAACCACAGAACTGCTTAAAGGAATCTAAGAAATTTTGTCCGTCTGTGTTACTTTTGGTTTTCCAATAACACAAGTCACAAATACTTTACACCTTAGCCAATTGTAATTATGTATGTATGTGCAATTTGTATTTTTCTATTGATTTGTTTTAGCAGTAATGTCAACTTCCGTTATGGGTGGGGTTTTCCATCATGCAAATCTCAAACAGATGATGTTTAATAACAATTTTCGTGGTTTAAGCTGTTGGCTGTTTTTTGTTTTTTTTTTTTTGCTTCAACCAAAAGTGATCATGATTTTATTTCTATTTATATTATTTTTCTCTAGCTCTGGCTAGTTATTGGTTTTGAATTAATCTTGATATTAAATTGCAATTTCTTTTGCTTAATAGTCATGGGAATTTCTTTTTAGATATATTTCATGCTTAAAATTTCAAAAGATATTCCCCTCGATATATTCAAGGATTTGAAAATTGGAAATGCAAGCTAGACAGCTAGCTACAAATTAAATAATCATTAAAGGTTAAATACTTTTAATAAAGATTTCTAAGATTTTTCTTTCGTGATTTATATCATTTATTTTTTCTTGAAATAAACCTTCTTCTTTTGTAATGCTAATTGAGTTATTAAATTCATAATTATTATTTATGCGGTCATGCTAGATTACTGATATCATCATTGTGTTGTCATAATTTAAGATATTTGGAAAATATATCAACCCTTTCTTGTCGCTTATTAATAAGGGGAGGATTTTCACTCTTTGTAAATCTCTTGTTGCCATTGTTTTGCAAAATTTTATTTTGAAGATATTTTCTTAATATTTTAATTTTTATTATTATTTATTAATTTTTGTTAAAAAAACTTTTTGGCCCAAATATGATTTATGTTTAATATGAAATAATTATTAGAAAATTTGCATATTTAATTGCTAATGTAAATATTTGAAAATTATTATGTAAAACTAAATGTAATAAACTACACTAACTTGTAAATTGAAACTGAATATCTCAAAATAAAAGATTTCAATTTAAAATTGTAAATTACACTGTTCAACAAAAAAATAATATGCTTGTAATGACTGATTTTGGCAGAGGGAACCAAACAATATACTTGTATCGGCATATTCATACTCAGCAAAAACTTTTGTGATTTTTGTTATCGCTAGTACTTTATTTAAATTGCCAAAACTAAAAAACGCACAAAACCGAAAAAAGCTAAAAAAAACAAAACGAAAAAAAAACGGAATAAATTAAGGAAAGTGCGACTTTAGCTCGTACACGAAGGCTTTCGTACCAATACTTTTTTCATTTTGGCAATTTTTTCGTTTTGCTTTTTCGTTTAATTTTAGTTTTTTTGTTTGTTTGTTTCTTTGGATATTTTTCTTTTTTTGCAATTTTGTTTGCTGATTTTTTTAGTTTTGGCGATTTTTTTCGTTACGGCGTATTTTTTTGTTTTAACGTTTTTTTTTCGCTTTTTGACGATATATTTAGTTTTACGAACTATTTTAGTTTTGGCGGTTTTTGTCAGTTTTGGCGCTCATTTCGGTTTTTGGTGATTTTTTTAGTTTTTGCGATTTTTTTGGTTTTGACATTTTTTTGTTTTGGAGATTTCTTCGGTTTTCGACCATTTTGTTTTTTTAGTTTTGGCGCTTTTTTCGTTTTGTTGATTTCTTTAAATTTTTTAAAGTTTAATTCTTTTTTCCGATATTTTTAGTTTTAGCGATTTTTTATGTTTTAGTTAATGCTTGTTTTCGTTTTGACGACTTTTTCGGCTTTTGGCGTTTTTTAGCGTTTTAGTGATTTTTTTAATTTTGGTGTTTTTTACCTTTAAGCGCTTTTTTCATTTTGGCGATTTTTCGTTCTGACATTTTTTTAATTTTGGAATTTTTTAGTTTTAGCGTTTTTGAAAATTTCTAGAGTTTACCTCTTATGGTTTCAATATTGTCTAAATTACATATTAAAATAACATTAACTGATACGATACCCTTTAATTTTTATTGTTTTAACCATCGGTGTTAATTCGTGTAGTCTATTCTACAGAATACACCAATTAACACTACCTTTGAAAATGTTAAGTGTCTATATATAAGTGTATGTATATTACTATAGTATTTCAACATGTTTCGTGGCTCGTTTTAGAACACCCTTTAATTTTTAACTGTCATATATTTGTTGTTGTAGCGGTCAGAGTTTTATATACTCTGTTAAAATTTCAGCTCCGTAGTAGCTCTTACAGTTCCCGAGAAAACAGACTGTGATAGACAGACAGACAGACAGACATACATACAGACGGAAGGACGGACAGACAGACGGACAGCATATCGAAAACAATAGGGCACCCTTACACTTTTGGTGTACGGAACCCTAAAAACTAAAAAAATCACCAAAAACGAAAAAAATTGCCAAAACTAAAAAAATCGCACAAAACCGATAAAAAAAACGAAAAAAACCCCAAAACCTAAAAATCATCAAAACGGAAAAAGTGGCAAAACTAAAAAAGTCGTAATATGAACTGAAAATATCACCAAAACGAAAAAAGTCGCCAAAACTAAAAAAAATCAACAATAAAAAAATTCCTAAAAAATCGCCAAAAATGGAAAAAGTCCCCAAAACTAAACAAATCTTTAAAAACCGAAAAAAGTCGCTAAAAGGAAAATAATCATCAAAAGCCGAAAAAATCACAAGGATGAAAAAAACGCCAAAATCCGCTAATCTCTCAGAGTTCTTTACCGCTTAGATCCTCCGCGCAGTCAACATTTTTCTTTGTCTACATGCTTCACATTTATCTCTAAATAAAAATATAATTTAAAAAATTAAATTAAAACCGAACTCAAGCCAAAACTAATTAAATTTCTTTGGATATGAAAATGATTAATTTTATTAGAATCCTTACTAAAATCGGTGTATATGACATCAGGTTGTTGTTGGTTATTAAAACTTTTATTAACCATTAAAAAGTTAGTTGTTGCTGAGCGGCCTTTTCTGAAACCATGTTTCTGAAGGGGTAGCAAAGATGATATTCTATGACTATTATTATCCGTGATACATTTTTCAAAGAGTTTTTGGATCGCACTAATACCTCGGCAGTTTGTTCTGTTTGATTTATTATCGGCTTTGAAAAGCAGAATTATGTAGGAATATTTCCAAGATTTATAAAAATAACCATGTTCTATAAATTTGTTCTATAAATTATGTTCTATAAATTATTTCTAATGGAGTAGCAAGTACATTTGTACAACATTTTAAAGCACTGCTGGGTGCCATCAGGTCCGCTAAATGTTAATTTAACACTTTTTATGGCTGATGTGGTCGCAGATTTGCTGATAGGAAAAATTTGTATTGATTAGCTATCAGCTATAAGGCTAGGATATGAGGCACTTCTAAAAGCTTTTTAAGCTGTTTTGCACATGACTTCAGCTCAATTTTCAACTGAGGGGGGGTATCTATAACTTTGACACGCTCTTCGAACTCTCTTTTTCGGGCAAAAGCCGTTCCTAATCTGCAGAATAAATCATATTGTATCTAACCTACTGACTAGTAGAAGTAGCATATTGTGCAGCTTGCTTAAAGCTTTCCTCTAGCTTTCTAATAGAGTCATCTACATCGGCAGGCAAAGTAAGCAGCTTCCTGTTTTCCGTGCAATGTGCAGTCAGATAATTTTTGTATTTCAACCAATTAATACATGAGGCTGTCATGTAACAACAGTTATTGAATGATCTGCGGACAAATCCAGAGAAGCCTCTACTTGAAGGATTTTGCAGGGCACACCCTTTCCTACGTCGAAATCAATAATATCAGGGACTTAAAATATAATTACAATATTGTACAATTTTAATGACACTTAGCAAAATTTTTTTAATCTTAACTAGCGTTTCAAGTCATTAACCTCTGGCATAAAAAAAGAGACACCCAGTAACGACGAAATATTTTTATGTAAAAATATTTGTTGCTCAACAATAATATCAATATAATAGTATTAATTTGAAGACCTCTTCAGTAATTTAGTATTTAAACGTTTCAGTTATAAATGAAAATCAAGCTTAAATGACATTTTAAAATTGTAATTAAATTGAATTTAAATAAATAAAATTTTAATTTAATACACACGTAAATAAAACTTAAAGAAAATATAACGTTTGCTTCAGAAAAAAATAAGAAAAAGCAGCAAATAAAAAACGACTTCAACTCATGAGCGGATGCCACAAAAAGATGGACACACGTTGCTACCGCCAACAACAAAAGACAAACTGCAATAGGCAATTAATAACAATAGTTGCACGTTTACGCAGGCAAACATGAACAAACACACACAGAAAAGCACTTACCACACACACACACACATACACATGCAGTCACACAAATGCGTACGTATACTGTTTTACACACTGAGAAATACATTTTAAACAAATATTGTGAGCTGTATTAAGCCTATAGAAAAGCATGGCACATAAATAAGAAAAATATAAAAAAAATATAAAAAATTAAGCACGTTAAATAACAAGACAAGTGCATAAAATAATCAAACAACAAGTAGTAAATTCAATAAAATGTAAATTGAATTGAATAAAAAAAAAACAAAAAAAGAAAAAAAGCTTGCAAGCAAAAGAAACAGAAGAAATTAAACGTTTAGGAATTTTCTTTTAACCACGCAATCACTCGTCATTTTGTCAGTCAGAGGCAGAGAGTCCATTTATAAGAATAAAACAATAACAGTAACTACATTTCCTGTGCTGCTTTTTTTTTGTACAAAATCTAAAGGTTAAAGAACTCTGAGAGTACGAGGGTGGTCACACAAGTGTTAGGCAAAACAAAAAAAATTGTTTTAGTTTTATTAACAGCGTTATAATTTTGTTAGGAATATTCCTAGAATATCCTAAAAATGTTGTTTGAAGTCCGTGCATTTACCTGGTCTGATGACATCACATCTAAAATGTAATGGCAAATTCCTCACGTTTATGCTTTATCTAAAGCAACTCCTAGTCGTCATCACAGAACTTAACGTTGTGTCTTAGTTAACAATTGCTGAATGTTGTCCACAGCAGGATGCCCAGCATTCAAACCAGGAAATACCATAATTTTCCCACAGTCATGATCTCATCTATCGCTAATGCCTCGTACACACTGGACATTTCTTTTGCTGTCATTTTGTGGCGTCATATTTCAAATTACGGGTAACAACTCAATGTGACAAAATGACAACATGCTGTCATTTTTTTACCGCAATATTGTCCCATTATTGTGACAATCATACACATTAGACGCGCAAAACGTTTGCTACACACCAAAAAACATGGGAAGTGGCAAACGTTGCCGCTAGTACACACTATCATGTTAGCTTGCGATGTCATAAAATGGCATGACTTGACTGGTGGATAAATCTTTTCAGCTCTTATGCTCACTGATGGATGGCCATCGCATTAGTTAACTCTAGTTACTTGTCTCACGGCCTGTTTCGTCAGAATTACTGGACATTCATAATCAAAATAGAAGAATTTTTCCAATCGCCACAACGGCTGCACTTCTCGTTACTTAATATGTGAATATTAAATATAACTAGAAAAATAATACAAAATTAAAATTCTATGGATAAGTTTTTTTAATTTTTTTTGTTCTAAAATTTTGGATTTTTCAAGAGGCTGCTTGCTCTACCAATTTTAGCATAACTTGAAAAGAAGTCAGCCAATTTTATTACAAAAAATACTGAAAACAAATAAAAAATAAATAAGATTTCTGATTTTAATATAATTTTTTTATATACTCAACTATTTGCAACTTATTCAAACTGCAAGAATGAAAAATATATATATTTCTTTAGGAAAACAAGAAAATTTTTATCTAAAAAAATTTTTTTTTAATCCAAATGTGCAGAAGCTTTCCATTTTTGCTAGCTACAAATCAAATAAGCTTGATTGCATGAACATCGATGGATAAATATTGATTTTATTCGCAGTATAGTGAAATTACTTGATTTTTGCAAAAGTTCAGTTTTGAAGAGGATGCTCTAGAAGTTTTATAATAACTTAAGAAAGACTCGTCCAAGTTTGCTAAAAATTATTTAAAATAATTTAAATTTTATCCCACTTTAATATATTTTTACACTTTTTTTATATCCGTAATGGCTTCGGAGTTATTCAGCAGAAAAATAATCAAAAAAAAAAATTTTTTTGTAAAATTAAAATTTTTTATTATTTATTTAATTAATATTGAAACAAAAATGGCAAAAAAGAACGCACGCTGACATGGGACACCGGATAGGTACGAAATTCAAATCGTCTTCGGCCTACCTCATATGGAATTGTTCCTGCCATCTTTGGCCTGCTAATATCGGCCTTATGCCAGCGGCCTGCCAGTTAGGCCTTATACCATCGGCGAACCATATTCGGTCGCTATCTCAGATGATCCGTAATCTTTATTTATTATAATTAACAACTCAATGCGACGAAATGACAACATGCTTTCGTTTTGTTTTTGTGACTTCAATATTGTCGCATTATTGTGACAACCGCGCATTATTGTGACAAACGCAAAAACAGTTTGCCACACTCCGAAAATCATCGGAAGTTGCTAACGTTGCCGCTAGTACACACTATCATGTTTGCTTGCGATGTCATAAAATGACATAGTGTGTACGTAGCATTAGGCGCTACTTCTCAAGATTTTAGTCGAGTCGTATAGTGTTTAGCCGACACACTCAGTGTTTACCAAAGACACCTTCACGTAGCAGGGATACCAATCATTAGCCAAGACACAACCCTGTAAGAAATATTCCTAAAAACTGATGCAAAAATCACCCCAAAAATTTTAGAAGTTTCCCGGAAAACAATTTCAGCACCCAAAAAAAAAACTCAAAAATATTTAAGCAGAAAAACTGATTTCTTAAGGAATTCTACTTTCGCGCCGGAATTTCACCTTGAAATTTGAGACAGCCACTTTGCTATAGCATGCAGAGTGTACATTGAAGAGTGTACTCATTACTTTGTATATTCGTTTCATAGTGTCGTTACCAGTATTTGTTACCAGTAATTGCTACACATATCAGTTCAATAATTTTGCTCCATGTACTTGGTTCATGTTTTTGTTACACGTATTTTGTTCATATTGAAAATTTTTTGTTTTACCCCCAAGAAATTAGTTTTGGTTATTCAGAGGATTGATGTGGATAACAAGCCATAAGGAACCACGTTTCAAAAATTAAATTTTCATTACTGAATCTTAAAGTTACTCTATATATATAATGGATTGTGGTATATATCTCACCAAAATTTATCAATAAATGGCGATTTTATTCATAATAAAGTGATGTGGCCTGATTTTTGCAAAACTTGCGAATATTTACACTGTACAACAAAATCAAATTTTTCCCCAATAATAAGGTTCAAACTAGGGATGTAACGATACGCCGTTTTGCCGATCCGATACCGATTCCGATACTTAAAAATAAATATCGCCGATACCGATTCCGATACCGATACGAATATTTAAATTGAGTTCAAATTTAAATTAACAAAACTCAAAATTACAGTGTAAGAGATTATTAATATTTAAAATTGATATTAACCCAGTATATAAAATTGGAAGTAATTTTTAAGGAACTACATTTTTATTGCTTCCAAAGAATCTATATTAAAAATATGCAGATCATTAGTAGAAATGCAAGTACAAATTTTTAATTCCTTTATAATTTTAAAAAATACTCGCCATGCTTTTTAAAAAATCTATTTTTAAGGGACATTTATCAACTATTATTCTTCTAAATAACTTAATAGCTTAATTATTAAGTCTTCTAAAAGTTTATATTTATTCACTTAAATTTACATGAAAACAGTTTTGTGTTTACATTCGCATAAAAAGAAACGAGTTCTAAAAATGGGTAATTTTTCATCCTTTTTTTGAGGAATCATTATAGAACACCGAAAAAGATATTTGTGCTAACATCGCTTCAAATTCGGTATTGGTAATCGAAAAAGAGAACTTCTGGCAATGACAAGCAAATGTGAAACTAATTAGAAATTATCCAAATTTGCAATATTTCCGGATCGCGAATTCTACATTTTTATTACTTCTTTGGAGTCTTTTTTTGCTGGGAATAAGATTTAAAAAACAACGAATTAAATTTGAGTTCATGGTAAAATTAACAATAAATAAATTATTGTTTTTGCAAAATAATAGCGTAAAATATTATTAATTTTTAAAATTGATATTAATAAGATTTAAAAAATAACGAAATGAATTAAGGCCCTAATTGTGTAAATCACGTCACCAAAGTGAAATTTGTATACAGAACAAAAACAAAATTTCAAATATTTGATCAATTTATTTTATTTTTCATAAAAATTTTAAAATATTTGATAGGTAAAGCAACGCTTTAATTTCTATACGTTTGTTTGGTGAAAAATTTTTATGAAAAACAAAAACAAATATTTGAAATTTTTTCAAATTTATTGTTGCTTTTACATAAACTTCACTTCGGTGATGTGATATACACAATTAAGGCCTTAGTTCTTGGTAAAATTAACAAAAAATAAAAAATGGGTCAAAAAAAATTTTTTTTAATTTTTAAAGTATCGTCGTATCGACAGTAAAATATCGCCGATACCGATGTATCGGAAAATCTGAAGTATCGCCGATATATCGGTATCGGTATCGGTATTCGTTACATCCCTAGTTCAAACAACTGGTTCTAGTAGATAGGCGATTTATTTTATGGGGAGATAAATTTCCCGCCTTTTGCACATAGTTATACTGATTCGGCATAGGGTATCTTGTCGGCTTAACGTTTATGGTAGAAATGTGTTAATCGTTTTTATGAAAAACAGCACGAGGAACATTTATGTAGATTACTTAGACCCGCTATATCACCGCTAAAGGGAATTTTTCCCCCTTATTTAAGAAAGGGACAAAAAAGTCCATTTCGCGCATAGCAAAAGGTCTAAAATATTCCACAAAGATTTCCATCGTGGTGTTCTACATAGAATTGTTTAACACGCTGTTATTGAAAAAAAGTTTATTTCGTTAATTTTTTAGGAAGAAACTCGTCGTCACTTATCAATCAATAACTCAGTTTTTTCCAAAATCAGGTGACCAAATTTTATTATGAATAAAATCAATATTTAGCAATCGTTTCTCAAGAAAATTTTTTTAAATTTATAGTATATGTAGCTTTATGATCAGCTAATAAAAATAGTAACTTTTTGCCATTTTCGATTTATATAAATTTTTAACAATTTTGCCTGAAAAATTTTTTTTCATCATTGCATTCTGAATAATTCCAAAACTGTTGAGTATATAAAAAATAATATTTAAACAGCTTAAAACTAATTTTGTTCTGAGTTTCTTAATGGCTTTTGTAATAAAATTGGACAACCCCTTAGCAACTTAAGATAAAATCGGTGCAGCAGCATCTTCAAAAATCTCCAATTAAAAAAATAAAGCAAATATAAAAAAAATAATAATCCATAGAATTTAAAATTTCGACTTTTTTTGTAGTTAGGGGACTAACTATAAGACATCAAAAAATATTGTGTGTACTCCTTAATATTTTCCTTGTTGCTTAGTATATTCTGTATAAGATAGTTTTTCGACTACCCACGTTTGAAACAAAATTTTTATATTTATTATAAAAATTTAAAATTGAAAGCTTTAATTCAATTTAAAATTAATTTGACTTGAAACATGTTGCTTATTTAAGATAAAAAGAGAGAGGGAGAGAGAGAGAGAGAGACGGAGAGAGACCGAAAGCGAGAACAATGAGTATAAAAACACTTTTCTAATACCTCAAATCAGATATTAGAATTAAATATGCATAACACACTCCAGTTATAATTTAAAGAACAAATAATGCATTCAAACGTCTGACTGGCGCCCAAATAGTTTAATTTAATTGTTTATTAATTGTAAATTTCTCATCGAAACAAATAGATAATACATTAACACCGAACACAAACCTTCAAAACAAAAGACTTAAGTAAGAAACTTAACTTAAATATCAATCGTATTCCTCTATTATTTAATACAATTCAATAAAGTTTAATTAAATTTTTCTTTCAACTCATGAATGAATTTTATTCAGACATTTAGGAAAAACAAGTGTTTTCCTTTTAGGTTTGTCTAATTGTTGAAACGGCCCAAAATGAATTTTAACGAAAATGTTCGTTACCATTGTAATTAGCTGCAAAACATGTTAAGCACGTCTTGGAAGTCTAACATTTATTTTATAAAGTGGTCAAGTCTTTAGTGTTTTTTACATTTAGATTTTATGTTAATGATCTTGTTAACTTGGTTTTTTGTGAGTATTTGAAATCCTGCAAGGCAAACGTTTGCTCTGTAAATGGTTTATAGTCTTTTGGACGCCAGTCTTCCGTTAAACTTATATTTTATATACTTTTTTCCTTAAGACCAGAACAAGCACACAATAACACAAGTTTACTTCAAAAAGAAAAACTTATGTTCTCACGGGATAATTCCTATGTAAATTTGTAATTATATTTAAACGTTTGATGAAAATGTCAACTTAAAATACCCAAAAATAAGTATTTTACCTGAATACATACATACTTGATTTGACAAGACGTCAAAGCAAGCCGCTGCTTTAAAATACTTTAACACAAAAGTGTTGGTAATTGACTAATTAATTGTTTAAATGTGTTATTAGCGGTCAATATCAAAAACTTTAGGTGTTAAATGAGAAGTATACAAATGAGACATTTATTTAATTTATACAAACTACTCGTATTTGGAACGAGACTAATGTTATAATAAGGATGGTTTGATACTGTCTAAGGGATTTGTGTAATAAACAAAAGATTTAAGACACAAGCGCTTTGATGACAAGATTTCTTTTATAGGTATAATGTGCAAGGTTACACTTAGGGAAAAGCTGTAATTTATATATAGAAACGCGTCATATTACTTCAATAATTTTCAATTTAATAGACAAATTATATATAAATGCATTAAATCAATAATTTTAACTTCAAACTAATACAGTTTTCATTTATTTCGTGCAGTATATTGAAGCAACATTGTATCAAAGTTGATACATATTGTGTCAAGATTTTTATTTCATTAATTTCTAGTGCAAGTTGAAATTTATATTGCAAACTTTTTATTAATATGATTAGAAGTTTAATATAATATCTTTAGTTTTTCTATGAGTTTTTTGGGTAAAAGTTCCCTGACAATTTGCATTACCCCCAATGAAATGCGCATAGGAACTAGCTAATACCCCTCCATAATCAATTTCAATGTATTTTAATAAAACTTTGATATTTTACTTAAAAAGTAAAATATTAATTTGGGAAAAATTCAAATTAATGTAATAACAAATATGTTGAGTTCTATATGAACTAAAAGAATCTTGTTCATAGATTCTGTGAATTTATACATTATTCCAATGTAAAACTTCATTAAAATGAAACAAGTTTCGTTAACATTATTTTAAATAAAACTTCATTAAATACATGCTATAACTTTAGTGATCCGCTAAGCTAATGAACACATTTCTTAATATTGATGAAAATATTTCATCGTTTTAATGAAATCGTTTCATTAATTTAATGAACTTATTTCATTATTTTAAATGAAATTCTGACATTATTTTAATGATATTCTGTCATTGTTGTAATAAAATTATTTCATTGTATTAATGAAATTATTACATTACTTAGTAGCCTCATTAGCTTATCCCTTTTACTGACTCTTTTAATTTATTGACAATTTCACGATAAAAATACGTACAACAGGCAGCAATGAATATCAGAAAATTTTGTAATATTAATGACTGCTCACAGTATTGAACTTAGACTCTTGATTGCCATCATTTCCTTTATGGGGAACGTCTTAATTGCTTCAGCCAACAGCACTGTCAAAAGAATATGTCTAGGAGTGTATAAGAATAAGAAAGAATACAACAAGAACAAAAATATAAGGGTGATTCTAATTTCAAATGCTTTTATTGTGTCCGTTGAAAGTATAATAAAATTATGCTTTGGCATAATTTAATATTGTATAAATAAATGTACTTAACTTTTTTTGTGTATTAAAAATGCAAAACTAAAAATACTATTTTCATTATCTTCCTACAAAATGCATGCTATTGATTTGCCACATTAAGAAAGTTTAAATTTTTTCAAAAAGCGGATTAAATTTATAACGGTTTTGGATTATCTACATTTGCTTCTCCTGACCTGATATTTTCACAGAATATGTAAAACTTTGGCCGCTAGAACAACAAATATATGACTGTTAAAAGTTAAAGGTTATTCTGAAGCGAGCAACGAAACATGTTGAAATGTTAATGTAATATACAGACACTATAAATTTTCAAAGTAAGGGTTAATTGGTGTAGTCTGTAGACGAGAGTACACCAATTAACAATGATATTTGAAACAATAAAAATTAAAGGGCGATCTATCAGTTAATGTAATTTTGACGATATAATTTAGAGAATTTGCAGTATTTTGGAAACCGCAAGAGGCAAACACTTGAAATTGTAAAAACGCCAAAACTAAAAAATTCCAAAATTAAAAAAATTTCAAAACGAAATATCGCCAAAATGACAAAAGCGCTTAAAGGAAAAATGCACCAAAATTAAAAAAAATCACTAAAACGCAAAAATCACCAAAACTAAAAAGATCGCCAAATAAAAACAAAATCGCCAAAAAAAACCGCAAAAAGTCGCCAAAACAAAAAGCACTAAAACCTAAAAAACGCTTAAACTAAAAATATCATAAAAAACGAAAAAAAGTCGCCAAAAACGAAAAAAACTAAAACGAAAAAAACGCTAAAAGAAGAAAAAGCGGCAAAATTTAAATAACTCCAAAACCGAAAAAATTGCTAAACCGAAAAAAACAACAAAAAAATTGCTAAAAAATAAAAATATTACAAAAAAACCGAAAAAAACGCCAAAACTGAAAAACCGCCAAAACTGAAAAAAAAACGCCAAAACTAAAATAAATCGTTAAAACTAAAAATATCGTCAAAAAGAAAAAAAAAACGCCAAAATTTTAAAAAGTCGGCAAAAACAAAAAAAAAATTGCAATAAACGAAAAATCGGCAAAAAAAAAAAGAAAACCAAAATGGAAAAAGTGCCAAAACCAAAAAAATCTCCAAAACAACGAAAAAGAATTTAAAAAATAAAAAACCGCCAAAAACTGAAACAATCGCTAAACCGAAAAAAAATCTATAAAAATAAAGAAAAAACAAAAAAACCGAAAAATCACCAAAACTGAAAAAAGCGCCAAAACTGAAAAAAGCATCAAAACTAAAATAAATCGTTTCAACAAAAAATTTAGTCAAAAAGCGAAAAAACGCCAAAATTAAAAAAATCGGCAAAAAATTGCAATAAACGAGAAATCGCAAGAAATTAAAAAAAAAACAAAAAAGTGAAAAAAAGCCAAAACCAAAAGAAAATCGCAAAAAAAAACCTTTAAAAAGTACAAAAAAACTAAAACGAATATATTGCCAAAAAAAAAGGACAGAAATGAAAAAGAATATACAGTACGCCCTCGGTTACTGCAAGGTTTAAAAACCAAGGCATTTGCAACAACCGCGGTTGTTGCATTGACCGAGTCATACAAGTGGACCAATTACACAAGTTTAATATACAAACATAATTTTGAACATAAATAATACGTAGATTCTTTTAAATAAACCAGCTTTGATATTAACTGCCTATTTCACAATGTCGACAGAGTTCTTTCTTTCGTATAAATACATTTAAAACAAGAACAAATTTTAAAATTTTGTTTTTATTTCAAATGTAATTGTAAGAAAGAAAGAATTCTTTCGACATTGAGAAATAGGCAGTAACTATGCATTTAACTTGAAATTGTTAATTTTTCCGGAAAATGTAATTTATTTTATCGAAGGTTTGTAATATAAAACACAAACAATTCCAATAAATTTAATTAAAAAATAATTAAATAAAAAATTAACACATTCTGATGTAGTGATCAGAAATTTTAAACTGATATTCAGTATTAGACATTTGTTTCTGCACTGCAGTTTCACGAAGATCTTGAAGAAACAGAATTTATTTTAAACCGATAAAAAGAAAAAGCCAAACAACTTGACGGAAAGATGTAAAAGTTGCTTTTAAAGAGTCACAAATTGTGGCCAAGTTGCATACACTGAGTCTACAATATATATATTTGTGTTGTTGCAATAATCGAAGTGTTGCGTTCATCGAGGGTTGCAGTAACCGAGGGCGCACTGTATGTGTATTCGTACGGAACCCTTTATTTGCGAGCAAAAGTTGCAATTTACTGAATTTATTTATTCTAAGTGGAATATCTGCCATTATATATAACACTGTGTGTAATTTTTTAAGTCATGGAAATATAACCA
Organism: Panzeria rudis; assembly: GCA_956483635.1. Taxonomy (NCBI): domain Eukaryota; kingdom Metazoa; phylum Arthropoda; class Insecta; order Diptera; family Tachinidae; genus Panzeria; species Panzeria rudis. The sequence goes on along the minus strand of OY101451.1, from coordinate 16,938,945 downwards.
TATACGGACACCACTACGTGATAAAAGACAAAAAAAAGACCCGTGTCTCCCAGTTTTGCCCCAAGTCATGCACTTTTTTTTTATTAGCCCCCAAAGATTTCGGGGCACGGTGTAATTTAGCTTATGTAGCTCTTGTCATAACAAACAAAAATTGTGAACATATAAAATCAAAAAAAAAAAACTTCATCTTCAAGATGAAAATCGCAAAAAACTTTAACAAATTCGTTTGTTTACATTTTTTCTCCTATTTAGGTCCATAGCTAGCAAACCGTTCATAATTCAAGGAAACAATAAACTAAAAAAATGTACCTAAGATCTCAGTAAACAACTAGAACATATGAACTTCCTAGGAATGATTCTTAACACCGTTTAGTTAGCACTTATGTAGCCGCAAAAGTAAAATGGAATTTTTTAAGTTTTTTACAATTTTGATCTTGAAGATGAAGTTTCTTTGATTTTATATGCTTACAATTTTTGTTCTTTATGACAAGAGCTACAACTTTGCCTCAGAGAGTAAATCAAGATTCCGAACGGTTTGCAAGATACGAGCCTGAGAAATGATCAGTTTTTTGCAAAAATGACACCGTATAAGCATTCACTATATTACTACCCTAATTTTTTTCCAATAATAGAAATATAAATAACGCTTTTTTTTCTAAATAAAGCCTTACGATTTCTATTGAACAATATTTTCTTAAGCCAATTACGATATAAATTTTTTTAGAAATTTTATTCAAAAAAATAATTCTACACATTTGCCGAATTCACAACCTTATGTATGTGTTGTAGATCGTATAAATGTTGTTGTAATTTCCAAATAAACATTTGTTTAGGAACATTTGTTTAGGTACAAGTGAAAATTACCAAAAAAATTTTTACGATCTACAACACTTACAACAGGTTATGAATTGAGCAATTGTCTTAGCTGGTGTTATATATTAGACATGGGTCCAACTCGTTCGAACTCGCTCAGCAGATCATTTTAGACACAAAGCTAAGACTTAACCCGTGTATTTTAAAGGGGTTTGATAATAGGTTTGTGTCTAAAACGATCTGCTGAGCGAGTTCGAACGAGTTGGACCCAAGAGTAGTGTTATACTTAAAAACAAAAGATTTAGAGCACATTTACTTCCTTAATTGATAAAATTTATAAAAATTTTGCTATAAAATTTCCCATTGGAATAAAAATAATCCCTCTGTATGTCAAATATTTCATAATTTTCTAAACTAATTAAGCAGAGTAAAGACCATATGTAGGTAGTTCCAATAAGAGAAACTTCCTTGTGGGGTTGTTATTCTTACTATTCATTCCAATAGTATTTTTAGAAGCATTAAAGTCTATTTCTCACTACCTCAATAGGTAAGAAAATTCAACAATATCTTAAAAGTATTGCAAAGTTTAATATAAAACTTTCAGCTTGTTTTACTTTATTACCGTAATTTTTAATTCTTAAATTTTACAGGCAAACCAAAATGACATTTTGTTTTTGCGGTTTTTTTTCTGGCGTAAACATTCGATCTATCAAAAGTGTATGTATATGGCGAAAATTAAAAAAACGTACATTAAAGTTTGCTTTTATTGCCATATATAAGAGGCTTAAAAGCATTAAATCTATATGTTATTTGCCACTTATATGCCAATCTTACACCAGGTTTCGCATGTGGAATTCTTTAGAGAAATGAGACAAAAAAAAAATCATTTAAATAACTTTAACCTCAATGTTACAATTACGATGTGTGTGGTCTTTTCTTTTTTTGGTTTTTCATTCAACTTGCCATGAAAAAGTTTGCCTGTGGCTTTAAAACTGCAAACTTAATATTACGTAATCTGTTAAAATTTACAACCGCTTAACAGTTGACTTAATGAGCTGTAAAAATAATTTCAAATAAAAATGTTAATTGAAAAAAAAAACTGGCATGCATGTGTTTAAACATGAGGAGGCTGTATGTGCTAAAACTTTTTTTTTGAAAACAAAACAGCTTTGATTTTAATCAGAGACAGACAGGCAAACAGACAGACTATAAGCAGTTCAATTTTTCGTTATGCTCCATATCAGCCGCTATATGGCCATAAGTATACAAATATTAAAGTCAAGTCAGGTTACTCTAAAGAAACATGATCATCATTATCATCTTCTTCATTATCATGATTCCTCTTCATGTGGCACTTTTGAAAACTTCTTCAAACTTGTAAATTATAATAAAAGTGTAATGATAATGTGAGCCTATAAACATAATCTGCAGGTGATTTGGTATGAAATAATGCTACTAAATGTCAAACACAATGATAGGATTTCTTTACCCGAATGCCAAGATTTAAGCCAAAACTCAAACTCACATACTCTTCTTACATATACAAACATTCACTTTGCTTAAGTTTGTTGGCTTACAAGTTTTGAACGCTTTTCCAGACAAACTATTTACCAAAGTAGACCCATAAAATTGAATTTGAGAAAAAAGGAATGATTATTGCATTTGGCTGTATAATTATTTTTTTCTTTGACTTCAATTTCGTCAAATAGTTTGCCAGCTAAATTAAATACTTGATTAACGCACAGGCACATTTTGGATCATACAACTACTAAGACTTGGGTTTGCCAAAGTAACATACATGATTTGGTTATTTTGATTATATAAGATGAGAATTCTTTATAAAGAGAAGAAAAACACGATTACAATACAATGTTTAATTTGTTAAATATCAAGATATAAACTAGTAAAAATATGTCATATATATTTTTTTTATTAGGAAAAAAGTGCGACTTTGGCTTGCACATGAAGGTTTCCGTACGAATACACCTTAAGCCTTTTTCTTTTTTGCACTTTTTTTCAATTAGAAATTTTATCCTTTAGGCTGAACCCACACCGAATAAGAGAAAACTGTTTTTTGTAACTTATACGACAACAGAACATTAGTTCTTATAAGACAACACACACCAAATTTTTTGTGTGCGTTATAATCATACGAGTGCGTTTGACTTATAAGACCCAACAGTTTTGTCGTGTTTGGTGTGTGTTTCAGGCTTGATTTTATTTTTGAAATTTTTTTCGTTTTTTAAGATTTTGTTACTTTTGGCGCTTTTTTTCATTTTAGTGATTTTTTTCGTGTTTTTGGGGTTTTTCTTTTTTTAGATTTTTTTTTTGTTTTGCCAATTTTTTTGTAGTTAGCGATTTTTTTGGTTTTGGATTTTGTGTTTGTTTTAACGTTTTTTCGGTTTTTGACGATAATTTTTAGTTTTAGAGATTAATTTTAGTTTTGGCGCCTTTTATAGTTTTAGCGCTTTTTTCGGTTTAGGGATTTTTTCGGGTTTTGGTGATTTTTTTTTTAGTTTTAGCGATTTTTTCGGTTTTTTAAATTAAAAAAAAAAATTTTATATTGGAAAAATTTTTTCGTTTTGGCGATTTTTTCGGTTTTTTTAGTTTTGGCGTTTTTTTAGATCTTTTTTCTTTTTGGTGATTTTGTTTAATTTTTAGCGATTTTTTCGTTTTTTGACGATATTTTTAGTTTTAGCGATTTTTCTATGTTATAGTGGTTTTTTCGTTTTGACGACGTTTTTCAGTTCTTGGCGTTTTTTTTAGCTAGTGTTGATGATTTTTGGCGCTTTAGAGATTTTTTTTACTTTTAGTGCTTTTTTCCTTTAAGCGCTCTATTTATTACGTTTTGACATTTTTTGTTTTGGAATTTTTTAGTTTTAGCGTCTTTTAAAATTTCAAGATTTTGCCTCTTTCTGTTTCCAATATACAGCAAATTGTCTAAATTACATAGTAAAAATTACATTAGCTGACAGAACACCCTTTAATTTTTAATGTTTTCAATATCACTGTTAATTGTTAATAAACATGTTTGAAAATTTATAGTGTTTCGTTGCTGGCTTTAGAGCATCCATTAATTTTTAGCTATCATATATTTTTACCTGTCATATTGTTGTAACGCCCAAAATTTATCATATTCCGTGAAAATTTCAGCTACGCAGCTGTTACGGCTCTCGAGAAAACAGCTTGTGATAGACAGACGGACGGACAGCATGGCGAAAACAATAGGGTTCCTTTACACTTTTGGTGTAAGGAACCCTAAAAACGTATGACTGCCAGGATAAGCTTTTAAATTTGGTTCAAATTTGAAATAAAATGAAAGCAAATCGCATGATCTCTTAAACATTTTAAAATTTATTGAAAATTTCAAATTTATGGAAAGTTCATCTCTTTTTCCAGCAATCTGGCTGCTCTCTTTTAATACAATAGCCTGAACTAAATTGCACATTCATATTTCTTTTGCTTACATATGTATGTGTGCTTTGCTCCCAACATGAGTCAGTTACTCAACCAAGTGTTGGCTTAACATGAACGTGAAAATCATTTAAGAAAAAATATAAAACCACTTACAGTCAGTCTTAAGTCCAAATTAAAAATTGATTTTTATTAACAATTAACGGTGACAAGAGCGATGGGCAAATTAAATAAAATAGAAAGACCACACATGTAGTGTGTGCAAATGAAATCAGAATTAGAAGAACTTTTAAGCCTGGGAAAGAACTTATAGAAATTTCTCAACGAAAGAAAAAAATTTAAATTAAAAGGAGCAACTCATAGAAAATTTAAATAGCTGGCTTATTATATGGGAATGGTTTAACCACAGAGTGATAAAAAAAGGCTTTATCGATCGCCTTCGAGGTGGCGATTGTAGCAATATTTCTGCTCCGAACATAGATTTAAAGCTTTAATATTACAAACAATTGCTATGCTATAGAAGGCTTCCATTGGCCTGGAAACACATCACTGGTATCTAAAATATAAAAAGAAAAATCTACTACGCAGGAAAAAATTAGACAACATTTATATTCAATAAAACCATGTTGATGAAAAAACCGTGTATTTCAATAACATTTGTCATTAACTTAGTACAATATTTATCAAAACCGCGCATTTTAAAATACGCAGTAATACAAAAAAGAATGAAGTTGAAATAGCTGGGAAGTGATAATATTTTTCTGGTAGATATTGTCGGGTACAACAAAAACCAGTTGTTGAAATTTGCCAAACACATCCAAAATCTTAAGTTAGAAGTATGTAACCCGTTTTTGGTACCTTTATGCACTTAAAACCGACTCAGTTGCATTTCAACACATTTTAAATTTCTCAGCGAATCTGGAAAGATAAAGCTGCGACCTTTAGAACGCTATATACGTTGTTCAAGTAGCTTTGAGAAATCTGTGTGTACTCCATCATGAATTTTTTTAAGTTTTTTTTTTGCCATTCTTAGGGTTCCGTACACAAAAATTGTAAAGGAACCCTATTGTTTTCACTACGCTGTCCGTCTGTCTGTGTGTATGTCCGTCTGTATGTCTGTCCGTCTGTCTGTCTATATGTATGTCTGTCTGTCTATCTGTATGTCTGTCTGTCAGAGGCTGTTTTCGCGGGAACCATAAAAACTACGGACCTCAAATTTTCACAGAATATGTAAAACTTTTGCCACTACAAATATATGACAGTTAACAATTAAAGGGTGCTCTAAAGCAAGCAACGAAACATGTTGAAATAGTAATGTATTATACAGACACTTATATAGACACTTTAAATTTTCAAAGTTAGTGTTAATTGGTGTAGTCTGTAGAATAGACTACACCAATTAACACTGATATTTAAAACAATAAAAGTTAAAGGGTGTTGTATCAGTTAATATAATTTTACTATGTAATTTAGCTGTATCTTGGAAACAGTAAGAGGTAAACTCTTGAAATTTTTAAAAAACGCTAGAGCTAAGAAATTCCAAAATTAAAACAATGTCAAAACGAAAAATCGCCAAAAATGAAAAAAGAGCTTAAAGGAAAAAAGCACCTAAATTAAAAAAATCGCTAAAACGCAAAATATCACTAAAACTAAAAGATCGATAAAATATTAAAAAAACGCCAAAAATCGAAAAAATCGTCAAAACGAAAAAACCACAACATAAAAAAATCTCCTAAAACTAAAAATATCATCAAAAAACGCAAAAATCGCCAATAATGAAAAAAATCATTAAAACGAAAAAAGCTCCATAACCAAAAAAGCGTCAAAACGTAAATAAGGTCAAATTAAAAAATCGCAAAACTAAGAAAATAACAAAAAACCAAAAAAAAAAACGCAAAACCGAAAAAAGCACCAAAATTGAAAAAAGCGCTAAAACTAAAATAAGTCGCGTAAACTAAAAATATCGTCTAGAAGCGAAAAAAACTTTAAAACAAAAAAAAACGCCAAAACCAAAAAAATATATATAAAACTAAAGAAATCGGCAAAAACAAAAAAATTGTAAAAAACCAAAAATTTCAAAAAAAAAAATAAAAACGAAAAAAAATCATGAGAACAAAAAAAAAGTGTCATAACCAAAAGATAAAAATCGCTAAAACTACAAAAAAATCACCAAAAACGGCAAAAAATCCCCAAAACCGAAAAAAGCGCCGAAACTGCTAGAACTTAAAATATCGTCAAAACGTGAAAAAACGTTAAAAAACGCCAAAAATAAAAAAATCCCAAAAAAAAAATCGGCAACAAAACTAAAAAATTGCACAAAACGAAAAATCGTCAGCAAAAAAACGAAAAAATCACGAAAATTTAAAAAGCGCCAAAACCAAAAAAATCGCCAAAAACAACGAAAAATACTTAAAAAAATCAAAAATAAATAAAATTAAACAAACAAGCACAACGAAAAAAACTGCCAAAATGAAAAAAGGGGCAAAAACGAAAAGGGATGTACATACATATGTGTATTCGTACAGAACCCTTCGTGTGCGAGCCAAAGTCGCACTTTACTTAATTTATTTAAGTTTAGAGATGTTTTTCGCAGTATTGTATAAGGCAACCGTACTATTTATGAGCTTATTTACTAGGTATGTTTGCTTATGAGTTAAACGAAAATTTTTGTATCAAAAATCGCCTATGGCTTTCATAAACCAGATTATTGCTTCTTTTATCAAACTAATATTTCAGGTCGCACTTTCAAACCCGTAAAAATATAAAGTACGAAAATGTTGTAAATATTACAAAACCGATAACTGCGGACGATTAAGTTCCAACAATGAGCATACATATCTGCTGTTGAAGCCGCAAAAGATTTAGAATTATTTGTTTTATTTCTCCAATTGTTAAGGGAGTTGCATTGCTGGTTTGTTTAGCTTCTACCCCGTCTTCCCTTGTGTCGTGTTTAGAAATCAGCGTTTTCTCTATATTTAACGTGGTTTCATTATCCATTTTTAGTACTGATTTCTTCAAGCCCAGCTTCTTCATGAATATTTTATAGCCAAGGCAGCTTTTTCAGTGCCTCCCATTTTTCTTTCTCACTTTAATTTATGGCACTTCTAAGCTTATTTGTTTCGTTGCGCCTTTGTGTTTAGACTTTCTATATTTTCGTATCTATCAAAAGCAGGTTCTAGACAAACCTTCATATATCGCGTCCTTCCAGCAGTTTACCGCGGTATTATTATTTGTAATTGTCTTTACCTTAGTCATTGCTTTGCTGCATCTTCTCGTGATGATATCCATGACCATTATGACAGATGTATGTCACACAAGTACTCTTCTGTTCAGAAAAGCGGTAGCAACTTTACTTTCCATCCAGAAATTCCCTCATCCAGTCCCTGGTGTGGCTTCTTCGTTTCGAACTATACCACTGACAAGTTGAGGAAATAGAATATCTCAAAAATATCTCAAAAATTTTGTATAGCAATAACAATAATAATAAAACAAAATAAAAAATAAATACATTAAATTCTTTCCATTTAAGGTTCCACCTTAAAGGCTGTGTGAAATTTTATGTAAAACATTTTTGTAAATCGTGATTACATTCCCGAAAAGAAAGCAAAACAAGAAAATAAATTATCATAAGCATATTAAAAAGAAAAAAACCCTCAACAACAAATATTTTTATATGATTTAACTGGACCACATTCAAGCAGTTGTTTCCTTTTACATTTTGGGAAGGTTCAAAAGCAATTGCTTTAAACATTGATGTTGGCTTAACATAAAATATATATTTAAATATAGATAAAAGGTGAATGCTTTCATTGACTTTACAAATAACAATAAGCATCTTCAGCGGCGATGGGCGGTTTTATTTTAACAGATATTGTTTAACAAACAAAAATTTATTATATATATTTTTATTTTGGCATTAAAGGGGCAACGTTAAAAGGTGATATACAAGATCTTCAAAAAAAATCACACACACACACACACACACACATAATTCCAGTTTGTGGGAGATCACCAACAAAAAAACAATCTGCACTAAACTATAAAACAAAAGCCAGCAAAAGAAAGCTTTAACAAAAGAAAAAGGTCAATCATAATGGTCAGGTTGATTTTTGTAGATGTTCAAAGCCATGTATTGAACTTTTATTTGTTTTGAATGTTTTCAGTTTGCAGTTATGTTAATTTTCTTTTAAACAAGTTTTACTAAAAATCTTAAACTAAATACTAAAGAGATCATCTTAAATTGTTGGCAGTTTGTTTTTTTTTTGTTGTTTTTTTTTTGGAAGGAAGATGGAAAAAAACTTTAAAAATTATTTGAAAAACAAACGTAGGTGAGCGAATTAAATGAAGGTGACCATAAGTTCAACAAGCTGACACAATAGCCAAGCAGTATCTAAATATGTTTTTGCTTTAGTTTTGTTTTGTGGCTTTTAATTTATACTAAACCTAGCCGGAGAGTATGATATTGAATAAAACTGAGCCACTACTACTAAGACCACAAATGGCAACAAAAGAAAACTAAAAAGCTGCAAAAAGAACAAAAAGATATCATTTATAATTTGCTGAAATTAAAGTTTCAGAAAAGTCGAGGCAAATCCGAACTGGGAATGCCTTACACCGACTGCCAACAGTTAATTGGTTAACTCATATTATAATATTCCAGCTATTTTCTACTTTTTCTGCATATCTTTTAAAGTCGGTTGAATTTTTTTTACTGTTTTTTAAATATTACTTTGTATGGAAGGTACCTCTCCCCCACTCCCATCTACAGTTTTGTGCTGGACTACGCATACTGGCTTAAAAGTAACACCAAGACTCAAGACTTTCACTAATATAGGTCTTCAGATATACATGATAATTAACAATTACTTTGTATGGAAGGTGGCCTTCCACCACAATCAAACCAGCAATTTTCTATTGGATTACGCGCATTCGCTATAAAGTAATTCAAACCTTGTTTGAAGACTATGACTGATATAGCATTACAAATAAGCGATAATTAATGATTACTTTCCATGGCAGGTACCTGTTTCCCTGCTCGTACACTACTAGTTTTCTGCTGGGCTACGCAGATTGAATACAAAGTAATTCACACAAAGTTTGAAGGATGTCAATGATGTAGTTTTCCAGATATGCAAAGTTATTATTTACTTTGTATGGGAGGTACCCTTCCCCCAAGCCTATACTATCACTTATCTGTTGCATTTGACGCATTGGCTTTAAAGTAAATCACACTGAGTTCTTAGACTCTATCACTGATATAGCATTAAAAATATGCGATAATTAATGATTACTTTCAATGGGAGGTATCTCTTTCCCTGCTCATACACTAATACTTTTCCGCTAGATTACGCACATTAAGTACAAAATAATTCACATCAAGTTTGGAAAATGTCACTGATGTAGTAATCCAGATATGCGAAAATTATTATGCACTTTTTATGGGAGGTACCTCCTCCTCCAATCCTGCACCATTAGTTTTCTGTTGAATTACTCCCATTTACTATTAAGTAATTCACAGTAAGTTTGTAGACTCTCACTGAAGTACCATTAAAAATATGCGATACTTAATATAACATTATGCATAAGGTACCCTTTCCGCTGCTTCTATATTCCACTTTTCAGCTGGATTACGCACATTAACTACAAAGTAATTCACATCAGGCTTGGAAAATGTCACTGATGTAATATTCCAGATATGCAAAAATTATTATTCACTTTGTATGGGAGGTATCCCTCCTACATACAATGCTACACCATTAGTTTTCTGTTGAATTACGCCATTTGACTATAAAGTGATTCGCACCAAGTTTGCAGACTCTCACTGATATAGCATCAAGAATATGTGATAATTAATGATTACATTGTATGTGAGGTACCCCTTACCCTGGTTCTACAATACCACTTGTCTGCTGGAAAACGCACATTGATTATAAAGTAATTCACACCAAGTTTGAAGAATGTCACTGATGTAGTTTCCTAGGTTAGGTTATCAGGTCGCTGGTGAAAATTATAAAGAAAGGGTTCCAGCCCACTTGGGTCCAATAATAATGGTCCCTTTGTGATAATGTAGTTTTCTACATATGCGAAAATTATTATTTACTTTGTATGGGAGGTACCCTTCCTACAATCCTACACCATCACTTATCTGTTGCCTTCAACACATTGGCTTTAAACTAAATCAAACTAAGTTTTTAGACGCTCTCTCTGATAAAGCATTAAAAAATATGCGATAATTGATGATTACTTTCCATGGGAGGTATCTCTTTCCCTGCTCATACACTAATACTTTTCTGCTAGATTACGCACGTTGACTTCAAAGTAATTCACATCAAGTTTGGAGTATGTCACTTATGTAGTATTCCAGGTATGCGCAAATTATTATTTACTTTGTATGGGCGGTACCTTTCCTCCAATCCTACTCCGTCAGTTTTCTGTTAAACTACGCGCATGGAGTATAAAATAACTCAGCTTAAGTTTGTAGACTCTCATTGATATATCATTAAAAATATGCAATGATTAATGAATACATTGTATGTGAGGTACCCCTTCCCATGCTTATGCACTACCACTTTCCTGCCGAATCAGGAACATATATCACAGCATAATTCACATCAACTTTAAAGACTCTAACTGATGTAGGATTCCAATTATGCAAAAATTATTATTTACTTTGTATGGCAGGTACCCTTCCTCCAATCCTACATCTTCAGTTTTTTGTTCAATTACGCGCGTTGACTATAAAGTATTTTTAGTCTGTAGACACTCATTGATAAAACATTAAAAATATGCAATAATTAATGATTGCCTTATATGTGAGGTACCCTTTCCCCTGTTTCTACACTAGCACTTTTCTGCACATTGACCGCAGTATAATTCACATCAAATTTGGCGACTCTCACTGATATAGTATTCCGGCTTTGCGGAAATTATTATTCACTTTGTATGGAAGGTACCCACCTCTCTAATCCTACACCATCGGCTTCCTGTTGAATTACGCGTATTGACCACAAAGCAATTCACACCTTTTTTGAAGGCTTTCACTAATATAATTTCACAAATACGAGATAAATAATTACGACTTTCATTCGGAGGTACCCTGGCCTTGCTCCTACACCACCACATTTCTGCTGGACTACGCATATTGGTTACAAAACAATTCTCATCAAGTTTGAAGACCCTTACTGATGTAGTATTCCAGTTATACGAAAAATATTATTTACTTGATATGGGAGGTACCCCTTCTCCACTCCTACACCACCAGTTTTGTTTTTAAAAGTTATGCCTAATAATTAAAATACAATTTATACCTTGTTTGAAGACGTTCACTGACAGAGCATTACTAGAACGAGAACATGATGATTACTGTGGGATGTGCCCTTGCCTGGCTCCTACACCACCACTTTTCTGCTGGCCTACCCACATGGACTACAAAACAATTCAAATCAAGTTTGAATACTCTCACTTAAGTAGTATTTCAGATATGCGAAAATTAATAATTACTTAGTATGGAGGTACCACTTCTCTGAGGAAACTTAAGACCTATATCAGAGGTCCACTAAATTCGGACACATAATGTTTAGTAAACAGGGACGCAAACATTGCTTCAGCTTGTGCACTTAAATACCTGCTGGGGTCTTCTTCTATTGTCCTGCTTAACCACTTTCTTTGTTTCTCATCCTGCTCAGGAATTTACGTCAAAATGAGGTAAAATTTAATATCCATCTTAAATAGTGTAGGGAATCTTTGGGGAAATAAGAAACCACTAGATAAGATGAAAGCGGGTCGCTCATGGGGGCGTGTGAGAGCAGCATCCAAAACAAAATACAGTGACTATTCCATTTACAACATTTTGCAGATTTTCATTTACTTGTACCCAAGTATGTGGCCAGTTGCATGCATGGTTGTGTGCTTGTAACAACAAACTCTATTTATCTTGTATTACAAATTGCGTTACGGTTTAGGCCAAAACCATACAATCTGAGTCAGCGTTGTTCTAGCCACAGCTATAAAGCATAAAATATATATAGTTCTTATTAAAGTTTAGGATATTCTTTCATTATTTTTTTCATTTAAACAACATATGTATATGTGTATGAGACGTACATTAGTAAAGATGTGTTTGTGTTCGTACGTATAAGAGAGTAAGAGAATGTGGTCAATTTTTCAGATGAAATTTCCCACGACTTATATACACCCACATCATGTTATTAAAAAGTTTAGTATAATAAAAACATTTTATTCTTTAGTTAATGCAATTAATATTTTAAGGTTGTTTAGAACAACGCCTAAATTAAAGGAAGTGAAAATATGTGTCATTAATGTAATATATGTTTAAAGTTAGTATTTTAAGAAATATGTATGATTTTATTTAAATTTTAATGTTATTTATCCTTTAAATAAATTCATTGAGTTTTTGAATTTTTTAAATTCATTTAGCAAAAACTAAACCATTTCCCATGGCTAAACAATGCCCCACCGCAATCATGTGGCATAATGGAAAACAACAATTGCATTTAGAAAATATTAAAGTATTGAGTGCCAGCCAGCAAAGTAACAGCAACAACAACAGCAACAAAAAAAGGAATGTTTAATTCAGTATCAAAGATGATCGTGCCGTACTTATAACAGTTAAAGGTCATTGCAAAGCACAAAATCAAACAATACAACAACAAGATTTTGATAATACAGTTGATGGCAATGATGATGACGATCATGTAGCCAATGATCATGATGATGAAAAAGAAGAATAAAACAAGACCATCTCTTTTGGCAACATGAAGTACAGCAAATGAGGAATATAAAGCAGAATCTGTAGAAATCAGAAGACTTAACAGAAATCTTATTACAATGGCCACAAGCAAACATGATCAGTTTGGAATTGTAAACTTAAATAAGACAGCATGTTAAACTTATCTTGGTCTTTGCTGCAGAAAGAAAACAGATTTAAAGATCAACTAAAAATCATCTGGTCTCATTATTTATTATATATCATTTCATTTCAATTTAATTAATTTTAAAATTTATAGAGGTTTTTGGAATTATTAAATTACATTAATTTTAATTTGACACAGAGTGAGACAAAACAGACTGAGGCGAACCTCATTGCACACAAATTACACATGGGTCCAACTCGTTCGAACTCGCTCAGCAGGTCGTTTTAGACATAAACCTATAAACCCATTTGAATTAAATGGATTTATTCATAGGTTTGTGTCTAAAACGATCTGCTGAGCGAGTTCGAACGAGTTGGACCCAAGTCTAGTGTCTCTGTAGGGAAGCCAACAATTCTTAAGCAGTATGTGTGCGTTAGTTTAAAAAAAAAACAAAGAAATGTAAAACGAAAAAATCCCCAAAACTAACAAAAATCACAAAAAAACGAAAATGTTCGCCAAAACTAAAAATGCTTAATAACGACTTAAGCAGATTACTCTTTGTTAAAGCCCTTATGACACTACATTTTTTCTTCATTTTTCAAATTTTGGAGAACAGTGCAAATAGAATATAATAGGAAATTTTACCAGGTCCAAAGAGTTCAGCTATATTAAGATAAATACCAAATTGTCAAAGCTTTTACTAATGTTATCGATAAAAAATGGGGGTCTGTCAAAAAAAATGTACAAATGTTCAACTTAAAATTGACATTTCACGCTTGAAACATTAAATTGCTGCCAAGTTAGCGGTTTATTCACGAATTCAGCGACTTGGCGCCTCTTTTTTCAACTTTTTTTTCTTTTGTCGTTTTATTATAAATAAAAAGCAGGCAGCACTTAAAGAAGCCATTACGTTTTATCTACATTTTGTATAGTTGTTTCTTTCTATCATTTGCTATTTCTTTCTTTCAATCCTTTAGCAAAACAATGCAAGAAAAATGTAGTGTCATAAGGGCTTAAAGTAAGGATCAATCAAACTTTACTTTCAAATACCGAAGAAGCCGAAGGTGAATAAATACAGAGGAAGACATAAATATTTTAAACAGCGTAGTTGCTTAATAGAATCAAATAAAAACGTATACTCCCGAAAATGAAGCAGTGGTAACTTTAAGTGTATTCATTAATTCACGAATTAGCTTTAGTAAAAGTTGAAGGTTTTGAAGCGAACAGTAATGTAGTATTAGACATAAAAAATTTAACTATTTTCGTTTACTCGAAATTCTTACTACTTTTACTACAATTGGAAAAATTTGTTTACTTTTTGTATTAACAACTTCCAGCTGTAGTAAAAATAGTAAATTGTAGTAAATAAACGAACAGGCATATTTTGTCTAGGAAGGGACCTACAAACAAATTTGTAGGCTTAGACAAAAATATTTCAGCAATTTCATTGAAAAAAAACGTGTTTTTTTCAGTGAACAAATTGTTTAAATCTATAAAACAATTTGTCTAAAAATATTTACTAATTGTACTGCCTGTTCGCCGATGTCGAAGGAGTTCTTTCTGTCGCACAAATTACATTTAAAGCAAAAATAAATTCAAAATTTTTTTTATTGTTTTAATTGTAAAAATTTAACTCCTTTGACATTGGCGAACAGGCAGGTAAACATAACAATTTACTAAATCAAACAAAAAGATTTATTAGACTTTCTGAAGAATATCAAACAATATTTGTGTCTCAATTTATAAAACAATTAGGCTAAAAATAATAAAAAATATTAAACAAAATAGTTTACTTAATCAAACAAAAATATTTACTGGATTTTTTGTAATATATCAAACAAAATTTCTGTCTGGGTCATCATCATCATCATCCATTAAGTATTTGAAAAATTTTACTTTGTTAAATGTGTTCAAAGTCTGAACGTTTATCTAAAGACTCTAAAAAAATGAATGAGAATTAACGCAACGACATTAACGAACTGATTCACTCAAAAATCTTTAGTAAACAAACTTGGTACAATCAGTGCTGTCAGATATGGCGATTTGTCGCCAAACGTGGCGATTTTTCAACTTGTTTGGCGACAAAATTTTTGATTTGGCGACATGGCGATTTTTCTGGCGATAAATAAATTTATTGACGATTTTTATGGCTATTTTTTAATAAAATTTAACTTAAAAATTTTTCTAATTCAGAAAAATGAGTTTATTGAAAGACTATTTTCAAAAATAAATCCCCCCAAAACTCGTCTACATTAAATTAAAACAATGTGGTTTTGGTGATTTTTCTTATATTACAAGAAATAATTTTTTGGCGATTTTATTTCTACTTTTGGCGATTTTCTGCTAAGTTTTTATACGATTATTTTATAAAAATTTATATTAAAAGAAGTATTATTTAAAAAATAATTTATTATCAAATATATATTAAAAAAACTACATAAAATTTATTTTGGCGACTTTTGGCGATTTTTAAAATCAATTTGGCGAAATAGGTCGGAAAAAATCTGACAACCCTGAGTATAATCGCATTATTTTTGACATTATTGTTTTTGTTGTTATTTGTATGTATATCGTCATCGGGATTGTTTTTTTACAACACATGTTTTCTTGTTGTTTTTGGTGTTTGTGTGCTAAATAAGAGTCAAACAAACAATTCATTGATTATGGAAAGAACATTTACTGAAAATGAAATTTATTTTTAGACAAACTTTTGTTTGAAAGTTTTTTGTTGATAATTTTTTCTGTGTAAGCTACAGTATAAAAGGTTGCTATGGATTTTTGATATCATTTAATAACCATTCAGTACAGCGAAACTTTGCCTCGCATATGGCGCTCACTAACATATGCGAGTCAAAGTTTCGCTGTACCGAATCATTATTAAATGATATAAATAATTTATAGCAACCTTAAATGTAGCATCACCTGTATTTAAGAGAATATTAAAATTTACAATTTATTGAGCTCTTTTGAAAATGTAGTGTCAAATGAAATCGTCTTAGATCTTCAAATATATTATTTCTTGTCATAAATGCAATTCTTGCTACATAAAGTTTTGAATTCATATCTAAACAAAAAATAAAGTTAAGAGTTCAATACTTATGTAGTTGCAAACCATAAAAATAAGAACACCAGAAACTCAATAAAAGAAACAACACCCACACAAATTTGGAGCAAATAGTAAATGGATATGAAATACAATAACAAGAAGGGAAGAACGCTAGTGTAAAAGTAAAAAAAAACACATTTTTAGTTCAGTTTCCATACAAAAGAAAACTCTAATACTTAAGTGCCTGTCCAACAAATGCTTTGTGCCATAAACATTTAAAATTTTTGCTTATAAGGATACCCTCCCTTGAAAGCCTTAGGGCGTTATTTTTGATCGAACTTGTTTCAATGTTTGATTGTTATTAAACAGCAAACAAAAGTTAAGAAAAATATGTTGCTTTTCAGATTTTTTTTTTATTGTTAAAGTTACACCCCCTTTGTTAAAATCAACATCATTATCATCCAAATAACCATGCTCATCATTAAAATAATGATGATTAAGCAAATGTTTAACAGCACAATATTTAAACTATTGCAACTATTGCAGAAATGAATCAAGAAATAAAGAATTCCATAAAACGGACAAAATAAGCTAGCGAAGATGAGCTTGAAAATAAAGTTGAGCAAGTGTTTTGTTGGCTGGTTAAAAGGTTGAATTGTTTGTTGTAATGGGATGATAAAGGGTAATAAAAAAAGTTATACTATTTAAAAATTTTAAAATGGTATAAATTTTTGAAGGTATGACAATGAAAATTCCGGAGATTTTAGATTTGTTTCGCTATGCTTGAAAGCGCCTTTTATCATTTTCCAGTATTGTAATATTTTAAAACTTGGCATTAACATTTACTAAGGAAATATCCTGTTTACAATATTTTTCAATAAAAAATTTGAAAAATCAGTTCATTGTAATAAACTAAACAAATAACTATTTGCCGTAAAAACATTGCAATTGTTTCAGATTTTTTTTTCTAAGATTTCATTTCATAGATTTTTTTCCCCCAAACATAAAGAAAAATCACAATAGATAACAATGTGTTTTTCTTTTTTCGACAATGTAGGCAAAATCTATACAATTCCTCTAGTTAAAGTTTGAGTGTTACTTGTAAAGCTTTAACAAAGTTCATTGGGCGAAACACAAAAAAAAAATGGGCAAAAACTAACAAATAAGCCCAACATTTATGGTTCAAACAACAAAAACTTTATTTTTTATATACAGCAGCTAGCTTTTGCTGCTTGAGTAGCCAAAAAATATCCAAATATACTCGTATTTCCTATTATTGTTTTGAATAAACAAATATTTTCAAAAGTAACAAAGTACCAACTACTAGAAAAAACAAACATAAAACAAACAATATTGACCACTTGCTGTATTGTTTGGCTAAGAAATGTTTGAAATGCGAAACAAATAAAAACTTAAATGGTTAAAACAAAAGGCGCCTGTTTTGATTTCAGTTCATAAGGTTAATGCCAAGTCTTTAGTTAATATTTGCTATTTTTTTCACAAGCTATTGTTACGTTTTAGAAAACTATTTACTTGATCAAAGTGCTGGGATTTAAGTTATTGTTAAAAGAGACGCTTTTACTTTTATATATTATTTGCTGTGTATTTTAAAGAGAATAAGTTAATGATTTTAAGTAATTTTTCCACATATATAATCAGGCTACACAGAAAAAACTATCACAGAAAATCTTTCAAGCAAACTTTGTCTAAAAATAAATTTCATTTTCAGTAAATGTTCTTTACTGGATCAATGAATTTTTTGTTTGACTTTTATTTAGGACGCAAACACCAAAAAAACAACAACAAGAAAACCATGGTTTCTATGTCGTAAAAAACAATCCCGATGACGACATACACACAAATAACAACAACAACAATGATAGCAAAAGGAATGCGATTGCACCAAGTTTGTTTACTAAAGATTTTTTAGTGAATCAATTCGTTATTGTCGTTGTGTTAATTCTCTTTAATTTTCTTAGAGTCTTTAAAAAAGTATTCAAATTTAAACACATTTAACAAAGTGAAATTTCATAAATGCTTAATGGATGATGATAATTACCTAGACAAAAACTTTGTTTGATTTATTACAAAAATCTAGTAAATATTTTTGTTTGATTAATTACACTATTTTCTTTAATAATTATTAGTATTTGTAGAGTAATTGTTTAATAAATTCTGACAAAAATATTGTTCGATATTTTTCAAAAAATCCAGTAAATCTTTTTGTTTGATTTAGTAAATTGTATTGTTTAGAATTTTTAAATATCTTTAGACAAATTGTTTTATAGATTTAAACAATTTGTTCATTGAAAAAATTACGTTTTTTTTAATAAAATTGTTGAGATATTATTGTCTACATTCACAAAATTATTTGTAGGTCCGTTTCTAGACAAATATTTACTATTTCATTGAATTCCTTTACTGAAAACAAAATATAGTTTTTTCTGTGTAAATTACGTTAATAATTACACATTCCAACTGTGATCTTATTTCACGGGATTTATTATTCAATACGAATAAAAATAGTAAGAGTAATAAATAGCGAAAACCTCTGCCTGTAAAGATACACCAATTAACTAATAACTGCATCTTTTTCTATTCAAGAGAAATACATTAAAATTATTAAAGAGATTTATAGGCAAATACCATGAGAAATCAGAATCTTGCAGTATTTGCTACAACATATTTTTAACACTTTTTTATTAGCTTCACCTGTATGTATGTATGTATGAATGTATGTATGAATGTAAGGGAAACTTTCAACGTAATTTTCACTAACTTCAAGACGATCAACTTTAAACTTTGCACATCCATTAGGTTCCGATCACAATACAATCTAATGGATATATAAAAGTGGGCTATGCCACGCCCATACGAACGAAATATCGTATATTTTGAAAGCTATAGCAGTCAGAGTATTCAAATTTGGTATGGACTCTTTTGAGAGCAAGATGCGAAGTATGTGGAATAGAACCGGGAGAGGCACAATCTTCATACAAAGTAATTTATAAAAATCTTATATATATCTTGAAAGCTGTGCTGTACGTGGCTGCCAACTGCTCAAGTAGAATCAATAAAATTCCATTTTGGCACTTGCAAGCTATAATAGTAAGAGTCTTCAAATTTGGTATGAGTTAATTTGAAAACAAAAAACGATAGTGGGCTAAAAAATAACTGGCGAGGTATCTGCGAGGAAAGGGGTACTCCGCATACCGAGTAAATAGCAATTAAGTGATATCTGGAAAGCTAAGATAGTAAAATCCTTCAAATTTGGTATGGCTTAATTTGCAGACAGGACACGACCATAGGTAAAAAAATTGACAAGGAAGATGCGAGCAAAGCTGTACTCCTCATACAAAGTAAATAGCAATTACGTGATATCTGGAAAGCTGTGATAGCAACAGCCTTAAATTTGGTACGAGTTAATTTAAAGACAAGAGACGATCATAAATAAAAAACTGGCGGGGAAGCTGCAAGGAAGGGGTACTCCCCATACAAAGTAAATAGTAATTACGTGATATCTGGAAAGCTATGATAGTAAGACCATTCAAATATGGTATGAGTAACTTAAAAGGCAAGATACGAAGATGTCTAAAAAATTAGCGAGATGTGTGCGAAGCAAGGGGTAGTCCCCACTCAAAGTAATTAGTAATTACGTGATATCCGGAAAGTTACGATGACAATAAGTGTCTTCCAACTTCGTACGAAGTAGACAAAATACGAAGATATGTAAACAAC
Organism: Panzeria rudis; assembly: GCA_956483635.1. Taxonomy (NCBI): domain Eukaryota; kingdom Metazoa; phylum Arthropoda; class Insecta; order Diptera; family Tachinidae; genus Panzeria; species Panzeria rudis. The sequence goes on along the minus strand of OY101451.1, from coordinate 16,919,061 downwards.
TGAGACGGTAGCTCCGAAGGATGGAGAACTCCCCATACATGGTAATAACGTACTATCTGAAAAGCTGTGAGACTAAGAGTCTTCGAATTCAATATCATATAATTAGAAGACAATATACAAAGATAGAAAAAACTGGCGGGTTAAGTGCGAGGGAAGGGGTACTCCCCATACAAAGTAATTAATAATTACGTGCTATCTGGAAAGCTATTACAGTAAGAGTCTTCAAATTTGGTTTGAGTTAATTTGAAGACAAGATACGAAGATTGGTAAAAAACTGGCGGGGTTTGTGCGAGGAATAGGGTGCAAAAACTCGTTACAAAAAAGAGCCAATTTAACGCTTTGTTAAAAAATGCGCTATAGTGAAAAAATTCGACTTTTGGTACATCAAAAAGTGCTAAAATTAGCGCCAAAGGTGCTAAATTGGCAAGTCTGTTCACAGCACCCTCCTTCGTCGGTATTGTAGCAGAACCGTCGACGAAGTAAAAGAACTAATAAAATAACTACACAGCTTAAACAAACTAATGCCTCTACTTAACACCAGAGGGGTTGTAACACTGCTCTAAAAAAAAGAGCGCGCAATAGCAGAGTTGAAAATTAATTAAGCTTTCTATCGCTCTCCCACTTCACCACCTGTTCTCTCTACAGTATCCTTTCCCTAAAGAAGGTAACATATTAATTATTTAACCGCTAGGCATTAACTGCCTGATTGTGTTGCTTCTTGAAAAAAAAATCCTTTAAGTCCCGCAACTATCATTTACAATCTGTTTAATAGTTTTGGATGGATATATGTATGTATTTAATAATTTCTAAAGTTTAAAAGTTTCGCTTTTAAAAAATTCACGGAAAATCGCAATTGTTGTGTTAAGGTACTTCATTCAAAAAAAAAACGCTATGAAATTGTCTCAAGCTGGGACCGTGGATTTAAATGAAATATGGATAGTTTTATATGAATTATTCCACGCAAAACGGCCCTATGCAAGGAAAAAATAATTTTCTCAGTTTTAATAAAAATCTCTCAATTTATGTTTTTTAGAGAATGACAATTATAGAAAAAGTAAAATATGCTCTATTTAATATTTTTTAATCAATTTGAGGCACTTTTAAATGATCATGCAAGAATCATTTTGCTCTCGCTCTTTGTTTGTTTAATATTTATTTCAGATTTTCTTTTATTCCCTTTCTCGTTATGAATACAAACCGTTATCTCTGAAACGAATATACTGTTTTCGCTTTTTATTAAATTTAAAAATATATTCAGCTAGAGTATTCTGTTGTCTATAATAGAACGTATAGCAAATAATTTAATGACTTATTATTTTCTTATGAGCTTATCTTTATATTATTTTTATTAATTAAATCAATAAAAAATTTCATATCTTCGCATTTTTAAAATTTTTGTACTAGGTCACACCCGTCCGTCACAACCGTCCATCACACCCGTCCGTCACACCCGTCTCATTTTAAAATTAGTTTTTTTTTAAGGAAAAACTATTTTTTGACAAACAGTAAATACATAATACAATTAAAAACACTTTGAACAGATATCTATATCAAAATTAGTGTGTACCTTATGGTAAAAATTTTACAGAATTTATACTGAAAGTCATAATTCTTTAAAACTAAGATTTGTAAGGTCACAGCCGTCGCAGCTTTCTGGAGACTATTCTGAGCAGAAATCGTATTCTATCAGTGTTTGCCCATTATTCAATGACTTTAAGCTTAATGTCCTTGCGCGCCGCAACGTTTTTTTTAAGTAAAATATTTTATGTTCTTGATTTATAACAAAAAATGTGTGTAAAATGGTCACACCCGGGTAAATGGAATTGTTCATTTGACACATATCGAAATTTATAATTGCTGAATATAACAAATTTCCTTTGTTTGTTGTAGCGCAAGAATGCTAATAAATTTTATTTGTATAGACTTACAAACAGCAGTTAAAACTCGAAAATTTTCGAAGTGCCGCTTTAATGTTCACATCTGAGTTTATGAACTAAAATGTGTCCTCGATCAACTTCGTATACTCCCACTGTTTTAAGCATAGTGAGACAATTGTCCAATCTGTTTAAAGTCTATGTATGTATGTCGATAATAATTAGCTCGAAATATTATGATCCTCTTGGGTAAAAACTGTTTTGCTTTTCAATACTAATTTCTACAATAATGATGGCGACTATGATGATGAAATATCTAAACTAAAGTTTAAAATATATCGTTGTTCTATTTGCGGCTTTTTGTTTCTTCTTCTTCTCTTGTTTAGCCTAGACTAGGCCTGGTTCTATTTTGAGCTTAAAAATTGTAGTACGTTGTAAAACAATATTGTTATATGCGATAATTTAAGCTTCAAATATTTATTTTTCCTTGGCATAAGTAGAATTTTTAGTGTCTGTTTTATGTCAGCATAAAATGTACTAATTTACTACCAACACAGACTTATCGCTGTGCAACATCAAAAGTAAAAAATGCTCAATATTTGGATACATTCTATAGACTCATTACGAATTTAGTGATTTGTGGATGTATTTTACTGATTTTAATTACTATAAGCTTTAGCCGTTCTTAATTTTTCAACAAAAAAAGTCAATTAATTTTCAATATTAATGTTTGTGATGCAGTTTTTTTTATTTAATGCTTTAAAGATAAAATAATAAGGCTACATAGTTAATTTTTTAGAGAAACATATAATAATTTTTTTTATTTAATTAAGGAGCGAGAATTACAAAAAAAAGGTTAAACAAAGTTCTAAAAACTGTCTGTCAGTTTAGACAGTAATTATATTTTTAGAATAGTAAAGCAATGTTCGTAAGTTAAACCTCTTAACCTTCCTATACTCACGTCAAAATATGAAACACGTATACTCGCCCCCGGTCTGTCAGACAGATCTTTGTAGAGCCTTTAAAACTTACATTAGTTTAAAAAGTTTCAATAGAACTCCATTTAGTTTTGGAAATGTATGTTTTTAGTAATATGAACACAAGTTTTAAAGAAAAATTCTTTTTTGTATATGACAAATAGTCTTTTACGGCAGTCCTTGTAAAATATGGTTAAATTCCTAAGACATCAAAAAACATCAAAAAAATATATTTCTAATAAAACTAAGCAAAACAAAATACAATAACTCCAAGAAAATAAAACACCAAGTTTAAAAAATATAAACTAAATCTTAAAATAACACAAAATTAAAATATATGTGCAAAATATAACCTACGGAAAACGGTTACTCCAATACTCACTTCGGTCTCGCAGACCAATTATTGCTATGTACGCACACCTTCGTTATTGGGACAAACTTTCTAACGGCACTATATTGAGGCTTATTGAGAATGATGAAGCTAACAGAAATTACAATACTTTCGCGTTCTTCATAAGAAAAAATTAAAGTACTACACGACGGTCTCCCAGACCGTATGCGTGATTGTAGAAAGGTTAAAAAAAGCAAAAAACTTAAGCTACAAACTTCAAGTTCTTGGACATTTTTATATAACAGACCTTAAGCCGGGCAGGCGGTTAAACTTTACCTACAATTAATAAATTCTTTTCATTTATTTTTATTAACAATCCAAAGCTATAGATAAGCATATTCAAACTTAACTCTCTTAAATGGCAAACAAACCATAACCTATAATTCTAGCTAATTTATTATTGCTGTTAGTTTCTGCATATAAGCTGTATATCTTTGTATTTCAAATAATAATAAAACTTTTATTTATTTTTGAATTGTGCCGATAGCGTTGTTAATGGATATTTGAAATTGGAATTTTGTTTCAATCATTTGACACTTTTACAACCTTGTTGATGTATGGCACTTAAGCGTTAAGAACGGTGCAATAAGAAATCATATAATTTAATTTGCAAAAAAAAATACGAAAAAAAAGTGTTTAATTATTGTAATTACATGGCAAGTAAAAGACTATGGCCATTAAACACTCAGTAATGTTTGAGAAAAAATTTATGTTGATGCGGATTCTTAAAAGGTTTAAATAATAACAACAAACAAAGCAACAAATGTGGGGTTTTCCTCCTCTTTGAAATGCTAACATTTATATCCGTTTAGTAGTTTGACTAATAATTGCATTTAATTACACTATGCAACAAAATGAAATAGTTTTGAGATACATGAAAAGCTCTAAATTTTGTTCATCACAACACGAAATTACATTTTTTTAAATATGTTTTTTTATAATATTGGAATCAGCATTTTTTCTTTTATCGATAGGTGAAATCCAGTCAGTCCTATGTTTAAAAGGGCAGTAGTACTTCTCAAAAACATTTGGGAGGCAAAGAACACCAAGTCCATTTTCATAAGTAACGCTAATATTATATAAAGTAATATTATTAAGAATACACAGCAAAAAATTATCAATGTTTCTGGAAGCAGTAAAAAACTATCATGCCTTCCACTTGCGATCTTTTGAAACGCTTACGAGGATGCTCAAAAAGAAGGCAAAGATCTTTCAGTGTTCATAATGTTTAAATTACGAAGTTAGTCAGCATTTTACAATTTCTTCAACATGAACTCCTAAAAAAAATCATATTCAGTAGCATTGTAGCTTTCAACAAAATAGGTTCTAAAGAATTGTTTCAAATAAACACTAACACATTTGAAAACTCAAAACCAATGTAAAGCAAAGCTGCCCAAAAATACTTTGCAGCTGTATTGCTAAGAGTACAGTAACATGATAAAGTAAATGCAAAGATTTTCATTAAAAATTTATCACAAGAAATTATGTTGGTCGTAAAAATGTCTAATAATGAGGTTCACACTGAATTTACTATATCTTTACTTGGTAAAATACAGACATTTTCAATAGATTTTGCCACAATCCCATTTGGTTTTCCAAAATATATTTTTATTTCTAATAAAAAGCACTTCCTTTTCCATCATAATTTATTTTACACACTGTAAATGGCAAAATACCAACGCAGCTGCTATACATGTACACTCGTCGCTCTCGCATTAACGACTAAAAGAGAGTATAAAAAAATGAAATAGACTATGATTTAAAGTATGATCTCTTTCTACATTTCCCACCTATTACATGGACGAGAGAAATTTATAATAAAACGCGATTTGTTTTGTCTGCAGTTTAACGATGATAAAATGAGACATGATTTTAGAGGATTTTCGATGCTTCGAAAGAAGCGCTGTTTTTTTTTATCAAAAACAAGAGCTCTAAAGTGGGACATCGCGAACAAAAATCATGCATGTTCGAAGCGCTTTTCGAAATAGTAGAAACAACAAAACTAGCTTCTCTCGCTTATAAACCTGCTTCGGCCGAAGCAGCAGTTTTTGCTGGGTACCTTTTAGATAAGTATACATTTGCTATATGATCCAAAAGAAAAAATTACATGGCCAAAGTGCCCTAAATTGAGACTTCATAGATCCTCTCCTGAATAAGTAAGAGAGCTGATATTTAACACATACAGAGAAATGGTCTTCCGCTATGTCCCGTTTACAAATACCTGATTAATGTTCCAAATAATTTCATTCTGCCCACAGTGCTGTGTTATATTTTCTTTACAAAGTATGTCAAAATACGTATTAGTAGGATAGGACCGGGGGAAGGGGCACTCCCCATACAGTGTAATTAAAAATAATCTTATATATTGAAAGCTATAATAGCAACAGTCTTCAAATTTGGTATGACTTAATTCATTAAAAAGACACGATCATAGGTAACAAACTAGCGGGGTAGCTGCGAGGAATGTGTACTCCCCATAGAAAGTAAATAGTAAATGTCTGATATCTGGAAACCTTAAGATAGGAAAAATCTTCTAATTTGGTATGGATTACTTTTGAAGACAGGAAAGACAAGACCATTAGTAACAAATTGGCGGGGTAGATGCGAGGAAAGGTGTACCCCTCATACGAAGTAAATAGTAATTACGTGATATCTTGAAAGCTATGATAGCAAGAGCCTTTGGAAAGCCATGGTAACAAGAGCTTTAAAATTTGGTACAATTTAATTTGAAGACAAGGCCCGAACACAGGTAAAAAATTTTCGGGGTAGCTGCGAGAAAAGGGATACTCCCCATACGAAGTTAATAGTATATATACGTACTATCTGAAAAGTTATGATATTAGTAGTCTTTAAACTAAATATTAGATAATTTGAAGACAAGATACAAAGATGAAGAAAAAACTGGCGGGCTAGATGCGAGGGAAGGAGTACTCCACATACAAAGTAATTAGTAATTACGTGCTGTCAGCAAAGCTATGCTAGTAAGAGTCTGTAAACTTGCTACGAGCTAATTTGGAGACAATATACGAGGATAGGTAAAATACTGGCGGGGTCGGTGCGGTGGTAAGGATGCTGCTAATGCAAAATTATCAATAATTACACTATGCAACAAGAGAAATACCAATTAGTACCACTTTATTTTTTGCGAAGTATTATGGTCGCCTAACTACGAAAACAGACGAAATTTAAAATTCTATGAATAAATATTGTTAAATTTTTTTTTCATTCGAGACATTTGAAGAGTATGTTTCATGGATTTTATCATGAGTTGCGAACAAATTGTTTTGTTAAAAAAAATTCTAAAAATATGTAATTAATAATATGCTCAACGCTAGCGGCTTTACTCGGACCGTAATGATTTAAAATAATAATTTTTTTGTGGAAAACTAATTTTTTTTATATATATAAATAATAAAAATGATAATTTTTTTGACCGCATCATGAAAGTATAATTCTTCTATCTAATAGGCAGGTAAACTAAGACAAAATAAAGCTAGTAGCATTAGAGCTTTAAGAATTTATTAACTAAACTTTGACTGCAAAATTTTTATGACAAGATTTTTCATTGCAAATGTGTTATCTGTTTTTTGTCTTTATTTTGTGGATATGGTTTTTTCTATCGTTTTGTGACTTTATTTTCTTATGGGCCATTTTGTATTTGAATTTATATGGTTTCAATAAATTGTGTTTGTTCACAATGATGTGCTTGTATTTATTCAAGCTGCAATTATCTTAATTTTTCCCACTTCATCGTTTTTTTTTTGGCAAAAATATTCTTAAAAGTGTTACCAAAAAATTTTATGAATTTAATATTTTTATCTTTTGTAAAATTATTGTCATAATTTCATTCAATTTATAAAATATTAACCTCTGGAGACGGCAATTCAATTTTCGTTGTCTTATCAGAAAATAAACATCTGAAATATTTTCAAATTGGCCATTTAAGGCAAAGAAAACAAAAAAGAAAAATATAAAATGAACACTAAAAAAACGAAATAAAAGTGCAATATAAAAAACATGAAAAATAAGCAAAAAAGTAGAAAACTCATGAAATCATAACTGCATGTATTGAAAACTTGAAAAATTAAAAAAAAAAAGAAATAACTATAAAGCCTGTTTAAAGATTTTTCTAAAATTTTCTTTAGCTATTTCTTAATGATATAATTATATCATTAATATATATTTTTTTGATTAAACACAAAGCTTCTCCGCTTGCACTACAATCACAAAAATATATCATTTACAATGTAGATATTAAACAATTTATAATTGCAACTGATCCGCTCACAAAACTTTTAATAAGGCTTTTGTTAAAATATGTTTTGATGCTAACAAAAATTTATATACAAAAATATCATAATTTTGTAGCGGTTCAAAAGTCTTTTGTGACAAAAATTGCCTCAAAAATCATAGCGATCGCAAAAAAAATAATTCAGCAGACGTAGTCAACATTGTTTTACCTTGTGATAATTATGGCTAATTTAAAAAGGGTTAATTAAACACAAAAATACTCATAAGCCGTACATGTGCGGACATTTAGACATTAATGAAAACTCGTTGGAAAAAAACTGAAAAAAAACTTCACATGTTATTAATAATATAAGTATATTTAGCATTGAAATATGCACCAGTAAAAGCTAAAAACGAGGGTTGTGTCATAAGTATATACATATATTTTCCTTTAGGTCCGTGTGAAGCGTAGTGCCATAACGAAAGATCGGTAGTCCTTTATATTTTTGGATAGTTGTTTTAGTTCGTTCTAAGATTTATTCATTTGGTTCACTTCTGAGTTTGTAACGAGCTGCCATGTTGTCTTGCCTGGATTCTGGACCCTTGAGGATTCCACCATAATGCCTTTTGAGCCCAATAAGGTTTTCGTTTATTGCAGCAAGAAGTTGTTGGTTCAAAATGATTTGTGGCCACCATATTTTTAAACATTTTCGGAGACAGCGGTTCGTGAATGCTTGTAGTCTTCTCGTTAGAACTGACATTAATGTCCAGGATGTGCACCCATATAGGAGAACCGACTTCGTATTACAATTGTATATTCTAATTTTTGTTTTAAAAGATAAATAGTTTGATGTCAACACGTTTTGTATTCGGGAGAAAGTTCCTCTGGCTTTATTTATGCAGAAAGTAATATCCGCCGCTGTGCCACCAACCAACTGGTGTTAACATGCTACCCAGATAACAAAATTTGCTAGTCTGCTCAATGGGGTCCTCGTATATTTTAAATATCGGGGTATTTTTAAACGTTGCCATATCCCAGCAAAAAAAATTATGTTTCTGGAAGCAGTAAAAAACTTTCATGCCTTCTACATGCGATCTTTTGAATCGCTTCCGAGGATGCTAAAAAAGGCATAGATCTCTCAGTGTTCATAATGTTTACTTTACGAAGTTAGTCAGCATTTTACACTTTCCTCAACATGAACTCCAAAACATACAAAATCATATTCAGTAGCATTGTAGCTTTCAACAATATAGGTTCTAAAGAATTGTCGCACGCATTGTTTCAAATAAACACTAACACATTTGAAAACTCAGAACCCATTTAAAGTATGCTCTCTTTCTACATTTCCTACCTATTGCATGGAAGAGAGAAATTTATAATAAAACACGATTTGTTTTGTCTGCAGTTTAACGATGATAAAATGAGACATGATTTTAGAGCATTTTCGATGCTTCGAAAGAAGCGCTGTTTTACATCAGAAACAGGAGCAGCAAAGTGGGACATCGCGAACAACAATCATGCATGTTCGAAGCTCTTTTCGAAGCAGTAGAATCAACAAAACTAGCTTTTCTCGTTTACAAACCTGCTTCGGCCGAAGCAGTAGTTTTGCTGGGATATTCTGTTTTCTTTACTTTAATAAGCAAGCTACTCTTTTCAGCGTTTCAGCTTACAAAATCAAGTTTTATATCCATGTCTGATCTTCTTGTCGATAGAAGTACTATATCATCTGAGTAGGATAGCTCTTCAATATTGCCAAACATGTGCCAGGAGATACCTCTATTATCAGTAAGAGACCTGTTGAGTATGTCATCCAACACCACTAAAAACAGGAGAGAGGTTATTAAGCAGCCCTGCTTTACAGCAGTCTTTGTTTCTACATCTCATGATAGCAGATTGTATCGGAGTATTCTGCATTTTAAAACATCATAGTGCGCCTTAATCAGGTGGATAGGTTTTGTCGAGATATTTCGAGAATGCTGGAAGTTCCGTATTGTGTGTTTCTGTGAATGCTGTCAAAACTGTGGAGAAATCGATAAAACAAGCATGAAGATTCTGTTTTCATTCGTTTATTTGTACCAATATAACATGCAAAGTTATAATATGCTCCAAACGGGATCTGTTGCTACGGAAGCCGACTTGTTTGCGACGTAGCGACCTTTAAATTTTTTCCTGAATGCGATTCATAAGTAGTTTGGTTAAGATTTTGGAAAGGGTGGATATAAGCATTATACCCCTGTAGTTCTTGCATAGTGAGAGGTCACCTTTTTTGGGAACTTTGATAAGTATGCCCAGAAGCCATTCATGGGGTAGTTTTTCTTCTTGCCAGATAGCCTGGAACAGGGGATGGAGCGCTAAAGTGGTAGCATTTGGACCGGCTTTTAATGCCTCTGCGATGATGTTGTCAATCTCCGTTCCATTGCCACTTTTTAATTGTTTTATAGCCTGTACAATTTCTTATACCGATGGTGGGATTGTACAAAAGGTGGTCTCATGCGAGGCACCCATAATTTCTATAGGTATGGAGGTTTGTATTATTGTTATGGGTTGCGGAGCATCATGATTTAAAATATTTTTTAAATCGGTGTGCCAATGCTGGTCTGCTTCATTAGTCATCATTTTGCTGGAGCTATCTGTATTGGGTATAGAATACCCAGCGGGAAAAGTAGTCATTGATGGCATATATAATGAAAGATATAACGTATTATTTTAAAAGCGAAACAATGCATTCCTTTGGAAGTGAGAAGGTAATTTGATCACACACAAAAATTACACATTCATTACCACGTACTTTACCACATCTTACGAAGAAGGAATGTATTGTTCCTGCTCGTAACAACTATTCGTGTTTTCTTCGTTTGTACTTACATACATTTTTGTGTATTATTATACTAATACGAATTAAAAATTGATTATAGAATTCATTCGCTGGACACATTAAAATAATTCATTACTTTTTTAGGACTTGTTCTGTGTTAATAATAATGAATTCTGGTATGAAATATTATACATTCTCTGCATGACTCTCTCGTTTACTATTCATTACTTTTTCCCGCTGGGTAACGTGACCAGAAGACTTTTGTCAGAAGCTCGATAAGAACGGTTGAAAAGCGGTATTCTGAAGAAAATATTACCAAAAAAAAGTGGAATTTTATACACCTTTAACTCAATGAGTTTGTTTTCGATCAACACAAGAAAGATCTATTTTGAATCATTTTCGATATTTTTGGGAACAATTAAAACAACAGAACTATAAATTTTAAAACTCGAAAAAGCGGGATAAAACGGGATAACAATTTTAGGCGGGATCGACCTCTTAAAAGCGGGAATAATCCCGCCTAAAACGGGATGTCTGGTCAGGTTAGTCTAGAAGTATTTGAAAAATTCCCAGCTAACTTCCTGGTAATCTGGTACAGAGCGCGAGGATTGCTGGTGCTTGAAGCATCTTCTTCCTGTGAGGCGAGATCATATGCCAATTTTCGCTTGTCATTGCGACAGGACCTTTTGACTTGATTCTGTCATAAGTAGATGACTACTAAATAATTGCTATTGTTCTTTTTATCTGACTTTATCAAATGAAAAAGCTGAAACTATCGACATTGGCCCATTTGTCTACGCGGTAAAGAACTCTGATGAGTAGACCGGGTGGTCTCGAAACATGTAACTTCAACTCTCCGTGTAGTCAAATTTTTTGTATGGCTAAATAAAAATATAATTCAATTGAAAAATTAAATTAAAGCCAAACTCAAGCCAAAATAAATAGTTTTATTTGTTTACACCCCAGCAATCAGACATTGCTAAGCACAAGGTGTCACAAGAAACTTTTCTCCGCTAAGCTTGGGACATATAGGACTGTCTATTAGAGGGAAAATATTTACCATAATTTTTACTATATCATCCTACTTATTTGTAAAAGAAATTCAACAAAATTATTACGCTTTTGAAAATGTATTTAGAAATATTTAGCTTATTTTAAATTAAGCTTTTTCTTAAGAAAGCTTCATGACAATCTTGAAACATTTAACTTATTATTTTATAAAGAAAATTCGGTGCATTTTCGGGACAATATTGTTGCTTACAATATACGAAATAAAATTGCGATAAAAGTTTTTTACCGAATTTTTGTCAATTTTGAATTAAAATTTCTACTTTTCATTTTAAAACATAATTCTTTCATTAAGCCAAATCCTTTTCTATTCACCCACCTACAAAACAAATAAATGACAATATGACAATAACAAATCATTGCTTTTCAATCGTTATTAAAACAAAAACATAATTGCTGCCTTTATAAGTCATAATACCACATATGGTCAATTGGAGTTGGCAAATCATAAAAACATGAACAAAGAATTTATAAACACTTTTTTTCGGAACAGACAATACAACACGCAAAGAACAGCACAACTCCTTTTTCCACAGTTTTATGTTGCCTTAAATGTTTTATATTTAACATCTTTTTAGCAAAATAAACAAAACAAAAAAAAAAGGAAAATTACAAAAATGCTTTAAACAAAAATACTCCTGGTATATGAAACTCGCTCGTATCCTTCAATATAATGAATTATATACGCAGACCAATCAAACTAAATAAGAATATATAATAAAAGTAAAAACAAAAATATCATTCATTCTCTCTCATGGAATTCAGAACATTGTGTCATATTTAATACAGCAAAAATTTTTAATTAAACATAATTTGTAAAACTTGCACGTTTTATGGAAAATATTTCTTTTCTACAGGGAACGTACTCTGAACTGATTTCTTTCTTTGTGTTTGGTTTTTTATTTATTTTATTGCTTCTTGTCTCGTTTATTATTTATTGGACTGTTTGCCTGCTTTTAATTGTGATCCTTTTATTGCCATCAATCTGTTGTTAAGTATTTATTAGAGAATTTTTAATAATATTTGTTGTACATTTTTTTTTCAAATTTTGAATGAATATTATACCAAACATTAATAAGAACAAAATAATGAAATGAGGGATAGCAGCAGTTTAAAGTAACAGAAAAGAGTGAAATATTGGAAAAAAGTGTAGAGATGTTTTCGCTATTTACTTATAAAGTAATTTGGATTTCATCCGTACAGAAAAGTTTGTATATAGAGAAAACTTTGCTATAAAAAGGAGTAAGGTAGAAAAATATTATTAAAAATATTGAGATTAACCCATGCACTACCAAAACATCCACATATGAGTATGGTAGTTTTCCTGATAAACCGATTATGTTCATGTATGCGTCGTATATGAGTTGGCGTAAAATTTTAGGTTTTTTCAGATTAACCCATGCACTACTGAAACTCCACAGCAGAGTATAGCAATTCTCTTGATAAACTGGGGATGTTCATATATGCGTCGTATATGAGTTTTCGCAAAATTTTCGTTTTTCGGAGTAACTTCAGTTTCTTGCATAGTTTTCTTAACTGAACGTATATAATCCTAGCGGACATGTCACTTTTGATGCATTTTCGGACATGTTTTAGGTATTCAGCTATCTAAGTATGGGTCTTGTGTGGCATTAATACTCATTTAATGAATTCTCAGATATATGTGAATTTAAAATTTTCGGAGAATCTTTGATTTTTCGGAGTAACTATGCTCCAAAGTTTTTATGGAAATGTCCGATCATTTTACAGAAATTATTGTCTAGTTGTGAATTTAAATTATTCTTGGCTTTTTTTAATACATATTACATTCCGAACTTGGGCAAATTTTTCGTTTTTTCGGAGCAGCTGTTCTATTTTTAGTTTGTAATACTATGGGGCTGACATATGTCATTTGTTTTAAATGCATTTTTTGATACGCATGTGCTCAATTTTAAGTTTTCAATGAATTTTCGATCTTTGGGAGTTATGTTCTATACTTCCAATTTTTTTTACAGAAATAATTGGTTCGTACTGATATTAAATTACTCCAATTGCTTTTTGTGATACATATTACATTCTGACCTTTAAGAAATTTTAAATTTTTTTCGGAGTAACTGTATTTTTTATTTAAATTTGTAAGACTATGGGTTTTATGTGAATATAATGCATATTTTATGTATTTCCATATAAATAAGAGCTTAGTTTCATATCTTCGGAGAATTCTTGACTTTTCGGAATAACTATTCTTCGAATTTTTTTATGATTTTTCGATCAATATATAAACATTATTGATTCGTAATGAATTTAAATTACTCATGATGCTCTTTTTTCCATACATATTTTATTCCGAACTTTCGGAAAGTTTTTTGTTTTTTCGTAGCAACTCGGATTTTTATTTGAATATGTAATACTATGGGTCTTATGTGTATTTAAGGCATATTTAATGCATTTCCGGATACATACATATGTGTGTGCTCAATTTAAAATTTTCGGAGAATTTTTTGTTATTCGTAGTTACTATACTTCAAGCTTTTTGGCAAGTTTTCGATCATTTTAAAGAAATTGCTGGTTCATAGTAAATTTAAGTTACTCTTGATGATTCAATGCGCATTTGATGCATTTCGAGATACATATGTGCTAAATATGGAGAATTTTTGATATTTCGGAGTAACTATACTTAAAATTATTTAACGAGTTTTCGATCATACAGAAATTATTTGTTCGTTGTAAAAAAATAACTGTTATTGCTTTTTCTCAATACGTATTACATTGCGCACTTTCAGCACATTTTAGTCTTTTCGGAGTAACTCTGATTTTTATTTTAGTTTTTTTAATGCATTTATTTAATGCATTTCCAGATACATATGTGCTCAATATCGAAATTGGGAGAATTTTTGTGTTTCGGATTAATTATTGTCGATTATATCGTACTTTGAGCTATTCGGAATATCTTCAAGTTTTTTTTGTAGATTTTTCAAATATTTCACAAAAATTATTGGTTTGTAGCTAATTTAATTTACTATTGGTGCTTTTTTCAATACATGTTGCATTCCGAACTGGCAGGAAATTTAAATTTTGTTGGAGTATCTCTAATTTTCATTTAAATCTGTAAGACTATGGATCTTACGTTGCATTAATGTTCATTTAATGTCTTCCTAGATACATATGTGCTAACCATCGAATTTACGAAGAATCTTCGATTGTTCGGAGCATCTAATTTTGTTTATATTATAAAATCTTGCTAAATGTTTTAATTTTTTGGAGGAACTTGGTGCTTTTTTGAATACATGTTACATACCGAACTTTGGAATTTTTTTTCGGAGTATCTCTGATTTTAATTTTAATTTGTAAGACTATGAGTCTTTAGTGAATTTAATACACATATAATGCATTTCCAAATAATTAAGTGTCAAGAATAAAATTTTCGTAGAATCTTCAATTTTTCGTAGTACCTAATTCCGGTTATATTTGCAAAAATTATTGATTTGTAGTGAATTTTAGTAACTATTGGTGCTTCTTGGAATACATTTTGAAATTCGGAATATTTGGAAATTTTTCGTTTTTTTCGGAGTTACTTCATTTTTATTAGACCCATAAGTGCCAAAAACCAAATTTTCTGCGAATCTTAGATTTTTCGGAGTTACTTATTTTTAGTGAGTTTAAAATGTCTTAAAAGACATTTTGGAGTTTTAATTGATTTAGGTCACTTTTGGTGCAGATTCAGGCACACATGTAAAATTCAGAATTTTAGAAAATTTTTCGTTTTTTTTTCGGAGTAACTATGACTTGTATTAGAATTTGTATGATTTGCGGATTTTTTGGCATTGCCAGTTACATAAGTGCCAAGAATCAAATTTTCGATGAAACTTCAATTTTTCGGAGTAACTTATTTCTTGCGAGTTTTAAATGTCTTAAATTAAATTTTTGGGTTTTAATGGATTTAGGTAAATTTTAGTGCAGTTTCGGGCACATATCGTTCGTATAAAGATCTTAACTAGTTTTATTTCAAATCGATTTTTTACATATTTCAATAGAGCAAAGATTCATCTATCGTAATATGCACAAAGATATATGTTGAATTTTTTGTGTTTGTGTTTTTTATGATTTTTTTTTTTTTTGAATTGAAATGTTGTTTACAGACTCCTAGCTGCTTTCCAGACAAATTTTCTAGACGAGTCAACTGAATCTGAATAGAGAAAATATTATTAAATTTCCTTAGAAGATAATTGGTTTAAATAAAACTAAAATTAAAGAAAAGTTTAGTCCGACTATGCATAACAAATTTTTCATATAAAAAATTGCTGGCATAGATATTTTAAATTGAAAAATAAGTGTTAACGATTATACTATAGAACCTAATTTGTCCCCTTCAGTTTGCTTTATGATTTAAATTGCCAGCATGTGTCTTAAGTCTTTTGTTTTGTTTTCGTGTGTTATATTACAATGTTAGCAAAACATTTGTTTAACACAATCGATTGTTTCTCTTTTATTCTTTTTTTTTCAACAATATGTATTTCATATGTTACTGATCTTTGCTGTTTGATAAAATATACGTTCAATTGTTTAAAAACTGACTTGAAACATTTAATTTTAATATTTCTTGTTTTAAATTTGTCTAGCAGTTTGTCTTTATTTTAAATAGATTTCTGATTAACTGATTATTAAAGTTTTATTATAGACAATATTATCAGCTGCTGGCTTATAAAATCACAAGCTTCTGATTCTTGTTGGTTGGATGTATATATAGAAATATAATTAGTATTCAACAGGTTTAGTATAACGACATATAAATAATACATCTAGCCATACATACACCCTCAAAATAAGCTCTACAATTCAATAGTAAAACACGAGTACCATTGATTGTTGTATGGACACTAAAAAAATATTACCCGTATAAATAATTTTTTTTATTTAAAATTATATTTATAAAGGAACAAAATTACTATAAAAATATCATTCATACATATTTCAAAATGCAAGCAACAAATCAATTTGTTGTTGATTATATTTAATTTCATTTTTTCTTGTTCTTGTGGCTGTTTTGTATTTATTTATTTATTTCAAAACGTATAAAATGACAGTTGAAAAGAAAAAAATAAAAACTATTTAAGTGTGTATGTATGTGTTAGTATGTGTGTGAGCCTGTATACAATAATAAATGATCGAATGCGTTGATAAGTATCGAAACATGAAGAGTAAAAACGAGGGCTTTTAATTTTGCAAAACACGTAATTGAAATTAAATCATTTTTGTAAGGCACAGAAACAAAAACACTTTTTTTTAATGAAAATAAATTTAAAAAACATGGCAGTCGCTGTTGATTTTGAGTTAAATAAAATAGGTTTTTGCACGTAAAATTTTAGAGACACCTTAAAACCAGGGAGACATTTTTATTTGATTTTGTAACTATAATTAGTTTTTACGAGGAAGGTTCAAAAACTCTTTAGACTGTTGATGATAGTATATATAGAAGTATTTTAAAAAATGTTTTGGCATATAGCATGTTCAGAAGTCATAGACTTTTTTTTTAGGAAAAAAATGTACTTGAAGAAAAATATCTCTGGAAAAAATAGAATTGGATTATTTTAAGAATGGGCAAATTATTTGACTGGCTTGACTGTTCTTACGTCAGAAGCGCTACTTTAATGCTGTTGCATGGCCCTTAACTAGTTCAGTTCATTTTCACGCCACCCGCGTACAAAAAATATGTCTGTCTCTATGTAGAGTAGGCATTATTAGTAACACTATACTTTATTTGGCTGCCTTTGTAAACCTGAGCTACATTTTTGTTTCTTTTATTTTAAAATTTTTATGGCTATTTTTCGAAAATTAGTATTGTATAAAAACAATTTTGTTTTTACCATAGTGTGGTTTTTATAGCAAAAAAAAATAAATTTGAATAAATAACTGTTAATTAGACAACATTAGCACCATTTTTTTTAAATGTATTTCATGTTAAAATTTGTAGGCTTTTTTTATTGGCGTTTAGTTTCTCGATTTGAATTTTTATTGGCTATTTAAAGCCAATGCAAATAATCATTTTGTTAAGAGACTGTTTAATTTAAAAGTGATATAAGTTTTTAGTGGACTACTAAAAAGCTGCAAAAATATAATTTATAATTCTGTTTTCTGCCTTGCTGGTTGTTATACATGGCTGTGTTTGCGTCAATTGTTTGTTTGTTGTTGTTTGTTTTCACTAAAATTTTGCAAATAGTGTCTTCGAGAAAAATAATTTTTGTGCCCCTACTTACAGAGTTATGGGGTCCTCAGTGTTGAAAAATCAATATTTTTTATGGACATTTTAAAGAGATTGTAGCAGCCCACAAAAAAAAATTATCACAAAAAAATTTTCAAACAAAAGTTTGTCTAAAAATGAATTTTATTGTCAGTCAGTAAATGTTCTTGACATAATCAATGAATTGTTTGAAAAAGAAAAACTGTATCGTAAAAAAACAACCCCGATGACGAGACACACACAAATAACAAATACAACAATGATAGCAAAAGGAATGCGATTGCACCAAGTTTGTTTACTAAAGAATTTTGAGTGAATCAATTCGTTAATGTCGTTGCATTAATTCTCATTCGTTTTATTAGAGTCTTTTAAATAAATATTCAGACTTGAACATACTTAACAAAGTGAAATTTCATAAATGCTTAATGGATGATGAAAATGATGATGATGACCGAGACAAAAATTTTGTTTGATATATTGCCAAAAACCCAGTAAATATTTTTATTTGATTAAGTAAACTATTATGCTTAATATTTGTTAGTATTTTTAGACTAATTGGTTTATAGATTCAGACAAAATTATTGTTTGATATTTTACAGAAAATCCAGTAAATATTTTTGTTTCATTTAGTAAATTGTTTTGCTGACAATTTGTAAATATTTTTAGACAAATTGTTTTATAGATTTAAACAATTTGTTCACTAAAAAAACCCAATTTTTTTATGAAATTATTGAGATATTTTTGTCTATATTTACAAATTTGTTTGTAGGTCCATTGCTAAACAAAATATTTACTATTTCATTGAATTTCTTTACAGAAAATGAAGTTTAGTTTTTTCTGTGCATTAATCGACGTAAATTACTCCAATAAATTTTAACTCGAAATTGGAAATTTTCGTATGATCGAACATTATTTGACTTAAGTTCTTTGATTAATCGAGTAAACATTATTCGAGTGAATACCATACTAATCAGTTAAAGCATTGTCTATATGCAGCATTTCATTGGTGCTTTATCAAATGGTCAGTAGACATCAAACGCAATTTTGAACAGTTACAAATGCTTTTTTTTGTATACAGATTTTTAAAAACAATTTTAAAGCTTACAAATATATAAATGATTTTCAAAAATAAGCAAAGTAGGCCTTGAAAACTATACAAAACCCAGCAAATATTTTTTTATTCGATATGAATCTATTTTATTTTTCTATATACAATTAAAAATCCATCGGATAACAATAAAAGTATTTATAAGGCAAAATGAAAAATAAAATTCAAATTAAACCTTTTAGGAAATTTATTATTTGACATATTGTCATAATTTTATTTTAAATGAAATTTATTTGCTGGAGCTTCAGCATTGTCTATATGCAGCATTTCAATATGTCAAATAATAAATTTCATAAAAGGTTTAATTTGAATTTAAGTTTTAATTTTGCCTTATAAGTACTTTTACTGTGTAAAAGTGTAGAAAAATAAAATAGATTCATATTGTATAAAAAATTATTTTCTGGGTTTTGTATAAGCTCCAGAGCGTACTATGTTTATTTTGGAAAATAATTTATATACGAGTATTTGTAAATTCTCAAATGGTTTTTGAAAGTCTGTACATAAAAAAGGGTTTGTAACTGTTCAAAATTGTGTTTGAAGTCTACTGACGATTTGGTAAAGCATCAATGAAATGCTGCATATAGACAATGCTTAAGGTCCAGCAAATAAATTTCATTTAAAATAAAATTATGACAATATGTCAAATATTAAATTTCCTAAACGTTAAAATCTTTGTAAACAACAACTTTAAAAGATACTAATTTTTTAATTCTCCATGTGAACCCAAGTCAAAATTACAAAAGTGGTGATAACTTTAAACTCCGTCGTGCAATTATTATATTTTTTAGATGTTTAGTGCTTTCAAACCTTATACTCAATTTTTGTTGTTTAATTTAAAAACATCTACAAAATATAATTTTATTTCAGGATCTATTAATTAAGGCTAAAACCATAATATGAATCCTACCGTCTCATATTTACAATAAAACTAATCATTGGTAAAAAACACGAAATGTACATTTAGAATGAGAATCACCCGTATAAGAAATAATAATAGAATGGTTTAAATATAATTTCTTTCCAAGTTTTTATATGTTTTTTGTAATAAAATTTTACTACACCTTATTAAGTTGTGATGAAATTGGTGTAGCAGGCTCTCCACAAATCCAAAATTTTCATAAAATTTAAAATTTGTAGTTATGGGACCAAAACATATAAAAAAAGTGGTGATGAAAGGTCACGACAAAACTTTTATTTTGTTGCATAGTGTTATTTCCGATGCTCTCAATCATAATTTTCCTAGAAACTCGAGAGCACATTTTTGGTGTGATTTTTGTCTATAGATCAAAGCACTAATTCAAATTAAAAATATTGATTCTTTTTAGTATTAAAATGTCCTTAATACCACTCCCTTTGAAAGTGTGTCTATGCCGCAGTTAAAATGAGTTCCAAAAGCTTTTTTGTGCTAATTTGCTTATAAAATAGTGCGATTTATGGCCATTTAAAATTGAACATGACAAAAGCGTGAGTTATATTTTAGCACAAAAAAAAATCGCTTAAGAAATATTTAAAAAAGGAAACCAAAAAGTCAATACTATCGCAAAAAAAAAACACTAAATTAAAACATAAAACGAAAACATATTTTTCATAAACTCTTTAAATGGTGTGTTATGACAAGACACTGTCTTAAACACACAGCCGATTTGAATGTTTTGCGCAAACTACTTTTTTTCTCTACATATTTAACAGACATTTTTGTAAAATGATCATTTCTTTATTAAAAGAAAAAAAAACAAAACGATCAGAAAAATACAAATTAAAATTCATTTACTATAACTTGCCATAATTCATGTCAACATTTAGTTCAGCTTGCTGTTGATGGTATTGCACACTTTCAGCTGAGCAAGCGTTCATATTTATAAATTTATATTTAAAAGTTCTGCTCTGCCTCCAATCAGTTGTGCCTCTTTTTGGTTTTAGCAGTTATTTAAACAAAATGTCAACACAAATGGTCAGACAAACATATAAATACAACAAAATGAGGAGAGAGGCAAAAACAAAACAAACCAAAAAAACTGAAAGATAGATAGCTGGACGGACAAGTAAACAGCCAGTAACTACGATGGACAAAAAGCATTTATAAATTCTTGGCCTTTAGGCTGCCAAATATAATTTATGCCAACTCAACACAGTAGTAACCCTGCCGTGTAGTAATTTACGCTTTAGCAACACATTCAACAACTACAATAACTAACAGCAGTAACAGGAACAAAAAAAAAACACAAAATATAAAGGATGACTTTCATGATGCTTAGTTCAGCGAACAGAGACCAAAAAAAGCTTAATAAAACAAACACAAACACGTTTGTGGTCAAATATGTCACATTGGTCTCCAAAATCTACTTAAAAAGGGAAGCAAACAAACAAGCAATCAAAACCTTACAATATTTCAGCAAATAACAAATATGCCTCAACATACAGACACACACACACACTCAAACGCATACTGATATGATTGATAACCCCACAAACGCAAAGTCAAAACAAAATACCAAATTTCTCAAACTTTTCTCATACCTAGTGAAACTATAAAAGAGGATACAATTTTAATATATTTCGGTAACGAAAAACTATATCGAATGTGTTTCTGGGACAAGCTCTTCTTTAAAACTCAAATCTAAAAACTTGAAAAAAAAAATAAAATTTTTCCAACTTTTTAATTTTCTCAAATATATCTCGAGCCTAAAAAAGCTGCATAAAATATATTGTTAATATTTAATATTTATACAATGAAATGAGCTACGTATCGTGATTTATATTCTATATCAAATTGATTAAAAAACAAACGCTTGAGAAGAGACTTGCGTCCAACTAGTTCGAACTCGTTCAGCAGCTCGTTTTAGACACAAACCAATGATCAAACCTATTTAAATTACATGGGTTTGATCATAGGTTTGTGTCTAAAACGAGCTGCTGAACGAGTTGGACCCAAGTCTAGACGGAAGTCTACTTGAGAATAAGTTAAGAATAAATATATTTTTTCCATTTGACAAATTATTCTTACTCAAATTATTTTATGATCAATCTCAAACGTTTGATAGTGCAACAATATTGAAAAAAATATTTTGCTCCAATTATTTTCAAAATAATTTAAAACGTTTTACATGTGAGCCTAAGTTTGTCCTCATGTAATTTTTAATTGGTTGGCCAACATTCTCTTTCGCTAGGACCACTTTTCAACGAATAAAACTCAAACAAGATCAGGAAATTTCTCACTTTAAGAAAAAAAATTTCTCAAACTATTTTCAAACTAGTCTCAAGCTTCTAATATTTCTATGATGAGTTTTTCCTTCAAAAATTTTCAATTGTGTTTTTTAAACCTAGCGTTTGCTGGGATCTTTTTGAACATACATTAACTGTCAAACTACAACACAAACTCATACTCATACTCACACTTTAAAGCATGTTGCTTCTTTTGGTTTTACTTTGCCAAAGTAATTGTGGGGAAAAAGTGGAAAAAACCAAATAAAAAAATCTGAGAAGTCTAAAAAAGAAGAAGTGTTCAACTTTAACACAGCGGGTGTGCATGAATTATTAACGACAAGTTACAAACAAAATTATATTGAAAAAAATAAATAAAAAATAAGAGAACAAAAAGTGCATACAAACTCAAGATGAGGAAGAATAAATAGAAGATGAAGAACTTACTCATACTATTTTATATATTTTTTGTTGCCAGGAGATTCATGTCACTTAAAATAATATGAAATCTGGCTTGAGTTGATTGTAAACGAATGTGAGGTACCCTTCACACAATTTTTCTAGAAACACAAGCTGATATATTTTGTAAAAGTCAATAACAAAGTGATTCTGATAAAAATTAATAAATAAATAAATTCTTCTAATTGTGCATAAATAATAAAACGGGAAATACAGCAATCAGTGAAGATCACTCTATCATGGTTGATAATATTAATTTTTGAGTACATTCTCACTCAGGGTACATTCTCACTGAATGGATAGAGCTAATGCCATTCCATGCTCGTTCCATTATCAGGACACATAAACCGCCACGAATTATAAAATAATTAGCCTTCATATGCCTCTACGTTAAACTTTGTACCAATTGTCTTCAACATACTTTTCCTTCAACTGATAAAAATGGGAGTGGTTCAATATATTCCCAAGCTGTGAGCATTGTTAAGAGAACAAATCACTTGACTATACTGAAAGAATTTTGTTCATAGATTTGAATAATTTCGACATTAATCCATTGAAAATCTTCATTAAAGCTTAACGAAAGTCACACTTTGCTGTACTAATGAAAAAGGTTTCGTTAAAACTATTTTAATTTCAGTGATCCAATGTTATAATTTCGCTAAACTAATGAATATATGTATGTACTTCATTATTTTGACGAACTTTTTTCATCGTTTTAAGAAATTGTTTCATTATTTTAATGAAATTACTTCATTGTTATTTTAATGAAACTATTATATTATTTAATGAAATTGTTTCATTGTTTTAATTAAATTTTTACATTACTTATTAGACTCATTAACTTATCTGTTTTATTAACTATTTTAATTTTTTGACAATTCCATGCTACAAACTTGTATGATAGACAGCACTGCACATCAGAAAAAATTGTAATGTTGACGAACGCTCACAGTAACGAACTGAGACTCATGTTTTTATTATTTGCTTTATAGGCAACGTCTAACAACTGCAGCCAACAGCTCTGTCAAACCAATTTTTGAATTTCTATGAATATATAACAGTAGGAAAGAGTAGAACAGCAACTTTTGATTTATTTCATCGTTCTTGCATAAATGTAATGAAATTTTTCATCCAAACAGTACAATACGTTACAATGAAATTATGACATTGAAAGACAGAATTTTTTCTATTTATTTTTTAAAGTTTCACAAATCAAACCAGTTGCTATTCCTTTGAAATACGTCACGTGACTTGTCTTGTCACAGCATCTCTTGCCTCTAGGGATACAGGCAGTGCAATAACTTCCAATTTCCAGTATAAAGAGAAAGCTTGCAACAAGAGGCACTTCGCTGTCTGCAGTTCTGTGCCCAATGCTATGGAATCTTGTATCAAATATGAGCTTCTTCCAACTGAATTGAAAAGACACAAAAGTATTAGACTATACTAAGACATGACTTCGTGCATGTCTTGAATTTACTGGTGCAATGAGGTCAACTCCTAGGGCCGGTAAAGAGACAATATTCCATATAACCCCCTTTGATTTTCATAGCGAATATGTATCTGCCAGGTCTGCTCTTAGACACAGAAAGTCAGGCGATTTAAAGCATGCCCGTATTGGAGATGACACCATTCAATGAAACGTGGGAGAGCAAGTCCTCGGAAGGCAAACGGAGTACATGGCCCCTGTAATGAACTTTGACAAACCCTTGTCAGTCGAGATAACTACGGACAATTGAAAGGCAAATTATGTAACTAGAGATAATGTAGTTTCCATGTCCTTAAGGTTTCATAACCTGACTCTGGTACTAGATCTGCGGTATTCTGTGAAGACCACAACCTTTTAGTCAAGCTCAAGTTACGTGATACCTCCACCGTCTTCCAGGTAGAGATTTACTCCATAACCGAACATGCGAAAAATATATACAGGCTCGTCTTAGACACCAGTATTACAGATATTTTTGTAGAAAGACTGGCCGTAAATAGTTCGCTCAATACAAATGTGTTGAAATCGAAGCGTGTACTGGCAAGCATTCAATCTCTGAGTCTGCTTGATCGTCATAATATGAACATAGCCTACATTCTGTGACATAAAGAGATTTCGGTGGAACACAAGAGCGGGATCAACCGTAGATGTTGCAGACTAATAACGAATATTAATAATGTGATTAAAGAGTTACCGCTAAGGAAAACGGCGCTTAGGTTGTCTGCAAATAACGATAACGTAAAAGTTCAAGTCTAAAAATTAAAAATTTGTTTTAAAAAAGGCACAAATAAATAAAAATGCACCAACGATCCCAGTTTTTGCCCAGCAGTATATGGCTTATTATATTCCTAAGCAAATGAGCCTTCTCTCGTTTAAATGAATGCATAACTTTTGATCTTATTTACAATTTAGTAAGAGAACTTTTTAAAATTTTTGATGAAATTGTTTTTAACCTTTACGATATTTCTGAAACCAATGGACAAACTTATAAATAATGTTCGCTCGGCTTAAAGATAATTTTAGTATCGAGTTCGATTTTTCTTTTTTAATGAATAGCGCAAGCCCTTCTTCAAATATGCTAATATATGTCGGGAAAGTGCATTTATTTTTGACATTACGGTATATCTCGAAAACGAAAGAGAGCATTCGCTCAAACTTTTGTGGGCTTAATACACGACTTAATCTTAAATGATTGACCTGAAAAAATTTGTAGGGTCTTTTTTTTAAATACCCATTGATTTTGGGTATGAGATTTGAAGAAATCCAAATTTTAATAGTCTCCTTGGCATTACAAATAGCATGGGGAATGCCCATCTGATGTGGCTCAACCATAGTGATTGTTTTTGAATAGCTGATATTTTTTAATAAATCAGCAAGTAAGTTTTGATTAAAAATATATGCTCTTTCACTGATAAGAGATCTATTTAGAAGCATTTTCTTAACTAAGTGATCTCGTAAAAACTCTTCTTTGGTAAAGTATTTTTAATTTTAGCAAAACATGGTTTTTTAGCTGCCACTGAAATCTTTTATAAAAAATAAAATAAAAGTGAAACAAATTGGAAATTCCATTTAGTTTTGTAAATGCAAATTACTTATTTTAAAAGTAGCTTTCCTAGCAGTCGGTTGTTTTTCATTTACTTATTTTGAAAGCTAGTTCTCAAACTATTTCCTTATTTAAACACTTGTGTTCAGTCATACATTCAATATAAACTTCCATACAGGAATCATCCTCCCTAACACTCTTACAACAGCTTCACACTCATCATCAGTATTGCACAAAACGTACATGCCTTCGTACCAGGTGTATGAATGGCACTTGTTCGTGTACTTTTCCTGTTTAGAATACAATTCTTAAAAAGCAACAACAATAAAAAAGGATTCTTCATATTTTTTTATTATACATTTATCTTTTTGATTTTATTTATATACACTTTTGTGCTTTATTTTAAACGTAGTCATACTTAAACATGACTGTTGTTTAAGTATTTGTCAACTTTTTAGATCACATTCATTTACCAAGCCAGAAAAAAAGGAACTAAAAGTTTAAGAAATTTTTTGATACCAACAAAAAAAAAGAAGCAAGCAGGCAGTTATAATAAAAGAAATCATATCGTGTTGTCTGAACTTCAACATTGACATCCACTTCATAGGAGTAGTAGTAGTAGTAGTGGTTGTTGTTGTTGTTGTAGTTGTAGTTTGTGTAGTGATGGTGTTGAAAGTATTTTTTGTTGTTGCTGATTTGGTTTCATTTGTTTTGCTGGCTTTGATAGTTGTGCTGTTGACAATGATCATGATAATAACATGATAAATGGCATTCTCTGGTTGTGTCAGACATTTATGGTTTGCCAATAATTGTTTCTTTTTTTTTTAATATTTTGCTATTTGCCAGCTTTTTTTTTGTGTGTAATATTAGATTTTATGCTATGGTTTTTATTGATAACAATTTAAAGATTGCCTAGTTGAGCAAAAAAAGAACGAAAAATAGGAGGAAATGTAGTGAGAGAAATCTTTAAAGGAAAAATGTATATTAAAACAAAAGAGTTAAGACACAAACCTGATTTTTCCTTTACTAGTTGGCATAAGTAGTATGATGTTTATTATTTTCCAAAGCATAATAGAATTAAGTTAATTAAATGATATTTTGCTATTTTAGTTAATTGCTTTTTATTGGGCCTGAGTGTGCGTTTGAGCAAAAAAAAAACAAAAAAGAGCAAGAAACATGAAGTAAAATTGCCAAAGAAATGATTGCAGCTTAAATATGAAGTGTAATTTTTGTCTATATTTAGTTGCGAGTTATTTTATGCGTTTTTTTTTATTGTATGAAATTAGATAATAAGATAAAAATGTTTGGTGGAACCGAAAAATTAATACTTTTTGCTAAGTAGCTTATGTTGTTAAGTTTATTTGAGGACGAACAAAAAAAATCTTATAATTATATAGATTTTTATAGAAAGATTTCGTTTTGCAAAGTACAATATTGAGCAGTTTTTCATTCAATAATTATTAAACTTAATTGATTCGGGAACCTATACTAATTCTAATTGGATGACTAGTAGGTCTGGTATATGCCAATGGCCTAAATGTATATTACAGCTTTTGAATGAAAATGTATGAAAACGTGCAAAAAATAGCTTCATAGCAGACATGTTTTTTAGATGAAACAAAAAGCACTCATTCATTATTCATTATGACTAAAATTAAACTATGGAACAAGAAAAGTGCTATATTTATGGATGTATTATGGTCCCTTTACTACAAAAACAGTCGAAATATTCTCTAAGGATTTCATTATAACTTAAGAAGGAGTAGTCCAAATTTTTTTTTTTACCAACAAAACACTTATGAAATTACCGTTAACACGGTTTAATCATAATATTTTTATATACTTCACGAATTTGGAATTATTCAGGCCGAAAAAAATTAATAATTTTTTCTAGGCAAAATTGGAAAAATTTATTTTTTTTTAAATTATCAAAATTCAAAAATGGCAATAGCCTACGATATTATTAAGCAGTCATAAAGTTAAAATAGTATTTATTTCATGAAAAGCGATGGATAAATATTGATGATATTCACAATAATGTAAAATTATTGAGTTTTGAAAAAAATGAGGTTTGAAGAGGCTGTTGAAGAGGCTGTTCTGCTCAACCGATTTTATTAAAACTACAGAAAAACTCGTCCAATTTTGTTAAAAATTAGTAAAAATAATTTTTATTAATATGATTACTTAGAACATATTTGCTTATGAATCCAAATTGATTATTAGGCTACGGTTTGTAACGTTTTAATTCAGAAGGAATTGGGCATGATTAATATTCAAAGGAGGGAGCAAGGGAAAAATTAACATCAACTTAAATTCCAACGTACACAGCTGAACAGAGTAACGCACCACTTTCGGAAGCCGCTACACTTCCATCGTCAGCGCTCACATATAGTTTGCTTATCACCACTTTTAAGTTGGTTCTGTAGAATGTGATTTCAATTCTTATATGTACAACTTTTTTGTGAAATAGGAATACGAGAACTAAACTCACTTTCAAATTGATATTAACTGCATTTTCCCTATGTTGCTTACTATTGGTTTATTTTTCTTCATTTCCATTTTTAAAAATAATTTTTCTTTTAGTCGCCTTTAAGATATTTTAACATTATTTTTTTAAATGTGCAAAGTTTTATTATATCGTTCGATACAAACGATATAATAAAAAAAATTGTGCAACACTTGAAATTTTCTATTTCTTTTTAAAAGTTCTTAAAAACTAGCAAAAATTAAAAATTTTTATTACTGGAGCCTGAGACTACGGGCCTGTCCCACGATGTCGACAAGTCGCTGTCCTTCTCTTATTTATATCGAAAACAAAAACAAATTTAAATTTTTTATTATTGTTTTCAATATAAATAACCCGACTAGAAATTTTCCCAATACACATATTGGGGCCCAATGGGGAAGGCATGGGGCAAACCCAAAATGTTTATTCCATTCGGGATCGAAGCGGGAGATTGTTGGGATAGCCCATTTACAAATTAGTTATTTAACATCAGTTCTTTCCAAGTGGGTAACTATTGGGAACTTGTTGGCAAAATCGAACATCGATATTTAATCGCATTTTTATAATCAATATTAATTTGTTTTTTTTTCGAAAATAAATTTTGTCCGGACAAAATGGGTGAATTCAGCTTTATTTAAAAAGTTTTTTGTTAAGTTAAAAGTTTTCTAGATTATTTACTAAGCATAGTTTTCGCTGTTACCCAAAAATCAAACAAAATATTTGAAATTAAAAATTTTGAAAAAATGTCATAAATTTAATAATAAAAATATTTCCTTCAAATTAATAATAAAAATATTTCCTGAAAGAATGAAAATTAAAATTGGTAATTATATTAGATAAAATGCTGAATTCAATAATAATATTTGCATATTTTTGCAGGCACAGAAACATACAAGATTGCAGAGTAAATATTATATTATTTATTATATGTATTTATGTACAAATATTAGTGCATATTTCAAATTTGCAAAAAGATGCAGAACTAGGATATTTTTACTTGGGCCAGGTTAAAATAAAATTACTATGACCAGGGGTCGAATCATCACATCCGTGAACGTGAACATACATGAACGCACTTTAATCCCATTCAGCTTATACGATTGACGTATCACGTAATTTATTTTTGTACGATTGTCGGTAAGATCACGGATGTGCTGATTTGAGTCGTGGAACAAAGGCAATTATACTTGTTCCCAAAGTGATATTCTTAATTCTGTTATTTATAGATACCACCTCAACCCGACACTTAAAATTTGGAACTTTTCTATGCGTTGTCGATAAAAATTAACCATTATTGATAGACCCTTACTGTTCACTAAGGCCTAGAATATAGGATTGAAATTACTTCGACAAATAAATTTGCAGAACAAGGTTGAATATAAAAATTATTGTTATCGTTGATTGCCCCCTAACAATAATGGCTACCTGCAGATTGGTTTGTTAAAGGGTGATTCCTAAAACATTTTGGGAGAGTCCAGAAATGAAAATCCGTGAGCTGGATCCTATCTAAAAATGTCCTTGAAGTTTTTTTTAATTTTTCCCAACAGAACGTGTCAGAAATAGTCACCCGGACTATGTATGTCGAAGTCGAATAAAATTGTAAAACTTTTCTTTATTCTAGGACAATTTGTCGTAGGCACAAATTCGACTTCGACATTCATAATCCGGGTGAATGTGATATTCCATTCCATTTTAAAGAGTTTTGAATGGACGTAAGATAAAATAAGATAAGATAAGAAGTTAAAAAATTTATATTTGTTATTTCTTAAAATTGTAATTGGATTTTTTGATGTTTCCCAAAATATCTTGTTATAAGCTTGTAATATTTAGCTATTTTTTGCTTTTATATATGTATATGTTTCCTTATATTAACACAATAGTTTATTATATTGTAGAACTTTATAGGACAAATTTTACACGACGAAATATTTCATGAAATTTGTGGCATGAAACTTTCTTATATGCTAATAGAATGGACAGGGAAATAAGTTGGGTTGAAAAAGTGGTAGAAACAAAATTTCAGATTTTTTTACCAAATTTGCAAAAGCAAATTGGCTAATAAAAAAGAAAATTTCATGAAATATTTCATCGTATAAATTTATTATAAGAGAAAAAAAACATCAATAAAGAAAATACATACATATGTATGATTTAAAATTCAGCGAAAAACAGCAGTTTTTACTGTTTCGAATTTACTGAGCTGAGATAATAATTTTAATAATAATAAAAATGAGTGCAGGGATTTCCCAATTAAAGACCACAGTAGACTGCTCGATTGGTATCTTGTGGGGTTTTCCCGGTGGCGAACTTATAAGGATTGCCCTATCCGGCCCCAAATACGTTTCTGCGTTACATCCCAATTCGGGAACTAATAGGACAACCCATTTTTGTCCCAATTGGGAGCAGAATAAAATTTCTAGTCGGAAAGAGAACGACATCGACTTGTCGACATTGTGGGACAGGCCATACGTATATCGCAAACGAAATAAGGTATATTCCATTAAAATCGAACGCCAAATGACGATTTTATTCATGATAAATTGATTTTGGGAAACATGTGAATATTGACAGTGTACAACAATATCAAATTTTTATAAAATTGCAACGTTTTAATGACTAGTTCTGATAGAGGGCTCCAAAATAATATACACATATGTACGTCTATCGTCGTTTTGAAAATTTACATCTGGGACTAATTTTTTGGGGAACTAAATTTCCCCCAAAAATGCTAGCTATACTGGGTAAGTATAAAAAACCGGTAGGCCTTACGTTAAAGGTGTAAGAAAAGTTCATAATTTTTATGTAAAACACCACGATAAATTTTTTCGTACAACATTTCGTAGAATAAGGGAAAAATTTTCCCAAGTTTTTGGGAAACCTTGGACCAGGTTTGTGCCTTGGCTAATGGTTGGTGCCCTTACTAAATGAAGGTGCCTCGGCTAAATTCTTAAGAATTATAACCTAAGTATCGCTTAATTATCGTCTAAATCTCTTTAGGTGGTAGTTGTTTCTTGTTAATGAGCTATATTCTTATTCCATCTAGAGGTTGAAATAACTATCTTCTTTTGCTTGGTGTCATCAAGGTAGATGAAACTTTAGTTTTTAACTCATAGCTTTTATTTTTGGTGCGGTTCATGGCGCCGGGTTCGGTGTCTAGGCGGAATGTGCCGGTGTCTAGGTGGAATGTGCCGGCAATAAAGTTAAGGGGGAGTCTGATATAGCGACCGCATGTGGATGGCCAAAGGCTGTCGGCCGAGGGTGGCCTGGCAATGGCATAAGGCCGAAAGTAAGCGCCTGATGCCATAACGCCGAAAGAAGCAGGCTGAAGACGAACAGTGGTTCTAATTGAAAAAATGGTAATAAATCTGTATTTGTGAAACTTGTGATCCGATTACAAAGCGATGCAGGACTACTTAATTTTTTAATTTGTATTTCTTGACTATTTAAAACAATACTCTTTATGTTTAAAAAATGTTAACGATATATTGAGCGGGCATTTTTATGAATTTTTAATTCCAAAAAAATATGTGAATATTTTTAGGGCAAAAGTCTGTTACGTATGAGTAATATGGGCTAGGCCGAAGGCGATAGCAACTTCATTCCAACCCGGTGTTCCATGACACCGTGCGTTTTTTCCCTATTTTTTAAGAAAGGGACAAAAAACCCCACACAAAGAAGATTTAGAGGGTTAAAACGTTTCATAGAAAGTATTGTAAACATGTGTGGCTGATTCTCAATATAAACTTAAGTTTTGTGTCCTTTTTTGTTTTGTTTTGTTTAGCATTTTTATTATAGTTTTCGATTCATTCAGTCTGAAATAAAATTATTTATTTAGATTTTTTAAAATTTTTGTGTATTGAGCGTTACATTTGCTTTCGCAGTTGTTCCAGAAATGATTTTTGTGACAACGATGCATCATAAAAAATGAGTATAGGGTTTGAAAGCACTATACATCTACTATCTGAAAACAAAAAATTATAATAATCGCACAACGCCATTAAAAGTTATGACCATTTTTTATATTTTAACTGGGGTTCACATTGAAAAATATAAAATAATAATTAAATAACTTTGGATAAAAACCATGCAGTTTGACTTAAAACTCATATCTCAATTGTTAAAACTCTAAAGGCACTTAGCTAAAACATTAATGTATAATGCTCAAAAAAAAAACCTTGGCCAAAATTAACATTAAAAAATATCCCAGCATTGAAAATATCGATGGTATTTCACGCTGGTAAGATAGAAATCAAAAGCTTAAAGTAGTTGAACATGATAAGAAAAAACACTTAGTGAAGTTCCGAACCTTTACAAAAACTTCAATAATAGTTGCGAATCGTCACGATGGTTTCATAAAGTAATAGGATTTTCGATTGTTGGTTGTTTCTGCCGTCGCTGGCAATGAGGTCTAGGCGGGCAAGAGCTCTAATGAGAAAACTGTGGTGATGTCGAAACATCTGATTTCAGTTCAAGCTTCCGTACAGCCAAAGTTTTCTTTGAATGTTCAATATTTACATGCTTTAGAGTTTCTTTTTTAAATAAAATTATTTAATTGAAGTTCTGTGTATTTAGTCGAACTTTCTTTGGATAAAATTATTTAATTCGAAAGATTAACCTAATAAATTAAATAAAGTGCGACTTTGGCCTGCTCAAGGAGGGTTCCGTACGAATACACATATATCGCTTTTCGTTTTTGCGCTTTTTTCATTTTGACAACTTTTCCGTTTAGTTTTTTGTTTAATTTTAGTTTTTTTAATCTTTTTTTATTGTTTGGTGATTTTTTTTTGATTTTGGCGCTTTTTTCATTTTGTTGATTTTTTCGTTTTTTTTTACGATTTTTCGTTTTTAGCCGATTTTATAAGTTTTGGGCGATTTTTTTGGATTTGGCGTTTTTTTTTGTTTTAACGGTTTTTCGCTTTTTGACAATATTTTTGTGATTTTTTTTAGTTTTGGCGCTTTTTCAGTTTTAGTGCTTTTTTCAGTTTTGGGGATTTTTTCGGTTTTTGGTGATTTTTTAAATTTAGGGCTTTTTTGTTTTAACACTTTTTTTCGTTTTATCGATTTTTTTCGTTTTTTTTTTGTGATTCTTTTTAGTTTTGGCGTTTCGGTAATTTTTTCCCATTTTTTACGATTTTTTTCGTTTTTTGATGATATTTTAGTTTAAGCGATTTTTTTTGTGTTTTAGTGTTTTTTTTTCGTTTTGACGAACTTTTTTCGGTTTTTGGCGGTTATTTTAGTTTTTTGCCGATCTTTTTACTTTATTTAATTTTTTTTTGCTTTTTCCTTTAAGCCCTTTTTTCATTTTGTCGAGTTTTCGTTTTGACATTTTTTTAACTTTTTAATTTTTTATTTTTAGCGTGTTTTAAAATTTTATGAGTTTGTCTCTTACGGTTTCCAAGATACAGCAAATTGTCTAAATTGCATAGTTAAAATTACATTAACTGACAGAAGACCCTTTAATTTTTATTGCTTTAATTAGCAGTGTTAATTGGTGTAGTCTATTCTACACTAGTTAACACTAACTTTGGAAATTTAAAGTGTCTATATATAAGTGTATATGTATATTACATTAGTAATTCAACATGTAACGTTGCTCGCTTTAGAACACCCTTTGATTTTAAGCTGTACTTTATTTGCTGTTGTAGCGGCCAAAGTTTTACATATTTCAGGTCTGTAGCTCTTACGGTTCCTGAGAAAACAGCCTGTGGCAGACAGAAAGACAGGCAGACAGACTGACGGAAAGACGGACAGCGTAGCGAAAACAATAGAGTTCCTTTACCCTTTTGGTGTACGGAACCCTTAAAACGAACTTGAGTCAAACTAATTAAATACCTTTGGATAAAAAATTATAATATCTAATATTTTTCAAAAACTTGATTTATGAAATGGTATCCTTATTTCATAAATCAAGTTTTTGAATACAAATATTTTAAGCCCGTTATAAATTTTATCTCAGTTTTGAAAAAAATTATAGTTTCTTAAAGTAGAAAATCAACAGCATGCATTACGGACACGCCATTTTGTATGAAGTGGAGAAAAACAGTACTTTTGTTTTTCGTTTTTAACACATAATGGACAGTCTTACACAAAAAAAACATATGTACATTTATTTACAATCTATAAACTATGCTAAAGCAGTTTTCATTTTGAAATGCACCCGTTTATTTTATGAAATATTTTACATACTTTTTACGGACACGAAAAAACCATTTGAAATGAGAATGAGCCACATAATATTGTTTCAATATTTATTTAAGCTAAACTTATTCAAAGGTTTTCTTTCTAAAGATCAATATTTTTTATAAGATGAAAAATCAAATTCTTTTTATATTCTTCATACAGTAGCTTCACCTTAGCTTGTAACAATTACACAACAAACAGAACTCCTGAACAACATGTTATCCAGTTCAATTTTCAATTGTTATTGACAAAACATTAACCAAAGGAACAGCAACTAAAAAACAAACAAACAAACAAACAAAAAAAAAAGAAGTTTTCAACCAAACATAATGTGAGTCACACTTATGAATGCCACGGTAACGCACGACCTTTAAAGATCATGTACAGAAATTCGAGCACAACATGTTACTACTTAACACAAGACACACAACACAAATCGCAACAAAAAAACACAAAAAACAACCACGAAGGATCATGAAAAAATATCTTGCTTAAAAAGTGTGTGGCTTTTTTTTTTTGAGACCCCAAAAAAAGGGTTTGGTGGCTCTTTTAAATGTTCAGTAAAGCACAACAAAAAAAAAATTTTTGTTAAACAAATAAAAAAAAAAATAAAAACTAAATCAACGATATTGCAAAAACACACAAATATGTCGCTTAGTTTTGGTTTCTGTTCTGGCTGTTCGTTTTTATAAATTGTTGCTGATGTTTTGCTGAGCATTTAAAACACCATAAATAATGGCCCAACAAAATCAACAGCATTAATAGTGAGCAAGAAATGAAAAAAACTACAGAAAACATTGAGACAGGATATCAATTTACACTTGAACATAAATCGATTGTTTTGATAATCGTGCGTGATTTTTCGTTTATTTTTATTTAAGATTTCATTTTTATTAACAAGAAACGAAAGGACTAAGACATATTTGTAAAAATTGAATTGCAGATTGTTTAAAAATGTACATTTATTGTGTTTGGAGTGAAAAAATTACTACAGCGTTTAATATTAAAAGGGAGAGCTCATCACCTGATCAGGATCTAACTGATTCAAATACTGAATCAAAATTTTCCAACATGCTGGAGTACCTACAAAGTCTCTTTTGTGCCATATCTGGAGAACCACATTGCTTTCACCAACATTTTTGTTTGAGCTACAGAAATTTCGGTGTAATGGGTGCTGAAACAAATACGATAAAATATTCATGATCATGTAGATTGAGCTCAACAACCCTAAAGTGGTATAATCCCAGGGTAAAACACAGGACACTGTTTCTGAGTTTCACTTAGAGACGTCCATTAATTGATTGAAGTAGTCTCCGATATAACTAAAAACTATAAAAACCACATATATCACTCTTAACTAGGAGGCGCATAGACGGGCCAAATGTATAGCCGACCCCCGTTAGTTTTAAACACCTTTTCTACACATACCTATCGCTCACCCCCATTCTTAAGGGGACTCCCATACAAAAAAATTTCTCGACTTTGAAGTAGCTATTTACTAAGCACACCAATATACTTGCCAGTTTCTGTAAATATAATCCGCACAAAAACATGAATATGAAAATAAGGCCAATTTGCTATCCAAAGTTTGGGCCGTAAAAAGTACTGAGATCAAAATAAGGTCCAAGTTCTTGATAGGTACAATACCATTTCATTTCTATGCAAGACATAAGCTTGGCAACATTTTTCCCATTATTCTTTTCCATATTAGAAAGGCGAAAACAAAATATTGCCGAGCTAACAGGTTGCCCAGAAATGAGATGGTATTGTACCTATCAAGAGCTTGGTCCTAATCTTGATCTCAGTACTTTTTACGGCCGAAATTTTTGGATAGGAACTTGGCCTTATTTTCACATTTATGTTTTTGTGCGGATCTCAGTTTCTTTTCCTAAGGTTTTATTTGGTACATACAATAAGGTGCACTACCGTGCGCCTAGGCTATGTATATCTAACCAAAACACAACTTTTTGGCACCCCTCATTTTTTGAAAAAAAGAAATTTTAAAAAATCGGCAAACCCTACTTATATATAACTAGTTACATACTTTAAATATTCAAAGTTAGTCTTAATTGGTGTAGTCTGTAGAATAGACTACACGAATTATCGCTGATATTTAAAACAATAAAAATTAAAGGGTGTTCTATCAGTTAATGTAATTTGACTATGTAACTTAAACAATTTGCTGTAATTTGGAAACCGTAAGAGGAAAACTGTTGAAATTTTAAAAACGCTAAAACTAAAAAATTCCAATATTTAAATAATGTCAAAACGAAAAATCGCCAAAATGAAAAAAGCGCTTAAAGTTAAAAAAACACCAAAACTAAAAAATCGCTAAAACGTAAAAAATCACGAAAACTAAAAAGATTGGAAAAAACGGCGAAAACCTAAAAAAAGTCGTTAAAACGAAAAAAACACTAAAACATAAAAAATCGCTAAAACTAAAAATATCGTCAAAAACGAAAAAAATCTCCAAAAATGGAACAAAACACCAAACGAAAAATGCGCAAAAAAACTAAAAAAAATCGCCAAAAACCGAGATATTCGCCAGAGGAAAAAAAGTGTCAAAACCAAAAAAAAAAAAATCGCTAAAACTAAAAAAATTACCAGAAACAGAAAAACGTCCCAAAAAAGCGCCAAAACTAAAAATGTGCTAAATATAAAAAAAATTGCTAAAACTAAAAATATCGTCAAAAAGCGAAAAACATTAAAGCAAAATAAAACGGAAAAACCAAAAAATCGCAAAACTAAAAAAAGGAAAAAAATTGCAAAAAACGAAAAATCGTCAAAAACGAAAAAAATTACTGAAATGAAAAAAAGCGCCAAAATAAAAAAATCGCTTAATCAACAAAAAACTTATAAAATAAAATTAAACGAAAAATCGCCAAAAACTAAAAAAATTACTGAAATGAAAAAAGCACCAAAACAAAAAAAAAATCGCTAAATCAACAAAAAAAACTTATAAAATTAAACGAAAAAGCAAAACAAAAAAGTTGCCAAAATGGAAAAAAGGGTAAGAATAAAATGCGATATTCGTATGGAACCCTTCATGCGGGAGCCAAAGTCACGTTTTACTGAATTTATTTTTTATTATTATTTGTTGTAGGTTTTAGCTAATATAACAACTTTTTAAATAAACAATTTCTGAGACTATGTGAAATAAATTTAATAAAGTTTGAATTTTTTCTTTTTTATTGAATCATTTATTTGCACTTTGTAAAAAATCTTATTTTGCGTGAAGACGGATTTCCAAAAGTGACTTAATGAAGAAGAAATAAATTTGATCAATGCCTTGAAATCGGAGTGGTATTGTAACCGCTACCTTCCAACTTTGTTAAAACGTTTGGATGCAGTAAAACAAAACTATTTAAAATTTAGAGAAAAGTATAATATAAAAGCTACAACGAAAGGTACTTCAAAGCTACCGTTGCGAGAAAAAAGTCGAATTCCGTATGAGCCAACAAAATTACAAAATTACAAAAAAACCGTCTGACTTGCAATCAAATAAAGGAAAACAAAATTTAGTTTTTCTGCATCCAAAAGGACTATATCCGTTGTTCTAAAGGCAACTCCAACAATTAGATGGAAGAAGTTAAAGTCCAAACCAGCTTTGTGTAGCGAAGCACATTGGTTTTAGCTAGTATTGAAAAGAAAACATATTAATTTGGAATAATTTAAAAAAAAAACGTTGAACACTTAACTTCATATTAAAGTCTTGAATTTAATTAATGACTAAATGAATGGAGATAACTAAACAAATTACTCTGCGTGTTATCTATCAAGTATGGTGTTAAAAATCATAAACATTTTTTTTGAAAATTTTAGATATGCTTTTACTCCAGATATTGATGAAATAGAGAAAACACGCGACGCAAACAACCAAAATTTAAAAATTTAAAGCCAAGGCTTAAAATTAAAAAACACCCAAATCAAAAAAAAAAATACTAAAACTTAAAAAGTCACGAAAACTAAAGAGATTGCCAAAAAACCAAAAAAAAACGCCAAAAGACCTAAAAAATCGTTAAAACGAAAAAAATCACTAAAACCTAAAAACTCGTTAAAAATAAAAATATCGTCAAAAAACGAAAAAAGTCGCAACAAATGGAACAAATTTTCCATTTTGAAAATATTT
The DNA here is from genome assembly GCA_956483635.1 of Panzeria rudis. Taxonomy (NCBI): domain Eukaryota; kingdom Metazoa; phylum Arthropoda; class Insecta; order Diptera; family Tachinidae; genus Panzeria; species Panzeria rudis. The sequence continues at coordinate 16,880,879 of OY101451.1, read as the reverse complement.
TCATTATCTATCCAAGTTTAAATTCATTCAAATAAGATAATATTTGTAAAAATTATGAGGCCGGCAAAGTTTTTCATGCCCGTAGTATTAAGCTTTGACAACCTGTAGCCCAACATGTATTCCAACAGGAAAGTTTAAATTTCAACATTCTTAAAGCTGAGGTCCTTTTCTATGGTTCTTACATACATCATTTTCTAATCAGATCACAACTGTCAAAGATACAGACTTTTTACCCCTTTTTCCAATTTGAAGCATTGTGCGTCTTCGGCCTGCTACTTTCGGCATTATTTCAGCATGCGGCAACTTTCAGTCAGCCACCTTCGTTCAGCCACCTTAGGGCTACAACTCCGCCTAGTTACCGAACCCGGCGCCATGACCCCGTCTAAAAATAAAAGTTATAACTTGAAAACAAAAATTTCACTTCACCTGGATGACACCAAGTAAACGAAGATAGTAATTTTAACCTGCAGATGGAAATAGAAAATAGTTCGTCAACAAAAAACAACTATTGCCTGGAAGATACTTAGGCGATACTTAAGCGATACTTACCAAGCACTTAGCCGAGACACTTGGGGCCATATGCATAACGAAAACTTGGCATGAAGTTAGCATAAGTATCAATATTGAACTGGATCTTGCTGAGTTTTTCCATATATTTTGAAATTAAAAATCATCACAGAATATAGCCATGAGCCTCGGCTACAATCAACAGTGTTTTAATTTAAATTAAAATTTAATATCAAAACTCATTAAGAGCCAGTTCAATTTCGTCATTTATGCTATCTCCATGCCAACTTTTCGTTATGCATATGGCCGCTGGTGTTTAGCCGAGACAGCTTCATTTATTAAGCGCACCAACCACTAGCCAAGACACAAGCCTGGTCTAAGGATTCCAAAAAACGTAGACAAAAATCTCGCTAAAATGTTAGAAGTTCTCCGGATGTCCAAAAACTAGGATAAAAATATCCCTAAAATCCCAGAAATTCCCCGGCAAATAATGGCAATACCGAAAACCGCGAAAATACTACAGCGGCAAAACTGCGTTTTAAGGCATTTAACATTCGCGCCACCCAGTTGCCTTCGCTTTGAACTGTCGTTACACGTATTTCTTACCAGTATTTGCTTATTGCTCTTCAGTGAATGTATGCGAAAGAAACTATAAAAAACAGATTTTTCACTGCTGATACAATGCAGGTTTTTCAGCGAAAAAGTTCCATATACTTACAGTTTTAGTGCTGAAAATGGTGATGATTGTCAGCACTTTAAAAAGCACTTTTTGTATCAAATATGTATTACTCCAAACCGGGAACTCGCCATACAAAAATCAGCAGCGATATCAGCAGGTTTGTAAGCACTACTTTTATTCTCTCATATTAAAAACCTTCTTTATTAGAAGCAAATTTTTACTGGGTATATACTGCATATTATATGCACAGCGTGCCATAAGGGACTTCGTTCCAAAAAGTGGGCAATAACACACTCACACAGGGTAAATATTCTTTGAGAAGTTTTTCTATGCAACTAATTCTTATAAAGTTTTGCATACATATTAAGCTCCTCTGACAATACAATTGGATTGATTAAAAAGTTGGAGAGTGACACTCCCATACAAAGTAAATATTATTTTTTGACTAGGTTTGGTAAGCCAAAGCTTTTAACTCATTTTAAGTTCCCCTAAAAATTTAACATTATGATGCAAACAAGGACAGCTGAACGCTCATAGAAAGTATAAGTTGAAGATAGTATAACTAAAGAACTGTACTAGACAATGCTTATAAATTTTGTATGAGAAATTTTATTACTAAGATTCGCAGCTCACATAAAAAAGAGTTCTTTTAAAGTAACAAAAATGTCTGCCCTCATCACACAGTAAAAATTATGAAATAAATCAACAGACTCATATTACTTACGATATAAGTAACTCTTTGAAACAATAGCTGGTGTCTGATAGATATCCTAGTACATAATTAGCAACAAATGTATATGAAGATCCAAAGTTTTGTTTCGTATATTCACCTTCCTTGATCTATCGTCACTTTTGTATGCTAAAAATTAAAAATTTTAATTTCTTTTTCAAGTAAAACAAATCAATTCATCATCTCTACTCCCTTTGCCATAGAAAACTCTTTAAAAAGCGCATAAGAAAACTCCCACCATAATTTTCGCTTATTTTACAAAGCATTACCAATTTACAAAAAAAGAGGGGGAAAAAAACTTAGAAAACATGCTTTTTAATCGACTTATGTCGCTCAGCATGATTTATTATCGAACAAAGATCAAGTGTATAACCAAAAAAAAAAAACAAATCGCATAAACTCTAAACTTTACAACCATTTACACCATTTACACTTGTATGAGACTACACAGAACAACAAGAATTTTACTCTGCCACATGCAACTAATTCCTAACAAAAAATTTACTTTGGACATAGTTATCCTCATGTACGAGTATCTAAAAAAAATTTATGACATTGTATGAACAATAAAAATAAGAAATTGCAACAAGGAGTCGATGAGTTCCTAAACAACTCATATTCATGTTGCTGGTTATTTAAAAGCAAATGAAAACTTTATTGTATATGAGCTTAAAATATTATTAAGGCCAAAAGGCCGACACAATATACTTTTTGTAGCTAGTAGACCAAAACCTAGTTGTATTAAAACACATAAACCTTATTGACTTGGCCGTCTAAGACAATATATTGGCTATTTATTACCAGTTACATTGTTGTTCTTTACTGGACTTAAAGATGTAAAGATGTAGCGTTTTATATCAATTTTATAAGTATTAGTATGGTGTGAGTAAGTTTTATTTGCACTATAAACTATTGAACTTTCTTTTGTATTATTAAACAAAATAATGGATGGAAAAAAGGAATTTTTAACATCAATATTGGATGGACAGGCACAATATCAATAAAATATATGTGAGCTAAAGTTTGAAGAAGAGAAAAATTATCTTCTTACGTGCTATGGCAATTTATTTACTAAGCAAATAATTTCTTAACCCATTTGAAACGTAAAAGAATCACTGTTTTAACATTGCAATAAAATCTAATTTTTCTTAATATTTCATTAGAAATATTTCTATAAGAAATTTATTATTTGACATATTGTTATAATTTTATTTTAAATGAAATTTATTTGCTGGTGTTTAAGCATTGTCAATATGCAGCATTTCATTTCATTTCATTTCACCAATGAAATGCTGTATATAGACAATGCTTAAACACCAGCAAATAAATTTCATTTAGAAATATTTCTAGTAAAATAAAATCTTCATATGAGAGCTTTGGCTAGCAAATTCTACAAATAGTTTTTTTGTTATTTGTATCTTTTTTAACTTATTTTCATTTTTAGTAAGCTGAAAATGTTCTGTTCTCATAAAGGGTTAAGTAATTCATTAATATTTCTTACAGAGATAATTTTAGGTAAAAATCCATTAATCTTTTTTAGGTGGGTGTTTTCATTTCAAGAAAAAAATTTAATTAAAATTTTATTGCAAAATAATTTTTTAACTGTAAAAGAACATATTTTTTCTAATAGATAACAAAATAATTTATAGAGTTGTTTTTTATTCACAATGCTATTTTCGTGTGGCTTAATATTTTATAGTACAGTCAAAAAAGCTTAAAAATTTAATCAAGTTTAGCATGATCTAAAATGTTATGAATCAAGTTACTCTCTTTATTATAAGACTATTTATTACACCGAATCGATCCCCATACAAAAAAAAAGTTGTGTCAGTCACCCCCTAGAATGAAAGATATAACTATAACGTTTCTGAAATTGAAAAAAAATTGCCACTCCCCAAAAAATTCTCACCAGTCAACCCCTAGTATAAAAGGTTTATCATTGACGTTTTGAGGACTGCATAATATTTTTTTTGTCAAGCCTCAAAAACAGTACTTTTACATTATTACCAGAGCTCGGACTTTCATGCAAATGCATGTTTTTTGTGGTGATAGATAAAGAGGTATTGACTAATTATCTATGCGAATCATCAAATTTTAAGCAGTTTGGCATCGATTTGTAGTTGCATATTTTTGCATATTTTGGTGGTAAGTGCATGTTTTTGCATATTTTGGCAATAAATGCATATTTTTGGAGTAATAAAAATTTTTCTAAATGCATATTTCTCAATTTAAAAAAAAAAAAAATATTAATAGGCCGATCATGAATGGCAATTCAGCCTCAGTTGTGTTGCCAGTTGCTGAAAACGATACTACTTACGTGGTGATAACTGGCAACTGAGAGCTATAAATTCCAGTTGCTATTTAATGCCATTCTAGCAACCATTAATTTTCAGTTGCCAACTGGCAACGCAATCAAAGTTCGGTTGCATTAAATAATAGACCAAATTATGTTTGTTTTATGATTTTTTTCTCTAATAATAATAACAAATTAAAAAAACCATATTCATATTATATTCGTTTTGGCACTTTGTTCGTAGGTAAATTGCATATTTTTGCGCATATTTTTCATTTTTAGGTACATTTGTTAAGCGCTTAAAACCAATTTTTAGTTGCATGACAGTACGAGCCTTGATTATTACATATAGCGTTGCCATTTAACGTACCATCTCGTCATATCACATATCGTTGTTTGTGTCTTGAATGTGGTTTCATTTTTGCTTCTAATGACTTTCGAATCCGACATCAAACTCTAAGCTCCACTTATGCCATTTCAAATTATTTCCCCCTAATGTCCAATTTTTTTCACGCGGCTGAAAAGCTATTCAAAAACTTTTCATGTCGTGCAAAATATTGGACATTTGGAGGGAAGGATCCGAGATGGCCTAAGTAGCACCCAGAATTTTATATCGAATTAGAAAGCCATTTGGGGAAAATATTAAGCCAAACTCAAGCCATAAGCAATGATATGATATATGATGGGATCGGACTTTATATTAAAAATTAAAAGTGCTGTATGTATTTTGGGGCGTGGAAACAATTTTTTTAGTTCTCAAAACGACATTGAAATACTTGTGATTCCAGGTGGTGGATGGTTCAAAGTGTTTTCTTTTGTATTGTAATATGTATGAGGGAAATATATAAGAGGCTTAATTTTGAGGTGTGGCATAGAAATGAGTATGTTAAAATCTAGATATAGAAAGTTTTAAAATGGATTTCTGATCACGTGCAAACAATCTGACATTAGGGGGGAAGGATCAGTGATGACATAAGTGGGGCCCAAATCTTGATGTCGGCTTAAGAAGCCACCGAGGCAAAAATCGAAAAGGGCTGTCAACACGATAAAAGCACAAAGCCTCAAAAATCTCTAAAACAAAAATATCATCAAAAAACTAAAAAATTCGTTAAAAATGGGAAAAATTTACCAAAACGAAAAAAGTGCCAAACCAAAAATAAAATTTCCAAAAACTGAAAAAATAGCCAAAACGAAAAAAAGTGTCAAAACAAAAAAGATCGCTAAAACTGAAAAAAGCGCCAAAACTTAAATAAATCGCTAAAACTAAAAATATCGTCAGAAAGCGAAAAAAATGTACAAAAATCGGAAAAAGAAGGGAAAAAATTGCAAGAAACGACAAATCGCAAAAAACGCAAAAATCAGCAATATGAAAAAAGCACCAAAACCAAAAGAAATCGCCAAAACAACGAAAAAAATTACAAAATAAAAAAAACTAGAATTTAGCCAAAAAGCAAAACGAAAAAATTGCCAAACTGAAAAAAGGGCAAAACCCAAAAGTGATATATGAGTAATTTCATTTAGCCGGATGTGACAATTTTACACAAATTTTTTCTTATAAATCAAGAATATAAAATTTTTTACTTAAAAAAACGTTGCGGCTCGCAAGGACATTAAGCTCAAAGTTGTTGAATAACGGCTTGACATTGATAGAACACGATTTCTTCTTCGAATTGTCGTCCGAAAGCTGCCTTACAAATCTTAGTTTTAAAGATTTATGACTTTCGGTATAAATTCTGTAAAATTTTGACTATACAGTACACAATAATTTTGGTATAAATATCTGTTTAAAGTGTTTTTAATTGTATTGTGTATTTACTGTTGGACAAAAAAATTATTTTTTTTATTAAAAAAACAATTTTTAAAATGAGATGGGTGTGACCGACTGGTGTGACACAGCAAGAAAATTTAAAAAATTCAAAGAAATAAAACTTTTTATTGATTTAATTAATATAAATAATATAAAGATAAACTCTTAAGAAAATAATAAGACATTAAATTATTTGCTATCCTTTCTATTATAGACAGTAGAATACTTTAGCTGAATATTTTTTTAAATTCAATAAAGAGCAAGGGTGCTGTTGGCTGAGTAGTTGCGCGTTTGACTACAAACCCTGAGGTCTTGAGTTCAAGACTAGTTTCAGGCAAGCCTACAACATCATGCATTTTTCTCATATGCATTGGTGTGTTATTGTGTTGGTTGTTGTTGGACTGTTAAAGTGATGAAGGCATAGCACTGATCACTTTGGCAGTATCGGCAACGATTAATACTAACATATCCTAATGCACTTTACAGCACCCTCCTTCGTCGGTATTGTAGCAGAACCGTCGGCGAATTAAAAGGACTAATAAAATGGCTACACACCTTAAATAACTCAATGCCTCTACTTGACATCAGAGGGGCTTGCAACACTGCTCTACAAAAAAAAAACGCGCAATATCAGAGCTGTAAATTAATTAAGCTTTCTATCTCTCTCCCACTTCACCACCTGTTCTCTCTACACTATCCCTTTCCCAAAGAAGGTAACACATTAATTAATTAACTGGTATGCATTAATTGCCTAATTGTGTTACTTCTCTTTATAAAAAAAAGTATATTCTTTTCAGAGATAACGATTTTTATTAATAATAAGAAAGGGAATAAAAGAAAATCTGAAATAAATATTAAACATACAAAGAGGGAAAGCAAAATGCTTCTTGCATGATCATATAAAAGCACCTCAAATTGATTAAAAAATATTAAATACTGTATTTTTTTATTTTCTCTATAATTGTCCTTCTATAAAAAACAGCAATTGAGAGATTTTTATTAAAACTGAGAAAATTATATTTTCCTTGCATAGGGACTTTTTACGTAGAATCACTCATATGTGTATCACTTCCACTAAAGTAACAATAATTGTTTCAATAAATAAACTCCTGACATGAATTGGCATATTTTGGTAGAAAAAAACTACTTACATATATTTTTCCTAAAAACCAATTTTTTATATTTATATTTCTTCATGTCATAATAAAAATCAAGACACTTTATAATTATACTTTAACAATGAATCCGAAACTAAATTGATTCTTGAGATAACAAAAAATTACACTTCACACTTTTCTATAAGAAAATAAAGACTTCACAATCATTTTAAATGTGTTTTTTTTTTCTTCTATTTATTTCTAAATAAAATCTTTTTAACCAGAAAAAAATTTAACAAATCAATTGTGTTGTAAAAACCAGAAGTTTTATTTAAGCACGAAGAGAAACAAAAACTAGCTGATTCATGTCTTAAAACACCAAAAACAGTAACAACTACATTTATTATACCAGTCAGCTTTGCTACATTTTCAAAGGCTTGAAAAGAAAAAAAAATTTGTTCACAAAAGATCAAAGGCTGGTAGTTGGCTTTTTTTTGTTTGACTTTATTCTACGGCCATAAATACTCGTACTTTTATGCTTATCTGTGATTTGGAAATGATTTATTCTATAGATACATTTAAAAGTGCGTTACAAATTATGGCTTTACCCCAAAGCCGTTAAATGTTTAACAGAGCACTTATTTACCACCACCTATTTTGATCTAAAAAATATTTCAAAAAGATCTATTAATGCATTTCATTGTTGTTGTGTTTATCTTGTTATATAAATTTGACAAATTAAAATGTTCGTTTGCTTATTTTGCTGTCTTTCAAATAAAATGTTTTTTATTTTCTTTTCTTTTGCTTCATCATCTAGATGACTACCAGAATTTGTTTGTTGTGGTTGAAGTACTTGACACTGTTATAGTTTCTTAAATGCTATTAAATAATTTTATTATGACTTAAGAAAAAAGAAATATGTTTATAAAAATTCTATGAAAAAGTGGTTAGACAAAACAAAAGACTTAAGAAACAAACTGTTTTGTTTATACACAATTTCAATATTTTTTTTTAATAATTTGTTTAGTGTTTGTTTACTTATCAATCATATTAATGAATATTCCTCTTTTTCTTCATTGTATTTTAATATATATTATACATTAGAAACAAAGATTTTGGCACTTAAGCTTTAAAATTGTTTAAAAAAATAGTTTTATAAGAATTTTATACGAAAATATAAGACTGAGATGAATCTAAATTGATTATTATGCTAACGTTCATAATAACCTTATGTTCAGAAAGAATCAGGCATGATTATGAAAAAAAATTAACATCAACTTAGATAGAAGCCTGTGACAGAGAGAAGGACAGACAGATCGATGGACGGATGCACAGTGTAGCATCTGGTGTACGAAACTCCTAAAACGCATTTTTCATTAAAATATTTTAAAGATATAACACGTTTTTTAAGTATTAAAACAAGAGTAATATTTTTTAGACTACATCTTTTGCCAGATTAAGATCGTCTTTTTTTGGAACAGTCAGTCCCAAGACAAAATTAACACTTCCAAGTAAAATAAAAATAAAAAACGTATATTAGCTTAGTAACCAACTTGCAGGAAGAAAGAGTACAGTATATGGTTGAAAATATCGTCTTTATTTAAATTCTTTCCTACTTTCTCAATGTAAAATGCTAAAATTTATTTAACTGCTTTGAAACACGAATTCATTCCTTAATGCTTTTTTTATCTTAAACTCATGATTTTGTCAAAACAAACTGTAAAGCAAAAATTATGTTAATTACTATAAAACGTAATTTCCAGAGATGCTATAACTTGAAAAACTAACATAAATGTTATTAAAACGCATAAGTTTAACAGTTGTATAAACTCAAGCACACAGCTCAGTTGTGTGACGTGCTACTATATAAAACAAAAGACTTAAGAAGAAAAAGTGATAAAATATTTTCAGTAATAGATATTGATTTTTTCATTTTAATATTTAATACAATTTTACAAAAATATAGTGTAGCTTGGTCAATAGCATGATACCTTTGTTCAAAATTGCTAAATTTGCATTGTTTAAAAGTTAACAAAATTATCGGAAAATGGACAAATATAACAATTTTGTTGCTCTATCAAAAGCCTACGTGTACTTTTAAATAAAATAAGAGTTTTTCCCATGAAAATCGTTACTGATTTTATTTGGAATACAGCAAAAATTTTCTGATTCTGGCAAAAACTAGGAATTTTAAGGTGGCTGTTCTACATATTTCTATAGGCACAATCCTTAACCGCTTAAGTCGAGTTATAACAAATTAAATAGGATCGGTTCGCCCAAAAGTTATATGCATGCTTATTTCTTTGTTGGCTACTTGGAACTTAATGCAGACAAATAACTAAGAAGCCAGCTTTAGCATGTATAAAAATAAGCAAAGAATAATAAATAAAGAAAAAATTTTAGGTATTGATACAAATGCCCATCAAAGCGGAAATAATAAGAGCTTTTGTGAGTGTTGGATTAAATCAGATAGAGGAAATTTTGGCTAACTAAATTGAGTTGAAATAAAATGAGTGCAAGAACTTACATTAAAAGTCTTGTATACTATTTCGTTACAAAAATTAGTTAACTCCCTAAAATAAATCTCAGATGTAATTTTTGTAATTTCTACCAGAATCAGTTGTAAAAAGCTTGTTATTAAAAAAATGTGATTTTGTTGTGCAGTGTACATATTCGCAATTTTAGCAAAAATCAGGTGATTTCACTATATTATCAATAAAATCAATATTTATGAATCGATTTTCATGAAATAAGGCTTATTTTATTTCCAATGCATGTGGCTTTATGATCACTTATTAAAATTGATCATTTTTGCCCTTTTCGATTTTTTTATAAATTTTTGAATAAGAAAAAATTTTCCAATTTTGCACAAAAAATATATTTTTTTCATCATTGCGGTCTAAATAATTCCGAAACTATTTAGTATATAAAAAAATAATGTTTAACCGGCTTAAAGATAGTTTTTCTAATGGCTTTTGTAAGAAAATTTGATAACGCTTTTCGAATTTACGATGAAACTGGTATAGCACCCCCTTGAAAAATCCCGAATTTTAGAAAAAAATTTAAAAAAATCGTATATATAGATTTTTAAATTTCTACTGTTTTTGTAGTTGGGCGACCATAACACATCAAAAAAAATAAATTGGTAATCAAAGGTCATGATAAAAGTTTAATTTTGTTGCATAGTGTAATTTTTTATATGCTTTATGTGTTGCTTCTAGATCCCAAGCAATCGACTTGAGTAGAAAATTTGTATGGAAACCATTTGAAAAGTGAGTGCTTTTCATACAAATTGTGCACTCAATTCGATTGTTTTTGAATTATTCAGAACAAAGAAATAAAAAATGTTTTTTGTTTAAGGATCTGAAAATTTTTTAGTTGCGAATATTTACACTGTACAACAAAATCAATTTTTTTGCAATAACAAGGTTCTAAAACTGATTCTTGTAGAGGGAATCAAAAAATATAAACGTGTATCGGCGTTTTGAAAGTTTACATCTGGGATTCGTTTCAGTGGGAGTTAAATGTCCACCCCTTTTGCACATAGTTATACCGACTCGGCATAGGAAATTTTAAACGCTTTGTACGTTTGAATTAAAATAGTCATTCGCCACTTTTATGTAAAACGCCACGAGAACCACTGAACTGAAGGCCAGTTTTAACCCCCTTATTTAAGAAAGGGACAAAAAGACTCACACAACGACGAGTTAGAGGTTTAAAATATTCCACAAAAATATTCCTCGTAATGTTCTACATAAAAGTGTTGAACACATCGTATACTTTAACCTAAGCCCTACAAGATTTCCTATGTCGCGTCACTATAACTAGCAAATTTAAATCTCCTCTGAAATGAATCCCAGATTTAAACTTTTAAGCCGCCGATACATGTGTTTATTTTTTTGTGCCATCTACCAGAATTAGTCGTAAGAATTTGGTTTTGTTATACAGTATAATTGAAGATTATATAAACAATAAAAGTACATTAGAAAAAATATTGCCAAAAAATATTTAGCTTACGGTCTCCCCAGATATACACAATAAGTCCAGCTGACGGCTGAAGACTTGAAAAGTATTTTTCACAAGAGTGTTAATACAACTGGATTTCTTTAAAAGTTCGTATTCGCTTTGTTAAAAACATAGTTCTTCAATTCTTTGCTTTCAACAATAAAAAGAGTTTAACTTGAGTGGAGCTCAAGCAAGTGGTTTAAAAAATTTTTTAAATAAATCCAGCCACGCCCTGTTTTCTAGCTTGCCCGCACTTTCTACTAACTATTAAATAAATAAATTTTATAAATTCAATTTCATAAGAAACCATCGTATAACTTTTTCTGAGGCCTATAAAACTTAAAACTTTTGTGTCAACTACATATTTTTTTACGACCACAAATATTTATCTGACACAGTTATTTGAATTGTCAACATAACGAAAGAAATTAAGAAATTTTAAAATTACCAACAAAAAATCTCTGGCAGTAACAATTTCCTATTTTCTGCAATCATTTAACCATGCTAATCACTCAAAGCAAAGCAATCAAAGTGTCGCTATTAAAATCAACCCGACAATTCCTTCTTAACTTTCAAACACTCAAACATACGAATATACTTTTTCCTTTATATATATTTTTTTTTATATACACATATTTTTTATTACCAAGTCTTTGACAAAATCCTCTAAACTATGTTTAAATAAATTGTAAATACTTTGTGGCATGCTAAATTAAAGGCTATAAATCAATTTCTAAACACAAATCAAACAGACATATCTCAAGCAACTTGACATAAAAATGGCAGATAAATTGTGGCAAAAATTTCAAAAATTCAAAACATCAAAACTGATTAAAGTAAAATCACAGCGACAAGTGAAGTCAGAGAAAAACAAAAAGAAAATTCAAAGAAAGCTATTCTTAGAGAGAGAGCAAGAGAAAGAAGCAGAAATATGTTAGAAATTGTTAAACTCTTAGCAGCGTTACCGTTGAAAATTTTTAAAAAGCGCCACAAAAAGGGGAACTGCAAAATAAAAGGGGCATGAAAAGGAGATCTGAAGGAAAAAAGCGGCGACCTTAACAACAGGAAAAATAACTATAAAAAAAGTAATTTCATTTTTAAAAACAAAACTTAACGATTATATTTACTAAGTTATTTTTATAAAAATACATAAGCAGACACAAAAAAGACAACCAATTGAAAATACATTTTTCATAAAAAACATTTAAAAAAAACTGGATGCATCTCGACAGTTACATTAATAAAAAAATCCAAGCCTATCATATAGGTTATCAAAATAACGGAAATTAAAAGGGGATTGCAAAAATATACATATAAAAGTTGCATATGGGCATTTTCGTGAAAATGACAAACACGACTGATAAAATGAAAACCCTTAAAACTTTACTTTAGATATGGTAAAGAGGAAAAAAGCTTATTTTACTATACAGAGGTATTTATACCTTACTACAATTTTTAAATATCAAAAATAACAGCTTGAACTGAATATCTCTTTGACTAAATTTAAGACATTACAATACATTATTTTCTCTTTTCTAGCGACCAAATTCAGTTAATTGTAACATTGCAATTATACTTTAAAATTAATGTTTCAACGTAAAAGAACAAGGTTCGTGAAAAAAGATAATATATAAACTTCGATTAGCTGTTTATTTTTTATTTTCTTTGTTTGCTATTCTAATGTCGTACGTGGCATGTGTGCAAAAACATTATTTTTCTACGTCATTTGAATTTGACCGGTCTCAACTTTTTGTCAACTTGGTGTAATAAAAATGTTATAAGCATTTAAAGTTTGTCACGTACGCTATTGTAGTACTACAAATGCAACTCAATGCAAATGAAAAATGGCGAAATTTCCATCAAATTTCAAAACTAAAAAAAACTCTGTCCGATTTCATATCATGATATTCATCATATACATGATTCTTGAACTGCGTATTCATTAAGCGAAAAAATTTCAAATTAATTAGTATGTACTACTCTGTAGTAGGCTAAGGTGGCGCCGTAATCTCAGCGCCCAAGTACATAGTATCTAGTATGACATGAATTTGAAGCTTGACTCTTTTTATTGCTATTATCACCAAATACATATTTTTTTTTGTTTTTGAGTTTTTGTTTACATATATTTACAAAACATATATTTCATTACATAAGAATACTATAAGAGAAAAATCTGTCACGTACGCCATAAAATTTTGTTCATTGTAAAATCATCCAAAAGTTTTTTTTATTTCAAATAAAGGAAAAATAGTTGGCTTTGTTTAAGAAATTAAAAAAAAAAACTTCACAGCTCACAGATTTTCCCATATTTTTACATGCACCTTAGCATCACTTCCGCTTTATGTCACGTACGCTATGCCCTTATTTCCCTCAATATTTTGGACAACAAGGTTCCAAATGTATTAAATTTTTTTCTCACATAGTCCCTTTGAATAGAATATAACGACAAAGTTTTTTCAGTTACTCCTATTTTTGCAAAATCTATTACACTTTGTAGGCGTACAAATGTCACGTACGCTGACATGGAATTACCCATATGTAGATCTTTATATTAGAAAAATATAAATAATAAACTGGTTTAAAGTTGCTTAGCAACCAAAAGACTCGAATGCGTAAAAAGTGAACTTAAAAAAAACTTGAAAAAAAGAAAATCAAAAGACCCTACTGCGTAAAAAAAAATTCAAATAAAAAAAACTAGTCTAGTAGTGCGGAACAAAGTGACTTTTACAGTCGAGAAGTATTAAAAATCAAATATTTAAATCTTTTTAATAATGGCTATCGGCAGCAAAAATTTCTGCACTGAAAGAACTTCGCTTCATAAATGCAATGAAACAATTTCGTTGGATTTTTTCACAAATCTAATGAAATATTGCACAATTCTTATAAAATTTGATGAACATTGTGAAAGAATTTCATTGCAATTTCTTCATTAACTTTCATAGGTTCTTTAGAAAATTTCATTGTTTTTATGACAGCAATATTTTACCGTTTTATCGAAAACCCTTTAAGTTTGGGCAAAATATTTTATTTAACACTTAAAATTCTTTAAATATATACTCTGTGCTCTGTGGCTGATTGGTAGCGATGCTAGCCTATCAGTCCAGAGGTCGTGGGCTCGATTCCCGCCATAGAGCCTGGGTGTTTTCTGCCGACAAGCTTAATCGCTTCGCGGGCTATGTTTGTGTGTGTTGTTGTGATGTTACAAGAGTGTTGTTGTCAATTTAGAAATATCGCATAAATAAAAAATTTTAAATAAATAAAAATTGTATGTTCTAGAATGTCATAATATCAATGAAATACATTTCATTGATTTGATGAAAAGTTTCATTGGATTTATGAAATAATTAAATCCCATACATATTTTTTTTAAACATACCTTTATTTATTTCAACAGTTGGCCGCCAAAAGCGAAACACAAAATATTTTTTTTATTTTCGTTGTTGTTGTTGTTGTACTCCTTCTTATTATTATACGCTCATAGGCACATTGTTTTGACAGTGCTGTTGGCTGAACTAGTTAAGACGTTGCCTATAAATCATATGACGAGAATCCAGAGTCTGAGTTCGATACAGCGAGTGGACATGAACATGAAAAATTTGTCTGATGTGCTTTGGCGTCTTCGTACGTATTTCAACCATGGAATAGTCAATAATTTAAAATAGACAACAAAAAAAAGATAAGTTCATTAGGCTTCTAAGTAATGCAATAATTTCATTAAAACAATGAAATAATTTCATTAAAATAATGAAAAATATCATTAAAATAACGACAGAGTTTCATTAAAATAATGAAATAATTTTATTAAAATAATGAAATAATTTTATTAAAATGATAAAACTCATTAAAACAATGAAATAATTTCACTGACATAATGAAATATGTTCATTAGCTTAGTGAAGTTTTTGCATTGGAGCAATGAAATTATTTCATATATAAAATGAAATTTTCATTAAAATTAATTTAACGAAATTTGTTTCATCATATCCAACGAAGCGTGATTTTGGTTGAGTTTTAATGAAATTTTTCATTGGATTAATGTCAAAATTAACAGAATTTATGAACAAAATTCTTTCAGTGTATGTTTTTTTATGTTTAGTTTTTTATGCACTCGGGTTTCTTTATTTTATAAATTTATTTTTTAATATTATTTTTGGCACATGGCTCCATATCAGTAATGTTTTTACAAAAAAAAAAAAAAACAGCATAACTCGAAAAATTTACTTTAGGCAAAAAGCCTTTAGAGTTTTGAGAAAAATTTTAGCAAAGAATATAGGACACAAGAGCATTGTGTAAATTTTGTATTCATTATCAAATTAAAAAATGTCGGATACGGTTTACTTTGCAGGCCATCCCAGGAATTTATCGCCAAATTTAATCTCAAAGCGCTGAAAAACTTATAGATTTTTAGAGTAATTAAAAAAATATATACATAATCCTTTTTTTTTAATTTCCAGCGCGATACCTCTCGAGCCAATTATCCGATTAAGACATGGGTCTACTTTTACTCTATTTGATAATTCGTTTCTTAGTAGCGTCAATTTGATAAATAATGGTTCTAAATAACCAGTATTTTTTCGCTACTATTAATTAAAAATAAGATTTCTGTACACAGAAAAAAAAGTAATAATATGGTCTTAATATCTACAATATTGCCCCCTTAGTACATATTTCTAGCTCGGCTTCATGACACATATTTAGAAGCTTGGGCATCTGCGTATATTTATTGCAAAAATTAAAAACAAAAATTAAGTTTGTTCAAAAAGGGACACAAAATAATACAAAATGCTGCAAAAGGGAATTTAAAACAAAACGGGCAGAAAAAGTGGTAAGGCGCTCAAAAAAGGGGCAAAATGCGACATTAGGCGCTCAACGGTAACGCTGGCTCTTACTGCAACGAAAGAAATGTTAAGCAATGAAATCAAGAATGACGCTAAGAACAAAAATAACAAAGTTGTGTACAACTTGTAAATAATGTTGTTGTTAATGATAATTTGCTAAAGTTGTTGTCACTTGTTGCAGATGTCATAATAAAAAAGAAATTTATAATATGTGTAATAAACCAAGAATTTTAAAGGCTTCAAACGTTAAATGTTCTACATAAAGAATACGAAAGAAGTGAAGAAGTTATTAAGATGGAAAGAATATAAGCGCCATGAAATAAGTTTAATACTGAATAACACATTATTATTGTTAAGGATGAAAGAAAAACTAGACTTGTAGACTAGTGAGTTTAGACAAATTGAGATAAGCGCAGCACAAGCTAAACAAAAACCTGCTAAAATATTTAAATGTTCCGCTACTATAGAGCATGAGGAATCATATGGTTGTAATAAAAAGCAAGTTTCTTAAAAATAAAAATTTTTTTTTACAAAAGGTCAGTTTTTGCAAACGAATATTTATTTCCGTTAGACGTGTCACTGCACATTTTCTGATCATAATGTTAAGTTTTTACGACTGCTAAATGTCTGTGCAGAGTTTCATACGAATCGGTTGATCAGAAGTTGTTGAAAAAGAATTGGTCTTACAATGGGCGTGGCACTGCCCACTTTTTAATTGTAATGTATTATTGTAATTGAATATAAATATGTGTGCAAATTTTTCTAAAAATCGGTTTAGTAAAAGTAGTTGAAGAAGGTTTAATACTTTCGATGGGCATGGCACTGCCCACTTTTTTTATCACAGTTTATTATTGTAATGAAAACTACATCTGCGTGCAAAGTTTCATACGAATAGGTTAAGTAAAAGTTGTTTAATAACAATATTTACTTTGTATAGGCGTGGCACTGCCCACTTTTTTAATCATAATGTTGTATTGTGGCGGAAACTTAATGTATATGCAAAGTTTTATATGAATCGGTTTAATAGAATTATTTGAAAAAAATATTTGCTATGCATGGTCGTGCCACTGCCCACTTTTGTAAACATAATGTGGTCTTGCCATAATAAGTAAATGTGTGTGCAAAGTTTCATAAGAATCGGTTCAATAGAAGTTGTGGAAAAAGATTTTTTTACTATGCATGGGCGCGGCGCTGCCCACTTTTTTAGTCGCATGTATTATTGTAACGAAAACTAAACGTGTGTGCAAAGTTTCATACGAATAGATTTAGTCAACTTTGTTGAGAAAGAATATTGAATATTTACTTTGCATGGGCGTGACACTTCCCACTTTTTTAATCATAATATAGTATTGTAACGGAAACTGCAAGTCTTATACGAAGCAGTTTAATAAAAGTAGTTGAAAACATTTTTTACTCTACGTGGGCGTGGCACTGCCCGCTTTTCTAACTATAATGTGGTGTTCTCATAATTGCAAAATATGTATGTGTGACACGTTTTGTAAGAATCGCTTCTGTAGAATTTGTTGAAAAATAATATTTACTTTGCGCGGGCGTGGCACTGCCCACTTTTTAAACATAATATGGTATTCTCATAATGACAAAAATTGTGTGACACGTTTCATAATAATCGGTTTAGTAGATAAAAGTTGTTAAAAAAATATTTACTTTGTCTGGGCATGGCACTGCCCACTTTTTAACCATAGTGTGGTATTCTCCTGATAAAAAGATGTTTGTGACATGTTTCATAAAAATCGGTTCAGTAGAAGTTCTTGAAAAATAATATTTACTTTGCATGGGCGTGGCACTGCCCACTCCTCTAATCATAATGTGGTATTGTACCGGAAACTTAATGTGTACGCAGAAGGATTATACGAATCGGTGTAATATAAGAAGTTTATAAATATTTACTTTGGATGGGCACTGCACTGCCCACCTTTCTAACCGCAGTGTTGTATTATTACACTTACTAAATATGTGTGAACAAATTTACACGAATCGGTTAAGGAGAAGTTGTTAAAATGTAATATTTACTAGTATGGGCGTGGCATGGCCCACTTTTTAAGCATATTGTGTATGACCCGTTTCATAAAAATCGGTTCAGTAGAAGTTGTTGTAAAATAATATTTACTTTGCATGGGCGTGGCACTGCCCACTCTTCTAATCATAATGTGGTATTGTAACGGAAACTTAATGTGTACGCAGAAGGTTTATACGAATCGGTGTAATATAAGAAGTTGAAAAATGGTTGCTTTGGATGGGCACGGCACTGCCCACTTTTCTATTTACTATTATGGGCGTAGCCCTGCCCACTGTCTCAATAACAATTCAGTACTGTTGCGGAGCTTAAAGTGTGTGCAAAAATTAATGAGCATTGGTTAATTAAAAGTATGTAATTGAAAGAAACTTAAATTTACTCTGTTTGGGCGTGACGCTGCCCACTTGCCAATGGGACCAATATTGAAGTACATACTTTCGAATAATGAAAAAAAATCCGAAATCGATTTAAAAATGCCGGAATTCTAAGGGAACACGCAAACAATTTTGGGAAAGTTTCTCTCTTAAGTCTTTTGTTTTGTTTGACTGATATTTTTCTTTAGAATTTTTTTGTTCTATTTTTGTATTTTAATTTTCTCCCCTCCTCTTTTTAGCAATCTATTACACACTTTGTATGTCATTTAGATTCAAAATGTTGTTAATTCTTTCCTCTACATGACTCTATTTATTTTTCATTTTTCTCTACTTCTATTAAAGAAAAAAAAAACTTCTTCTACTACTCAAACTGATGACAGTTTGTCTTTCATTTCAAATGTTTTGCACAATTCAATGTGTCACTTTGTTGTTGTTGTATAAATTTATATGTTGTTGCCAATAATTCTTCCTGTATTTGTTTAATTCATTAAAAAAAAGCAGTAGAAAATGTAGAAAAAAATTCAACATCAGCAATTGTTGTTCAATGGAAATCGATGCGCAATTTGCAACAATTGCTATTGACAGGTAGTCAACAAATTTTACAAATATTATTTGTTGCTTTTCGTTCTTTTTTTTCTATACTCTATAGTATTATTTATAATTGTATTTTTTGCTAAATTAATATGAGAGCATCTTTGCAAAATTTTTTTTCTACTTTAATTTTTTAAGGAAAATATTAAAAAACACACAGTTTTTTTTCAAATGAATGTGACAAATTGAAACGTTTTATAATTTATGGAGTAATTTTATTTACTTAATGACTGAATCGTTTATTTTATTTTTTTTATGCAATAATTTTTAAAACATTTTAACGTTTTGAAAGTGTTTTAAAATAATATTAGTTACAAGGGGCAACAACATTTTTTTCTGGTTTAGCTTTTTAGAAAAAGTTTGGTTATATTGTTTTTATCAGCGCATATCTAAAAGTGGAAGTTTTTACATTTTTCTTGCGTTTTCCATCCTCTCTGAGAAATTGAACATTTTGCAAGAGTGCGAGTGGTACGCAATGCAGGGCCAAGGTAACGAATCTAAAAATCAAAAACTGGTGCACCATGGTGGTCCGACGCACAGTGGTGTATATAAAAAAGTGGTTATAAGCATGGAACTTCTAAACCACTCAATGGATTTGTCTACAAATTAAAATGGCTGTAGGGAAGGAATTAAGCTTTCGGAATTGTGTCTTTTAAAGTCTTAAGCTGAACCAGGGGCGGAGCTACAAGGGGTGAAATTTGTTATTGCTAACTAGTTTAGTCTGTAGATAGACTACACCAATTAACACTGATATTTAAAACAATAAAAAATTAAAGGGTGTTCTATCAGTTAATGTGATTTCACTATGCAATTTAGACAATTTGCTATATCTTGGAAATCGTAAAAGGAAAAATTAAAAAAGCTAAACTAAAAAAAAATCCAAAATTAAAAAATACGTAAAAACGAAAAATCGCCGAAATGAAAAAAGCGCTTAAAGGAAAACGCGCCAAAATTAAAAAAATCTCTAAAGCGCAAAATCTCACCATAACTAAAAAGATCGCAAAAAAACTAAAAAATAATAATTTTCCAGCATTTGCAGCCATTCCAGTGCCTTAGGCAGACTTACTACATTTTTGCTTGAAAGCGATACTTAAACTTACAAAATCAGACACAAGTCATTTGCTCTATTGTGAATAAAATAAAATAAGCTCGAAAGAAGAAGAAAAATGGGGTGGTTCTGCTACAATAAAAATCAACTGCATAAAATAAGCTGTGAGAAGAAAAAATGTTGTATTTCTAGTTTTCTTATTTGTAAAATATTTTAATGTAAACTTCTGCAATTAATCGGTATATATATATATTTTAAAACTAGACATTTTCTTTATAAAATAGTTTCAAAATTAATTTAGTACTCCTTTTAGTTTCGATGTTATTAAGTTTTAAAGAAAAAATTATGCTCTTCATAAAATAAGTTGTGAGCCACTACTGTATATCGAAATTAAATCCAAAGTTGCGCATTAAAAAAAATTTGTTTTTTGGCAAACAGTGTTATTATGTGTTTTACAGGTAATTACTCATCACTTTTGTTTATAATTTGCTGGTAATTATTTAAACTTTTGTAAAACAAATTGCAGGTGTTAACAAAAGTAAAATCTATTTAAAAGATTTTAGATGACAACTCTACTAAAAATATCATCGTAAGATTTTAAATAAGTTCATAGCACAGCCTGCTTAAATCTTGAACTAAAAATCTTATTGACCAGAAAAATATCACATGAAAATAGAATGTATCAATGTCCCCTGACTATATTTTTCTTCAACTTATAAATTTAATTCTTTTGAAATTTAAAGCTTCTTTTGAAATTTAAAGTTCATTATATATTACAGTTAAGTCCCAGATATGTAAACAAAAGCTAAAGGCTGTTAATTAATTTATATACACATAAATATATCTATATGCTTATTCCCACAGAGATTTGTCATTCATTTACAAACCGATGTGGAAGTTCCAGTTTGACCCGCTGTAATAAATTTTAATGTTGGGTTTGATGTCGGTCCATTTGATCACTTCTCTCTTTTTGTTACTGTTTTTTTTTTACTATTCTAATATGTACAGTGAAAGCTCTACTGGCGGATAGCTCCAATAAGCGAAGTTCTTCCTTGTGCGGACAATTTTGCTACAAAAAAAAATTACAATCCAACAAACGGACGTTCCTATGACCGATCGCCAACACAAAATTACCACTAATTTTGACAAACAAGCACCCGATAAAAATGTTTAGATAATAAAAATGTTTAGAAAATTTAAGCCGGGGAAATTTCCAAGAAAAAATATATATTAGAAGCTCTATTGAAAACTGGTACCATAAATATAAACCAAAAAAAAAATTTTTTTTTTAATCCAATGGTGCAGTGTTAGACCAAAATTGTTTTGAATGCTTTGATATTGATACAAGACAACAATATTAGGATGCTGTTGGCTGAGTAGTTAGCGCGTTTGACTACAAACGGTGAGGTCTTGAGTTCAAGACTAGTTCCAGGCAAGCCAACAACATCATGCATTTTTCTCATGTGTATTGGTGTGTTATTCTGTTGGTTGTTGTTGGACTGTTAAAGTGATGAAGGCAAATCACTGATCACTTTGGCAGCACAGGCAGCGATTAATGCTAACTAATCCTAATGCACTTGGCAGCACCCTCCTTCGTCGCTATTGTAGAACCGTCGTCGAAGTAAAATAACTAATAAAATGGCTACACACCTTAAAAACAACTTAATGTCTCTACTTAACACCAGAGGGGCTTGCAAGACTGCTCTACAAAAAAAAAAACGCGCAATAGCACGGTTGTAAATGAATTAAGCTTGATATCTCTCTCCCACTTCACCACCTGTTCTCTCTACACACTCTCTCTCTCTCTCTCTCTCTCTCTCTCTCTATTCATTTGGCCAGATCCACCCTCAATCGTATGCCCTCAAAATTTCAAGTCAATCACGAAAAATCTAGTTTTGTCGGATTTTCGCAATTTACTCGAATTTCTCATTTATATAATTCGATGCGCTGAGTCCGAATCTGTGTATATATCCCTTTTGTTCCTTTTTTTTTTGTTTGTTAATCGGTGTTATTAAAGCAAAGCGAAAGAGATTGACTTAAAAATGATGAACAGCAACGTAGTCACTTCTGACGGATGGCTTTAAAAATTTTGAAAGCGACATAGCATCAGTTTTCAAAGTGTTTCAGGAGAAGATTTGAGTATTAAAAAGTCATACACGACTCAACAACGACCTTTCATCGTTAATGTACAACTATGTTAGTGATTGGAAAGGCGGCATGTCCACGTGAGTTCCAAAATATTGACAAAAACAGCTCCCTATTTTAGAAGTCCTATTGAAGAAATCCAACCAAAAGTCTTTTAAAATGGTTTTTTGATTTGTTCTTATTAACGGACATCTGCACCTAACGGACAAAAGCTTCCCCGACGGTGAGTGTCCGATTATGGGAACTGTCACTGTATTAGATTGGAAAATTATTATTTTTTTTATTAAAAGAGTAACCATGCAAATTCTTCTTGTAGTTTAAAATTTCTTTATTTTGTACTATACATTTGTCCGTCTTTCCGTTTGTCCGGTTATCAGTTTTCTGTTTTATTTTTGGTATAATTTATATTTGCTTCTTTCAAAGGAGTTACCATTACATACGCACATATTGATCAAATAAAAATCTAGCACTAGATATCAATTGGCTTATACTTATACCAATAAAAAACTGAGCTTACATGTCATAAGATTTGCAATGTGTCCAATAATTCCGCTTAAAAAGTTGCTAGAAAAATTCATAGTTTTTATTTAGTGAATTCTTAATTGGAAATATTACAATTTAAAAAATTATTATAATTTTTTTTTTTGTTTACCGATTTAAAAGAACGTGCTTCCCTGTAATAGAGAGATGTAATCATAAAAATTATCAACAAAATATACTTCTGACTTTTTTAACTGCGATCTTAAAAAGTATTAAAAATATCAGAGTTCAATAAAGCCACAAGACTTGTAACTACGTACAACAATTAACTGAATAATTTTATATCTAAAGATCAGCATTTTACAATTTATTTATCTCCTTTCAATACAAATCATTTGCTTTACATTTCTTAATATATCTATAGTAAATCTTTATTCAACAAAATTTAACTTAACTATTCTCTTACGAATTACAATCATTAAATTAACATTTCTATTTCCTTTTACTAAAAAAATTCATACAACTAAAAATCTATAATACAATTTTTATTAATTACTTTGACAATTCGCTGACAAAACAAGCGCCAATTTAATCAACATTATTTTAAAATTCAAAACTTGTTTAACATTTTCAACAGGTAAACTGAATGAGTTACAAAGATAATATAGAAAATTAGATACTCAAAACATACAAAACTAATACCAAGAAGGCTAGAAAATACATTTAATTATGGAAAAATTAATATGTGTTACAAAATAATTTATGCAAGAGCCAGGCAACAACAACAACAACGACTACGACAGCAAAAATAGTTATAAATAAATGAGCAAAAACAAACCAAACACTAGCACCCTCTACAGCTGGTTTGTTTATTAGATCGTTTTACAGTAAACTCAGATAAAAACCACACATACTTAAACTAACTGCCTTTAAAATTATGAATATTATAGTTTCAAAGTATACTTTTAGGCGGTTGTAAAACAAAAGAGATGTTTAACTAAGATTTCAAAACAGAAATTATTACGCATACTAACACACGCATAAAGATAAATAAATAATTTTAACAGCAGCCAAAATTATAGCAAACAAATAGTTAACATTAAAGCAAATGTTTGTAATAAAACTGTTAAGTTAACAGTTCAAAGCAGGCTCTGTATCTTAAGCATATAAATTTTACTATAAGAAAATCGTGCTTGCTTTAATTTAAATTTTTGTTTACCATCGAAAAGAAAAAAAATTCATCACAACAAACAATTTGGCTAAATTGTTTTATAACTTTTAACGCCTTAAGCTATTTTCATGTTCCTTCTTTGCTCTAAACTCTTCTGTAAGTACATTTTATTTACCAAACAAGATTTATGTCTTCGTTGAGTTATTTAAAATCGATCATGTAATTATATGAAATAACGTTGTCATCATTAGCATCATCATGTTTGGCAGCAAGTGTAAGTTTGTTAGCTTGGTAAGGGCTTATACTTGTCATCATTATAAATTGTTTTAGTTTAATAAAAATTGAACTTTTACCAAACAATGTTAGAGGAGATTTTATTCATATTTATGAGTTTTATTATATTTAAACGTATATTATGGCCTAAGGTGGCGATTATTTTAACTGTCATAAAATTTTTATATTTTACTACAGATTTTAGCTACAAACGCCCTACATCAAGCAATTTTGTAATCGCTTTGTATAAAATATGTTTCACCAATTTTAAAAACACAGAAAAAAGTGCTTTTTTATGAAAACCAGGGAATTTTTGCCGTTTTTTAAAGTTTTGTTTAAAAACAATTTTTAATTTGCAAGACGAATTTTGTCATGCAGCTTACGCTCACATTAAACAGACGATTATTACCAAACTTATAGCATTTTAATAGTATATATTGACAGTTGTGCACAATCTATATATTGTTAAAATCGGTTCAGTATTTTGAGAGTTATAAGCATTTAAGGTTTGTACTAATCCATGTACACATACTACGCTTGCATGTATTAAAGTAAAAAAAAAATTAATTAAACAGGCATATGTATATGTAGATTTTACGTTTTGTAAAGAAAATTACAAGACAAAATTTTTCTCTGCTTAGAATTGGTGTTTTTGTATGAAAGACAAAAAATGGAGGACAGTTCAATAAATTAAATTAGCTGATTTTAAGCTGTTTTGTTTTTATTTTACTTTAGAAATAGAGGAGACTAGCAAATCGTTTGTACTTTTTAACAGACTTTAAAAAAATGAGGAGTTAATCAATTTGTGTGTATTTTTAACCGACTTCATTTGTAAACTGATTTTCAAAATCTCTGTTTTTGCAGGAAAGGGGTTGCCTGCAGTTTGGTCCCATAATTTGTTTTTCGAAAAGCAGAGGGGAAATTTGCTCCCCCATGCATAACTCTGTCATTTGAGAACCGATTTCAAATTATCGTTTTGTTTGAAAGGATTTGCCTGCAGTTTAATCCCATAATTGTTTTCTTCGAAAATCGAAGGGGGAAATTTTCTCCCCTTCATGCATAACTCGGTTATTTATGAACCAAATTTCAAAATACCTGCTTTGTTTGAAAGTGTTTGCTCGAAGTTTGGTCCCATTATTTTTTTCGAAAATGGGAGGGCGAAACTTGATACCCCCATAAATAACTCTATCATTTGTGAACCGATTTTAAAAATTGGTTTTTTTTGTTTGAAAGGGTTTGACTGCAAATTTTTCTGAAATTTTTTTTTCGAAAATCAGTGGGGAAATTTGCTCGAACAATTTTTCTACCAAAATCGGTGGGGCACAACAACTTCTCCATTTATAAGGCGAATTTCAAAATTGTTTATGTGCAAGGGCATGAAAGGTTTGTCTTTTTGTATTGAAGTCAGTTTTTATTCTCATAATTATTTTTAGAAAATCGGACAGGGCATTTGCTAGCTGCAAATTTTGATTATCGCATAGGTCCTCCATTAATGGACCGATTTTTAAATGTTTTTTGTTTGAAAAAGCTTTCTTTTTAAAATCAGACAGGCAAGTTTGCCGCCCCAAAATACTGACTCCTCCATTTGTGAACCTATGTTTAAATTATTTTTTGTTTGAAAAGGTTTGATTGCAGTTTGCTCTCATAATTAAATTTTTTTTTTAACAATTCAGACGGGCAATTTGCTTGCCCCCAAATATGGACTCCTCTTCTTATGGAGCGATTTACAAAGTTTTTTTTTTTTATTTTAAACGGTTTACTGGCAGTTTCGTTTCATAATTTTTTAAAAACATCGGATGGGAAATTTCGCATAACTCCTCTACTTAAAGACCGATTTTCGAATTTTTTTTTTTAAGGTTTTTTTCGCAGTCTGGTCTTATATTTTATTTTTTGTATGAAAAAATAGGACGAGCAGTTTGCTTTCCCAATATATTGACTCCTCCATTTACGGACCGATTTTCAAAGTTCTTTTTTGTTTGAATAGGTTTGTTTGCACTTTGGTCCCTGCACTTTGGTCCCTTAAATTTTATTTATTATTTATTTATTTTTTCCGTTTAGTTCCATTGAAATTTAAAAGGAAATCAGACGACCTAAAATATTTGTTATCTGTTCGATTAGTATTGAAGTCGTATTTTTTAGATATTATTATTTTGTTGTTTGTTCACGCATAACTGCGCCATTTATAAATCGATTTAGAAATTTGTTAATGCATATGAAAGGATATACTTTCAGATTGGTCCCTTTGTTTATTTCTTTCATCTTGGACTCGACATCTGAGTTTTTATAACATAGTTAGCGACGTTTGGATAAGTTTTCTATAAACCTTAATAAAATTAAATACATCTAGAATTACTAGTATAGCCATCCGTTGGCTATACTAGTAACTGTAAAAGTGTTTTAAGCTAAGCTCATTTATATCGTAATTTTGCAAACAAATTGCCGAAATCACATGCCAAAAATAAAATGTATTAAAAATCTATAAAACTATAAGATTAATAAATCAGGACAAAACCACTTTTTATCGTAAAATCGCAAATATTGAAAAGAACTCTACTTTTTTCCCTTAAACAAACGTAGAGTATTTCTTTAGCCGGCAATACCTTGCCAATTTTTTAACTATAAATTTAACCAATACAAATTTCACTCTTTATTTTTCTGTCTTACTTTTTGAACAAATTCTTATTGCCACACTCTCTGGCTTTAGTAACTCACTTAAATTTGATTGTTACATTATGATAGTGGGTGTAAATTGCACTACAACTTCAGTTCACTTAATTTGCTACAACGTCATCTACCAGCATTGTTATTAAGTTTTCAATATTTTGACTTAATTTTGTCAGCCAGTTTCGTAAGCGATGACGATGTGGCAAAGATGACGCAGGCTAAATGCCTGAGTGTGGGGGCAATTTATTTTTAAAGTAAGTCGTTTGCCAGGAAGGGGAGATTATTGGCAAGAAAGACTGTAACGTTATAGCACATAATTTGAATTAACAAGCGTGGGAATTGCGTCTTGGTGGATGAGTTTATAAAATTATATGGAGCAGCAAAAAATAGGAATAAAATAGAGGGTGTAAAAGAAAAAATTGTACTGCAGAAAAATCTTAAGAAATAATTTTGAAATTCTCAACAATAGAGAATAAAGCCTAAAATTTTTATTTTTATTAAAAAAGGGGAAATATAAAAGCATATATTTGGGAAAAAAATTTAATAACAAACTATACTTACTAGCCTAATTCAGAAAAAAATTTTTGATTAATAAGAGACTTATTAAACGAAGTTTTGTATGAAAATTCGTTTTATTAATCTGTTATAAGTCAGAAATTTTTTTATGAATTAAGGCATAAGTATTTAATTTGGGATGTCTTGAACTATTTTCAGCACTATTTTTATAATAAATGTGGCATAGTGTAATTAAAAAGAAGAGCTTATCCACTTCCATTTAATAAACATCCATTGTTAACACTAAAAACTAAATTTTAATTACTAATTACAAAACAAAACAAATATTTCCATTGCATTAATTAAAGTTAGAGTTGATTCTTCATATTAGCTAACTAAACATAATTGTTTTCCTTATTAACAAAAATACTTTTATAAAAAAAAAGTTCTCTTCTTAAGTCTTTTGTTTTAAAGAATTGCATTTACTGTAAAAGGTACGAGTGCTAATGCTTTTTAAGCCTAATTTTAAGCCAAATTCCTTTTAAATTGTTCTTTGCCTTCCATCCACCCACTTCGGTTCATATTATTTTAACTTAAAAAAAAACAATAAAATCAGAAATATTTCTACACCATATTTATCCTTGTTTTATATCAAACACAACTACAACAGCTTGAAATTCCTACAGTTAAACCGTTAGATCGATGCGTTTTCTGTTATTTTTTTTCTTAACGACCAGCACAACAGCTAACCAACGCCTGTTTAAAGTATGCTTTCGTAAGTAAGGTGGTGGAAATTTTAAGCATGATTTTACGTAGTTTTTTTTCTTTACTCATCTCATGAGTGCCATTTCCAATAATAATTACAACAATAAAAAAGGAAACTTTTGGCAATTTAAGGAATAATGTATGTAAAGTTGATGTTGAGAGTCATAACGAATTGGCTAGCTCCTACTTGTTAAAAAACAATAAATGGAGTTTTAACAAGAGCGAAACTTATATAAAAAACATAAAATTCTGAATGAAAAATTGCAAATAAAGTTTTCTCAAAGTGAGTTTATTATATACAGAAATCTTCTAAATATATAAAAATTATTATTTTTTAATTAACACAGTACAACACGAAAAAATACAACCATATACGGACACCTCTACGTGATAAAAGACAAAGAAAAAAAAGACCCGTGTCTCCCAGTTTTTCCCGAAGTCATGCACTTTTTTTATGGGCCACCAAAAATTTGGGGCCTCGGTGTCATTTTTGCAAAAAAAACTGATCATTTTCTCAGGCTCATATCTTGCAAACCGTTCGGAGTTTTGATTTACTCTCTGAGGCAAAAATTGTGAACATATAAAATCAAAAAAACTTCACCTTCAAGATCGAAATCGCAAAAAACTTTAAAAAATTCAATATTTCGCCGATATCTTTGATTAGCTTCGTCAGGAAATTAAAAAATGTTTTGATGAAAATCACACGAAAATTCGAAATGGAGTGCATAACCGAATTGAAACCTCAGCTATTGTAAATTTGCCCTAAAACGATAAATTGAATTGAATAAATAGAAATTTGCTACAATAATACCAATAAATAAATCCAATAAATGAGAATCCAATAAACAAATAAATCTTCGAAAATTCGAAGTTCAACATATGCATATTCGAAAATGCACGAAAGTCTCTTCATTCCAACCAGGAGGATCTAGTTTCACTGAAAAGAAAATTCGCAAAAAATTTCAATTTACTCGAAGCAGGAAAATCTCTTCGAAAACTCATAACGAAACACTATTGAAATCTGCTCAAAAATGCCTTAAACTCAACAAGGAAGCCAATATTTTATTAAAAAATATATATAAAAAATCGCAAAAATCGACTTACTCCGAAAAACCGAAAATTATATATCAATAACATATTCGGAGATGCACCAAAAGCGCTTTAATCAGCTGAGATATTAAAAAAAAAGAAATCGAAAAACGTCAAAAATCAAAGTTAATCCGAAAAGTTTACACTTTCCGTATTTTTGAGACTAAGCACGTATTCGAAAACAGATCAAAATTAAATCCAATCAAGCTCACAAAAAATATAGAAAACTCCAAAAATCTAGATTTTCCCGATAAATAAAAAAAATCGAAATTTCGCACTTATTCGAAGATGCACCAAGAGTGCTAAATCCTGCCAGGAGCTTACACAAATTCGACAACGTACCGAAAGTGCTTTAAGTTTAAATAACAGGTCACTATTTAACTAAAAATAGCTTCAAAATTCCCCAAAAATCTAGCTGACTTCGAAAAACCGAAAAATCGATTTTTATCGTATATTCGAAAATGTATAAAAATTCTGTTAAATCAAACCAGCCGCCGCCAACAAAGTTCCATAAAAATTACAAAAAAATTGCAAAAATATCAGATGTTCAGAAAAACCGAAAATTATCCGAATAATCAAAACTAAACATCTATTTTAAGATGCAAAAAATAGTACGTTAAGTTCAACCAGGGGCCAGCAATTTCAATAAAATAATAAATTAAAAAATCGCTTAAGTCGATGTTCTTCCAAAAATCACATATTCTTCGAATATTCGAAACTAAGCACTTGAAGTCGAACACGCTCAAGTGCCTTAAATATACCCAGAAGTATGCAACTTCACCTAAAGAGTAAAAATTAGCAAAAATCAAGGTTACTTCCAAGGATCCAAAATAGAAAATTTACATCCATTCGAAGATGCATCAAAAATGTTAAATCGAACCAGAAGCCCAAAACTGAAGTTGTTCCGAAAAATCGAAAAAAGATGCATCGAAAGTGCCTTAAATATGAACAAGATTAAACAATTTTAAAATCCCAAAAATCTGAGTTGTTTCAAGAAATCGAAAATCCGAATTTTCGATATTAAACACATAGTCGAAAACGCAAAAAAAAAATTTTCAATCTACCCAGAATGCCACCCACAATGGCGCAGAAAATTAGAAGAGCTGCAAAAATAAAGGAAGCTATGAATAACCGAAAATTAAAATTTTAGCACATATTCGAAGATGCAGCGCACGTTTGCGCTAAAAACTTAGAAATTAGAAAAACTAAAGGTTTAGACCAGCCTCGTTTTTTTTGCACTTATTCGAACATGCATCAAAATTCCTTTGATTCAAACAGGAGCGCACACATTCACTAAAACCTCTAAAAATTGGAAAAAGTGAGGTTACGTAAAAAAATCTAAAAAATTTTAAAACCAGTACATATGCATCAAAAGATCCTTAAATCAACCATGAGCCCACAATTCCAATAAATAAATATATCGAAAATTCTTAAAAATCGAGGCTACTCCGAAAAACGCAAAAATCGAAGATATTGCGAAATGTCGAATATTTTTTGTTTGCGGAAAAATTCAAAGTGCCTAAATCCAATCAAAAACTTAAAATTTCTCCAAACAAATAGAAAACAAAAAGTGTCTTAAGTCTGCCAGAAACCAGCCCTCTCTCGTAACAAATCAATAACTCGTTAAATTTCTAATTTGTCCCGAACAAACAAAAATTCTCCTAAACTTAGCAAGTATTCGAAAATATACCACAACTGCTTAACATCTGGCAAAAAGCAATAATTTCACTAAAGAAATCGAAAAATCGCTATGACTTAAGAAGACCGCAAAAATCTGAAATTGTTCGAAAATTCGATATTAGCTGAACAAGTATTCGAAAATCCAAAAAAAAAAGTTTAAATGTCATCAGCAAGCCATACTTGCACTAAAAAATCAAGAATTTCAAAATTTAAAATTTACTTCGAAAAAATAGCAAAACTTACGAAAATTATAAAATCCTTCCAGAGTGCCTCCAATACCATTAACTTCATATAAATTCATTAAAAATCTAAACTTCGCAAAAAAAATTCAAGTTCCCCGAAAAATTAAAAATATGAAAGGAAACTTTCAAAAAAATTACTAAGGGGCCATTCACATATTACGTAACGCTCCAGGGGGTGTTACGAAGGGGCGGGAGGGGGTGGTATATAACCTCCAAAAATAGCGTTACATAATTTGTGAATAGGCCCTAAGGGACTATCCACATATAACGTTACACTCCAGGGAGGATTTAAAGATTTGATACGAAAAGGAAATTTTGTACCGAAAATTTTGTAAGAAGCGTATTACATCTCCGAAAATAGCATTACGTAATATGTGAAGAAGAATCACAAAGAACATCGATAATATTTCGAAAAATCGAAAATTTTCCTAATTTCGAAATTGAAGATATATTCGAAAATTCCCAGATTTTATGATACCGGGCTATTTGAAAAAGAACTTTGTTTCAGTATGCAATCTAGACTTCTCTTTTTCATTATTTATACTAGAATTTTCCAAAGATAGTCACAGCCGTTTCTCTCTCTCTCTCTCTCTCTCACTATATCTCTCATTCTCTGAAGTTCCTTCTCAGCGTACTTTTAATGTTAGGAGACATAAAGTTTTTGGATTTGGCACTACTCGTATTGGAGTTAAACTGGACTTAAAACTCGTGGGTTCTAAGTGCACTAATCCTGCTTGAACAAAACACTACACAAGACTGATTGAAAACTAACATATTAAGGTTCTAGTCTCGGCTGAAACTAAATTTATTCTAATATTTTGCTTAATGCACTTAAGAACTTAACATACTTCCCGGCAATATCGGGCTAATAAAAAAACACAAAAACCTTACCTTTACTTCAAACTAATAAGAGGAAAAAATTCGTAAATTTCTTTTTTTGTTTCTTGTTATTGCTGCTGTTGCTGTTAATAATGTTTTTGTTGTTGTAAATAAAGTATTATTAAGTTTGAACTATGTGTAACCGCCATAATGGGTCGGTCACATAGAAATGTAGGCAAAAATCTAAAAAAAGGCAAAAAAAAAAAATTAAAATTTCATGCGACTTGAAAAATGTATACCGAGACCGTATGTATGTGTGTGTGTGTGTGTGTGTGTGTGTGTGTTTTCAAGAAACCAAAAAAAACAGAAAATAATAATAATAAAAACGACGACAAGCAACAATAACAACACTAGCAACAACCTGCACTATATGACAAGATAGTAAGTTTACAAAGTAAACGAGTACGTGGCTTTATTAGAGATGCACCAAAGTTAAGTTTAAATGCGGATGGTTGTATTGTATTACTGTGGCATGGTGTGGCAGGGTAGATATTCTATGGTCTAAGTAAGGTGTACAAATCGTCTTTAGTGCTGTGGCGTGGCATGGTTTTGGCTAGATTTTTGTTTTTTCTTTGCTTTTAATTTATTATAAAAAGTATATATGTATATATATTTTTTAGGAATGCAATCCAAAAAATGCAGATGAAGATGAGGCCGTAAACTTTATGCAGACACACTCTGGTGCACGTATTGAAGATTCGCACACTTAATGTTACACTCAAACATACACATATATACGTAAGCTAACAAAATTACACACACCTGTGTGTATGAAAATGATGTTGGCAACTAAAAGACCGTTAGTTTTGTGGCTAAACAATCAATTGATCGCCCAAGTCTTATATCGTTTTGTTCATTCTTTCAGTTGCTGATGCTGCTGCTGCTGCTGCTGCTACGGCTGCATGTCGATTGTCCACTATTTTTGGCGGGACAGATCTATAGCTAAAGACAAAATATCCATACTTTTAGAATACAGACAAACGGACAGACAGACAGACGTACACATCATGTATTAAAATTGGTAGTTTGCGAAAAACCTGTAGCCATAGATCTGTTGTAAGTATTTATTTATTTGTACTTGTAGTTGATGAAGAAGGTGGCTTCTTCATCATCCTCCTCAATGATCCTCATCATCCTCATCATCATGGCTTGTTGTGTCTTTGCCGTTGTTGTTGTTTTTTTTTATATTTGTTTATTATTATTACTATTATTGTTGTTGTTAAGCAATACGCATTCACGACCTTTGTGCTTCTTATGGTTAAAATTGTGTGTTTTTTTTGTTCTTCTGTAGTGTGTCTTATAGAGGTTTCTTGAATACGGTTTGGGTTGATTTCTTTATTTTTTGTGGATTTATAAAGTGGCTAAGAATATATTGGGTTTAACTATTCTTTTGTAACATCAAAAATTCGATGCCTAAATTCAATGTGTCTCATCTCATCTCATAAAGTTCTCATTGCGCTTTATTTTTACCAATAAAAAACCTCTTGTTTTCTAAGATATGAGTACATTTGGAGAACTCACTTGAAGGTGCAGTAAGTTTACTATTCGCCTTCTTAATAACTATAATGAGTTCCTGAGCAAAGCAATCAGGTTGGAAGTGGTCATAGACAAAATAAATAATTTGCTAAAAATAAGTTTATTACATTCGAAAGTCTTCCATAAATTCACACAATTATACCAAAGAAACCGAAAGCATGAGAATTTTATTTGCTTTGAAAAAAATTCAAATTTTTTTTTTGGCAAATTTTTTAAATAAGACGTATTCGAAAATGTACCAAAATTTGCTCAAAATAAGTTTATTACATTCGAAAATCTTCCATAAACAATTGTTTTTTTCCAAACACAACCTACGAAGCGATTAGCTTGTCTGCGGAAAACAGCCAGGGTCTACGGTGGAAATCGAACCAACGACCTCTGGACTGACAGGCTAGCATCGCTACCACTCAGCCACAGAGGCCCAACAATTATACCAATAAAATCGAAAGCACGAGAATTTTATTTACTTCGAAAAAACTTAAATTTTTTTGCAAATTTTCTATTCAAGACGTATTCGAAAATGTACCAAAACTAACGTTAAGCCACCAGAAAATCAAAGCTTTACTAAAAAGCACCGTTCACTTGCTAAATTCGAAATTACTCCGAAATTTGTTTACGTGAAACATATTTTAAAATAAAAAAAATCATTTAGTCCCAAAAAAAAACCATTTTCATTACAGAATTTGAAAATTCGCAAAACTTAAAGTCATTCCGAAAAAACTTTTAAAATTCTCTATAAATTCGTTATATAAAGAATATTTTAAAACGCACACAAATTGTCCATAATTCACAAGAATGGCATGGTTCGCAAACCAGTTCATTTAATATTACACAGAACCAAAAATGAAAAGAATAAGTTCATTATTTCAACGAATTGTTTATTAATGTTGACCTAATGTATTCATACATTAAATCAATGAACTGCTTTATTAATTTCATTATCTCATTAATGGTTAAATTTATTAAAGAACAATAAGTAAAATAAACGGCAAAAAGGTAACAACAACGAATGCTTTCAATGAACCGTTTTAAATTCAACTTTAATGAATATTTGCATTGAAACAACGTATGCGTACATTGAATCAATGTATTTTTACAAAAAAAAAATTATAATGAATCTAGGTTAGTGAATGTCATTCCTTGAAATTATGCATGTTAAATAATATTTTCAGTGTAAGACAAAATTAAGTTGGTGTTCCTATACATTTGTTGAAGTTTTTTTTAGTGTTTTTGCTCATGCTTAAAAAAGGCTTTTAAAATTCGTCTTCACCTTATAAAAATGTTTAAAAGAGTTTTGAAATTATTTTTTTTTTTTCATAACTCTTGGCTAAGGTGGTCATTTATTTAAACAAAAAGTTTTAAGAAATCAGAAATCCCCAAAAAAGTCTAAAAAAAACTTGGTTGATAAAATATGCATACACCTGCTAATATCTATTGCGAGCTTGGATGTTTCAATATTTGTCCAAGTTGTATGTATGTGCACTAAAAGTATTTTTATATTTTTTGCTTTGGAACGTATGTATTTTTTTATGTACTGGTTGTGATGTCAATATCGTGCTGTTAAAAATTGTTGTGACGATCATCGTAATGAGGAGAGAAAATTTTTATTAACAACATTTTTTGTTGTTGCTAGAGAAAAAAAGAAACATCTAATTTGATTATAAAATTAAATAAAATAACTATTTGTGTACGAGAAGCAAAAGCTATAAAACTGAAAAAAAGGAACATCAAAACGAGCATTATTTTTGAACATGTAACCCAAATATTTGAGTAAAAATATTTTGCTAAAAATGCTCTTCTTGTTATATGGGGGTCATGCAACTAGTCTCGTAAATTTTAATTAAAAATCAGGGATGAGTTCGTTAAATCTTGTTCTTTATATTGCAAAAGCTATACAGGAGAAGCATAAATACTTTTAGTAATACAAGAGCTGAATTGAACAAGTAGATCATCTCATTAGCGTTCATTAGCGTTTTTGGGTGGCATCGATATCAATTACTTATGGCGTTTTCTTTTCTGGAAAAAACGTAACATGTTTTTACTTTTTATTTTAAAAAATCGCTATTTAGCGTTCCCTTAAAGCAAATATTTATCCTCGTAAGGGATGTTACAGTAGTTTCTAATAAATTCACTTCCACGAAAGATGATTATATTGCAAATTCTCATTAAAAGTGCAAACAATGAAGAAAAATAAACCGATGGCAACGCTGGGAAAGTGCACTTTAATATCAGCTTGAGTGTGATTTAATTCTCGTATTCAATTTTCGCGAAAAAGTTGTATATATAAGAATTAAAAGAAAATACACGAGAGCACTGACGATGGAAGTGTAGCGGCTTCCGAAAGTGGCGCTACTCTGTTCTGCTGTGTTCGTTGAAAAATTAAGTTCATGTTAATTTTTCCCTTGTTCCATTGGAATATTAATCATGCCCGATTCTTTCTGAATATAACGTTACGAACCTTAGCCTAATAATCAATTTGGATTCACAAAGCAAATACGTTCGAAACAATCATATTAACAATAAAATAAATTATTGGGGGGTTAAACAAAAGTTTTTTTAAAATGAAAAAATACTGGCCGCGAATATTGGTCACATATACTGGTCACACTTACTGGTCACAAGTACTTGTCGCGAATACTGGGCACATCTACGTAATGCTGTTACCACTGCTAATTTTTTGGATTTTCAATGTTGCCGCAATTTTCCGTGGACGTACGGGGGAGCTCCTTGGATTTTGGGGAGGTTTTTTTTCTAGTTTTTGGGAATCTCCAATATGGTTTGTATCTTTGCTAAATGATTTGCGAATAGACTAAGTGGTTCATGGCAGTGCTAGTTGATGGCATCTCTGCTAATTATATCAACTCTTATAAATCATATGCAATTTTTTTAAATAGCAACACCTAACATAACATAATTTCGTTGCCGCTGCAGATTTTTTAGATTTGCAGTGTTGCCGTAACCTTTCGGAGAAGTGCTGGGGAACTCCTGGGATTTTGGGATTTTTCAGTATAATTTTTGGTAATCTTCAATATGGTTTGTATCATTGCCAAATGGTTTGTAACTTGGCTAAGTGGTTAGTGGCAGTGGTAGCTGAAGGTGTCTGCTTACTATTGGCGATAAGTATCGTCCAACTGATAGTTATTGTAGGTGCTGAAGCCTTTTGAAATTGTCTTCCTCTTATCATTTGAAAAATCAAATTACTATCTTCCTACTGATTTATGTTATCAATAAGCCATTGGCGTCTAAGACCAGCTGCTGCTAAATAAAATATTCTAAAAATTATTATTTTCGTCGTGTTTTACATAAAACCTCTAATTCTTAAACACATTTTGAGTTCTGAATGATTTCTAGCATTTAAATTACGGCTGGACCTTGGGTGTCCTTAAAGTAGAATGGCAAATATTTTTGTAGAATATCTTAGCCTGCTATATCATGCAAAGAAGAGTTTGAGGGTTAGATGTTTTGCAAAAAAGTTTCCCGTGGTGTTTTACATATACCTTATACCTTAAATGTAAGGCAAAGAAGATTTCCCATGCCGAGTCACCATAGTGATGTGCAAAAAGGGAATGGGCGAAATTTTAACTCGCCAGAATCGGAGACGTAAAATTGTGAAAACGCCGATACACGTTTTTATTTGAATCGGTCCAACCATGTTATTTCTTTTGTGTTGTAAAGTGTTATTTATAACCTCGAGCCAAAAATTATTCTAAAAACTAAAATGTCGTAAAACTATTATCGAATATTTAAAACTTTTCTTTTTAGTTACAAAAATAAAAATAAATAAAAATATATTTATGAAAGTGCCTTGTGAAAATATTTAAGCAAAAGTTCTCATACTCCTTTATTTATCAATTTAACCTTGAGGTTTTGACTTTTAGTCTGACATCTTATATTGATTTAAATCTAATAATATCGAAAAACTAAACGGTACTAATTAATGGTATAATGTTGTACATAAATCTTTAAGCAAAAAGCGAAAAAGCGTGTTGCAATGCGTAAAAATAAAAAACTCCCAGAAAAGCATATTTAAGCAACCAAATTAAAGTTAGGCAAAACCAAAAGTTATGCACGCGTTTCAGTTAATTTTCCTTCTTTTTTTTTAAATAAAATGCTAAGTAAGTAAACAAAACATTAGCCAGCAAATCTACATGTTATTGACATGCCGCAAAGTTCTTATGTTGTGCATCTTTTTGTGTTATACAGTGGAAAGAGGGAGGGAGGAAGGATGGAGTTTTTAAAAAAAAAAAAAAAATTAGCCTTGAATTTTGTTCTCCAAAAGATTCCTAAGCTGTAGTGAATTGGCTCATTACAAGACAACAAACAACAGCTTTAGATACAGATTTCTTATCATTAATTAAACTTAAGCATGTTAGCTACCGTGTTAAGATATGCTGTTATTTAGCTGCCAGACTCAGCGTTTTTTTTTTTCTTCTTTTTTTCTTTCTTAAGCTGCTTCGCTAAAAACCAAATCGAATGTTACCAAAAAAAAAAGCAATCAAAGCAACTAAACTGTTGTGTATTGCCAGCCTAAGTGAAAAATGTTTGTTATCTTAGACATGCGATCGGTTTCGATCATTCTTAGGCTTAACAGCAGCTTCTCTACAAATAAAAAACTCTATATATTTCGAAATAAGCCAGTTAGTGAAAAAAAGAAAGAAAGAAAAACACCAGTAGCTTTAAAACCCCAAACGCAAGATTGAGAAAAATTGCATTGAATCTGCCTTTTTAACACGAGGTGTCGTTCTTTTTTTTTGTGGTGTTGTATGGTTTGTTTTTAATTGTTTCAAAGCACGTACATTTTATCCCAAAGAAAACCAATGTACAGTAAGTAAAAATATATATATATATTTATTGTTGCAACCTCTATATACAACAAGAAAAGATAGCGGCATGTTTTGTTCATCTTTTTTTCTCTCTCCCTGACTGTTACAATATTTATAATACTAAGCTAAGGCATCTTTAGCTTTAAAAACAGCTACAGCAGGGATTAAGCAAGAAAAAGTGTGGGGTTTTTGTGTTATTTCCATATCAAATGCCTTGTAAGGCGGCATTAACACCCAATAATGTCATTGTCTATTTATGGCAAATTTTTATAATTTTTGACAGAGTTATAAAAATACTTAATGTTTAAATTAATTGCCATTATAGCGGAATGATAGTTAAAGGCGTGCAAAGTTTAAAGTTATTCTTATTTAAGGAATGCTTGATAAAAATAATTCTTTTTACATTAAACTTTTAGTTAGTGAAATGTTTTGAAATTATTATGAAAAAAAATTATGGACTTGAAAACTATAGCATGGTCTTAGTCAAATATAATATACAGAGAAAATATTATGTATCACCAAAAAATTTTCAAACAAAAATTTGTCTACAAATAAATTTCATTGTCAGTAAATGTTTTTTACTAAATCAATGAATTTTTTGTTTGACTTTTATTTAGGATGCAACAGCAAAACCTACAAGAAACCCCCATTTTCTGTGTTGTAAAAAAACAGCCCCGATCACGACATATACACAAATAACAACAACAACAACAGTGATAGCAAAAGGAATGCAACTGTTTTAAGTTTGTTTACTGAAGATTTTTGAGTGAAGCAATTCGTTAATGTTTTTGCATTAATTCACATTCATTTTTTTAGAGTATTTAGATAAACATTCAGACTTGAACACATTTAACAAGGTGAAATTTCATAAATGCTAAATGGATGATGATGGTGATGACTCAGACTAAAATTTTGTTTGATATATTAAAAAAAATTCCTCTAAATATTTTTGTTTGATTTAGTGAACTATTTTGCTTAATATTTGTTAGTATTTTTACATTAATTGTTTTATAAAGTCAGACCAAAATGTTGTTTGATATTATTCAGAAAATCCAGTAAATCTTTTTGTTTGATTTAGTAAATGGTTTTGTTTACAATTAGTAAATATTTTTAGACAAATTGTTTTATAGATTTAGACAATTTGTTCACTGAAAAACAAACACATTTTTTTTCAATGAAATTGTTGGAATAGTTTTTACTATATTTACAAACTTGTTTATAGGTCTGTTGCTAGACAAAATATTTACTATTTCTTGGAATTCCTTTCGTGAAAATTAAATTTAGGTTTTTCTGAGTAGGCGAAACGTAAAAACCTTTTCCAAAAATCCTAGGAGTTCCCCGGTACTTCTCCGTATAATTACGGCAGCACGGAAAATCTTAAAAAATCCGCAGCGGCAACACCATTATGCTATTTAGTTGGAACCAGTATTCGTGACCAGTATTTCTGACCAGTATTTTTTCATTTGCAAAAAATTTTTTTAGCCCCCCAAGCAATGATTTTTGTTATATGTATGGCGCGCCATAAGGAACTAAAATTCCAAAAAGTTCACAGTATAGAAATTTATTGTTAGGAGATCAAATAGAATAAAATTGGAACGAAAAAGCTGTGCTATTGAAATCAATTATCAATAAGGAGATCTTTACTGTACAGAAGTTCACTATAGAGAAGATCGAACAATTGCAAACTCGATTAAAATGATTACACTAATACATACATTGAACGGGCGTTGCACAGTGTTGTGAGGCGGCCAAAAATAGTAAAATAGAATGCTTGAAACCCGAAAATATATGATGCTATTTAATAGTATACACTCTGACTATAAAAATTTAAAAAAATAGAAAAATATAATTTTTGGCGAATTTATAAAGAGCGTAAAAGTTGCAGTTTTTAAACAAATTCAATAATTTTTATTCATATAAAGAAAATTTAAATATGCTTTAAATTTCATATTCAGCTGTTTAAGCTTC
Source organism: Panzeria rudis (assembly GCA_956483635.1). Lineage (NCBI taxonomy): Eukaryota > Metazoa > Arthropoda > Insecta > Diptera > Tachinidae > Panzeria > Panzeria rudis. The sequence goes on along the minus strand of OY101451.1, from coordinate 16,840,665 downwards.
TTAATTTCTATCATTACCAGTATAAAATATCACCGATTTTTTCGAAAAACCCCAGCATTAGAAAATATCGATGATATTTCATGCTGCTAATGACAGAAATCAAAAAGCTGTAATGTAGAACATGATAAAGAAAAACATAGTGAAGTTCGAAACCTTTAACAGACAATACTTGAGAATAGTCACGAGATGGCGACTCATCTGTTAATTGTTAAAAAAGAGTAGATACGATTTTCACTCGCTGGTTGTATCTCCCTTCGCTGGCAATGTCGTCTAGGTCGAAAAGAGCTCTGATGCGAAGGTAATGGTGGTCTCGAAACATCTGCTGTCAGTTCAACCTTCCGTACAGCCAAATTTTTCTTTGAATGTTCACTTATTACATGCTTTGGAATTTCTTTCTAAAATAAAAATAGTTTAATCGAAAGATTAAATTGAAAATGAACTTAAGCCAAACAAAATAAATAACTTTGGATAAAAACCATGCAGTTCTACTAAATTCATAATTTTATTTGTATTATCTTTAACAAAATCAAATTAAAAATTTACAAAAACAAGTGGCGTTGTTTTTGTTTCAACCAAACCTACAAGTGTCATGAAACTCAAACTTTTTTTTGCTATACTTTATGACATATTTTTCATTTCAAGATATATGGGAAGGATGCGAATGTTTGTACCGAAATTTTTTAAATTTTATATTTGCTTACCTTTTATCAATTAAATCATGTACGCCAAATTTCAACTTTTTTGCAATAACTTGTTTGTATTTTTGTCAGGATTTATTGTTAGTTTTAAATAGTTTTAAGGATATAGTGAAGCTGGGAGAGGGCTTGCTCCGTGTATAGTTATGCACTTAACTTATTATAAGTGATGAGTGTGCCAAATTAAATAAAGAAATAAATTTTTTTTTCTTCTTTTTGTACTTTTTTGAAAAAGGACATTTTCGATCTAGGCGTATTCTTGATCTAAATTGAATGAAATTTGCACGGATCATTGAGCACTTTAGAACTAATGTCTGTGCAAAATTTGATTAAGCTATAATTTTTTACCTCTCTGTTATGGCAATTTTTTTTTTTTTTGTGAGGATATACGGAAAGGATAGGAAACCTTAGAGTTTGAATTACCAAATCGTTGGTCTGATTATATTTTATTAGTTTAAATATGTGTTAAATTACAGCAGTTTATGATAACTCCTTATATTTTTGGCCACTTTTTATATGAAATACTTACAGTGTGCGTGGTACTGACCACTTGTCCTATGGGCACTGCTCAATGATTTACTTTTCCATTAGCGTTGTTAGGCCATTCGGAGAGGTAAAATACCCATTTGGAAATTTTTGTGAACATTTACTTTGTATAGGACTGACAATTTTCTTGTACTAAAATTATATTGTCTGGATTCAGACTCTGGAAAATTCATTAAATTGTTTTGCTAGAGGAATTCAATGTAAGTGCATACAATTTTCAAGCTGTTAAAAATTATTATTTTTTTTATATTTAGAGCAGCATCATTATAGAATTTTCAAGTTCTCTTAACATTTTTTTAGTTTTTTTACAATATCATTTTCAAAATAATCCGAAAACAGCTGAAAGTGTGATGTTTTCTTTTCATAGTGAAACTTGCTTTTCATTGGTACCATTTTTTATTGGTGATATTTTTCTTACAACTGCGAAAAGTGCACTTAATTAACAACGAAGAATTTAATGTAAGAGTTCCATTTAGATTTCATGACGATAGCAAAACGGGAGATTCGAGTGTCACTTCTTGGGTTTGCAGGACACTCATTCGCCATATGCAGAAAGGTTGTGGCATTTAGCAATTCATTGATCTGACAATTCACTGGCATTTTACTATATCATTGATGCAACACCAGTCATACTCATTTGAAAAACAAAGGTGGGAGCATGAAAGCAGTTACCGAGTGGCTTGGCCCATGTGGCCTCAGTTACTCAAGACACATGATTCGGTTAAATGTGGTATGAGACTCATCTTAAAAGTGCTCACAGAGCAATATAATAAATGACACGTTTAATTAAAAGCAAATCTTGATTTTGCTCCTTAGAAAACCTTCATCTGAAAGTATCTGCAAAAAATTTATGAGTTAAAAACAATTCTTAAGTTATTTTACAAATTTAGCTGTGGCAAAAATTTCTGTATTTCTTAAGCTCCAGTGTTTAGTAGAAAATAAAACCTGTGACCTTCGTATTTCATTTCGATTTATCAAACACTTTCTTAAAAATTAATCTTCAAATGTCAATGAAATCATAATTATATTTTTTCAATAATAAAAAAAAATTCCATAATAATGTTCATCTACTTCCAGTAATTTTGCGTTAACTTACAACTTTATAACTTCTAGTAGACAATAAGAAAGAAGAAAAAAAGTAGAAAAATAATCACAAGCTAAGTTCGTTTCGTATTACAATATCTTTGCTTTGTTTTACAGCATAATTTATCAGGTTCGTGACATAATTAGCTGCCATTTAAGGTAGTGGGAAATCACTTCTCGACAAAAGCCACAAACACTTAAGACGTTGTCTTTTTCAGTTGTAGACTTCTTAAAATACAATACAAGAAATAGAAAAAATAGAAAAAAAATCGAAGAAAAAAATTGCTAAACAATTGCAACATTAACATCACATCACTAGTTGTTTGAATTTCAAACATTTGAAGGATTTATGTTGTACATACGATGAATTGTGTTTGATGATTCCTTACAACCAAAAGCGGCAACATCTTGAAGTTTGTTGGTTTGTTTGTCTGTCTGTCTGTCTGTCTGTCCGTTTGTTAGTGTACGTCTGTCCTTCTCAATGTTTTCATGTGTGATCGATTAATGATCCTAACAATAGCACCTCTTAAAAACACTATTTTTTTCTCTATCAAATTTTGCGGCATTGCCTAGCTCTAACACTTGGTTGTATCTTTACTATAACTATTTAAAAATCAGGGTTTTCCTTAAAGAAATTAAGTTTTATTTAACTTTTGTTGAGAGTTAGTGAACAAGGGTTCCCCTTTTCCCAAGTGTTTGTTGTAAGTAAGTGACAAGATGTGAGAAATAGATTGTTTTCATTTTATTTAGATAGATAAAAAGCTATTTGATTCAGGTGTAAAAAGACAACTATTTGTCGCTTTAAGTGAATAGTAAATAGAAAAGAAACATTAATACTGCAATCACAATCACTATTTGTTAAAACAATTACTTTTGCAAATATTTTCCAAAAAGCGGCTTGCTTTTTGATCTTTTGCCATGCCAGCCAGGCTCAAGGAAAGAAAGAAAAAAGAACAGTAGTACTAAAGCTTGTAGTTCAAATTGTAATGAAGCTCCTGGGACAAAAAAATTAATATCAAAATAATATATTATTCACTACCGATTTTGTTTTCAAAATTATTTCCTAAGGAAATTCGTTATTAAGATAAATTATAGTTTCGTTATTGATGATCAATCGTCACCCTAGATTTTTCATATAAATATTTTTTTTTTGCTGTTGTGTTTAACTTATTATTTCATACCCCAACAACCATATCTTTAGCCGGCTAGCAATTTTAACACTTAAATGCCCATCTATTTTAAACGTTTCATTGCTGATTGCAAAGCTAACCACAAACATCTTTTTCTACATTAACTACTCTTTGTAATTCAGCTACTCTTTTTCTTCATGTTTCAAAAGGGACATTTGTGATCTGCTATTATTGCAGTCAGCTACTGCTTGCTGTTTGTTGCCTTTAGGTTTTAAAAAACCCATTGATCAATCTTTCGGTTCGCTTTACTATACTTCTTTCGGTTTAGTAGTTTTGTTTTATACTTTAAAATTTATCTTGGGCTGCAGCTATTTATTTATTTATTTATTTATTTTTTCATTTCACTGCCATTATTGATGTTCTGCTTTTATATAAATTTCATTTGCTCTTCCTGTCTGCCTTAAAGGCTGGCAATTAATGAAACGATCTGTGAAAATATTTTATTACCAAAGTGTTGATCGATCTACTTTGATTTTATTTATGGCTTTAATTGCGATCGCCTACGTCAAACGTTTGTTAAAAGTCACATAGATAATACTACTACAGGCTACTAGGATAGTAATTTAAAATATATAAAAAAAGACTGACCTGATGACATATAGTTAAGTCTTGGTGTTGAAAAAAAGCATTGTGAGAAAATAAATCACGTTTTAAATTAAATGAGAAGGAAAAAGATCAGTAAAGGAACAATATTTCTGCAAGAGTTTAATAAAGACAAAAAAATAATTACAAAATATTACAATGCTTTTGCCATCAAAAGTTAAAATTAGATCATTTTGGTGTTAAAAGAAAGTAAACAATTATAGACAAAGCTTTTTATTCCAATTCGATAATAGAAAGTTTAATGATATTTTGAAATAAATATTCACAGAAAAAATCATCATATAATATTTATTTCTCAATTAAAGGTATTGTTTGATATGGTATCGAAATTTAATTAAATTAATAATTGATTCAATAATTTTCTTAATTAAAAACTAGCAAACAATTTAAAAATTTCCTATTTTCTTATTAATACATTTTTAATTAATATTTTATTAAAATAATAATTAATTGAATCAACTATTTGATTGATTTAATAAATTACTTACATAAATAAGAATCTGGATGAGTATCTTACACATATAAAAAAGAAAACACAGTAAACACACTAAAATGTTGACAAAATATCACCACCTTTTTGATTCCATGATTTTTTTTTTTACTCTTTAGTGAGAGTTAAAAATGATATTAAGAAGAATAATTTATTATTCTCTTGCAGATATTTGCCAATGTTTACATTCATAGCGGCTAACTAAAAGCGACTTATCTTTGAATTAGGGAGGTAACCATACGCCGTTTTGTCGATCCGATACCGATACCGATACTTAAAAATAAATATCGCCGATACCGATACGAATATTGAAATTGAGTTTAAGTTTAGATTAACAAAACTCAACAAGGGCAATTTTTTTATTATACAAAATTACAGTGTAAGAGATTAATAATATATAAAATTGATATTAACCCAGTATAAACATTTTTTAAGGAACTACATTTTCATTGCTTCCAAAGAATCTATATTAAAAATATGCAGATAATTAATAGAAAAGCAAATAAAAATTTCTTTATAATTTTAAAAAATACTCGCCATGCTTTTTAAAAAATCGATTTTTAACTAATATTTTTCTAAATAACTTAATAGCTTAATTCTTAAGTCTTCTAAAAGTTTATATATATTTCACTTAAATTTACATGAAAACACAGTTTTGTGTTTAAATTCGCATAAAAAGAAACAAGTTGTGAAAATGGGTAATTTTTCGTCCTTTTTCCTTAAGGAAAAATCATTATAGAATGCCGAAAATGAAATTTGTCCTAACATCGATTCCAATTCAGTGATTGGTAATCGAAAAAGAGAACTTCTTGCAAAGCAAAAAAATTTCAATTTCATGACTTCTTTAGAGTGTTTTTTTTTTGCTTGGGAATAAGATTTAATAAACAACGAATTGAATTTGAATTCGTGGTAAAATTAACAAAAAAAATATATAATTTTTTTTAAAAAATAACAGCGTAAAATATATTTATATAATGAAATGAATTTAGTTCACGGTAAAATTAACAAAAAATGAATATTATGCTTAAAAAAACTCTGAAAAAAAATTTAAAATTATTGGCGTATCGACAGTAGAATATCGCCGATACCGATGTATCGGAAAATCTGAAGTATCACCGATATATCGGTATCGATATCGGTTACATCCCTAGTTTGAATATGTATTTGAATGCTACGAAGTATTGGAAGTTTGTTGCTTGCATCATTTATTGCCGTTTTTAGTTATTAGTAAAAAATAGAACATATAAAGAAAGAGTAAAAATTGTATGTATAAATATAATATAATTGAAAAATTAGTTTAAAAAAAATTTTTGAAGTTGGCCATTTATTTAAGTCTTGAATATTGAAGTGAAAAGGTGCAATATTATGAATGGCAAATGAAAAAATGATTTTCATACCAACAAGCTGCTAAAATTCTCCCTTTTCGACCCCGATTATATTTAAATCTATTCCTCTTGAAGTACAGTAACCATGTGAGCCCGGTGATACCAAAAAAAAAAAAATGGTTTTATGTCTTCATTCCATTGTCAAACATGGCTGCTTTCTTTGCTACAGAACTTTCTAGAAATACTAGTCTTCCTCAAATACTCATTCCGACTATTAAAAAAAAGTTCTAAATATCACACATCGATTTCAATTACCCTTGTTAATTTATTCAATAAAAAATTTAATTGGATTTTATTAACAATTCTATTAATGAGTTGTTTAATTCAATTATTTTAATAACTAATTTTATATCCAAAGAAATTTAATTACTTTTGGCTTGAGTCCGGTTTTAATTTAATTTTTTAATTAAATTTATATTTTTATTTGGAGATAAATGTGAAGCATGTAGGCATAGAAAATTTTGACTGCGCTGAGGGTTGAACTGACGTCTCGATAGCTCCCGCTAATCTCATCAGAGCTCTTTACCGCTTGGACCACTCGACCAAAGTCGGTGGTTTGCAGTCAAGAGTTGGATATCATCTACTTTTAATCAATTCATACTGTCAGTATTAGAGCTGAATTGCATTCGATAGTTATTGATATTCACTTTTTTCTTTTGTCTTGTGTTAAGCTTCTTTTTATTATTTCCCTAGTCTTGTATGAATTTTCATTGATAATTTTAAGTACTAGTGTGTGTGAATGTTTGTTTGTTCAGTTTATTTGAACATGTACCAAAAGGTCATGGGGCATGTAAAGAAATTTGCATAACTTTTAATCTTCTGAAGATCCCATTATCAAACTTTTACAGTATAATGAAGACACCCTGGGCTAATTTCGGTAAAAATAAATACAAAAAAAAATTTCGAAGCTAGAAATATTTTAATTTCAATTAGTCACTAGAACTATAGTTATGCCAAATATTAAGGAAATTCGGCAAAAAAAAGAATTTTGGGTTGTCCGCTTTAAAAACAATGCCCCTGAATTAAATTCCAGATGTAAACTTTCAAAACTCCAATACACGTATAAATTTTTTGGTGCCCTCTGTCGGAATCAGTCGTTATAAATATCTTATTTTTTTTGCTTGGTGTTGTACAGTGTTATCATACAGACAGAAATGGCTCTTGACTAGGATACAGATATATAAATGACCTCTTGTTAGATTGGCTTTCTTCTCTGCCCTTAGCTATTCCACAGCATACAATTTGAGATCTCTTTCCGATGTTCTCTTTTACATCTCCCCAACTTTAGCCTACAGACTGCTAGCGGTCGATCTGCTTTCTCATTTCACAGCTTAATTTCTTCATTTGCTATTAAATGAATTTATTAGCAGCTTTTTCTACAATTAATTGTCCAATCACAGGCTTAATCGAAAAAATCAATGTTTATTAGAGATTATTAAACTTTTCTCATACCATTAACCTTTTATTACAAATGTATGGACTTTCTAGACAACATTTAACTACTATTTGTGTTAAAGATCATTAAATCTATAAATTAAACAAATATTTCTTTAAAAAACAAAAAAAAACAATAACTATAACTATAATTTATAATCACCACAAAGAAAGCAAAAAATAAAATAAAAATCTGTAAAAGTAACAAAACGGCAGCAACAATATTTTACATGTAACAAACAGCAACAACATTTGGCAGTTTTTTTCTTGTTGCTTGCACCCTCTACTAAGAAAAACTCATAAAACAGGGGAGAACAAAAAGTGGTGATAAGGTTTTAAATGATTTTGAAGGAATAATTATCATACAATTTATTTTTGAATGGAAAGATCACAAACATGATACAAGATATATCAAGAAGCTAGAGTTGCACCCTAACCAAACTCGGCTGAGAAGGAGGGACACTCTTGCTCTCAGCCGAACCCGAGAGACCCAAACAACAAGCTAAGAAACAACCGCAGAAACAAATATTTTTGTATAATTTGTCGAACAAATCCATTCAAATAAAATTTGTTCATAGAGAAACTACAATAATATTATTCGATTAAAATTTATTCGAATAAATTAATCGAATAAAGTTTATTCGTTTAAATGATTGAACTAAATTTATTTAGAAAATGTTTTTTTAAGAAAATTCTAATTTAAAAATATTTAACTTTTTGCCAACTACTCGTATTTTGGGGTCGCTGAACACGGATTCTCGAGTATCTGAATAATATTGTTTAAATATATATTTCTCGTTATGTGCATATCTATACCGCTCGGGCTTTGTACACTTACCCCCATAATCATACAAATTTATTATAGTTAATGTTGGTTTAATGCATACGTTAACTTTACTAATCATTTATGAATATGGCGGTTAATATCTTATAACTGTCTAATCTAACCGGATCTGAACGAATTTTTCGCTCCGTGTGCTTGGCTTGATATTTCCGGTAACCGTTAGGCTTAACAAATTTGTTACATTATTCGAAAAGAATTGAAAACTGACCTATTCAAAAGTCCTCATCTTCGCTTGAAAGGTTACATCACCCTGTAAATGACCAACAAATATTTATTACTCAGCAACCAACACCGGCAGCTAGTTGCAACAGCAACGCCAACATTAAAAACAAATTTTTCCTTTTTTTTTAGAAGAAATTTTCCGAGAAGAAAAAATATTTACAAGAAAAACATTAACAACATCACCATAAGCATGTTTATAGCCGCCAATTATACATTTTATTATTTGTTGCCTGTTATTGTCTAGTATGTTTTACTACAATATGTTGCACTTTACTTAAGCATACATACGTGCAACAATAACAACAACAAGAACAAATAACAGAAACAGCAACTACTACTTACTACACAGGCTGATGTTTTACGCAAAAAGTGCGTGCAATAAAAGAAATGTTACTACTTTTTGGTTTCTGGTAACTTGAATCAAAGTGAAATCATTGTAATTTTTTTTTTGTCTTGCATCTTTCTCAAATTATTTATTTTATAAAATAAAACAAATTTAACTTTATCCTTGCTGCATTTGAGGCCTAATAATATGTTTTGTAAGCTGGTGTTGTTGCTGCCACAGTACAACAGTATTTTGTTGTAAGTTGTAACATTGCGTTAAGCAGTAGCTAAAGTAAATTTTGTTTCCAATTTTTTCCCTCAACTAACGAACAGCAAACATTTGAGCAACATGTAGCAAACATACAAGTATGTTGAACATTTGTGCGAGTGGTATATGAAAATTATGTTTAAATTGCAACAATGCTTAAATTGGCAGGCCAATACTGCTGCATATGGGATTTTATTATTGCATACGTTTATATCATATGCATGTTGGCAACAAAATATTACAACAAAAACAATGGACACTAATGCCAATAATGTTTGGATTACTTATACCTTTTCTGCATAAAGTTTCCTTTTTCGATTTTTTTATTCTTTTAATTTTCTAAAAGAATCTCAAGCAGCGGAAAAATGAAGCTGAAGTCACTAACTTATGAGCTCATGTGGCTGGTGTAGTTGGCGGCGGCGGTGGTAGTGGTGGTAGTGGTTATAATGATATTAGTATGGCGGTGTGTTTTAACAGAACAATAGATTTTGGATATTGATGTAGATGCACAGTGGAACTAATAACTTCTGGGAGAAGTACACAGAAATAAAATGTTAAATTTTTGTACAATAAATATATAAGCAAAGCCTAATTTATACATAGACATTCAGTTTATAATTTGTTTTGTGGACAAGTTTTCTCCATCAAATGTTTGTTCCATCTAAAAAACTCTTTAGTGATAAGTTCGGACGTTTTAAGGTGGGTCTGGACAGCTATAAATATCTAAGGAAACAGTTTGAAAGCACTATTTGAAGAGGATCAAACTAAATTGGGTGCTGATCAGCTAAGAGCTCGTAGACACAAGTTGGGAGGAAAAAATTTCAAAAATATTAAACGCAAGCAGAAAAATTAAAATGTAATGAAGCTGAAGCATCATAAGAATTGATTACGTTGCGTTGAAGCTGGTAAAAGCACAAACTGGGAGATGTATGTGTTTGTCAATTCGTTATATTAAATAAGTTATGTTACATTATTCGAAAAAATTATTCGAATAAAATTGTTCGAATAAAAATTGTTCGAATATATTAATCGAAAAATATTTTCGAATAAAATTGCTTTATTAAAAACTATCACGCTGGTAAGTGCATCAAATTAGCTATGTATTTTTATTAAGACATCTTATACGAATAAGAATTATTCGAATAATATTATTCGAATAAAAATAATTTTAATAAAATTGCGCACTTAAAAAACTATTTAAATAAATTTGATTATTATTTACAGAAAAAATGTAAATAAAATTTTTCGAATACAACATATGAATTATTCGCATAAAATTTTTCGTGTGCGTATTTAAATATAATCATTAATTTAATATTAATAAGTTAATATTATTAAATTATATTGTTGGAACAACATCCCTGCAGCGAATAGAAAATGTAAGCTACTCACCCGCCCAGTTCTCAAATGATAGCGACTTGCTCCAGTTCTACAACTTTATATGAAAGGGACGCGCTAACTTGACATTGTGTTGTCAATACTAGCAATTAAAATTATTGGAATAAAATTGTTCAATAAAAAACCCCATCAAGCTGGTAAGTGCATAAAATTGGAGATGAATGTGTTTGCCATTCACTTATATTAAATAAACTTTGTAATTAATTCGAATATCTTACTCAAATAAAAATTATTCGAATAATATTATTCGAATTAATATTATTATAATAAAATTTCTCACTTAAAAAACTATTCGAATAAAATTATTAAAATAACATTTGTGCGAAGAGATTTATTTACATGAAAATTTTAAATAAAATTATTCGAATAATAATTCTTCGAACGTATTATTTGAATATAATTATTAAATTAATAATAGTAAATTATATTATTCAAAGAACATCCATTTAGCGAAGAGCACTTGACATAAACTATTGACTTGACACGTTCTGAAAGAGCCATGTCTCTTTGACATGGCGTTGTCATTCGTGGCCAGCGATGTCATTTTTAGCCTTTTTTACGATATGACAAACAACGGTATGACATCGCTGTTCGTGGCGATCAAACAACATATATAAAGGACTATATGGTAGGTCCATAATCTAACCTTAATGTACTTCTTTATTAGCCGTTGCTAAAATTTTCGGGCTATGATGTTGTTTCTACAACAAGAGAAAAAAAGAGCTTACTGTCTTTCTCTCTTGATGGTTTCGGCAAAACTGGTTTATAATGACAAATATAATCAATGCATTCAGCTTTAATTATATTTAGTTTTGTTTCTGTGATATAATGCGATATGACCTGTTTTTTGAAAGCTTGAATATTTCTTGAATATTTCTTTTAATTTTGTTCCAATCAATTATGTTGATTGGGAAAACGATGTTTTTGTTCAACAAGAATGATAGATACCGCAAAACTACTACTACCACAAGCCATTTGACGAGTCCGTACAGGACACAAAATTTCCTGCAAGACAAGATTATAAAAATAAAAATTGTGAATAAAATTTGTTGAAACTTTTTTTTAATAAAGTGATTCGAATAAAATTATACGAATTAATTTTTTTATGAAATTATTTTAACTGCCTGTTCGCCGATGTCGAAGGAGTTCTTTCTTTCGCACAAATTATATTTAAAGCAAAAACAAATTCAACAATGTTGTTGCTGTCTTAAATGTAATTGTGCGAAAGAAAGAACTCCTTCGACATCGGCGAACAGGCAGTAAAATTCTGTATTCGAAACTATTCGAATGAAAGTAATTCAAACAAAATTATTTCAGTTAATGTATTCGAAAAATTATATTCGTTGCAATTATTGAAAATAAAGTTATTCCAATAATACAATGCAAATTAACAACAAGATTATTCGAATAAAAAACTACTCGCGCTATTTTAAAATAAAAATTTGTCTCATGAACCTATCTAAAATATATAGCAGTCGAATAAAATCATTCCTATATTAGTTGGAATAAAGGCTATTCGAATAAAATTTATTAAAATAAAAGTTATTTGTATGAAATTAATAGAAAACGAGTTATCCGCACGAAATATTTCAATTGAAATTATTTGAATAAAATTTTTCGAATAAAAGTAATTCGAATATACGTAAATTATTCGAATGAAATTATTCGAATATTAATGATTCTTAATTTTTTTTAATTATTCGAATGAATATTTCTCGAAAAAATTTCTTCAAATAAAATTATTATACAAAAGGTATTCGAAAAAAATAACTATTGGCATATTTATTCGAAAATAATTTATTTGCATGAATTTAATCGAATTTAATTAAATTTAGCTAGACTATTTACATAAAATTTGTTTATTAAAAATTCGAACAAAAGCTATTTGATTCTAATTATGCGAATAAGAACTACGAATAAAATGTATTCCAACGAATGGTATTTGTATGAAATTAACCGATAATGAGTTATTTGTCTGAAATAATCCAATTGAAATTATTTGGACAAAATTTTTTGAATAAAATTTATGAAATTATTTGATTATAAATAATTCGAATTAGATTTTGTTTAAAAACTTATTTGTATAAATATTTCTCAAATAAAAATTCTTCAAATAAAATTATTCGTAAAAAATTGATATATTCGAAAAAAAAAAATATTGGAGCAAACATGATTGTTCGAATATAATTTATTCGCTCGAAATTAATCGAATATAAGTAAATCGAGCAATAGCTATTTTAATTAAATTTATTTTAATGAAATATTCGAATAATAATTATTCGAATAAAAGTTATTCGAATCATATTCGCACCTTTATATACATATGTATATATTTTTGTATGAAGCTATTTATCTTCCCTGACCACTGTTTCCTTAGGGAAAAAAATTATTGATATTTTAATATGATTTTCCTCACAGAAGATTCAATATATTACAAGATGCTCTTATTGGCGGTGGTGGCGTGGCTACTGCTGGTTATGGCGGTCTTTGTTTGAATTTGTTGGCGGTTTATTTATTTTTGTCTTCTCTCAAACGGTCTCTGTTGTGCGGTCAAGCCAATAAAATATAAATTTGTCAGCACTATAACTGCCAGAGTTTATAGTCACTTGGATTATTTGTAGGTTTAGCATGGTCAGAAGCGAGAATAAACAACAAAGAGCGACAGTGGCTGTACTCGTTGTAGTGTAGTGATGGAGGTGGCGGCCGAGGAAAAATTTTATATTTAACATTATTATGTTTGCATATAAAGACATAGTTATTACTAGAGCATGTTTTTTTATTTTTTGTAAGGCTTTGAGAAAATTTGTGTTAAAAGTTCAAGTGGTTGAAAAATAATTCTACAAATTGCTTAAAGTTAATAGCTATTTATTGTTTCAAAGTTATTTAAAGGATATATGATGTAATTCCAAATAATGTTAATTGATTAAAAATGTTAAATGGAAAATTAAAGTTTTAAAATAATTTCGTGATGATTTATGAGTGTCATTGTAAGGTTTAAAACTATTTACAGTTTATTTCAATTTTTTGTCTCCTTCTTCTTCTGGTTTGGTTATTGTCATCATTATCAATTCTTTTAAATCAATTTATGGCACCAACTACCCCACCAAATTTTAGAAGGAGAGAAGATGAACAAAAAAATCATTGAAATACTTGTAGCCTTTTTACCACCACCTCGGTTAGTAAATCCTCTAAACAGAATGACTAACAATGTTGAAATTGCTGATTTAGCCAAGTTAAGGCATACTGCCTGCCATTCAGTCAGTCAGTTAGTGACTTAGCGATTCAAACAGCCAGCCAACCAGTCTAATGCATTTTCTGCACTTGAAACGTGGGAATCAGAACAAATCGTGCCAAAATTATTTACCACTTAAATGGTTTCACCAAAACATTTTTCATTTCTTCTCCTCCATCTTCTTCTCAAATATTTCATTTTCTATTTCGTTCATAATTTAAGAGATTTTCAATTGTTTCAAATCGTTTTTTTTTCTTCTTTGTTGTTGTTCTTGTTGCTTGGTAAGTGTGCTTCAAAGGCTGTGGTGTATTAATGCTGGTGTATAATCTTTTTTGGACATCAGCTTAAAAAATTGTTTTGTTAAAAAAAAAATATCGCATGCTTAGGTTAGTTGGTTTAGTTGCTCTCTCCATGTTGCCTGTTGCTTCCACTAATGGTTTAAAAGTGTTGAATTACGAGCATTTCAGCGCTCGATGTTGATAAATTATAATGAATGGTAATGGGTAATCGAATTGTTAATGCTTTTGTGGCAGAGATAATACAACCAAAGCAGATAAGATTTGGTCATTTAATTTAATAATATGGTTTGCTACATGCTGTAAGAGATAAGGAAAATTATGATTTGTGAGACAAAAAGAATATTGGTACAAGTTTTAAAAGAAAAAAAGCGAAGATTTTAGCTTCAAGTTTAAGAAAGGTAAAGCAGGACAAATGAACCAGTAATATCCGTCACTGTCGCGCTGTCTCCGTTGGAAATAGCTTCTATACATTCGTAAACAAAAATGTGGAGACATTTTTATTTGAATGTTACGACTAAAGTTTTATCATGTTTTGAAAAAGAAAATAGTCGCTGGAGGCCAAATCTGCAAAATATGGTGGATACGGCATTAGTTTTTTGATCAACTGTGAGTTCTATAGAAAAATATCCTATATTTTGATGCACATCAATTTCTTACAGAAAAAAATATTAAATTTTCAGTAAAAAAATCCACTGAATTAGCAAATATTTTGCCTAGTAACGGACCTACAAACAAATTTGTAAATAAAGACAAAAATATCTCAACAATTTCATTGAAAAAAACCGGCGTTGTCAGTAAATAAATTGTATAAATATATAAAAAAATTGTCTAAAAATATTTACAAATTCTAAACAAAATAATTTACTGAATCAAACAAAAATATTTACTGTAAATTCTGTAATATATCAATCAATATTTTTGTCTGATTTAACAAAACAATTTGTCTAAAAATACTTACAAATACTGAACAAAATAGTTTACTGAATTAAACACAAATATTTACTGTATTTTTTGCTAATAAATCAGAAAAATTTTTTATCTGAGTCATCATCATGATTAAGCATTTATGAAATTCCTCTTTGTCAAATGTGTTCAACTCTGAATATCTAAAGACCCTTAAGAAATAAATGAGAATTAACGCAACAACGTTAACGAATTGATTCACTCAACAATCTTCAATAAACAAACAAAATTGATACAATTGCATTCCTTTTGATATCGTTGTTATTGCTGTTATTAATGTGTAAGTTGTCACTTGGGTTGTTTTCTGGCGACACAGAAAATGGGTTTTTTTTTGTTGTGTTTGGTACTTACTCCCTAAATAAAAGTCAAACAAAAAATTCACTGATTCAGTAAAGAACATTTACTGAAAATAAAATTTATTTTTAGACATATTTTTGTTTGAAAATTTTTTGGTAATAATTTGTTTAAGTAATCATGCAAAAAGTAATGTACCAGCTCACTTGCGGCGATGGTCAGCAGCTCAGCTACCTCTTACATTGTCAAATATCGTTCCATGGATTTTGACTAGGATATCTGGTATGACAACTTTCTTAGGGCAGTCTGAAAGTTCAGGCTGACTTGTTCTCATATGACCTCTACGTAAATCAGAAAACCCTTTTTTAGTTAAGAAATTTATAATGCAGATTATGATTTATCAGATGAGTGAAATGAAAATTTTAGCTTTGGGCCGCCTCGATATGTTAGACGATTTCCAAACAGGGTTAAGTTAGGCGATTGTATTGTGTGCATTATTAATACGACTGGCAACATCTGCTGCTGAACCACCCACCGGATTTATCGATTATACTGCCTAGTTAGCAGAAGTACTGCACATCATCAATTTCCTTGCCGTGTATTTATCCTGAGTGTTTTGATTTTATGGATGTTTATCTTCAATCCAGCTAGCTTTGCGGTTTCGCTAACTAGATTTAGCTTTGACTGCATGTCGGAGAAAGAATGACTTAGTAAGCATATTTCATCTGCATAGTCCAGGTCTTCTAATCTGTCTTGCAAACCCCATGTAATCCCTCTCCTATTACCTGTTTACTTTTGCATCACCACATTGGCGAACTCCGATTTTTATTTTGATGTTTTGACTCAGCTGTTTGTCATGTAATACGCTGTATGTTGCATTGTTGTACAGTGTCTTTATTAGGTTTATTATATTAGTAGGTACACCCTTGTATGCCAGTGCACTCCATATTGTCGTGTCAGTAAGGGTATGAAAAGCCTTTTCGAAGATAAAGAGGCGAACGCCATTTAACTGAGTGCTCCACATTAATCCTGAGACTTGAACTGGTCGGCGCAAGATTTTTTAGAGCGGAAGCCAGCTTATTCCCTTCTGATAAGAATTGCTTTTGACAGTCTTGTATGTATAATATTCGCAATAACTTTGTTGACCATGCTCAATAAAGTTATGTCTCTCCAACTCTTCCTGGTGATTAAATCGCCTTTTTTTGGGAAGATTTATAATTGCGCCGGCGATGGTACACTCTAAAACATTACTTCAAATTTAGGATCATATATTGTCAAAATTTATGTTGAAAATTTCTCTTTGTCTAAAATTACATCGATTTTGTAGTTATTTTATTAAAGAAGAAACCTTTCAAATTAAACATATTTAGTCCAAGTGAAAAAAGCTATGGCTCAATGACAGATACGTCAGACTATCAGTCAGGAGGTCGCGGTTCAAACCTGCACGCAGCCAATCGCTTTTTTTTAGTAAAAACATTTTGTTCAAAAATAATGCGGTTGTAATTCTAGGTCGATAATAATCGGTAAATTGGTGCCGACTATTATCGACCTAATTATCAAGAAAAGTGTTTTAGAGTGTAGACAGTGCCATGCCTGTACAAAATCGTTATATATGTGTCGTTTACCATAACATCTTAAGTCTAAAAATCGTGTTGGGAGATATTAACGATTTAGTGTTAGTCTTCTAGAAAGTTAGAAAATAAACTGTGATAACTTTTTCGAAAATCGAAGTATTTGAAAACGGATTGGACCCAAATGTAGATTGTAAGAAGACAAACCAGAATATGACCTTAACACGGTTTTGACTTAACTCGACTTGAGATGTTATGATAAAATGACACGGATATATTTTTTCAGATACTTACTTTTACCCAACCGAATTTTATAAAATTTTAAAACACTTACTTTGTTTTTCTGGAATAAAAATTTTCTGATTGGAATAATGGGAAATGCCACGGGCATATGAAGTTTTTGATAATGAAAATTTTTCTTTTAATTAAATGTTTTTTTTTTCAAACATTAAACGATTTTCTATAAGAATCACTTATTTTAATTTTTTTTTCTAGTTCGAAACAATAATTAAATTTTTTTTTTACAAAAACAGCAACACTTTCACAAACCCATAACTCGACAAATAAACATCATAAAAAACAAAAATTTTGCGTATATATTTATACTTACTAGAACTATATTTATGCCAAATATCAAGAAATATCGGCGAAAACAATTTCTTGGGTTGTCCGCTTAAAAAAATAATGCCCCATATGTAAAAATGAAAATAAACAAAAAATTATACTTCTTTAGTCCTAAAGGTTTATGTAGATACAGAAGTGTAAAAAAATATATATATTATTGAAAATTTAAAAATTTACGTTTTACGAGAAAAGTAGCGATTTTAATTTTCGGATATATAAAACCCTTTTGAATGACGTCTAAAAAAATGTGTTATTATATTATTATGAAGAAGGTCTTATTGCCTTTAAAACGATATACTACTGACCTCTGTAACTCCAACATTTCTCGAGATATTTGTAATTATGTAAAAAAAGTAAAATTTTTTGATATATATTTTTTTAATTTTGATAACAGTATATCTCCTTAACTAGATGACCCAGGAGCCTAACATTTTGTTTTTGTTATACTTAAAGAAGTCCATTCTGAGTTTCATTAAAATCGGAAGGGCGAGGTCCATTTCACCAATTTTCTTAGTTGATTTGAGGTGGAAATAATTCAATTTTATAATTTTTAGTGCTTAATAAAAAAGTTTTTTTTTAACTACACATTATTATTCTCCTTAAGATCATAAGGTAGGGCTTTCCAAGTACACTGTCTATCGTTGTCCATGTGTTTCTTTTAGTTTTTTTTTCTCAAATACAGTTTCAAGTTTTGTTTTTCTTTTTTGTGGAGGGTGGACATGGGCTTAAATATTTTTTTAGTTACTTTGACTTCTAAGGCCACAACGACAATAGTTTTAATAGTTAATATTGCAAGTTATGCTTTTGACTATAATAATTACAAAGTAGATAAAAAATGCAGTCATGAAAATACTTTTTTTTTCCTTCACCACCACCATCACCATCATCATCATCTTGGCAAACATTTATTGGTTGGCTATAAAAACGTGTGACTGGCCATTTTATCAGCCAAAATATTTTCAAGACCGCATGTCTACTTTATGGCTTTATATTATGAATTATAACACCAACATGGCCTTCATTAGTGAGTTATTCTTAAACTTTTGCTAAAGTTAAACAAGTCATTAAAAATATATAATTGATTTTATGATTTGGAAAAAATTTTATTTCTTCTTTTTTATAGCAAAGCAGAAAAAGAAAAAAATATGATTTATAATTAAATGATTCTGCCTGCTGCTGCTGCTGCTGCCATATATTTGAATTGTAACATTTGTGGTGGCAATTTTCTTTTAACCATATATTAAAATCAATTACTTGCCACATCATGATGTTTGTCTAGTTGTCGATATTGTTTGCGTTGTAGTTGTTATTGTTGTTGCAGTTGAGTTGATTGCCTGTCTCCTTGTATGCTGTGTGTGTGTATGTTGCTTACCTCAAAATGACCATGTTAAACAAGTTATATTAACTTGAGTAAATTAAATTAACTGCCACCTCAACTATAAACATTATTTTTTCTACTTCGTTTGCCATTTGCCCAGACTCTTATAGATTTTTCCCAAACTACTCAGGGAAAAAGTAAAGGCAGCTAACATGCATACATACTCTCGTATAAGCCAATATACAAGTGATACAATAAATTTTCTTTAACATGCCAATAGAGTTGTTCTGGAGCAAAGTTGTTGTTCAACAAGAGGTGGCAAATCAACAGAAAATTGATATTTATGCATGCCGCCACCATCAGTTTAGTATTAGTGTTCCTGTTAGTGTTGTTGCCACAGCAATTGTAGCACAGTTTGTTGTAAGTGTCTCTTCAATTTAAAAGCCAGTACTATTTTGCTCTGTTATTTTGCTTACAAACTTTTGATCAGTTGTTGCAGTAGTTAGCTGTATATATTTGCAACATGATATTCATTTACTTACCTGGTGTGTTGTGGTGCTTTTTTAGTGCTGCTGATAATAATGATGATGTTATTGTGGTTTTCAAACGACATCTTATCGTTTTATTTAAGCAAGTCTTTGATTCTAACATACTACCACAACTACGACTCTGCTGCTCAATGCTGCTCAATGAAGTGAACGACGACGACTTGTTGCAACAACACGCAATTTGTTGTTACATTGAAATTGATTTAGAGCACCAACTACCAGACAGCAGTTTGTACTGTCTCTGTGTGTGTGTGTGTGCTGTATGCTGTATGCTGTTTGCTTCTCAAATAATGAATGGTTTGTTGCCGTTGTCTTAACTTTGCTTGTGGCTAATTACACTATGAGCAGTATGTAATCAATACGATTTGTTGCATGCTAATATTCCTTAAAGTGGAAAAGTGTAGTGATTTTCATTTCAAAACATTCAAGTGTTGATGTGATAATAGATGGTGGTAATTTATAACATGTAATAAGTAGAGATAATTGAATATTAATTAAGAAATAAAATATATTTAATATAAGCAAAAAACACACTAAAGTGTAGTCAAGCGGCTTCTACAACGAAACACCAGGTGGCAAGAAAGACTACTAGGAGAGATCAAGAGTTTTATGTTAAGATTAGTTTTAAATAAAACTCACAATACACAATAAAAGTAATTCTGAAAAAATAATTTGAAGTTTGGAAAGTGTATTGAGGTCTTTTCTTGTGCCGCCAAATACAAAGAGTAAGTGCGTTCACGATTAATAGGGGAGAGTTCCCAGGAAAAGACGAGCTGTCATACCCGGAAAATTTTTGTTGTTTTTCTGAAACTTTATTCTATATTGTTAAAAAAAAATTTTTACCCTACGGGAAATTTTGAGTGGGATGAGTACGTTCAGGAACTCATCCCACCAATGGTGAAAATAAGAGTTGCACAGTGGTCCCATTTAAATAAAATGGGTAATAAATCTATCTTTGAAACTTGCAATCCGATTATAAAACAATGTATGTAAAAATCATTGAAAAGAGTCGAAGCTTTAAGAATAACGAAACATGGAGCACGGTGTTGATACACACGGTGAGCTATACGTTGTCCTCATAACTACTAAAAATTCTATCCGGTTTTAATGAGTTTCATTTTTATGTAAAGCTTATAAATAGACAAAGAAAATACACTTTACTTCATTAAGATATCTATAATACTTTCAGAGATATTTGGCTTTGACTTTTAAAATTTTGGTTTTTGGCCTCGACTTTGTTCTCGATTTCGTAAATATCTCCGGTAATAGCATAGCCAAAATTTTCACAAAAAATATTCTATGATTTTGAAACAAATCCTTGATAATATGTTGAAGGAATTTTTAAATTATCTTAATTCATGTAGCCGTGAAAAAATCCAAGTCAAGACTTTGAAATGAGGGTTTCAATTTTGACACAAATAGAGCATAATTCATCGACGATATTCTCCAAAATTTTTCAAAACTCAAATTTTTTATTATCAATACATCAAAACTGTTCAATGAAAAAAACTCTTTTATATGATCAAACGGTGATGTATTTTTTGTAGAAATATTCTTTTTCTTTTGTTTTTATTATTAAAATATATAAAACGCTAAAAATCTAGATTTGTTTATTTATTTGCCATAAGAAATAAAAGAAAAACTGAGCAAATTAAAAAATTTTCCGATTAACTCGAATAATTATTAACAGTAAAACCTACTCGAATAACTATAGCAAGATAAAAGTTTTACTGGATTTCTCGATTAATTTAAAAACCTCAATTTCGATTATTTGATTAATCGAACAATTAAAAAGTCGATTTAAGTGAATATCCTTATAGCTACTAAATTGATTAAATTAAAATACATATAGAAAACAATTTCCGCAATAATTTTTTCGATTAGAATTACAATAAAATTATTCAAATTGGTTAAACTAAAAATATGCACAGAAAAAAATTATCTCCAAAAAATTTTCGAACGAAAGATTTTCTAAAATAAAATATAATTTTCAGTAAATGTTCTTTACTGAGTTAGTGAATTTTTTTGTTCGAATTTTATTTATGATACAAACCCCAAATACAACTGGAAAAATCAGTTTTCTGTGTCGAAAGAAAAACAAACCCGATGACGACATGCACGTAAATAACAACAATAACAATGACAGCAGACGGGGGAGACGATTGAACCAAGTTTGTTTACTGAAGATTATCGTGTAAACCAATTGGGTAATATTGTGGCTCTCATGTAACTCTCATGCTACAACAACTAATATATGAGAGTGAAAAATTAAAGGGCGTTCTTAAGCGAGCAACGAAACATGTTGAAATACTAATGTAATATACACCCACTTTTATATAAACACTTTAAATTTTTGAAGTTAGCGTTAATTGGTATAGTCTGTAGAATGGACTATACTAATTAACGCTGATATTTAAAACAATCAAAATTAAAGGGTGTTCTATCAGTTAATGTAATTTTGAGTATGGAATTTAGACAATTTCTTGGAAATCATAAGTGGCAAACTCTTGAAATTTAAAAAAACGCTTAAGCTAAAAAATTCCAAAATTAAAAATATGTCAGAACGAAATATGGCCAAACTGAAAAAAGCGCTTAAAGGAAAAATGCAGAAAAATTAAAAGAAAATCGGTAAAACGCAAAAATTCACCAAAACTAAAATCATCGCCAAAAAACTAAAAAAAACGCCAAAAACCGAAAAAAGTCGTCAAAGCGAATAAAGCACTAAAACCAAAAAAATCGCTAAACTAAATATATCGTATTTGGAACGATTTTCCGTCATCCCTCGTCAAATTTGGTTTGAAAACAGACCGGTTTCGGCTATGTGCCATCTTCAGTGTTCTATTCAATAGAACACTGAAGATGGCACATAGCCGAAACCGGTCTGTTTTCAAACCAAATTTGACGTGGGATGACGGAAAATCGTTCCAAATTCAAAAAAAACCCCGTCGGAAGAAAAACACAACACTAAATATATCGTCATTAAACGAAAAAAAGCCAAAAATGAAAAAAAATCCCCAAAACGAAAAAAGCGCCAAAACAAAAGAAAAACCGCCAACACTAAAAAAATCGCCAAAACGAAAAAAAAGTGTCAAAATAAACAAAAAAAAAACGCTTAAAAAATCACCAAATACCGAAAAAAGTCCCCAAAACGGAAAATAACACCAAAACTGAAAAAATCGCCACAACTAAAATAAATCGCTTAAACTAAAAATAACGTCGAAAAGCGAAAAAAAACGATAAAAAAAGTCGCCAAAAATAAAAAAATTGAAAAAAAATAATTTCAAAAAACTAAACATCGCCAACAAAAAAAAAAAAGAACAAAATCACCAAAATGAAAAAGGCACCAAAAGCAAAAAAATCGGCAAAACAGTGGAAAAAACTTAAAAATAAAAAAACAAATAAGCGAAAAAGCAAAACGAAAAAATTGTGTAAATGAAGAAAATGGTAAAAACGAAAAGGGCTTTATATGTATTCGTTCGGAAACCTTTGTGTATGAGCCAAAGTTTCACTTTACTGAATTTCTTATTAACTAATTTCATTTGTAAATTTTTTTTTCAGAGTAAAGATTAAGCACCTTGCGGCCTCCGATTGGGATTGAGGGTTTCCCTCTTAGGAGCTCTGCCTTGACGTTCTGCTTAAAGCTTTTCTCCTCTCGTTATGACGAAAAGTGGCTTCGCTGAGTAAGGATTTTTCTGCATTACTGGCTTTACTGGCATTACTGGATATCGAAAAGTGGCTTCGAAGAGTAACGATGTTTCTGTGTTGCTGAAAACCCCCCCCCCCACCCCTCTGGAGCGTTACGAAATATGTGAATGGCCCCTAAAGATTTCCTGCCTAGCTGAATGAAGTGTTTTCACCTCGGACTGGCTTAAGGATTTTCTGGATTAGATGCCTAATTCAGGCTAGACGAAAACCTTCACTCGCCAAAGCCACTACTGGACACTCCTAGAGGAGAACAGCTCAAAGGCCAGCCAAAGAATGGCAATGCAGAAAAATCTTAGGACAAAATCCTTAGGCTTGGGCGGACGCGGACAAAGCAGAAATATCTTTGCTACCCGAAGCCACATTTCGGTATACCTAGAGGGAAAAAACTTTAAGCCCGACCAGAAGCCGAAAATGCAGAAGAATTTTTACTGAAAGACATACCCAGAGGACAGAAGCCTTAGGAGCCTAGGACGGAGCCCCGCAAGTGTGTAAACTTTATTCAGCGAAGCTAATATTATTATTTTTAATTTATAATATCCATAGACATTAATTCCATTTTAGAAAGGAAATATGTTCATTATTTCTATGCACATTATTGCGTGTATACCTCCCCAAAATTTCTAATCAGTAAATTATTAAATGCGTTTTTGATTTAGCAAACTTTTTGAAGAAAAATATGTAAAATATAAGTCCATCCTCAAAAATATATGTAATTTTTCATAATATTTTTTTGCAATTTTTCACAACAGGAAAATATACCGAAAAATTATAAAAAATTGTAAAAAATGTCCTAAAAATGTTTGGCATATTTTCATATGAAATATATCTCAACAATAAATTTTGTAGAATTGTTGTTGTTTTCTAGGTATTTTACTTGTAGATTTTTAACTTGTTCTATTGAGAAATTTGGCTGAGAACTTTTTTAATTGTAAAATATTTTGATTGTATAGCACAAACTTCTACATGCAATCCTAATATCGTTTCATATATGTATTTCTTTACCTTAAATAGCAAGGGAAATTTTAAAGAAATTTATGGAAAACATTTTAAAATTTATTACTTGCTTTAACTTATCAAGCAATTGTCATCTGTAGAAAACCGAAAATAGTATTTTGTTTTCGTACAAACAAAAACGCAATTGATAAATATCACAAAAAGCATAAAAATTTCGTTGTTTTTTTATAATCATCAACTCCAACATTCTTTTAAAGGTGGTACTACAATTTGAATAGTTTTTTTCTATTCACTTTTTATTCACATCAATTTAAGTCTTTGTTGGCAAATTTAATTTTTTTTCTATTTCCCAACATTTTGGCAAATAGCTGTACTGTAATACATGATGTTGGCGGCATTTTTGAAAAATAAAACCAAAAACCATTTGAACGCTGCTGCTATAAAAATATTTAGGTGGCTTGTCAACTAATATAAGCCAATAGTGTTATCTGTAATAAAATATCTATAAAATGAATTGAAGATGTTGCAAGAAGATGAAAAAAATGTATTATTAGTAGTTTAAGTTAAAAAGAGAAGGAGGTGTTTTTTCTGTTTTGTTTTTTTGTTTGTGTACAATTTTAATAATAATTTAGCTTACAGCTAAAAGAACTGCTTTGCCAAAAGGAACAAAGTTTTTTTATATTTTATTTGTTAAGGCTTTGGCAAATTAAACTGTCGCATTTAATTCATGTCGCTTCAAGGCATTGTAAATATGTTTAAAATGAAAACACAACGAAAACAATTTGTGACATTTGAATGGTCAATTGATGATAGTTTTAAAAATGGCTTCAAGAAAAAGTGATGCAAACATTAATGCTTTTAGGAAAATGTGGTGAAAAATTAAACATATTGAATAATGAAAGAAATTATAACAGAAGAGTTAAATATTATGAAAATGTGTATTTGGTGAAATCTGGCAAAAGGAATCTAGAAATCTTGTAAATATGTTGAGCTCTAACCGCGAAACTAATGTAAATGGCATATTTTATGAAAATAAGTTTTTAATGCAGAATTGTTCTAAGGCCTCCAACACGTCTCACAGTTCCATCATTTTATATAAGGAGCGCCGAAAAAAATAGAAGGAGTTATCTTACAGCTACAATATTTGGCACACTTCTGCGTATTTTTAAGGGTACGGTTACACTTGCAAATATTTGCCCAAAAAAAAGGAACAACTACTTTTGCTCAGGATTAATGTGATTTAACTTGGTTTTTATATCACAAAATAAAGTTAATTACGCTGCGAAAAGTTATTCTTATATTATTTTTAATAAATGCGAACGCATATTTAAAAAATTATTGGAATTAAAGGAAATACAATTTTAGCTTGTCCGTTGATCACTTTTTTTTCGGCAAATATTTACCAAGTGGGTACAAATTAAAAATTTGTCAATTATCCGTACAAGGATTCGCGTCCTTCCCATGTATCCCAAAACTAAATAATGTAGTAAAATGAGTAAAAATATCTCTTGTGAAAGAGCTAACATAAATATCCATAACTCCATAACATAAATGTTGACCGAATTAGAGCACACAGAAAAAAATAGACAAGAATTATATTCAATAAGAAAATGTTATTAAAAAAAAAATACGAATTTCAATAACATTTATCTTTAACATAATAAAATATTTCGTTGGAAGTATTTCTTTTCCATACCGGTTATTTCTTTTCTTTTTATACATAAGTACTTAAAACAAGTTGTATCCCATAAACAAATAAATGGGATATGGCTCAGCTAGAGAGTGTATGCTTTACGTCCGGAAAGCCCGGGTTCGTATTCCAGCCATGTCAACATTTTTTTAATTTATATATATATATTTTTATTTTGAAATAATTTTGTTATCAATATAGGGGAATTCCTTATCACAGGAAATTTGAAAAAAAAATTATTGAATACCGGGATTTTTGTTATCAAAAACGAAACTTATTTTTTTCTGTGCAAGGATAAACCTAGATCTAAGATGTTCCTTTTCAAAAAAGTAAAATATTATTAAAAAGTTGCAATTTGCCATGCAAGTGGACAGAACTTGTAATCACGCACCAAGCCAAAGCTTTCGACTTTTTCTGAATTCCGAATTGTAACGAATTCGTTAACACATTTCGGTAGCTTGTCTCAAATCAGACTTTTCCTAACGAATTCGTTAAAACATTTCGGTGGTTTGTCTGAAATCAGAGTTGTCATAACGAATTCGTTAAGACATTTCGGTAGTTTGTCGGAACAAATTTTTTTCGTACCTGCACGTCGTTTCGAACTCGTACCGAATTCATACTAGACTTAAGTCCAACTCGTTCGAACTCAGCAGCTCGTTTTAGCCACAAACCTGGGATCAAACCCATTTAAAATAAATGGGTTTAGTCATAGGTTTGTGTCAAAAACGAGCTGCTGAATGAGTTCGAGCGAGTTGTACCTAAGTCTAATTCGTACCGAAATCGTTGCGATTTCTTACCTACATATCGTTACGAAGTCGTGTCAATCCTTTCATACGAAAATCATTACGATTTCATTAGGATTTTGGTTCCGAAATCGGAAGATTTTCCCGACCAGTCGCTACGAATTCTTTACAAAATCGGAGCATTTGGTTTGATGGGTAAGTGGACAGAAAGTAGAATTGGGTACAACTCGTTCAACAAACCTATGATCAAACCCATTAAAATTTCATAGGTTTGATCATACGTTTGTATCTAAAAGGAGCTGCTTAAAGAGTTTGAACGAGTTGGACCCAAGTCTAGCAAAGTTGGATGATAAGTTGAATAAAAAGTTGGATGACAAGTGGGACAAAAAGTTAAATGACAAGTTGGGTGACATGCTCAACGAAAATTTGGGTGAGAAGTTGGATGAAAAATTGGATGACAAGTCGACTTGGGTCCAACTCGTTCGAACTCGCTCAGCAGCTCCTTTTAGACATAAATCTATTATCAAACCCATTTAAAATACATGGGATTAGTCTAAGACGATCTGCTAAATCTAAAGGCTCAGTTAGCCGACCGTAACGTTGATGTAGTTGCATGTACTGATTGTTTCTTGCACATTGAAAAGCTATGGGACAGAAACGATCAGCACATGCAACTACATCAACGTTACGGTCGGCTAACTGAGCCTTAAGTCTAAAAAAGTTGGATGACATGTTGAATAAAAAGTTGGATGACAAACTGGATGACAAGTTGCATAAAAAGTTGGATGACAAGTTGGGTGACATGATCAACGAAAATTTGGGTGAGAAGTTGGATGAAAAATTGGATGACAAGTATGATGAAAAGTTGTATGCGAGTTGGATGTAAAGTTTGACAAACAATAGAATAACAAGTTGGATGACTTGTTGAATAAAAAGTTGGATTATCCAAAGTTATTAAATTATTTTTTATTTAAGAAAGAAAGTCTAAGGCATATAAATATTGATTATTCAAAGCGAAATTTGGCTGTACGGCAGGTTGAACTGACATCAGATATTTCGAGACTACCACAGTCTTCTAATCAGAGCCCTTTTACCCACACTTCCAGCGACGGCAGCAACAACAACCTAGTGAAAATCCTAATTCTTTAGTAAACCCAACAGATGCGTCGCCACCTCGTGACGAATCGCACCTATTAATGGACTGGCTTTAGAAATTATTTCTTAAATAAAAATCTATTTAATCGAAAGATTAAATTAAAAACGAACTTAAGCCAAAATAATTAAATAACTTTTGGAAAAAAACCATACAGTTCGACTAAAATTCATAACTCAGATGTTAACAGCTACATTCATAAAAAGTTCTTATTTTAGGTTTAAGACTCACAATTGTTATTGAACAGTTTCACGCTAAAAACTGTTTAATATAAAATTGCATTCATAAACACTACAATAGACATTTCGCGGCATATTCTATTAAATTTTAAGAAACATACTTAAATGCTTATAGCCAAGACTTCAAGCTTTAATTTAAAGAATATCATGCACACAGGAATAGTGCTAAATTTGCAAAGATATTTGAAGTTAAAATTGATATATCGATGATATGAATTTATTAAAGGTTTATAGAAGGTGCATACCATCTTTAAACCTATTTTAAAATTTTCATGTTATAAAGATTTATGAATGCAATTTTATGAAATTTTGCTTAAAAGTAGTTTATTGCCCTATTTGAAATACTTATGAATATGATTTTAAAGCCATTTATCTAAAACATGAATGTATACTGTTCCAAAAAAAACTTGGGCCAAAAAAACTTGTATTGCTGCGCAGAAAAAAGTAAAAACC
Source organism: Panzeria rudis (assembly GCA_956483635.1). Taxonomy (NCBI): domain Eukaryota; kingdom Metazoa; phylum Arthropoda; class Insecta; order Diptera; family Tachinidae; genus Panzeria; species Panzeria rudis. Next base: position 16,812,397 of record OY101451.1, on the reverse strand, counting down.
AGATTCAATTAGGAAAAACGAAGATCCAATTCAACAGAAAGATTTTTCGATTCTTTCAATAAAAAATATATTATATCAATTAAAATATTAATCCAAATAAAAAAAAACTAATCATAATTCATAAAACAATGCCGCATACTCAGAAAACTATACAATTCTTACACATGCAAACTAAGTTAATTTTATTTATATACAATTGTTATATAGATATTATTTTTATTTAATGTTAACTTGATTTATAATCTAATTAATAGCGTTGTTTTAAATAAAATAAAACCAATTAAAATAAACGTTGATTCAATGAAAGTATTAATTGAAAATAAAAGTTTTTCCAAGTAAGCAGTTAATTGGAAAAAATGGACAATCATTTTTTCTGTTTATTTCTTTATGACACAGTGAATGAAGTCTGGTTAAGCTTTACTAAAAAACTTAATCAAAAATACATGTAAGTGCATCGCTCGTCATCTAGACCAGTAATTATAATTACTCCTAATAGTTGAAAAAAAAACATATTTTTAATGGAATTAAATTGACATGAGCTTGCCTGCAAGTTATTTCATTGGCAAAAAAAAAACATTGCAACGAAAAATTTCTAATTTTCTCTACACTCTAAAGAAATAATATTTAAATATTTTTTTAGTATTTCCCCTTTTAAACACAACTCAAAACTCATGCCAAAAATCCCGCATATTTCATTTCGACAAAGAACCAGAAAAATATATGCAATTGGATGCAACATACAGGTGAAAGAGTAACGGCTTTTATTTTCAATAAATGTAAACAACAAACAATTGAGCTTCCTTATAATGATTTTATGATGGTCAAAATAACATGACTAAGAACAACTGTAACAGCAACCAACTTAACAAACAATCCATGCAACAAAGTGCTAGATTAACACAAACAAAATTAGCTGGATTTCTAAAAAAAAAAGACTTAGTCAAAATGTCCATGATGATGGTTGTTACTTCTAACTAAAGCCGGAATAGTTTTAAGGCGAAAGTCAATTTATCTTAAGTGTCTCACGTTCTGATTTTAATTTTAAGTTTTTTTGCCTTTAGTTTTTTAATTTTTTTTTTTGCAAAAAAAAGTGCCAAAGAAAATTGTGAGGGTAAGTAGCTGCTACCTTTCTAAAGCTTAACATTAATGCTAGAAATTTAAGCAATATTTTCTTACTATTGAAAACTAAAAGAATCTAGAATAAGTGTTGTTTGTGTGTAGAGAGTTGTTTTCTTTAAATTTCATTTTAGTTGCTTAAAAGCAACCATTTCATGTCAATGCCAGCATAATTTGGTGTAACATAAAAAAACAACTACATTATTTACTAATTCGCAATAAAAAGCACAGCAGTAAGACCCAGCTGAGGAAACACAAAAAATAACAATAAAAATAAAATCAAATGGAAAAACGAAAGAAGACTGCCGCTTTCTTCTGAAAAGTATTTCGGCCATAATGCATGCAGTTTTAAGCTAATTTAGTTTCACTTACAAAACAAAACTAACAAACAAAAATCTAAATGTGCAATATTTACATTAAAAGTTGTTCAAATCATGTAACAGCGCTAAACAAATGAAGCAGACTAAATAGTGGAAAAAAAGTTAAAACGTTGCAGAAAGTGGTAGAGGCAAAATAAAATGTTCATGTTGGCGATTAGTTTTCGTTTTGTTTTCCTACATGTTTGTTGCGTTTACCCGCATTTAATTTCTGAATCATTAAAATTGCACTTAGTTGATTCACACAAAAAAAGAAAATGCGTTTTTTAATGGCATTTTACAGCCGGCATTAACAGCAACAAAATCAAAATTTAAAGCAAATGCAAAAATCATGTTAGGCGTTTTTTTTTGTTTGTGTGTTGTAATGCACTATTTGTCGACATAACTTTTTGTAATATTTACACTTGGCCAATGGAACTGATTAAGGTTTGCATCATTTCGTTCTTCATTTTCGTGTTGTTGTGCAATTAAAAAAAAAATAATAAACTAATTGAATATACAACTCCTTTATCGAGGTATAATCTGCAATTCAAAACTACTTTGTCATCAAAATTGCCTATAAAAATCGGCTATAAATCGAGCCATAATCATAAATATAAAATCAAAAGACTTAAGATATAAATTTTTGTTAAAAGCTTTTGATTTTACGCTGCAAATATCAGGGATGTACCCAGCAAAAACTTTTGTAATTTTTTTAATCGGTAGTACTTTATTAATGGGTGACAAAGTAATGAGTAGTGTTTATTTATCTTATTACTACGCTTCAAATTAGAACTACTATTTAGTTTTTAATAAAATTAGTATGCATTTTTTATCATTCAGCCTGTTCATTTTCTCTACAAACCCGGTTGATTGCGTTCATGAAATCTGTTTGTCCTTAAATTTAGGAAATTTCCGTTCAGGAACGGAATTAATGCTTCTTCAGTTGGAGCTCAGAAGCATTTAATTTAGGCATCTAACAACTAGAATACAGTTTTCCTTTGATCTAATCACTTAATATAGAACTTTGTAAACGGTATTTTGAATTTTTAGTGAAAATAAACACTTATTGAACAAAGCGATTCCGATACGTTTTAATGAGCCCATTCACAATTGGAATTGGATTGAAATTCTGTTTCCAATCCAATTTCGTATCGGATTCCAGGCTGATTATCTGAAAGTACTTACAATTTGTTGATGTGTATTAATAAAATAAGTCGCTTAAACTTATAAGTCAACAATAGCTGAGTAGGTAAAGTGCTTGTCTTCATATCTGAACGAACACAGGTTCGTATCCCAGCTGGGTCAAAAAATAAAAAAAATAAAATTTAAAAATATAATATAAATAAAACAAGATGTATATAAAATTTTTTTTTAATTTTAATTGCTTTATTTGACTACTTATTTTTTAGCTTCAAGTAAGCCAAATAATAACTAGGTAATTGCTGTGACAATGTAAATACATTTGGACTTCTCAAACAAAAATAAGTAGTTATTGATGGTCTGCATCGAATCTGTTAAAAGGCATTTAAATACATTGGCATATTTTTAGCTACGCAATGGATTTCATTCAATGTTGAAAAATCAAATGAACACAACACTTTCGTGCTTTTTAGTATTATGAATTCACAGTAATTCATAACACTAAAATCACACACACACACTACTGCTAAATCTCGAAGCAAAGTAAAACAAATGAAAGCAACAAACAGTAATAAGAGAATCAAATCATGTCTTGTTTCATGAGAATCATCAAGTCATTACATGAATTGTTTCCTTTAAATGAAAAGAGCACACCTACAAAAACAAAGAAGTATGTATTTATAAATCATCAAAGTGACTTGAAACAAATAAGTCACACTTGTTATTTGTTTAGATTGTAGGAAGCAAAAACAAAGGGGCCATTCACATATTGGGTAGGCGCTCCAGGAGGGGAGGGGGCTAAAGATTTGTTGCGGACTAGATGCTTTATACTAAAAATTTTTTAAAAAGCGTTGGGGGGGGGGAAAGATTTGTTGCGGATTAGATGCTTTATACTAAAAATTTTGTAAAAAGCGTTACGAAGGGGGTGAGGTATAAATCCTACGAAAATAGCGCTACGTAATATATGAATAGGCCAAAATGACGTTTTAAGATTAATATGAAGAAAATATATTTAAAAAATAATCTTGAGAAACAGTATTTCATAGCAGACATATTTAAAAAAATTAATACTTTTTTAAATATTACCTAGAAGATACTTAAGTGATAATTGTCAAGAATTTAGCCGAGACACCTGGTGTTTAGCCGAGACACCTTCAATAAGCAAAGACACCATCCCTAGACACAAAACGGGTCTAAGAATTCTCCAAAACTGGGACAAAGATCTCCCTGAAATCTCAGAAGTACCACGGATTCCCAAAAACTGGGACAAAAATCTCCCCAAAATCCCAGAAGTTCCCCGGATTCCTAAAAAATTTTTAGTAAAAATTTCTCTTAAAATCCCAGAAGATTTTCGGATTTCCAAAAACTTTTACAAAAATCTCAAAAATCTCAGAAGTCCTCCGGATTTCCAAAAAACGTTTACGAAAATCTCAGGAAGGGTGTACATTTCCAATTACTAGATTTGACCCATAAATAGTACATAAATATGTACAAATCCACATACAAACATATATAAAAACAAAGAAGGAAAAATGACAATAAACACATACGAGTACATATGTATGTGTAACTTGCAATTTAAATCATGTCTTACAAGCTAAAATGATTTACTGCCTTTTCTTGTTCATTGCTCTACACACATTTTACTAATTACTTACAAGTCTATGATTTGTAAATCAATCCTGTTTTTGTATGGTGTGATGAATTAGCATGTAAATTTCAAGTCAAATCAAAACACGATTTGGAAAAAGATAGTGTGATTTTAAAGGCGTTAAAAATGGCAATTTGCAGATATCTAATAAGTACGAGTATATATGCCGATATGTATGTGTGTATGCATGTGTGATTTTATAGGAAATTATCAGCATAACAAAAACACATTTGCTTGTACTGAAAGTATGAAATCACTCCTTCATTCATTCAAACACTCAAATAATATTTGATTTTTTTGTGTTTGAATATAACTGCGACCGGACATTGCTATGGTTTATTATTTTCAAATGAATTTTATACATATACGAAGCAGATATGCTTTACAGGCATTTCATTTACTCTTGTGTTTTGATAACATTTACTCTATTCGTTCTCATTGAGCGTTTAATAATTGAATGAATGTTTCTCTCTTGTGTGCAGCCAAACAAATGAATGTACTCTTGCTAGGCTTTAGTACTTTTTTTGCCTACCAGTAAGCAAAGTTTTTGCTGGGTAGTTCATTTGTAAACTTTTAAGAATTTAGTGTCTGCATAAGTAAAGAGCACAGGTTGACAAACCGTTTTTTTTTTTTGTTTCGTAAGTTTTAGTTTAAATTTTGATGCATGTGGTTCTGAAGTTTTATGTATTATAAATTTGTTTTTATTAACTCTGGTTCTTGAGATAAACAATTTTTATACCTTTACTGGCTTTGCCTAAATATAAAATTAAATGCTAAAATCTCTGCAAAGATGAAACAACCGCTTAAGTCGCTATAAGCAAACTAGTTTTTCTCAAAGGAGTATGTGATTCCTATGTGATTCAACTTTTGTGATATAAATTTCCTTGTTATAAAGCATTGTAGCTGCTGCAAGCTTCAAATGGAAGGTATATTATTTAAGGCATAAAACAGCATTAATGCTAAAATTTCCTCAAGTCGAGTTAAGCAGTTATTCCATATTACTACAGATATAATTTGCTTATCGACTTCGAAAAAAGAAGCAAGTTATCAATGTGTATGTTTTTTTTTGTTTTATAATTTTCATAGAAATCTGCCATTTAGAGAGTGATCTGGAAAACGTTTATATGATAAAAAAATGCATGCTGTATGATTGGTCACATTGTTTGAAATCGTTTGTCTTGAATCTCTTGTTCAGCAGTTTATTCGCATTTCCATCTTCTTATTTTAAACTAGATTTCTTTTGCAAAAAATGTTAATTTAAATGTGTGCAATATTTTTATTTTCTATGTGTAATGTACTTAATTTAGGACTTTTTCTACAAAAATGCTCACTGTTGCCAAATCCTTCTTCCTCAGCGAATCAAACCTAGTGGACATTAAAGACAATAGTTGAGGCTACTAAACTGCGTTTATAGTTTTTCTGAATTGTATTTGTGAGTTTTTTTATACGATTTTGAATATATGACTAAGTTAAATATTCTCAAATATGACTTTGTCAAGTAATATGCTCACTGTGCCCAAACCCTTCTTTCTCGGCGAATCAGACGCAGTGGACACTAAAGACAATAGTTTTGGCTACCAAACTGCGTTTTACTTTTCCTGAATTGTATTTGTGAAATTTTTTATAAGATTTTGAATATATGACTAAGTTAAATATTCTCAAATACGACTTTGTCAAGTAATATGCCTACTGTGCCCAAACCCTTCTTCCCCGGCGAATCAAACCTAGTGGACATTAAAGACAATAGTTGAGGCTACTAAACTGCGTTTTTAGTTTTCGTGAATTGTAATTGTAAAATTTCTTCTAAGATTTGGAATATATGACTAAGTTAAATATTCTCAAATATGACTTTGTCAAGTAATATGCCCACTGTGTCCAAACCCTTCTTCCTCGGCGAATCGGACCCAGTGAACATTAAAGACAATAGTTTTGGCTACCAAACTGCGTTTTTACTTTTCCAGAATTGTATTTGTGAATTTTTTTATACGATTTGGAATATATGACTAAGTTAAATATTCTTAAATATGACTTTGTCAAGTAATATGCCCACTGTCCCCAAACCCTTCTTCCTCGGCGAATCGGACCCAGTGGACATTAAAGACAATCGTTTTGGTTACCAAACTGCGTTTTTACTTTTCCTGAATTGTATTTACAAAATTTTTTTATAAGATTTTGAATAGTTTCGCAGATATTTAATAAGTTATGGCAAAAATTGTGTATTGCAAAATTTTAGATTCTTTTAGCTATGAAATATATTAGATCTCATTTTAAACATACATTTTGTGTGTGTGTCTGTTTTTTTTTTTGTTCACCAATATAACTAAATGAAATATGAGAAGGTATGACTCATCATCTAATTTTTATCTTTCATAAATTCTTAAAATTTTTGTTACACATATTCTGTGAAAATTTGATGTCTTTAAGTCTTACAGTTTACCAAATAGAAGCCTGCACAGAAAAAAATAAGTTTCGTTTTTGATAACAAAAATCCCGGTATTCAATATTTTTTTTTTCAAATTTCCTGTGATAAAGAATTCCCCTAAATTGATAACAAAATTATTTCAAAATAAAAATAAATATATAAATTAAAAAAATGTTGACATGGCTGGAATACGAACCCGGGCTTTCCGGACGTAAAGCATACACTCTCTAGCTGAGCCATATCCCATTTATTTTTTTATGGGATACAAATTGTTTTAAGTACTTATGTATAAAAAAAAAAGAAATAACCGGCATGGAAAAGAAATACTTACAACGAAATATTTTATTATGTTAAAGATAAATGTTATTGAAATTCATATTTTTTTTAATAACATGGTTTTATTGAATATAATTCTTGTCTATTTTTTTCTATGTGTAACAGACAGATAGACAGAGAGACAGACGAACAGATGGACAGCGTAGCGAAAACAAAGGGTCCTTTTTACCTTTGCTATACGGAACCTTGAAAAGAGCCAAAAATTCGCAAATCTAAAACGCAAATTTTGAGGCTAAAAAAAAACTGGCAATACAGGTCCTCATATAAGTCATAAAAATTTGTAAATGCAAACATTTTTCTTAATAAATTTCTAAGTTAATTACTTGGTAGTAGTTTTACTAATACAGCCTTTGTTCTCCTTAATCCTTATAAAGTTTCCTTTAAGCTCATATTAGCACTTTTCCAAAAAAACTCTTTTAATAAGTAAACCAAATAATATGCTTCAACTTAAACATAATCCAGCTCATACCAAGTGCGAACCAATTTTCTTTAAAGATTCATATCATACACGACAAAAGCCGCCTGTAACAACCAAATCTGAAGGAAAGAACTCCACCTTTAACTCCACCGCGGTGCACCGCCTCCACCACCTTCTTATACTCCTTCTCAGCATTCTTTTTTTTTGTTATTTGACTGGCTGCGAATACCGATAGATCTACAGCATTTTATAAGACAACAAAAAAAGACACTTTGGAATATTCCAATGTGGAAAACAAACATTACCAAACTAACCATGATCGTGTGCAACAGCTAAATTAACATAAAAAACAATTAAGGCTATCATCAAAAACTACAGAAAAAAAAGAATAAAACACACAAAAAATTAAAAAAAAGCTGCTGCACAATGCGATAAAAAAGTACAGCATAAAAAGAAATTGGATTTCATGCTAATTTTTTAGCAGAAGTGTTTTGAAATATTTTTGCAATACTTCAAGCCATTGTGATATTTTTTTAGTATCTACCGAAATTCTAACTGATTTCGGTGTTGATGTTGTTGTTTGCGCTTTTACAACGTTATAGTTGCCAGTGTTGTGTTGCTTGTATGTTGTTATGTGCATTTCGGTGAGAGATAGTTAAATTCCAATACCACCAATATTTTGCCAACTTTATTAGCTCATGCAAAAAATCAAGTAGTTTTTTTTCATCTCCTTGTTCTTGTTTTGTATTTTCGTTAAAATTTTTGTAAATATTTTGTTTGTCTCTTTATTTTACTCGCATTGCTGGTGCTGCTGTTTTTTGTGCTTTTTATCAAGATAGTCTAGAAAATCCTTTAGAACAATTTTTTTGGTGCTCCTAAGCAAAGAAGGCGTTTTATTTTGTTGTGTTGCCTTAAACAACGAAAAACAAAAAAAAATATTTTATCAAAATATTCGCATCTTTTTGTTTTTAAGGAAGCTGAAAGGCAAAATGTATTACATGTTTATAAAAGAATTTGTTATAAGGTGCTTAAAATGTAAGCAAACTTAACCATCGGCCATAAAGACCAAACCCAGCATGCTGGTGCACAGTTAACTAAAGTAACAAGTCTATAAATTGTGATATTTATTTAGTTTTCTTTCAATTTGGTTGGTTAATATAAAAAAAAGTGCTAAAATAAATAATATGTTTATATAAATTTATTGTAATTAAAATAATATAAGTAATTGCTAATAAACTATTTTCTGCTTAATATTGACCGAACGTATGAGTAATATTAATTCAATAAAAATATTTTGTTTTTCTACTCACGTTTCGTATGAGTCAGATTCATAATAATTGTTGCAAAAAAAACTACTACAAAATAGGTGTGGCACTGCCCATAATTGTTATCGTGTAGCTGTACTTTCATGAGAACTAATTGTGTACAAAGTTTCATAAGAATCGGATAAGTAGAAATAGTATAAATGAATATTTACTTTTCATGGGCGTGGCACTGCCCACTTTTTAAACCATAATATTGTATTGTACCAATAACTAAATGTGTATGCAAAGTTTCACAAGAATGGGTTTAGTAGAAATTGTTGAAAAAGGATATTTACTTTTCATGGGCGTGGCACTGCCCACTTTTTAAACCATAATATTGTATTGTACCAATAATTAAATGTGTATGCAAAGTTTCACAAGAATGGGTTTAGTAGAAATTGTTGAAAAAGGAGATTTACTTTGCATGGGCGTGGCACTGCCCACTTTTTTAATTATGATGTAATATTCAAAGAGAAGCTTAATGTGTGAGCAAAGTTTCATAGAAATCGGTTGACTAGAAGTAGATGAAAATTCATGTGTATTTACTTCGTATGGGCGTGACCCCGCCCACTTTTTACATCCTATTAAATAAAGAAAAAAATCCGAAAACGGTTTATAAATGGCGGAGTTTTGAGGGAACATCCATAAATAAACAATATCTACATGACGAGTTGATAACCTTTCTCCTTTTTTTGAAGTTGGCTAAAAAAATGTATAGTTTTGTATTGGATACAAAATATTAAAATTTTCCTGTTGGCAATAAGCTTACTTTGCAATAAATAGTAGTGTTTCGTTGAAATAAAAATGTTACGAATATTCAAAAAACTTTTTCTCATTTTTGTTCAAACGAACAAAATTTTTCAAATTTAAAATATAAAATTATTCCAATATTTGAATAACTTTTTTAAACTATTTGTATAAAAATTAGATTACATTAACGAATGTAAAATAATGTTATAAGCTAATTACTTTTAGCACAGCCAAATAAGACATAATTTTTAAACTTGGCACAGTTGGTCCTGGGTACATATATTAAAAGAAATTAAAGAGTTATAGTAGATCAAAGCACTACCATTTAAATTTAATATTTTACTAAATAAGTAAAATATTAAATTTGGGAAAAAGTGCAATTGTAAATCTGTAGGTGGGAGGTAAACTTTACAAGGTTACATTTTATCAAAATTCCTTTTTTGTACTATTAGAATCTATTATTTACTTTTTCGATTTGAGAAATCCGCTATATTCTATATTTCAGGGGACATTAGTACTGCTTAAAACCATTTGAGAGGCAAAGAACACCAAGTCCATTTTAAAAAGTAACGTTAATGTTATAGGACGAATTTATATTAAGGATGTGTTAGATATAAAAAATAATATTAAAGCTATATAAAATATTTGGTGTACGTTAAACTGTTTTAATCCTATAGAGAGAGAAACATTTCTGCCTTTAAAAATGTTTTTGCAGTCTCCTGTAAAATTTTCAAAATGTGATTTGGTATAGTTTGCCTACCACCTACAGAAATTTATAAACTAAATTTTTGCTATTCCCAAAAAAACAAACGACGTCAAAATAAATAAATGCAGTAAAGTGCGACTTTGACTCGCACACGAAAGGTGCCTTACGAATACCATATACATACATACATATCATCATATAAAGCGTAAAACCATATAACTACAATTTTCTAAATTTTACAGAAGAGGGAAAAAAGTTTATAAAACAGTACAGTGCATATATTAAAAGATATCAAAGAGTTATATTGAATCAAAGCACTACCATTTAAATTTAATATTTTACTGAATAAGTAAAATATTAAATTTGGGAAAAAGTGGCTTCGTTATTTTCTTTTTGATTATAACGCCGCCAAACATGGCAATAGAAGCCTAAAAATGAGCTTCAATATATTATGCGATAATTAATTAAAACAACGGTGTTGAAATTGTTGTCACTTAAATAGTTTTACGTTGCATATGATGATATATCCCTTTTTTCGTTTTGGCGATTTTTGTTTTTTTTTCTGGGACTTTTTAATTTTAGAGGGGCTTTTTGTTTGTTTTGACGAATTTTTTCCTGGTTTGAAAATTTTTACTTTTGGCGATTTTTTTTTGGTTTTAGTGCTTTATTTCGTTTTAGCGTTTTTTCATTTTGGCGATTTTTTCGTCTTGGCTATTGGTTTTTAGTTTTGGCGTTTTTTCACAATTTTGTTCGTTTTTAAGATTTTTTCTTTTTTTGCGTTTTTTTTAGTTTTTAAAAATATTTTGCTTTGGTGATTTATTCGTTTCATCACTTTTTTCACTTTGGCAATTTTTTTCGTTTCAAAAATGCTTAACGTTTTCATTTTAGCGCATAGTTTCTATTTTGGGTTTTTTATTTGAACAAATTTTTCGAGATTTTGCAATATTTTTAGTTTTGGCGATTGTTTTCGTTTTATTGCTTTTTTAATTTTAGCGCTTTTTATCAGTTTAACGAGTTTTTTTTAATTTCGTTTTGGTTATTTTTAGTTTTTATCTTTTATTTTGTTGTGACAACTTTTTCGTTTTGGCGATTTTTTTCGTGTTTGGCCATTTTTTTGCGATGTTTGCCGATTTAGTGCTTTTCTCTTTCAGCGACTTTAGTTTTCATTTTGGAGATATTTTTTAGTTAAAAATTTTTTTCCATTCAGTGTTTTTGTAGTTTTAGCTTTTTCGCATTTTAGCGATTTTTGCGTTTGGAGCTTTTTTCGGTTTCGCAATTTTTTTTTGGTTTTATGATTTTTTAATTTAAGCGTTTTTTTTTTGTTTTAGCGATTTTTCTTTTTGGCGTTTTTTTCCGTTTTTGGCGATTTTTTTTAGTTATTACGTTTTTTGTCCACTTTGGTGTTTTTTCATTCAAGCGCTTTTTTCATTTTGGCGATTTAGTTTGATTTGGCTATTTTTCAAATTTGGGGTTTTTTTTGTTTGGCGCTTTTTTAGTGTGCTGGCGACTTTTTGGTTTAGGTGATTTACTTTTCGGCTTGTTCGCTGCATTACTTGAAGGGATACCCTTTATTTATTAATTTTGTTTGCTTCAATAGTCTAGTTATTGCGACTAATAATGTACAGATTAATTTTAAAATTACATGACCTGATAGAATACTCTTTAATTTTTAGTTTGTTTGTTTTTTTCAGTATTCCTTACTGTTCCCAGCAAAAACTTGGTAGTATGCTGTCATTACTAAACAACATACTTTTCACCTCAAACTACATACCGTCCGTATTACTTTATAGTAGTTGACTCAATTTCTTACTAGTAATTGAACAAGCCATTTATTCTACTATTGGCGGAGTAATAGTGGCTCTGCTTATCATACAGAGAAGAGCAGTTCAACCCCTGGCGAAGCAAAATTTATTTTTTTTAATACATGCATGTTTTTAAAAACAAATTTTAGGCGTATAACAAAATAGGTGCGCTGTAGACCAGTGAGCAAATCACCTGGTATAAAATGAAACAATAACTGATAATGGCATGGGTTCAATACTTAGCAGAGACACTTAACTTTTATTATGTTTTATGTATTCAATGACTTCTAAATATTAAAATTCGAAGTAGTGAAGATAATGTTTATTAAAATTTCAACGCATTACATTGCCATCAACATTCTTGCTGCGTAGTTGTATATTGTTATTTGTTTGATAAATTTTATCCACTTATTTAAAAAAGTATAGTATTGATTTGATTGATATTGACAGTATTGATATGATAAGGATTGTAAAATTTTTAGTACGAAAAAGTTGTTTATGAAACAATATTCTTTAAACTCAAAGTATATCTCTGCAATTACTCAAATAACTCAAGCGCTAAAAATTTTACCTAAAATATTATTAAACTCTCGTATTCTTAAGCAGTACAATATCTTTTAAAAAAATAAATAAATTTATACTGACGCCACTTAATCTTAAATTTACTACTTTGTATACATTTTCTCATAAAACAATTTTCCTTAATAACATTCCTTTTCCTATAATTTCATATTAAATTGACAAAATATATCTGTTTAAATGACTGTAATAATAAAAAAAAATAGATTGTTTCTGCTCTATCTGCAACATGTCTACACTTGTCCGGGGAATAATTTAAAAATTACGTCTGTAACAACAGTATCTTTAAATGTATCAAGCGAGTATATTGGTCATTTCATCTTGAACAAACTAACAAGTGTAATTGCTTTTAACATAATGACAGTAAATGGAAATGTTTTATTTTTTTATAAGTTTTATTTAAAACTCAGGCGAACGTATGCTAAAATCTGAGATGAACATAAATGAACATTTGTTATGCTGCCTACCCATTTATAAAATACCACAACGAAACTACTGAGGAAAAAAGTAAAAAAAAATATATACTATAAGGAATCAAGAGTTGACCAAATAGTAATATTGTAAGTAAATATGTAGAATACGATATTCACATGGTTAAGATGTTGTTGCTGTTTTTTGTTTGTTTGTTTGTTTGTTATTTGCCTGAAGTGAAGTCAACATTAAGAAAAACATACCGTAAATAGTTTATCATGTAATTGACATGAAATTAAGTCAAAACAAATAATGTTGAAAAAATTAAACGAGAGATGAAGTAGAAAAGGACAATAATTGTAGTGGAAAGATTTAATTTAAATATGGGAATATTTTTGGTGTTTTGTAATAAAGTTTTTGTCTTAAGTCTTTTGTTTTGTAGACAACTTTTTATGATTTAATACCTGTAATTAATGTCATATTAAGAGAAAGTTTGAAGCTAAAATATATATGAAATTACTTTCAAATAGCTTAAACAAAAAAATGTTTAATAAATAAAAATTTGTTTCAAAAAAATTCTTTTTAAGGTATTTAAGCTCTAAAACTATATATTTTTATGCTTAGCATATCTATATCATCTTCCACAATCTACAGTGATTCTTAACATCAAATTGTATGAAAAAAACTAGTTAAGATTCAGCTCAATTTCTTCACTTATGCTAAGCTATTATGTATACAGCCGTTAGTTTGTCAAAATAAGAAGTAAAAAATTCTATTAATTAGTTATTTATTCTTTCGATTACTTATTTTACATTTTTCTAAGTCATGACTTTTTTATAGCCATTGCTCTCAAAAGTTTGTATCTTTATATCTTTTGTTTGTTCATATACCATTTTAAATGAAGCAATTTTTATCAGATTTGTTGGAAAATATATTTTTCAAAAAGAAACACTATTAATAACTTCCTTAAAACTGTCACATATTTTAAGCCATTTTAAACGCACATGTAGTCATATATGCACGCCAGTATTATGCCATTGTTAATCTATTTTAAGCTGTCTTCTTATAAAATTGACCTTTTATGAATTTAGTGGCATAAATATCAGTTCAAGATGATGTTAAAAAGAAACCCTATTAAAATCTATTATGCCCTAATAGGTTGACAATGACATAAAAACCAAATAAAATATAACAAATAGATCTTGAAATAAAATCGACATTAAACTAAACTAAAAGATGAAAAGATAGACTAAAATGAAAGTTTTGTTTACATGTACCAAAAGAGAAATACTTATAACAAGATATATTTCTATATTACAGCCAAATTTAGAGCATTATTGATGATAAAAAAGGCAACAAACTGTTTTATTTCTTAAGCAAACTTTAAACCGCCAAAAAACATCATGAGACCAAAAAAATGTTCAATAAACTAAAGCAGGTTTATGGGCAACCCAAGACACTTGAGCTTTAGATTATGTTTCTTTACTAAACCGTATTTAAGAGTCATTGCATTTTTATTGTCTTTTAATAACTAATAATTTGTAGTTTACCTGCTAATATTTTTTTGCGACAAGAAATTGTAACTATTGCCTCAACATTTTTGCTTAAGTACACTCGGTTATTAAAATTTTTTTCCTCACTTAAAAGTGTAAGAGACCTATAAACATTAAATAAAAAAAAATTATGTTTGTTTGTTCAACTCCAGATGAAATTTGTCTATATGGGAGTCTTTGTAATGGCTAAAAACATACTTAAAATTTTCCTTTAAAAATTATGGCTAAACATTATTTACAGATTACAACTTTACAAATTGTCTGTTAAACTATAATTTCCTACAATATGATGGCTTTTAAGTAGAGTTCAGAAAAAAAGCTTTTTGTTAAACAGCGAATCTATAAAGAGTATAAAGAAACATTATTGAAAAATGTACATAAATGTTAACAAAGTTGCTTACAAATTGCTATAATTTTAAAGGTTATAAACAATTTTTCGTGCAAAGTGTTATAGTTTACCCTACACCTTATAGTAGCAGCATACTAACTGGTTGGTACAATTGGAATACTGTAAAAATCTTCATTATTGTATTATATTCATTCTACACTACTCTTCTCTCTATGTACAGGAATATTTTATATTAAATACTCCTAGTATAATATTATTCTATGCCCGCGGCTGTAAGTCTCACACACAGTGTACGTGTATTGCTTTTGCAAGTGTGCATAGTTTAAAAGTGCTTTACTCTACTCTACTCTACTCTACTCTACTCTACTCTACTCTACTCTACTCTACTCTAATCTACTCTACTCTACTCTACTCTACTCTACTCTACTCTACTCTACTCTACTCTACTCTACTCTACTCTACTCTACTCTACTCTACTCTACTCTACTCTACTCTACTCTACTCTACTCTACTCTACTCTACTCTACTCCACTCTACTCTACTCTACTCCACTCTACTCTACTCTACTCTACTCTACTCTACTTTACTCTACTCTACTCTACTCTACTCTACTCTACTCTACTCTACTCTACTCTACTCTACTCTACTCTACTCTACTCTACTCTACTCTACTCTACTCTACTCTACTCTACTCTACTCTACTCTACTCTACTCTACTCTACTCTACTCTACTCTACTCTACTCTACTCTACTCTACTCTACTCTACTCTACTCTACTCTACTCTACTCTACTCTACTCTACTCTACTCTACTCTACTCTACTCTACTCTACTCTACTCTACTCTACTCTACTCTACTCTACTCTACTCTACTTCACTCTGCTCAACTCCAATGTAATCTACTATACTCTTATATAATCTGATCTACAATAGTATGTCGCATGGGGCACTTTTATCGTCAGTTGTTCCTTTTTTGTCGGTGGTGATTTTCTCGGGGATGACACAATACGAGTTGTTATAGATGGGATCTCATGGATTGACTAAAGTATTAATTAAGGGGTACCACACAGCTGCGTTCTTTATCGTACCATACTTCTAACTTTTCTTATGTATGACTTGATATGGATGATATGAATATTAAGGAATCAAAAGCTTTTGCTGTTCTTTGTGGAATTATCATATTTTTGAAGTCTTAAAAGAATAGTTTTAATGTGTTGGTTTCTTAAGACAGTGTAAGCGATACGCTACATATAAGTGCCTTAGTGTTTTAACCACGTACGCCCAACCAACAATGAAACACAATTGTAATGAAGTTACTCGACCACAGACAGGAGAGGGCGAAGAAGTATATCGGTATGAGTAGGATAGGGGTGTGTGAGTCATCCTCTGATAGCTTGTCAAAAAAATCATGTAAACGAAGGAAGACATGAATGAAAAAAACCTTAGCGGATGTTACAGAAGGAATTTTATGAACCCACTAAAAATATACTTTTCCAAAGCAGAAATTCATTGACAATAAAAAACTCAAGAAAAAGTTTTGCGCAATAAAAGAAAAGGCTTAGAACAAAAGCTTATAAAAAGCTGTTATGAAAAGAGTCCAGCAAAATTAAAATAATTTTTATTTAATCAGAAATTTTGTGTTCAGTACAAAAAATTCGTCTTCACTCCACTCTGCCTTTAGGTCGTCATTCTCGAAAAAGTTCCAATAATTAAAATTCAATTTAAATAGACAATAACGATTTATGATACAAAATGTGCCATTAAAAACTTAAATGAAACACAAACATGCTCTCAAGAGATGGCAAAATCGAATAATTGTACTTAAATAGAACTAAAATATGTTACTTGCTTTTATTTTTTTGCAAATCTTAAGATTGAAAGTTAAGCCATATAAAATAAAAACATTTTACATAAAACTCTATCTTGGACAACGGAGCCTTTTACAAATAAGAAAAGCATTAAAAAATAACTAGTTTATAGTTTTAGAGCCATAGCACAAGTACTTGTACTAACGCAATATTTATTGACATTTGCTAGAACATATACCACTAGCCATATAAGGTTTTCTGAAAAAAAAATAAATAAATAAAACTAAACGATAACGCAAGAGCTATGACAGAGCAGCAAGTATAATATGAATTTAATTCAGGGTAATTCCCAAACCACTAACCACTTAATTAATTATAAGCTAAATTAAGCATTAATCATTTAGGTGTTTGTAGACATTTGAAACCCTTTGTACCACTTGTGTTTCATTTAAATACTTGATAAGTTGCTTGCAGTTTATGTGACACGTGAAATATAAAACCGCATTTTATACTGATACTTTATAGTTAGTTGGTTATAACAGCATGTTTTTGCTCACCTTTTAATATTAATCTGCGTTGTGTTTTTTTTATCCTTCTTACTTTAGGTGAACGTTATTAATTTGTGGCATTTTTTTTTGTTTCTTCTGCAGAGCAACAGTATAAGTGAATGTCATAAATGTCGGTATAACATTAAACGTTAACAAGCAGATTAACGCATATTATCTATAAGCCACCATTTACCAGAAAACAATGTACAGCGCTTGAATTGCTTAAAAAATTTTTGGAATTGTAAAAAAGCATTCCTTTTGAAGAAAGTAATAGGACCAAACAGAGATAATTGTTAATATATGAAAAATGAGTAATTTTGTTAATTGTATAAAACACATAAGCAAAACAAGTATTTAGCTAATTAAAAATATAATAATTTAATTAAAATATTATGGAAGATAATTAAGCAAACAAAAGACTTAAGACACAAACATGAAGCTTGAGTAGCAGAGAATATGACTTTTTTATGGGAATAAAATTTAATGTTTACATTAATATCACAATTTTTTTTATAATATAACTTGATATCTTTTTATGGAAAAAGTTCAAAAAGTTCTTAACAAAAAGCACTTTAAAAGTAAATTAGTTTGAAAAAAAATTTTATATTATTAAAAGTTTTTTCCAATAATTTCATGAATATTTTTAAGAGCTTAAAGCTTTAAAAAAGTATAAAGAAAATTTTTTAAAAGATCTCAAAATGAGTTTAAAAAATATTTCTTATAACAGAACTTTGAAATTTTTTTTAGAAAATTTTTAAGCGTTTTAATGAAATATCAATTATATAATTAAAGCATAAGCCACAAAAGCTACTTTAAATGTTTAAAAATGGTTTAAAGAATTTTGAAGTTCTACAAAAATCTTTTTGCTGGAAAAGCTCAAGTAAGCTATAAAAATATTCAGCCTGTTCCCGTACGTGCACAAAGTTACACAAGCTTACCCAAAAGCTTTTTTAAATACAAATTTTGTATTGAAAAGAGCTTTTGGTTAAAGGGAAATTACTAGAGAGCTACAGATTTAAAAGCTCATAGAGAATTATACGAGATAAAGCTTTTCTTTAAAAAAGCGAACAGCCTATTAACAGACTATTAACTAGTTTCCACTCCCGTACTGTATCCTGTTCATATGACCAGGGTGCAAGATTTAAAATTCCGTTTAGCGAAGCACAGCTGAAGTGCTACGGGACGCCTCCACGGGTTGCGGATAGTTTAAGTACCTTACCATACTGTATGGAGGGCAGCTGTGCTGAGAAAACAGCGCTGGACAATTCAGCGGATTGGAGAAGACGCTCTCAGAGGGGCACGATTGGCACCACGTAACCTTTAAGTTCTGAGCGCCAAAGACTCTCCAATTGACATGGCGAAATAATATTGGCGCTATTGACAAACCAATGCCAACTATGCTAATTAACTGCTAATTAACCAGGCTGGAGGCCTTAAGCTGGCAGGCCCAGTACCAGCCTATGACGCTTTGGGCTAATCTCTCAATCGTCTTAAAAATTCTACGATTAACGAAACCTCAACCTCAATATGAGGCCCTATGCTCCTTATAGGAAATGGGAACATATATAATTAGTTTCGACGACAATTATTTTAGTATGCCTTAAAAATCTTGATAGAGATATAAAAATTGATTCAGAAGCTTTTAACAGAAAAAGTTCAAATATCTTAAGTTTAGGAAGTAGTCCACAAACTTAAAGTCTATTAGGAAAGAGCTTATAAGTCTTTAAAAAAGCTAACAAATTATCTACAAAATCGCAAAAAATTAAAAAAACCGAAAAAAGCGCCAAAACAAAAAAAAAATCCAAAACTAAAAAAATCGCCCAAAACCGAAAAAAATCCCCAAAAACAGTGCCAAAAAGAAAAAAAAACCGGTAAAAAATAATAAAGTCACCAAAAACCGAAAAAATTCCCAAATCGAAAAAAGCGCCAAAACTAAGATAAATCATTAAAACTAAAAATATTGAGGAAAAACGCTAAAACGAAAAAAAAACGCCAAAACCAGAAAATCGCTAAAACTAATAAATCGTCAAAAAGAAAGAAATCGCAATAAAAGGAAAAATCGCAAAAATAAAAAATCACCAAAATGAAAAAAGCGCCCAAACTAAAAATAGTTGCCAAAAAACATTAAAATCATTAAAGGAAGAACTTAAAAAGCATTTTAAGTTGTTTTGAAATTAATTGTATGGCTTTAAGTTCTTTGAAATTATGTCTATGCTTTTCGGAAAAAAAAATTTACGTGTTATTTTAGGTTTAAGTGTATACTACTCGTATGTGGGCAAATCTCAGAAATTGTATATCAAGGACAGAGTGTTAGAGTTGTCAAAACTGTTTATATATATATATATATATATATATATATATATATATATATATATATATATATATATATATTGATGGAATAATATGCTAAATATTTAACCTTAAAATTATATATTGGAAAATTTTTTGGGTGATCCCTTTATGAACGGCAGCGATATATCTGCACCGAAAAAAAAAGACCCAACCTTGCATTTCGTATAGAATGATATTTTTATGTGTTTAGTTACACATGTTACCGTAAGCTCAAGTTTGAATTTCCGTGGTCGGAAATAAGGGCGTTACTATTTTTGTAGATTATCTCGTGAACTATAAGGAATATAAAAATTTTGTTAAAAACTTTCTTTTAGATAATAATATTATCTGCAACTCCACTAAACACATATTTTTTTAAATTGTACCATTAAAAACTTATAGCTATTAAGGAAAAATGTAGCATTCGTCACGTAACGTGCGTCACGTAGCATACGTCATACAGGTAACGTGCGTCACGTAGCATACGTCACACAGGATTCTCGGCTTTAGATAAAAAAACAATAAGATTTTTTGGCTTCAAGTAAGTTATTTTTGAATTTTCTTATATTTCTCTTTCTTTCATGGATTAGTTTTTCTGTGCTTTATTATGCAAAATTTGCTAAAAATTAAGAAAACACCCTTTAACTTTCAAAGTTACTTTCACTTTTTTGTAGCATGCGTCACAAAACTTTCTCATCAATTATTTTGTAACAAATAGCTGTCAAGAAAATTATGTTCTATGGCATTCGAAAGTACATTTAAATCCCACTTTAAAAGACTAAAAATGTTTATATTTTAATATTGAAAATTTTATGCAAAAGCTTCAAATTAAAGCTTTTATATAGACTTCTTTTTACCTAAATATACAAATATGTTAAATGAAACATGCAAACAGAAGCATATTTTCAGTAAACCTAAAATATTGTTTAACACAAATTTTATGTCCTGGACTTAAATTTATAATAATTTCTGAAAACTCGAACATTTTTCAAAACTTGTAATATTCTCCTTTAAATCTCGAAAAATATGTGTTCAAAATTGTTCGGCCATTTTTTCAAAGATCGAATCCAGTTATACTATATAAATGTCCTATTTTTCTGCAACAAATCCATTTCATGTCAAAAGTTAATCAAATAAAAGCTGAAAATAACTTTACCAAAGTGTATTAATTTTCCCAATCTCCGATAGACACATTATGTATAACAGAAAAATACAGCAACAATCTGTGTATTTTAAGCAAGGCAGCTGCACTAATTATACGTCTGTCAAAATGCCAATTTTAATCGCCACATACAACTACTACGTGCGTAAGAAGAAACAAACATTCAGACAGAGGAGATACACGTACAAAGAGATCTACACTACTTCCCATGGTCATCTAAGCTCAAAATAAAAATGATAATCAAACGTACAAGAAATCGTTAAAGCAACTAAGCAAAGTCATCGTCATCATCATCACCATCACTATCGCCGCCAGCATTACTAGAATTATCATCCTGGAGCAAAAGAAAATCTAAGTATTAAACTAACAAGTGCTCAAAAGCCAGCAAAAGCTTTACAGCTGAAGTTTAATAGCTTTATATGTGTGTGTGTGTGTGCGTGTGTGTATATATGTTCATGTAAATGTGTTTGTGTATTTGTTATTTCTTTCTTTTAATAAATTTTTAATCCTTCTTAGTTAGACATTTTAGTTGACTAGTGTTAATAATTTTTTGTTTTTGTATCATATAGATTCACTCAAATGCTTGTTCGTTTGTTTGTTTGTTTGTTTCTTTGTTCAATACATTTTACACAGAGATTTGGAGCAATTGGAGTTTCGCAGTGATCACAGCTGGAATATTTAGCTGCTTGTAAATATAAGAATTTATTTGCAAGTCTTCTTTTATATGTTTGTAGTGATGCCACTGATTTCATTTTAATTAAACCTTACGCTTGTATGGTGAGCTAATTACTGTACACTGTGCAATATACAGCCTGTAGTCGTCTGGGCTTTGAAATTTAACTAGACAGTTGAAAATTCATAATGAATTTAAGTTGAAGTTTAGCTTGTCATGCTTAAAAGTGGGCTTAAATATTTAAGAGTTTTAGTTTTTGTTTTTGTATATTGTTGTTATTAAGATATAGTTAAGAAATTGTTTTTGCACAGTGGGTCTTATATGTATATAATTTAAAATTATTTGTTCCAACTTTATTAATTAATTTAGGATTTATTTGGTTTTATATGACTATTGTAATTGTTCAAAAATTACAAAAGCTTTTATTAGGGTTCCGTGCCCCAAAAAGGCACCCTATTGTTTTCGCTACGCTGTCCGTCCATCCGCCCGTCGGCCTATCCCAGGCTACTTTCTAGAGAACTGTAAGAGCTACGGACCTGAAATTTGCACACAATATGTTAAACTTTGTCCGCTGCAACAGCAAATATATGACATTTGAAAATTAAAGGGTGTTCTAAAGCGAGCATCGAAATATGTTGAAATACTAATGTAATATACAGACACTTATATTAAACGTTAGTGTTAATAAGTGTAGTCTGTATAATAGACTCTACCAATTAAGACTGATATTTAAAACAATAAAAATAAAAGGGTTTATATAATTTTGGCTTTGTAATTTAGACCATTAGCTGTATCTTGGAAACCGTAAGGGGAAACTGTTGAAATTTTAAGAAACGCTAATCTAAAAAATTTCGAAATTAAATAAAGTCAAAATGAAAAATCGCCAAAATGGAAAAAGCACTTAAAGGCAAAAAAACACTAAAACAAAGTCTTCAAAACGACAAAAAGCATCGCAACTTAACAAACGCTAAAACTAAAAAAAGCGACAAAACAAAATAAAAAGCGCTAAAACAAAATAAAAATCACGAAAACTAAAAAAATCGCCCAAAAACCGAAAAAATCGCCAAACCAAAAAAGGGCCGAAACAAAAAAAAAACGATAGAAATAAAAAAATTACGAAAAACCGAAAAAATTCTCAAATCGAAAAAGCGCCAAAACTAAAATAAATCACTAAAACTAAAAATTTCGAAAAAACGTTACAACAAAAAAAAAACGCAAAAACCAAAAAATTGCTAACACTAAAAATCTCGGCAAAAATCGGAATTTTGGCTATGTAATTTAGACCTTAGCTGTATCTTGGAAACCGTAAGAGGAAAACTCTTGAAATTTTAAGAAACGCTAAAGCTAAAAAATTTCAAAACGAAAAATCGCCAAATTGGAAAAAGACCTTAAAGGCACAAACGCACCAAAAGTAAAAAACCGCTAAAAAGCAAAAAATCTCTAAAACTCACCCCCATATGCAAAAATAATAAAGTGTGCTTGAAATGTATGTTAAAACCGGTTTTTCTATGGAAATTTTGTTTTAACATACATTTCAAAGACACTTTATTTTTTTTTGCATATGGGGGTATGTCTTCAAAACGACAAGAAGCACTGAAACTTAAAAATTGCTAAAACTAAAAATATCGAATAACGAAAAAAATCGCTAAAAAAGAAAAGAACCGAAAAAAGCGCCAAAACAAAAAAAAGTGCTGAAACTAAAAAAATCGCCCAAAACCGAAAAAATCCCCAAAAACAGTGCCCAAAAGAAAAAAAACCGGTAAAACTAATAAAATCACCAAAAACCGAAAAAAAATCCCAAATCGAAAAAAGCGCCGAACCTAAAATAAATCATTAAAACTAAAAATATTGAGAAAAAACGGTAAAACGAAAAAAAAACCGCCAAAACCAGAAAATCGCTAAAACTAAAAAATCGGCAAAAAGAAAGAAATCGCAATACAACGAAAAATCGCAAAAATAAAAATCACCAAAATGAAAAAAGCGCCCAAACTAAAAATAATTGCCAAAAAACGAAAAAAAAATTAAAAAATAAAAAACCAAAAACATACCAAAAAGCAAAACGAAAAATTGCCAAAATGGAAACAAGGGCAAAATGAGAAAAGATGTAGATATTTTTTTATTTTTTATTATTTTTTAAATAACAATCACAACAAGCGAAGCTATTTAGCTTGTCTGCGGAAAAACATCCAGGGTATAGGATGGGAATCGAACACACGACCTCTGGACTGATAGGCTGGCATCGCTACCAACCAGCTACTCCGCCACCCTATGTGTTCGTACGGAACCCTTCGTGTGCGAGCCAAGGTCGCACTTTACTGAATTTACTAAAAAGTGTATAATATTTTATTTATTACTGTCAGCAAATTAAAATGCCAATAATCTTTGTTCAATATTTGTTTACAAGAAATATTATAGCAAAAAAGTTCAAGTTAAAAAAAGCTTTTAATATAACAAAATTGGGGTGTTAAAAAAGTACAGCAAAAACTTTAATATATTAGACTTAAGCGAGCCACACCTTTAAGACGAAGAAAGCAGATAAAAACTGCTAAGAATCTACAAGAACCTTTGCCATATTAATAAACAGAAAACAAAAAAAAAAATAATTGAGAAAAACTCTTTACAAGAAATTCGATAGAAGCTAAAATTAACACTTAAAACAACAACAAAATAATAAAGAAAAAAAATATTTCAACAATAAACAACTTATTTGCAACTTACCACCTGACATATACATTTTACAAATATAGTGGTACTGTAGTCATATTTCTCTTTATATGTTCAGGTGTAGGTTTTTTTATATATTCAGGTGTAGGTTTTTTTTCAAATAAGTTTGTTGAATGTTGCAATATATTCTTAAAAGTTGTTTGTTTGCATCGAAAGAAGACATGAGTTGTATAAAGCAAATGCTTACTTGTTGCCTGTTGTTTAACGTAAATTGCTGCCAACATTATCAATATTTATTCAAACGATAACACCTTCTGATTTATAACTTTGTTCTTTTTGTGTTCTTTCCTATTTTGTAGTAGTTGTTGATTGAAATTTTCATAGATTTAATTTCAAAAACACCCTACATTATCTGTTGAATTTGTACTTCACCACGTATTGAAAGAACAGAATTTTTCAACAAACAAAAACTGCAAAAATTTTCGGCTTCTCTGCAGAAACATTCCGAATCTTCTTCCAGGAGTCGAACTGCTAAAATAATTTTTATTCATTGTTATACTCAGGACTATATTTTTAAATCAATTTAAATTGAGTTAATAATTTTAGACGAACTGTATGGTTTCTATCCAAGTTATTTAATTAATTTGGCTTAGGCTTGTTTTTAATTTAATCTTTCGATTAAATTGTTTTTTTTTTCATTTAAGAAATAAATTTTAAAGCACGTATTGAACATTTAAAGAAAAATCTGGATGTACGGAGGGTTGAACTGACATCAGATGTTTCGAGACCACCACAGTCTTCAAATCAGAGTTCTTTAACCTACACTACCAGCGACGGCAGCAATAACAGCCTAGCGAAAAACCCAATTACTTTACTAAGATCAATCGACAGATTTGTCGCCACTTCGCGGCTAGTCATACGTATTAATGAGCTTTTGTAAAGGTTCGGAACTTCACTAACTGTTTTATTTTCATTCTGATAGGGGCACCAAAAATATATATGTCTATCGGAGTTTTGAAAGTATACATCTAGCATTCATTTTAGGCGGAGTTATATTGCCAATCTTTTGCAAATAGTTATACTGACTCGGCGTAGGATATCTTGTAGGCCTAATAATAAAGATATAAGATGTGATTGGGGTTTTCATGTAAAACATCACGACAAACATTTTTTTAGAACATTTAACGCTCTAATTATTTGCGGTATAATTTAAATTTTTACTAATTCTTGATTAAGAGCATGAATAGGAGTAGAAATTAATTGATTAGCTTTTATTCCCATAATAAGAGATAATAAATTATAATCAACAGAATTCTCATTAAATAATAAGTTAAGTAAAGTGCGACTTTAGCTCGCACACGAAGTGTTCCATACGAATACACATATACCCCTTTTCGTTTTTGTCCTTATTTCATTAGAAATTTTTTCAATTTGCTTTTTCGTTTAATATAATTTTTTTTTTTTTTTTAAATATTTTTTATTTTTTATTTTTTGATTTAGCGATTGTTTTTTGGTTTTGGGGCTTTTTCCATTATGATATTTTTTGTGGTTTTTTCCCATTTATTCTTTTTTAAATTTTTTTGTTTTCGTTTTTTGGTTTTTGGCGATATATTTAGTTTTAGCGATTTATTTTAGTTTTGCCGCTTTTTTCGGTTTTTGTTATTTTTTCTAGTTTTAGGGATTTTTTTTGCCTTAACGCTTTTTTCGTTTTGGCGATTTTTTCGGTTTTTAATATTTTTTTAGTTTTGGCATTTTTTCAGCGCTTTTTTTCGTTTGAGTTAATTTTTTTCCATTTTTTCCAATATTTTTCGTTTTTTGACGATATTTTTAGTTTTAGCGATTTTTTTAGATTTTAGTCCTTTTTTTTTTTGTTTTGACGACTATTTTTTCGTTATTTGGGTTTTTTAGTTTTTTGGCGATCTTTTTAGTTTTGGTAATTTTTTTATTTTAGCGCTTTTTTTAATTTGGTGCTTTTTTCTTTAAGCGCTTTTTTCATTTTGGCGATTTTTAGTTTTGACATTTTTTTTATTTTGCAATTTTTTAGTTTTAGCGTTTTTTAAAATTTGACAACTTTACCTCTAACTGTATAAATTGTCTAAATGACATAGTCAAAATTACATTAACTGATAGAACACTCTTTAATTTTTATTGTTTTAAATATCGTTGTTAATTGGTGTAGTCTATTCTGCAGACTACACCAATTAACTCTAACTTTGAAAATGTAAACTGTCTATACATAAGTGTCTGTATATTATATTAGTATTTAAACATTTTTCGTTGCTCGCTTTAGAACACCCTTTAATTTTCAACAGGCATATATTTATTGTTGTAGCGGACAAAATTTCACATATTCTCCCTAGAAAACAGCCTGTGACAGACAGACAGACCGAAGGACAACGTAGCGAAGACAATAGGGTTCCTTTACATTTTTGGTGTACGCAACCCTAAAAAGGAGGAGGTTATCAATTCGTGTGTATTTTTTTATGTTTGTAAACGCATAAATAAATCTCTCATTTGGAAACCGATTCTAAAAATTCTTTTTCTGTTTGAAAGGGTTTGGATGCAATTTTGTTCCATAATTTTTTTTTTTCGAAAATCGGTGGAGAACTTTGCTCCCCCGCGCATAACTCTGGTATTTATGGATCGATTTTCAAAAGTATTTTTTGTTTGAAAGGTTTTGCATGCAGTTTTGTTTCATAAATTTTCATCGAAAATCAGAGGGAAATTTGGGTTAGCAAATTTCATACATAAGGCATAAGATATCAGTAAATATTAGGG
Organism: Panzeria rudis; assembly: GCA_956483635.1. Lineage (NCBI taxonomy): Eukaryota > Metazoa > Arthropoda > Insecta > Diptera > Tachinidae > Panzeria > Panzeria rudis. The sequence goes on along the minus strand of OY101451.1, from coordinate 16,785,538 downwards.
TATTCAATCGGTTAACCATTAATCGGTTAACCGTTAATAGGTTAACCGTTAGTCGGCAAACCGTTAATCGGCCAACTAATAAATTGCTACCCGATTTACTGTTTGACTAATTGAAAATTGGTTAATTTCGATTAACAATTTAGTCGGTTAGTTTTGTTCGATTAACCGATTAAATAAAATTTTATATATTTTTGTAATCTTTTAACATATTTTTCGCACAAAAAAATCTTTTGAAATTAACCGCTTAAACCAAATCCGCCATTAACTCATGGAGCGATTGACCGATTGACAGAAAATCCGATATATTGAATAGCCTAGAAAATATGCAATAGATAAAAAATAAGAGCATGCATTTTAACATGTTGAATGGTAGTTTTTATACACAAAAATTTTTATACACAATTGCTATTTCATATAATCTAGTTTGATCTCTACTAAACAGATTAATTCCAACTCAGAATTTCTACTACTTCTTAGCAAACTTCTTATTAATTCCTTTTACTAAAATTTACTAACAATATTATATTTCTTATTAGTTTCCACTTTGTTGCCTTAGTTGTATTCTATTAGGAGTTTTTGATCGTACAACATAGAAAAAAATATGTATCATGCTACTGCTTAAACGCATACCATGTTAGATGGAAAGCAAACACAACATCTTCAATATCAGTCTCAACTGCCATCGATAAAAGCGTATATTTTTCCTATACGGAGAACATGTGACTATCATGCTAAACTACCAATTTTCACGTCCAATATTAATTTTCAAGTTAACGCCTTAATATTGTTCGCTTCAGCAGCATCATTTTCTTGGTTAAAATGAAGTCATCATTATCCTTTGTAGTTATATTAAATTTCAATTTAATCTACTCTACTCTATACTTATACTTAAGCAGATCACTTTCTTTAATATCATGATCATGATCGTTAAAGAAAAAATGTGTAACATGTTAGTTTTATTCAACATTAGCATAAATTTTCGTATTTTTTTTTGTGGTGCCAGTGTACTTTTTTTTCATTCTCTGCATTTTAAGGTTGCTGAAGATGGTGTGAATGATAATAACCCAGCAAGAATTTGAATGCAGAGAATAGAGTCTATATTCAAAATTATATAAAGTAGTTGCTGTGAATGTTTTTAGTCTTATATATTTCACCTGGTTTTCCTTTCCATTTGCTTAGATATAAGGATATGACAAGCAAGAAAAAAATAAGCTGATTACTATGTCTTAATATAATATGAATACTTTTCATTAGAGATGAATACCACTCACGTGATTGGCATGAATCATGCCTCATCATGAGTGAATTTGTGATGCCATCATAAGAGTGCGCATGAGCGTGGGTAAAAATAAGTTGTCCTAATATTTGATTATTTCAAGAATATATGTGGCGCTTTCTAATAATTATTGGGTGCCCCTGTGGCTTAGTACTAAGATCGTGGGTTCGATTCCCGCCATATACCCTAGATGTTGTTCGCAGACAAGCTAATCGCTTCGCGGTTTGTGTTTGTTTAAAAAATAATAATAATAATATTTTGACTTGAGTTTGATTTTAGTAATTAAATTATATTTTTATTTAGAGATAAATGTGAAGCATGGAGACAAAGAAAAGTTTTGACTGCACGGAAGGTTGAACTTACATGTTTCGAGATCACCCTGCCTATTCATCAGAGTTTTTATTGCTTAGACCACACGACCAAGGTCGGCAGTCAAGTATTTAAATATCATTTAATTGTTTTCAGTTCTTGCTGCGTCACTTTTAGAGTTGTTTTTCAGCTTTTCATCTGATAGTTATTTATATTCACTACTTTTCTTTATGTCTTGTGTTAATGTTTTTTTTCTTTCTAATATTTATACGTAGTTATTTCTTATTCGAACTGAAAGAGGTTAAGTCGGAAGTTATTATTATACGGCTTAAGTTCAATAATGCAATTATTGTTAATTCAAATTATTTTTAAGAGTAAAATATTAGAATAAATAATCAGACTAGCGGAACGGATTAGTACTACGTACTAATTTCGGTAGCCGCTACACTGTCATCATCAGCGACCTTTGTTCACTTTTCCCACTTGACCACGATTTTCGTTAATGATATCAATTTCGAATATATCTCGAACATTTATCATTTAAAACTATCGAGAATGACACTCAAAAATTAATCGAAAAAAGTTTACCTGTCGCTCAGTTTTGTTTCAAAAAACATTCGATTTCGAAGGTTCGTTAGCAATATTAAAAGTGAGCCAATATTGAACAAATTTCGATATCACAAAAAGGCAGGAGCAAAAGCAATTTTTTAAGATTATTATATTTATTTTTTAATTTATTTATTTTATTTATCTTTTAATTGCTTAACTTACGCTCCAGTAAATCAGACTTGAACACGGTACCTCCAGACTAACAGACTAACACACATCCACTAGGCTATCGTGGCAAATTTTTTTCTGTTCAATTATTGCACATATGTACGTATGAGTTATTTTAATTCTTTAACTAACGATGCAGTCAGACAGATTCGAGCACAGTACCTCTTGCTTAACAGATTAACGCACATCCACTAAGCTATCGTTCATATTCGAAAAAATATCGAGAGAAGTTCGCTTTAGCGAACATTCGATCGAATCTCAGGTCAAGTGGGTTACCACGTTTGATCGTGAAACATCAGCTATTTAACTAAATTTTATGAGAAAATTGAATATGAGTCCTATTCCTTTTATTAATATGATGAGCCGAACAAATTTCACCATCTGATTCTATATTCCAATTTTGCCAACTCTTATTTTTATTGGTTTTTGCTTGTACGTAAGGTCCGCCTACGATCAATTGTTGTTGTACGTGTTTAAACAGGTTATCTTTTTGTCTTCTATAATTTACATTCTGATTTTCAGTTGTAAATTAATTCTTTCTCACTATTCTCGTATGTTTGCCGTGGGTAATTACGAATACTAGTATGTAAACGTTTCCTAGCGGTAAAACTTACGAGACATTCACTAAACAGGCATTTTTACAGGCCTTCCAAGACCTGCATTGAAGATCTAAAACTAAAAATTATTTTCTGCCTTCTAAGGATAGGCCTCCTAGAAGGTCTCTACACTGGTTTCTTTTGGAAGGAGTATTTTATTTTTAGATTTTTCGTTTTGTTTAATAAAAAATGTTCTTTAGAAATAACAAACATTCTCGTATTCTATTTTTGCAAATAAGTTGTATATGATACTGAACTTTACGTAAAAGAGGCATCATACATGTTGCTAAATATTATGTCTTTTATGTTCCAGCTACTACATCATGTTCAAACTCGTTCCTAATAAATACACGAAATTTAGCCGCTCTCATATAAAATAAAAAAATTTTTTGGATGAAGATAAGGAGTTCGAAATAAAAAATCACGATAACTCAAAGTATAGAAGCCGCTATAAAAATACCCAGATAACAAAAAAATTACATCCAGGCCTTCTATTAGGCATGTCACGTATGACCTGCAAACAGGCCTGCCTTCAATTAGGCTTGCTGAGTAATGGGTCGAGGAAGGCCTTGGTCCGCAATGACATCGCATGTAAAAAAGATATGAGTATGCAATGGGAGTGGAAATACATATAGAAGGCCTCTTTACACCTTCCATTTTCCGCTGGGTTGTTTTGTTCATTTGTTTGAACAGTGTGCATTCTCAGCCATGCGCCCTTAGAGTTTATTACAATTATACAATGAATTTTAGCCGAGGTGTATTGGTTAAATTAATAGAAATTTAATAATTTTGGCTCGAGTTCGGTTTCAAATTAACTTTTCAATCAAATAACATTTTATTTAGAGAAAAATGTGAAGCATGTAGACAAAGAAAAATTTTGAGTGCACAGAGGGTTTAACTGACATTTTTGGGGATCATCCAGTCTACTCATCAGAGTTCCTTACCGCTTAGGTCAACTCGAACAATGTCGGTAGCTTCCAATCAAGTAATTTAACATCATTTGTCTTTAGTGAATTCTTGCTCTCATTCTTAGAGCTGTTTTTCAGCTTTTTCATTCGAAGTCTGTTTATATTCATTATTTTTCTTTATGTCCTATGTTAAGCTTCTTGTTTCTCCCTACGTTTGCCGGTGCCCTTACGAACACTAGTGTGTGCATGTGTGTCTCATTCATGTATATATCTGAACAGTGTGCATTTTTAACTGTGTGCCTTAGAGTTTACAGATTTTATATTTATTTATTTTTTTATTTTTGCAAAAATAATTCGAGAATTCCTTGAAGCGGTGAAGAAATGCTTTCGTTAAAATCTGTGGTAGAAATAAAGAAATTATTTCATTAATACTATTTTTTGTGAGGTGTTTGTGAGCGTGACTTTTTGTAAAAATGATAAACTTTTTTCCTCACTAGCATGAACAATATTATATAAAATGTTAATCACGTTACCCTGTCTGCTCTGTATACCCCCAACTTATTTTGTTGCAAGTTCATAAAAATTATAGTTTGTTACAAATCGTATATTTATGGTTGCCATTGATGTTCTGGTGCAGTTTGTAAGTGCGAGTATGTTTGAATATCATACATGTTGTGGGAACTAACGAGTGTTGAACATAATTTTCTCATACACACTAATAGAAGAAACAACATCAGGAACAACAGCGTAGCAGTAGCAACAGAAGTAATAGCTGTAACATGTACTGGCACTATGTATGCATGCACATATTTATATGGTGTTCCAATTCTATTTTTTTTTTGCTTTGCAGTTGCATCAAATGTTGTTGTTGAATGTGTAACATGTTTTTGTTTTACCATATTGTTGTAACATGGTCTGGAGAGCTGTTGCCAACATGTAAGCTGCTGCTGTTGCTTGTTGTTTTATTATTTATTGAGTTGTTATTAGTTCAAAACTTAAGTCATTTTTATTAAGGTATTGATTGGCGATGCCTTACCTTTAAGTTTTATTTTATCATAAAGGTAATAATACGAGTAAAAATGAAATTATGTTAAACATAAAAATTGTATTATTCCTTTTTTACATTTAGTGTTGATTGAAATTAAGGCCATGTTTTAATGAACTATTTTTATAAGATATATTGAGATGATTAAAAATATTGATTATGAAAGTAAGAAGAATATTAATAATATTTACACAGGTGCGGCAAAGTACATACTTTTTAATTCCATCACTACTGGCGGTTTTAGTGAGATATTTTTCGTAGTGTTTGGGAATCCAGGGAACTTCTGTGGCTGTGGGGAGATTTTTGTCCTAGTTTTTGGAAATCTGGTGAGCTTCTGGTATTTTTAAATCCTTTGTGTCTTGGCTAATTGTTGATTACCTTGCTATATATAGAGATGTCTCGGCTAAACATTACACTTTTTAATTCCATAATAATTTGGAGTTTTGCGAGATATTTTTTCTAGTTTTTGGAAATCCAGTTAATCAATCTGTGCGGAGATTTTTGTCTTAGTTTTTGGAAATCGGCGAGCTTGTGGTATTTTTGAACCCTTTGACCAGGTTTGTGTCTCGGCTAATGGTTGATAACCTTGCTATATATATAAAGATATATCGGCTAAACATCAGGTGTATCGGCTAAATTCTTGAGAAGTATCGCTTAAGTATCTTCCAACGACAGTTATTTTTGTTGATAAATTATCTTCTTTTGTCATATAGAGATTGAAATTATTATCTTCGTTTACTTGCTACTATCAAGATAGACAACATTTCTGTTTTTAAATTAAAACTCTTATTTTTGCTGGCAGTAATGGCGCCGGGCTGGTGACTAGACGGAGTCAAAGGACGATGAAGATGAAGGGGCGGGCATCTGACATAGGGACCGAACGCTGCCGGCCAAAGGATTTTTGCTGAAGGTGGCCGACCAATGTGGCCTGTCCATGGCATAAGGCCAAAAGTGACCGCCCGATGGCATAACTAACCTGACCTGCCAGAACTATAGTTATGCCAAATATAAAGGAATTTCGCAAAAAAAAAAATTTTTGGGTTGTGCGCTTCAAAAATAATTTCCCATTAGCAAAACGATTTTTTGTTATCCCTTTTAGGCTCACAATTTACAATCGATGTGCAAAAAAAATACACCATCTGAAAGGTGTGTACATGTAGATGTGCACAATTTATATATTATAAAAATCGGTTCGGTATTTTGTGATCTATAGGCATTCAAAATTTTCACTAATACATGGACCTCTAATGTACATGTCTACGAGTATATCAGTCTAATGTTAAAACTTGCAATATATGTGAAAAATTTATGTTTGGTTTAAAGCTAGTACACAGAAAAAATATCACCAAAAAATTTTCAAACAAAAGTTTGTCTAAAAATAAATTTAATTTTCAGTAAATGCTCTTTACATAATCAATAAATTATTTGTTTGACTCTTATTTAGGACGCAAACCCCAAAAACAACTAGAGAAACTGTGTCGTGAAAAACAACCCCGATGAGACATACACACAAATAACAACAACAACAACAACAACAATGATAGCAAAAGGAATGCAATTGTACTACGTTTTTTTACTGGAGATTTTTGATTCAATCAATTCGTTGATGTCGTTGCATTAATTCTCATTCATGTTTTTAGAGTCTTTAGATAAACATTCAGACTTGAACACATTTAAGAAAGTAAAATTTCATAAATGCTTAATGGATAAACATTTTGCTTGATATATTAAAAAAAAATTCAGTAAATATTTTTGTCTCATTGAGTAAACTATTTTGTTTAATTTTTGCTAGTATTTTTATACTAATTGTTTTACAAATTCAGACAAAAATATTGTTTGATTTTTTCAGAAAACCCAGTAAATCTTTTTGTTTGATTTAGTAAATTGTTCTGTTTACAATTTGTAAATACTTTTAGACAAATTGTTTTATAGATTTAAACAATTTGTTCACTGAAAATAAGCACGTTTTTTTAATGAAATTGATGAGATATTTTTGTCTATATTTACAAATTTGTTTGTAGGTCCGTTCCTAGGCAAAATATTTACTATTTCATTGACTTCCTTTACAGAAAATGCAATATAGTTTTTTGTGTGTAGTGTGATGTGCCATATTAATTTCTTAGCACCATGTGTTCATAATAAATACTTTCCTTTCAATATGCACAGAATTCTTGAATGAATCATAATATTTTCTTTTTCTTTCACCAATCGCAATTTAGTTCATTTGTCATTACAACACGTTCGTTTTAGGTTCGCAAACTTTTGGCTTTAATGTAATTATACTTTTAAGACATTTACAGATTTTTTAGTTGTTTAGTGTTTTGTGTTTTTTTTAGTATTCATTTAGTATATGTTACCATAAACTAGGTATAGACCATAGTAGGCATAACTCAAAGACACACAAAGACGTTCACAACAAAAAAATATATATATAAAATAAAAAATTAAAGCGACAAGAGAAAAACAGAAAAGCACGCAGAATACCGCAACATTTGCCAGCCGTAAAAGTCAACAACATATTAACAAACAATACTCTAGAGTAACCCCCCTAAGACACAAACAAAAATCAAACAGAAAATTACAAAAATAAAAAATAAATAATGCAACATGGACGTGAAGAACAAACTAAACTTCAAAAAGCACGCGTATTAACTAAAAATGTCGAGCAATAACTGAAAATGGTAACAAACGATTACATAAATTTATGCAGAGCGCGCAACACTTTAAAGTAAAAATACATATTTATTTATTTGTTTTTTTTTTGTTGCCTTCAAAGTTTTTCTTTTATAGAGTGATGGTAGTTGTTAAGTTTCTTCTGCTGCTGCTGTAAATGCTGGTTCAAATTGTTTTTTTTTTTGTATTTATAGCACAATGTGGCAAAAAGACACGAACCAATTTCTAAAATAAAACAAACAGACAGGCGGACTGGACTGTTTGTCTTTATATTGAAAAGTTATATAGAAATGACACAAAATATGTTTGCCAAGATAAGTTAGTTTTGTTACAAAAAACTTCAAACAATTTTCACAGCTCTGTTACTATTTTTCTTGTTAAAATGCAAGAAAACAACAATATGTTAAAAAACGTACAACAACTAAGACAGCAAAATTGTGCTTGACCATAACCACCAACACCTTATGCATTTCATTTTATTATACTCTACACCTTTGGTGTTAAAATAATGATAAATAAAATTTTCGTTTTGTTTGTTTTTTTTACCACTACGATTGATTAACTGTAGACTATTAAATAAGATTCAGTATTTGTGGGGACCTTAGTAACTAAGTTAAAAAGCTCCTCTTAGAAACTACTTCGATACACAAAAAGTTTCTTTAGTTGCTTATAACTCAGTACACAAAAGTTCTTCCATTTTATGTAGCATTTTCTGCTATTCGTTTTAGACTGAAACAAAACAAAAAAACTCTCTTTTAATTTTCTTATTGCTACAAAAAAAATTGTAAGAAAAAAACTTAAGTAACATACAAACAGTTCACTGCAAATGGTATTGCATTTCAGCTTAAAAGAGAGATGTATTAATTAACTGTGTATTGCAACAATAAGAAGTGCGTAAATCAGATAAAACCATTATATTGCTGATTGCTATCGCAACATTTCACTATATATTTATACATTTTTTCTACTTTAAGCTGATATCTTAGCACAGCACAGATATGGTTATGATCATTGGTGTTAAATATGACAAAAATGGTTTAACATCTTTGCTCTAGGTGTCTTTTAAAACCTGGCTAATATGGTAACTAAATAAAATAAGAAAAAAACACTACAAAATTAACAGAAAAAATAAACACTTCAAGTTGATATTATAATAGCGGTACTATTTTTGTCGATTTATCATTGACAATTATACTGACATTTTTGAAGACTATTCAGCAAAAAGCGTAAAATCCTACAACTCGTCGTAAGTCAAAATAATAACTAAGAATTATTTTTTCTCTTTTTTAATAAGATTTTCCTTAAAGAAAATTTTAATAACCATAAGAAAATAATTAGTGTGACGGCTACATAAGAGTTTTTATATATTTTTTATAATAAATTTTTAAACTAAAGAAATATGTTTAGTGATTCAAACAGAAGTAAAATAATTAAGGATACTTTCACAAATTAATTTTCAGTATTATAACTATATCTTGCTTTCAATTACATACAATATAAACTAAAGCCCAATAATTAAAATGCTTACGTTTTTAAATTAAATATATTAAATTAAAGTGCGACCTTGGCTCCCACAGAACGGTTTCGTACGAATACACATATGTATATACCTTTTCGTATTTGCGCTTTTTTCATTTTGGCAATTTTTCCGTTTAGCTTTTTTGTTTTATTTTATTTTTTTATGTTTAAACTTTTTTTCGTTGTTTTGGCGATTTTTTTTTTGGTTTTGGCGCTTTTTTTACTGATTTTTCTCGTTTTTTTCAATTTTACGTTTTTTGCTGACTTTTTAAGCTTTGGCGATTTTTTGATTTTGGCACTTTTTTTGTTTAAACGTATTTTTCGTTTTTTGACGATATTTTTAGCTTTAGCGATTTATTTAAGTTTTTACCCTTTTTCATCTTTTGCGCTTTTTTTTGGATTTTTTTTTAGTTTCTGGTGATTTTTATAGTTTTAGCGTTTTTTTTTGTTGTTTGTTTTGACACATTTTCGTTTTAAAGATTTTGTCGGTTTTTGGCGATTTTTTATTTTCTGGCGTTTTTTTTTTGTTTAGGCGTTTTTTCGTTTTGACTATTTTTTTTTTAATTTTGACGATTTTTGTTTTTTTCGATTTTGATGATATATTTAGTTTTAGCAATTTGTTTAGGTTTTAGAGATTTTTTTCGTTTTAACGACTTTTTTGGTTTTTGGCCGTTATTTTAGTTTTTTGTTGATCTTTTTAGTTTTGGTGATTTTTTGCGTTTTGACATTTCTTAATTTTGAGATTTTTTTAGTTTTTTTTTGAAATTTCATGAGTTTGTGTCTTACGGTTTCCAAGATACAGCAAATTGTCAAATTGAATAGTTAAAATTACATTAACTGATAGAATACCCTTTAATTTTTATTGTTTTAAATATCAGTGTTAATTGGTGTAGTCTATTCTACAGACTACACTAATAAACACTAACTATGAAAATTTAAAGTGTCTGTATATTACATTAGTACCTCAACATGTTTCGTTGCTTGCTTTAGAACACCCTTTAATTTTTAGCTGTCATATATTTGTTGTTATAGCGCCCAAAGTTTTACATATTCTGTGAAAATTTCAGGTTCGTAGCTCTAACGGTTCCCGAGAAAACAGCCTGTGACAGACAGACACATGGACAGACAGACAGACAAACAGACAGACAGACAGACAGACGGACAGCGTAGCGAAAACTATAGGGCTTCTTTACACTTTTGGTGTACGGAAATCTAAGACATGCTCACCTCTGTCGTTAATTTTTGCTACTGCCAAATATTGTCTACCTAGCATTGGCAGCACAACAGAGGATGATGTCCTCATTGGTGCCAATGGATGAAATGACAGCTTTCGCTTCATCCGGCGGAGCTGGGACTCAATTTGCCATATAGCATGATGCGATGAGGAAACTCTTGCTATCTGTCAGCTCGACCCTCCTAACTGTAAGGTCTTCTGAGTTAGAATGTGTGCAAAGAAAAATATTAATATGTTTTTGACTATTAGATATGACCTAGTGTTACCATTACCTTTAGCATATTTTATGTTGTACGTAGACCGCGGAAAACCCTTCAAATCGGAGTTTGTTACCCATGGCTCTTGTACCACGCATGTGACTAGGTTCTCTTTAACTAAGAGGACCTTTACATTTTCTGTTGCACACTTCGAGTGCTTCAGATTTATTTGCATGATTTTCATCGCCATTGTGCAAGTTGTGGTTTGTCTACCCAGAGCTGCATGTCAAGTAGGACGTTTTTAGCACCATTGACGCCGTCTGTGTCGGTTTTAGCAATCGTTGGGCGGAGCACCTTAACCTTAGCGTCCCTAGCCACAAGGAACAGCCTAGAGCCCACTTTCTCGAGCGCCACTGATTGAGAGCATATTAGAACACTAAAGCTTAGAAAAACAAAAACTAATATTGTTTCTCAGTGTAATCTGATAAAAAGTCAATTCGATTTATAATAAAAATGTATTGAACGTTACTTTGACATAATTCTTGTATATCATTTAGCTTTGAGTTGTCATCTTCGTAAATCATCAAATGTTAATTTATTGGAAAAATTTTTATGCATTGAGTATGGTTTGTGTGGCATGAAATGTATTGAACGTTATCCATGTTCTACTTTGATTAACTTAATGAGTTTTGAGGATTTTTTTCTGTAAACTAATCAGTAGTTATCAATTTCTTTTGTTGTGAATTTAAGTTGTGCTATACTTGGAAAAAAATAGGAGATATCTAACAAATGTATTGAACGTTACATTAACAAAAATTATTAAATATGACTTAACTTTGAGTTTCGAGATCGTAAAAATAAATCAATAACAGCGAAAGAGTAGAAACAATAGCGGAGAAAGCTGAAATTCGATAAAACCGGTTAAAAAGAATTTTATTCTAAAAAGAAAAAATGATAATAAAAAAATATGTTTTAAACATTATTTATATGTCTATTTACAAAAATGTGAAAAGATTAAAAGCAGTAAAGTAAGTGCCTTTCTGGACTCTAATATATGAAAGAAAGAATCAGTTTATTAACGCAGTGGAAGAGCACTCTAGAAAGAAGGGTAACGTTCAATATATACGACTAGTTTCCTTACTAAAATCTTTATTTCACTTAAACATATTTTAAATAGTTTCATGTAGGCGATAGCCCTAGTAGCTAGTGCTATATACAAATTATGTATATACGAGTATATTAGTATTATAAGTATATGAGTTTTAATATCATTTAGAAAAGTGAATAAATATTTTAACATCAGTAAGACAAAAAATAAAAGAAAATATAAATAAAATATGATCAATGAAACAACCCATAGTTTTTTTTATTGTTTTAATATTAATTAGCATTTCTTTTCAATTTCTAAATATATCTTATTTAAATTTTATGTGCTCTATATTTACGTATATTAGCATCAGTGCTAAGAAAAAACAAAAACAGATTATTTTATTCCTAAGTCATCAAATCTTAGAAAATACATATTAACAAGCAACGTTTAAATTAATAAACCATAAAAAGTATATAAAAATCAAATAAAATTAAAATTTATGAAAAATTCAATAGTTTAAAAGTTAATTTAATTTAATAATTTAAAACTCAAGATACACGATGAGAGGAAACTTAAAAGTTTAGAAACGACTTGTTGTGCGTTAAAAATTTGAATATCTGACAACGTTATGTGTCATAAAAAAATTAAATTATGTTCACATGGAAAATATGTCACAATAAAGAGCACTATTATTGTAAGTTATACGACAGGTCAATATAACTCAAATAAAATGAGAAAGTTTATCAGAAGTATAAAAACAATATGCTATAATTTACAAATAAAACGTACGATAGTAGTAAAGCTCTCATTAATATTAGAAATTTTTTAAATCTTTTAATTTTTCATTTCGCCGGTTGTGAGTCATCTGCAACCAAAATAAGTTCTATGAAGTGCGACTTTTACTCGCACACGAAGGGTTCCGTACGAATACCATACACATATGTATATCCCTTTTTTCTATATGGCGATATTTGTTTGTTTTTGGGAACATATTAATCTTAGTGGATTTTTTCGTCTTAAGGTTTCTTATGTTTTCGGAATTTACCCTTTTTTGGCGAGTTTTTAGTTTTGGCATTTTTTTTCGTTTTGATTCTTTTTTCGCTTTTAGCGCTTTTTGTACTTTGGTGATTTTTATTGTTTTGAAATTTGTTTAAATTGTTTTTTTAGTTTGGCGTATTTTTTTATATTTTTTTTAGCAATATTTTGTGTTTTTGGAGTTTTTTCGTTTTAGTGTTTTTTTTTCGTTTCAGCGCTTTTTCTCATTTTAGCGATTTTTTGTTGTTGTGGCTATTTTTGATTTTGGGTTTTTTAGTTTTGGGCTTTTTTTATTTTAACGATTTTTTTCGTTTTGGTGATTTTTTTCGTTTTAATAATGGCAATTTTTTTCGTTTTGACATTTTCTATTTAAGGTTTTCTTTAGTTTGGGCGTTCTTTTTGGCAATCTTTTTCGTTTTAGTGCTTGTTTCGTTTCGGGGCATTTTTTTCGGCTTGATTCTTGCATTACTTAATATAATTAATAATTTTGTTTGTTTCAAGTGTCTATTTATTGCGGTTCATAAGATATAACTTAATTTCAAAATTACAACAATTAATAGAATACCCTTTAATTTTTAGATTTTTTAGAATTCATTGCTCTTCCCTTTAAAATGCTGCAGTAGCTATAAAAATTTCTAGAGCATGCCTCTTACGGTTTCCAAGATACAGTTAATTGTCAAAATTACATAGTCAAAATTGCATTAACTGATAGAATACCCTTTAATTTTTATTTTGCTTAAATTTCAGCATTTATTGATGTAGTCTGTATAATAAAACACAAACTTTGAAAATGTCTGTATATTACATTAGGATTTTAGCATGTTTCGTTGCTCGCTTTAGAATACTCTTTAGTTTTAAACTCTCATAAGGTTTTAGTATTCGTTGTTGTAGCGGCCATAGTTACACATATTCTATGAAAATTTTAGATCCGTACCTCTTAGGGTTCTCGAGATAAAAGCTTGTAACATACAGACAAACTGACAGAGAGACCTATTGACAGACGGGCAGCGTAGCGCCAACAATAGGGTTCCTTTCCTCTTTTGGTGTACGGAAGGAAGGAAGCCTAAAAAACATAAATGTGAAATTAAGGACAAGTTATATTCAAAAATCTTGATCGTTAAAGGCACTGAGATCAAAATGTTGACCAAACTCTTTAGACGTCTCATTTCCATATCAGAAAGGTAAAATATATCAGAAAGGTAAAATATATTTCCAATCAGCAGGGAAAGGTAAAGGAAAACAAGGAGAATATGGAATATATGAAACAAATGATCATCAGAGATGAGAAATTTCGTACTAATAAAAATTCAGTAAAATGCGATTTTTGCGCGCACACGAAGGATTCCGTACGAATGCACATACTCGTATGTATATACCTTTTCGTTTTTGCTCTTTTTTTGTTTTTTGTTTGTTTTTAAACGAACAAACATACTGCTTAAGCCTTTTTCGGCTTTTATGCAGAAACACCCAGGATCTTGGCAGGAATCGAACCTGCGACCCCCGGATAATAGTCTAGCATACTATCCACTACACTACGGGCGTATATTTTGAAAATTTTTTTTTAATTTTTAAAATGTGTTTTTAGTGTTTTCTTAGTTTTTTGGCGGTTTTTTTAGCTTTGGCGCTTTTTTTTCTTTTTGGTGATTTTTTGCGGTTTTAGGCGATTTTTCTTGTTTTGAAGATTATTTTTAGTTCTGGGAATTTTTAAGTTTTGGTATTTTTATTTTTGTTTTTGTTTTAACGATGTTTTTCTTTTACTAAGCGCTATTACTAAAATGGCAAATATTTTTCGTTTTGGCGATTTTTTCGGTTTTTTTGCGATTTTTTTTAGTTTTGGGTTTTTTGCGTTTTGGTGATTTTTTTGCATTGTTTGCGCTTTTTTTTTGTTTTTTGACGATATTTTTAGTTTTTACGATTTTCTAAGTTTTGATGTTTTTTTCGTTTAAACGATTTTTTCGTTTTTTGGCGATTTTTTAGTTGTTTTGCGATATGTTTAGTTTTGATGACTATATGCGTTTTAGCGATTTTTTCACTTTTGGTGATTTTTTCCTTTAAGCGCTGTTCTCATTTTGGCGATTTTTTTAGTTGTGAAAAGTTTTTAGTTTTAGTGTTGTTTAAAATTTCAAGAGTTTGCCACTTAGCGTTTCCAAGATACAGCAAATTGTTTAAATTACATAGTCAAAATTACATTAACTAATAGAGCACCCTTTAATTTTTATTATTTTTAAATATTAGTGTTAATTAGTGTGGTCTGTGTAATAATACACAAACTTGTAAACTTCAAGTATGTATATATAAGTGTATGTATATTACATTAGTATTTCAACATGTTTCGTTGCTCGCTTTAGAACACCCTTTAATTTTTAACTTTCATATATTTGTTGTTGCAGCGGTCAAAGTTCACATATTCTGTGAAAATTTCAGGTCTGTAGCTCTTACGGTTCACGAGAAAACAGCCTATGACACACGGGCAGAAAGCTGGACAGCGTAGTGAAAACACTTTTCATGCACGGAAGCCTGAAAATGGCTTTAACATGCAAATTAATATGAGAAGTTTCGTTTAATTCTCATATTCTATTTCCATAAATTATTGGGTTGGATATGTAGTTGATAATTCACTCACTTGACAAGTAATAAATTTTTACCAAGGAACCCTTAAAAATGGTTTTAACATGCAAATGAATATTAGAAGATTCACGGAATTCTCATATTATATTTCCTTAAACAAAATTGTTGTATATGTAGTTGATAATTCTACTCACTTAACAAGTAATAAACTTTAACAAGGAACGCTAATGAGCGAGCACCAGTGTAGCGTCCCCAAAATCAGTTATTCTTCTCTTAATAAAAAACATTTTAATTTATCATAAAATTATTGAGTAAAATGTAGTTTATAAATGCAAGTATTGAACTTAAGATGAGCATTAAAAATAAAATTTTTTCATACACATAATTTACCATTTTTATTTTTACACCTCCTAAATCAATGCCAACCAGCATAATATTTACTTCATTAAAAAGACAAACATATATAAAACTAATTCTTATTTAAAAACTCCTTTTAAACAAAAAAATGTTTAAACCATAAAAAATTAAAATTTTCACACTACTCCCTAAGACCTGAACAAATTTCAAATATATTTGCAAATAATATTTATTTGCCTCATTGTTGAAAAGCATTTTTTTTTAATTTATAGCAAAATAATGATCATAGTATTGTTGACAATTCGTTACAGCTGTTGTTGAGTGGCAAACACACACAACAAACAACTATGGCAGCATAAGCAGCAACTTAAGCAACAACAAAAGACAAGCAAGATGAACAGTAAAATCAAAATCGATAAAATATGATCTTATAACCCTAGATTTATTTTCACTTTCAATATTGGTATTTCTCAAAATATATAGACGATAAAAAAAGGAAAAATAAAAATAATAATATAAAATTAAAGCGAAATGAGAAAAAGACGACTGCTGACTGACGGATAATTTATGACTTTTTCAACTAGTTTAACAAAACAATACAATAGTTAAATGATAATGGCATTTCAAAATACATTAATCAATAAATTTGTTTTAATGTCAACAAACAAATGCAACACAACGCACACATACATGCACATGGCTACAGAAAATACATACAACAATACAATACAGTCATACAGACAACAGCACATAGCAACCATCATTGACAATAGCGATCAGACATTTTCGTATGCTAGTATTTGGTGATGATGTTTCCCTAACAAACAGTCAACATACCACAAAAACAAACTATAGTTGTTTAACAAAAGAATCAGTGTAGTGTGTGTTTATGGGCAAACAATAACAAGGACAACAAAAGTCAGGACTTTACTTTAACTAACAAATCCTTTTGATTAAAAGAGGTGTTAATAACAACAATAATCGTAATAATGAAACAATATAATGAACTATTTTATTTGTATATGAACTCATGAAAATGTGGTCCTTGAGTTATATTGTAAAGGATAAATGATGCCATCCGTAGTTAGCAATTTTTAAGTGTTTGTAAGCTGCCCTTTTAGCACCTTCTTTTGTTGTCAAAATATTTTATGAAATTAAATAAAAGTTGTTATTAATGTACTTCATAAGGATAAAAATGTATATCTGTATGTTGTGTGATTGCAGTGTTTTATGTTGTCGGCAGATGTTTAATTGTCCTGACGAGTGTTACTAGTTTGTTGTGTAGTCTTTTCTAGTTTGTTGCGATATTGAGAAGATTTTTAGAAAAACTAGCTGGTGTTTAATCATTTGGAAACGAATGGGAGTGGTTTTTATTATACGTTTTATTAAGAGTTTTTATTTAAGACATTAGTAGAGCAAACAATCGAAATGATGATCAAAGGAAAGATATGCTAAAAGTACACTATAAAACTCAAAAAAGCTAGGTTCAAAGTACATATAAGCTGATTCTCATTCTGAAAGTACATATTTTGTGTCTTTTTTTTAACCAATGTAGCTAAATTAATTCAATGGATCCTGAAAAAAAATTATATTTTTATTTTTTAAAATTTTTCTGTATTGAGCGTTACATTAGCTTTCGCTGTTCTTCTTTGAATGATTTTTGCGAAAAAAAATACAGCACAAATAATGAGTATGGGCTTTAAAAGCACTATACATCTATTCTCTAAAAACAAAAAATCATAATAATCGCAGGACGAAATTAAAAGTTATGACCACTTTTTCAATTTTGATTTGGGTTAACATGGAAAAATTTTTATCTTTTAAAATAATTCTTTACAAACATTTTTTGCTCATGCATAAATAAGTGGAAGTCTTCTTTCAAATAAGACTAATATTAAAAAAAATCGACCAGCAATGTCAAAAGTTATGTCAATTTCAAATAATTATTTGTAGCAAAGTACGACGTATCTAATGCATTCTTCGAAAATATAACAACCCCCAGCGCTGTAGAAGCAAAATTTTTGCAAAGAAAATAAAAAAATTGTAACTAGATAATGTTTTTTATATCGTTTCTACCCTTCGGCTACAGTTAGCTTTTTTTCCTTCCTAAAATTTATAGATAAATTATAGCTTTAAAAAAAATACGTAACGCTCAATACATTTTTTTTACGAATTCAATATTGTTTCCGAACACAAACTATATTTCGAATACAATACAATTCAGATACATAATCTTCGATGTATATAAGCTCCTTAGTTAGTCACAAAAATTTTTATTACATTAAAAAATATCGATAACACTCCATGCATTTATTTGTACACAAATGATGATTGATTGATGAAACGTTTTACAGTATAATACTATTTAACAAAGTAAGCTGTTATTTAGTGTATGCTGTTAATGCAATTTTAATAATTGAATTGAGTAATGAAGCATACTAAAAACTGGTAACGCTCAATACACCTTAAAAAATTATATTTTTTTATATTTTTCAAAAATTGTATACGTAAAATAAGAGAAGCAAATGCAAATATTCTAAACCGTTATAAATTTAATCTTGCTAAAAAAATTCATAGTTTCTTAAGGTGGAAAATCAACAGCATGCATTACGGACACGCCATTTTGTATGAAGAGAGCAAAAACAGTATTTTTGGTTTTCGTTTTTATCACATAATGGACACTCTTACACAAAAAAAAATTATGTGCATTTATTTATAATCTATTAAATAAATGCTAAGACAGTTTTCATTTTAAAATTTATGCGTTTATATCCAAAGAACTTAATTATTTATGCGTTTATTTTATGAAATATTTTACTATACTTTCAAGAGACACGAAAAAAGCATTTCATATGAGAATCAGTCGTATACGTGTTCTGGCGTTTTGAAAGTTTACGATTGGCCTTTATTTCCGGGAGAGTTAAATTTCACCCCACGCCTTTTGCCATTGTTATAGTGAATCCGCATAGGAAATCTTGTAATCCTTCCATTTTAGGTACAAGATGTGTCCAGCACTTCAATGCAATATACTACGAGAAGCATTTTTCTGAAATATATTAACCCTCTAACTCTTCACTGTACGGGTCTTTTTTGACCCTTTCTATTGACAATTTGTGTTGTAAACCCTACAAAACTGGTTTTTGTGAGGCTAGTTTGTATTGAATAAATCTATAAAGGCAAGAATACTCGCTCTTTTATAGCCGAGGTATGCTGAATATTCCAAACATTTTTGTGGAATATTTCAACCTTCTAATTTTTGGTTTTATGGGCGTTTTGTCCCTTTCTTTAAAAAGAGGCAGAAATCCACACTCTCCGGCCGATTTAGCGGGTCAAAATATTTTACAAAACTATTCGCCACTAAATTCTACTACAGGTATTTTAAAGACATTAAAGTATCAAGTTGAACTTGAACGGCAGATATCATATTAAGCTACCGTTTAACTCTTATTTGAGCGGGTCTTTTGGTCTCTTTCTTAAAAAACTGGGAAAAACCTGCCCTTCAAGGGTGATTTTGCAAGCTGAAATGTTCTACAAAAAAAAAAATGTGCCATTAAATTCTTCATAGGCTAAAGTTCTCAGTTAAATTTGAACGCTAGCGATCGCTCAAAACGTTAAATGGTTTTAGGGATTAATTTCGCACTTATTCACAATTAGTACTCGGCATAGGAAATCTTATAGGCTCTTCCTTGAAGTTATAAAATTTGCTTTGATCTTTTTATGTAAATTACCACGACAAACATTTTGTAGATTATTTTTGCTGCTACATCGCCGCTGAAAGGGAGTTTCCAGCCTCTTTTTTAAAAAATGTACAAAAAGACTCATATATCGAAAAGTTAGAGCTTTAAAATATTGAAAAAAAAAATTTTCTTGTGTTGCTGAAAACTTATCTCCCTCTAAAATTAACCCCAGGCGTAAACTAATAAAACGCCGCTAGACGTATATAAATTTTTTGGTGCCATATAAATGATTTCTACTAAGCAAAAAAAAATGGTATCGTGAGACACCATGTTGGAGCTTAGACTCTTAAGGTATACTTACCTTAGAAATTGCCTCTTAAACCCTCTCCCCTAATAGCCTTAATTTTGAAAAATTATACAGCGTTTGTGTCCTTCCAGGCTCAGAACGAATAATGCTTTTAATTTCATTGAAATTGGTTAGATATGGTTCCAATTAAAAAAAATTATATACAGTATATGCGTCCTTCCAAACTCAGATATATCGTTGTTTTAAATTTCATTAAAATTAGTTACATAGTTTCGGAGGGGTAGAAATTACTCCTTACTCTCCCTCATGGTCCTGGTATTGAAAAAAGATATTAACCACATGTTCTTCGAGACTCAGATCTATCCATTTTTAAAATTTCATTAGAATTTTTCAAATAGTTTTAGAGAGGCTGAAATTGTCCCTACCCCTCCTCGTGCATCTATTTTTGAAAAAAAAATGTATAGTCTATGTGGTTTTATAGACTCAGATCTATCTATATTTTGAAATTTATCAAAATCGGATAGATAGTTTCAAAGAGGAAGAAAATTCTCCCTACCTTTCCTCGTTTTTTTTATTTTTGAAAAAATGTTTGCCCGATGTCTTCTTTTAGACTAACGTCTATCTATGTATGTTTTGAAGTTCATCAAAGTCGGTTAAATAGTTTCTGAGACGCAGAAATTTCCCCCTACCTGTCCTCGGGGTCCTAGTTCATATAAAACGTATAACGTAGGTGTCCTTCGTGACTTAGATCTATCTATGTTATAAATTTCATCAAAATCGGCTCTGTGGTTTAGCCGTTAAAGCGCAACAAACAAACAAAATTACTTTCGCATTTATAATACATATTAGTAAGGATAGTAAGCAAGGACCCCTTCAGCTACCACTGCCACGAGCCACTTAGCCAAGTCACAAACAGTTTAGCAAAGACACAAACCACATTGGAGATTCTTCAAAAACTAGGCCCAAAATCCCCGGAGTTCACCAAGCACTTCTCTGGAATATTACGGCGACATTACAAATCTAAAAATTCTCATGCGGCAACACTATTATGTTATGTTATGTTATCTTGTGTCATGCCATTCAATTCCATATCATTCTCCGGAAAATTACGGCAACACTGAAAATATAAAAAAATTCGCAGCGGCAACAGCATTATGCTCTGTAGCTGTGATTAGTATTAGCGGCTAGTATTTGGGACCAGTATTTGTGACCAGTATTTTTTGTTTTACGCCCCAAGCAGTGACATTTGTTATGTGCATGGCGCGCCATAAGGAACTAAAGTTCCACAAATACAAGAAAAAATATAAAGTGTTACAACAACACTAGCGGAAAACATAACATCATACTGTTTTTGAAGGCCTCAATAGCCTCTAATCAGCGTGTATGACCTTATATTTATTCCTCTTATTAGGTGGCTCTCATTCTATAACGAAAGTATTCCAACATCTAATTTTTTCTTAGCTTTTCAAAATACATGCTTGAATATTTGCCATTTTTTAAATGCTATGCAAAAAGTCATACACAAATTACACTTCCACCATAATAAAATCACACAAATCACACAGACCTGCATGAACCATGAAAATTAAAAACCTCTTTATTTGCATCTTCTTAACGAAAGAGGTAACACACACACACACACACACACACACACACAAAACAAGAACAATTACAATTTAAGACCACTTCAAATGCCAACATCTACAATTCAATTTAAACATAAAAAGAATTGTTGCATGTGCCACTCATTCATATTAAATTCATAGAAATAAAACTAAAATATAAAACAGCTCATTCATGCCACAAAGCCAAGTAAAAACACAAACACACTCACAATAAAATATATACAAGAGAATGTAAAATGTTTTAAGAGGAAAACTATATATATACTTTTATTTTTTGCATAAAAACTAGACGTTATATTTCTACCATGCAACATTAGTAATGTGCAACATGAATGTATGATGACATTGACTAATCGGTGACCATAAACGTGCTTACGCATGCTGATTTGTAATGCTCTTGTTTCTCTTTATATTTGGTGAAAAAAAAACAAATATGAATAGCATTTTATTTGCCTCACTGCACTAATGCTACCAAAAAATTTTACAAGTTGCAACAGCAATTACATATCGATTGCAACATTTTGAATGTAAACAGGCTTTCAGGCAGAAAAAATAAACAGTAAACCAGCCTTGCCATCATACAACCAAACGATAAATATTCATATTTAGAAGATTAAAAAGTTGCTACACAAAAAAGCTTAAATAAAATTTTACTAACAAATTTTTCCCACACTTTCTTTTTTTCTCTTTCTCCGTTTTGCTCTCCAGGCCTTTTTTTTATTAAGAAAAAAAAATAGTAGAAATGTTTTCTTATGGTGTTGTTGTTATTGGTGGCAGCACCTTTAGCTAATGTTTAAGCTTCTAATCATTCCAGTCGCTGTAATAGAAAAAAAGAAGCTCCACAAAAGCAACTCTTAAATATTTTTTTCGTATGCATTCCGTTTTTTAAATAAATTATAACATTCCTAATATTGCAGTGACCATTTGTTGCATGATAATAATGCAACGTAGATGATGTTATAAAAGATGTTGCAGCAGCTTCTATAGCAATCTGGTGCTGCTGCTATTTGGTGTTGATGATGGCAATGACGATGATGTTGATGGTGAAGCTAGCAATGTTTTATAGATATGTTAAGGCCTGACGATGATGCTGCCAAGCAATTTGACT
Source organism: Panzeria rudis (assembly GCA_956483635.1). Lineage (NCBI taxonomy): Eukaryota > Metazoa > Arthropoda > Insecta > Diptera > Tachinidae > Panzeria > Panzeria rudis. The sequence goes on along the minus strand of OY101451.1, from coordinate 16,763,238 downwards.
GTTAGTTTAAAGGTGATGTGGCAGATAGTCAGTAGTAGCAGCAGCAGCAACATTAGTTTTAACCAACACCATCATCATCAATAGCTGTATAAGACAATATCACTATGCATGACGCTAATTCTTGTGGCCATATTTAAACTGACAGTTATTTAATTTTGACACGTTGTTGATTACTGTCACGTCAAATGTCACTTCGATTTAGTTTAAGTTTGGTGAAAAACTTAAACACTGAAAATTTAAAAAAACAAAGCAAACAATAAAAAGCATCGATTAGAAAAAGAAGTAAGAGTTTTAGAGACGGTAAGATAGAATTTTGTGGCGCGCCCTACAGACAACAAGAGACATTTTTAATAGAATTTACTCTACATTTGGGTTGCCCTTAATATCAAAAAGTTCGATATCTCGCAGTCTCACCTCCCCGATTTTAGTGAATATTGATCAAATTAAATTTAGTAAAGTGCGACTTTGTCTCGCACACGAAGGGTTTCTTACGAATGGCATACACATATAACCCTTTTGGCGATTTTTTTTTTTTGCTTTTAGGGACTTTTTAATTTTTTTCGTTTTAGGAGTTTTTTGAACGGATGTTTTCGTTTTTTGTAGTTTTTTTTATTCTTAGAGATTTTTTCGTTTTGGTGCTTTGTTCGTTTTTTGCATTTTTTCATTCCGGCAACTATTTTCGTTTTGCTTTTTCGTTTAATTTTATTTTTTTATTATTTAATTTTTTGTTTGTTTTAGCGATTTTTTTTCCAGCGAAAAGTAACCTAACGCCATCCATATTAGAATTAAGCTTGTATTTCAGAACCATGTGGTCCGATTTTTTCCTAAAATTTTACTAAATGTGGACCTACTACCGACCTACATAAGTTTTCGTTTTCTGGCGATTGTTTCTAGTTTTGCAACTTTTTTCGTTTTCTTGATTTTTTCGGTTTTTGGTGATTTTTGTTTTGCTTTGCCGATTTTTTCCCATTAAATGATTTTTTAAGTTTTTAACGATTTTTTTTTTGGTGTTGGCGATTTTTTTCGGTTGCAATGATTTTTTAGTTTTAGCGATTTTTGTTATTTTTGGCAATTTTTCCTCTTTTGACGATTTTTTCGGTGTTTGACGTTATTTTTTAATTTAAAGATTTTTTAAGTCTTGTTCTTTTTCCCGTTTTGGTAATTTTTTTTTTAGTTTTGCATGTTTTTCGTTGTGTCGGTGGTTTCGGTTTTTGAGATTATATTTGGATTTTAAGATTTTTAGGTCTGCCTCTTTTTTTTGTTTTTTGCGACTTTTCCCCGTTTTGGCGACTTTATCGGTGTTTGACGTTATTTTTCGATCTTAAGAGATTTTAGTTCTGGCACTTTTTCTGTTTGGTCTTATTTTATTATTTCAGTTTTTTCGTTTTGACGATTTCTTTCGTTTTTAGACGATTTGCCGATTTTTTCGGTTTTTAGTGATACTTTTAGTTTTCCGAATTTTTTCCTTTAATCGATTTTTCCGGTTTTTAACGATTATTTTAGTTTTAGTGACTTGTTTAGTTCTTGGCGATTTTAGATTTTAGTTTTGGCGATTTTTCTTAGTTCTGGCGATTTTCACCTTTTTGGGAATTTTTTCTGGTTTGGCGATTTTTTTCGGTATTTGACGTTATTTTTGGATTTAAAGATTTTTTAGCTCTGGGTCTTTTGGTTTTGGTTTTTTGGTTTTTTTAGTTTTTTTTTTGGGGATTTTTTTTTCGTTTTTAGACGATATGGCGATTATCTTTCGTTTTTTTTTGGAAATTTTTTTCTTTTTTGGCGATTGTTTTTAGTTTTGGCGTTTTTTTGCTCTCGGTAATTTTTTCGGTTTTTGCAGATTTTTTTTAGTTTTGCCGATATTTTCCTTTAAGCGATTTTCCTGTTTTTAAAGATTTTTTTTTTAGTTTTGGCGATTTGTGTTAGTTTTGGCGACTTTTCCCATTTTGGCGTCAAACATCGACGCTATTTTTGGATTTTAACATTTTTTTGGTCTGGCTCTTTTTTCCGTGTTGGTGTTTTATATTTTTGGCATGTTTTTCGTTTTGGCTGTTTTTCAGTGTTTGACATTGTTTTTGGATTTTATGATTTTTTTTAGTTCTGGCACTTTTTTTCGTTTTGGTGTTTATTTTATTTTTTAAGTTTTTTTTTCTTTTGGCGACTTTTTTTCGTTTCTTGTCGTTTTTATAGTTTTGGCACTTTTTTAGGTTTCAGTGATTTTTTCGGTTTTTGGTGATTTTTTTGTTTAACCGAGCGATTTTTCGGTTTCTAACGATTATTTTAGTTCTAGTGATAATTTTAGTTCTAGGCGATTTCTGTTTGCGATTTTTTCGGTTTTTAATGATTTTTTTAGTTTTGACGATTTTTGTTAGTTTTTGCAATTTTCCCCATTTTGACGAAGTTTTTCGGTGTTTGGCGTTATTTTTGGGTTTTAAGATTTTGTAGCTCTGTCTCATTTTTCCATTTTAGTGTTTTTTTTTTACTTCTGGCGTGTTTTTCGTTATGCGGTTTTTTTTCTTGTTTCTGGCGATTTTCTCTTGTATTTTTTGCGATTTTTTGGATTGTTGGAGCCTTTTTCTTTGTTTTTGCGATTTTTGTATTGTTTTTTTTTTGAGATTTTTGTTGTTTTTTTGTTGGCGATTTTTTAATTTTGGCAATGTTTTTAATTAAAGCCAGACGGACGTATAGAGTAGCGAAAAAAGCAGTAGGGTTCCTTTACACTTTTGGTGTACGGAACCCTAAAAAAAATACTGCCAAATTTTCAGATCAATCGGTTGGAGGTTTAGAAAAAAACCGTTCTATTTACTTTTCTTGCCTCATAACTTAAAAAATTTTTGTTTCTCAAAAAAAAAAAAACTTGTAAGAAGAAAATGATGAAAATCGCTAAGACGGGAAAAAATCCCCAAACAGAAAAAACCAAAAAGAAATAATCGCCAAAACGAAAAGGGTTCTCAGATTGAAATATGTAGTAAGAAAAAAGTAGCCCAAACGGGAAGAAAGCAAAGGAAAATCGCTAAACAAAACCAATCACCCACACTGAGAGAAATCACTAAAACGGAAAAGATCGCCTAAAAGAGGAAAGAAAAAAGAAACAACCAGAACGAAAAACATTCAAACGAAAAAAATCTGTAAATGAAAAAGAATTTTTCATATTAAAAAAAAGAGCTCTGAAACGGAAAAAAGCTACCAAAGGGAAAAACGATAACAAATCGGTAGAACAGTGTCCCACAACATCTTGCGTTATATCTTTTTTATTTTATTTTAATTTATTATATTTTCTGTTTTATTTCTTATACTTTATTTTAGTATGTGTTTATTCAAGCAACAAACTAAATAAGAAACTTAATATACCAATTTTACTTGCAGCTTTCAATGATGATGGGTGTACGTACGATGAGTATGAAAAATGCCAATAATCGATTTGTGTAGTTAGGTGTTTATTTGGTGGAATTGTCTGTCCGTGCTAGACAAATAAATTGCCACTACCATAGACCAGTAAACACATAATTGCTAAAAGTGCTCATTCGACTCGAAAAAAGTATGTGAACAACATTAATAAACAAAAAAGCATTATTTCAACTTAAAGGTTTAGTTTTTCATGCTGCCAAGTACGAGCATTTTCCACTTTTTTATTTTTCATATTTTATGCAACATGAAATGTTTGCATTCAATTCGATCGATCGATATGTATCTAAATCTCAAATAAAAAAAGGAAAATCATTTAAAAACAATCTTGGCGTCACTTGTTGTTGCTGTTCACATGATGATGACTATGACGATTGTGATGCTGCTGAGTTTTTGATGACGATCGTAATCTAATGTTTAACAATGTTGCTGGAAATCTCTACAAGTTACAGTATGATGATTTAAGTTTTATTGCTATTGCTATAGTTAATGTTGCTGTGTTTGTTGCTTTTGCTTTTGTTGTTATTATTATTGTTGTTGGTTTTGGAGCGTGAAATTATGGTAAGTCACCTTAAATGTCGTTTACTGCTATTTGCGCGTAGCAACTATAAATTACACAATGATTTATTGTGTATTTATCAATGAAGGCATTTTCTTGCAATCGATCAATTTCTATTTGACAGCTAAACAGAGCATATACGGTAGCAATGCTATTTTGTGTTCTCTTTTATATTATAATTTTTTATCTAAGTTCTTTTTTTTAATTTATTTTTCTTTCTTTTTTTCTAATGAAACGTAAACAAAATATTTAAAAATATTGTCATTATTTATGATTTACTGAGCAAGGTTTGACCTTTTTTTTCTAGAAAGAGAATTAACACAATCAGGCAATTATTGCATACCACTTAATTAATTAATGTGTTACCTTGTTTGGAAAAGAGATAGTGTAAAGGGGGCAAGTGGTGAAGTGGGAGAGAGATGGAAAGCTTAATTCTGCTATTGTGCGTTATTTGTTAAATTTTTGTAGAGCAGAGTTTCAGCCCCCGAAGATTCTGCTACAATACCGATGAAGAAGAGTGCTGTGGTGTACATTACGATATGTCAGTATTAATCGCTGCCGGTACTGCCAAAGAGATCAGTATATAAGTCAAGAATGGAACTAATATATAAACCAATTGGTTGCGTACGTTATAACTGAGAGGTACATCCCATTTTTTGTTGTTGGCTACAACACATTGTGCTCTTTACAAATTAACATTCGTGTGTTTACAATAGTTGCAACTCTCAGATAGTGAATTAATTAAAATGCATAAGAATGCAAGTTTTGTAATCATTCAGAGAACAAGCCACGATAATATACGTGCAGTAGTTGCAAGAAGGCCACTTGAACTATCATCCGAGAGCTTTATCGACTCTTGTTCCGAAATATAAAAAGCATGCTGTTTTATGTTTGTTCGTATAGTAAATATATCGTAATCGTAGCTAGCTGAACACATTAGATTCCTCGCATTCATCTTGTGTCCATATTGTAGTCAGCCGAGCACATAATAGCATTCATCTTCTGTTCATATTGAACTTATCCGATTGCATTAGATCTCCTGACGTCATCTTGCGTCCGTATCGGAGATCGTATCATAGATTGTAGTTAGACAAATACATTAGATCTCTGGCATTCATTTTGTGTTCGTATGGGAGATAGTCGACGACGTAATAGTAGTTAGCCGAACATTTAGATCGCCCACCAGCGTGACCGTTTTGCGACTAAAGTGGCAATTTGCCACTTTTTCAACTGCCTTGCCACTTTTAGTGCCCCTTTTTTAAAATGACCTAAATCTGCCACTTTTTGTAATATTATGCCCCTTTTTGCCACTTTTTATGAAATGATGCTTCTTGTTTTAATATAAGCTTTTTATGGCACGAAACTGTTTTTATAAAAAAAATCTCAAGACAAAAAATTTTTTTTTTAGTCTATCATGTAAAGTCTTATGACAAAAACTATTTTGAAATAGTTTAAGAGTTTAGATCTATAGATATTCATTATTGTATTAAAATTATTAAAAATAACACCCTGATTCACTAACACGAACAAGAACGTCTTGTTAAAAATTTTTATGAAAATCACGCAGCTTTATATATTTTTAAAATTATTTTCATGCAAATTTTGGTGCCATGTCACAATATCCAGAGACATTATGTCACCGCTAAAAATGGCATAACATCCATGGACATTGTGACACTTTTAATAGTGCCATGGACTTCATGACATTATTATTATGACCATTATGACACTTTGAAATGTGTCATAATGTCCACACTTTTAAAAATGAAAACAAATTCAAATATATGTACATGTTTTTGACTATTCACTTTTTACTTCTGCAATCGGTGACAAGTAATAAAAGATCAATTGACGTTATTGCATTTTAAAAAGTGAAACAAAATCAAGAACAACTTGCAAATAGCGTCAACAATGCTTAAAATATGTCCAATCGACATCGTCGATTCAAATAAATATTTGGAAATTAATTAAAATTGTTAAGAAATTTTATTTTACTACAAAATATTCTTTGCGCAGCTGGCCTTCGGCCGGGCTTCAGTATTTTTTCTTCTTGGTATATTGAAAAGCGGCCTTCGGCCGGTCTTAACGATTTTCTCCTCTCAGTATACTCAGCTGCTTCGCCGACCGCAGGCCGGCTATGCAAAAATCTTTACTCAGCGAAACTGCTTTTCGATATACTTTACTAATGTGCTGTTTCCATATGCAAACAAGCGCCTTGAGTAAAAAATTTTTTATGGAAATTGCTAAAAAAATGTGAGTGCCTTTCACATAAATTTTATACAAACAAGGCTTGTTTGCATTGTTTGTCTAAAATTTATATAAAAAGCAGTCAGTTTTTTGAACGAAAAAACATCAAAATTGATTTATTTTATTTCAAAAGCATTATATGCCCTAGAAATTCATTAAATAGTAGAATTTGGTTCAATTATTCCCTTTTTAAAAAAGTTGCCCCTTTTTTTGAAAGAATCCCCTTTTTGGTGCCACTTTTTTCCTCAACATCCCCTTTTTGTGCCACTTTTTAAAAATTTTCAACGGTCACCCTGTCGCCCACATTCATCTTGTGTTCGTATTGTAGTTCACCGAACATTTTAGATCACTCGTATTCCTCTTGTGTGCGTATTTTAGTTAGTTGGTAATTCCATGACACGTTGTTGCGGCTTATGTCGTAAAATTTCGTGTACATTTCAATTTTGAATCGCGTCTCCATTCAATTGGTATCGTTGGAGCTTTTGTGCCTTCCAAAGTCGATTTGCGTGCCATTCGATTTACATCGCCTCAGTTACTTACAAGTTATTAGGAAAACCCGAGAAATCCCAGATGTTAATTAAAATCTTTTTTTTTTGTGGTTTTGTGCGGTAGTAGCTAGATACTTCCATCTGGACATGCATACATTTTTATTTGGTTTGTCCAACGCAATGAACTGAAATATGCGTCGGTTCAAATTCTTGTTCACTTCATCGTTGCTTTGCATTTTCAATTAGAAAATATACATAGAATTTTTCTTATGATTAATATTATATTTGATTTATGTTGTTTCGAATTACGGCGCCATTTTCTGAAACCAATTGCGACGTAAATCGAGGGACTATTGTACTCATTTTCTAGCAAAAATTAGTGCTTTCGTGAAGCATTTTTTTAGCGAGACAATATTATATTGTAAAACGTTTCATCAATCCATCATCGTTTGTACCCACAAAATTTATTGAGTGTTATCCATGTGTTTTTAATATAATTTAATAGAATTGTATTGAATGCAAAATAAAGTATGTGTTCTGAAAAAAATATTAAATTTGAATAAAAATGTATTGAGCGTTACGTAGAACAATTTTTAAATATAATTTATCTATAAATTTTAGGACGTTAAAAAAAGTTAACAGCAGCTCAAGGGTAGACGCGATGTAAGGAACTTTTTCTGTTTACAAATTTGTGATTTCCTTTGAAAACGTGTTGCTTCTGTCTCACTATGGGTCGTTATATTTTCGAAGGTCAAATATTACAACAAAAAAGTTTTTCAAATTGACATAACTCTTGACTTTATGGGTGGATTTTATTAAAGTAAGGTTACCTTGAAAGAAGACTTAGTCTACTTTTTTACCTATGTATAAATGTTTGTAAACAATTTTTTTTAAATACACCCAAACCTCGATTTATGCGCGTTCATTTTGTACGAATTTAAATTTATGCGGTTTTTTACTCTTCTTTTTGTACTTGTTTTTTGTACTCTTCTTTTATATAGTTAGTATACGTAATTATAACGCCTAACAAAAGTCTTAACTTAAAACTCATTTAGAGCATCCAAACATACGTGTTAAATTTTTACCTCCCAACACTACAAGCGTTCTTTAACCTCTAGACCAGAGGATAATTGCCACTTTTAAAAATTATTATATAAAAAAACACATCAATTTATTTTAAATAAAATTGAAAATGAGCAATTGTCATTAAATGAAGGATGGAAAAAATTTTACATTTTTGATTGCATAGTTCTAGTTGCATCTGCTGTGTCGAAAATAAAACCACATATTCTGAAAATTAGCTGGAAAGCTGTATGGCCACATTATATTGGTAGCAATACGGAAGCTGAAATATCCCTATTATGTGCTGAAATTTTAGCAATTGGTCGCAGAATTGGAGGCGAAGGATTTGATTCTCTTAGCCAGGAGGATTTAGAAGAATTACTCAGAGAAGAGCCATTATCTGACGACGACATTGTTTTATTAACAACTGCAGGTAATGGTGAGGAAAATCATTGAACCACTTATTAAAAAAACATTGGTAAAATCCTTAAGGCTGTAAGTGATTTACAAAATGAAATTATAAAGACGGATCCAGATATGGATTGAGCATAAAAGCTCCAACATGAACTAAACGATACTTTTTCAGGATATCAGGAGATGTATAAGCAACTAAACAGATCTGCGCCACAAGGTCTGATAACAAATTACTTCGTACAAAAGGATAATTCTATGACGGCTAGCTCTAATGAAAATTCTAGTGATGGAAGTGAATTGGAGTACTCTAGCGAGACTGATCCTTAAATTGTTCTTAAAAAAATTTTAAATTTTACTGTTTTTACCCGACTGCGCGACGCAAAGAAGGATATTGTGTTTATCAGCCTACGTATGTATGTATGTATGTATGTATGTATGTATGTGTGTTCCTTTGCTGCACTATATAAACCGAACGCGTAGACCGATTTTCACGATTCTTACGTCAATCGATTCATCTTAATCCGGGGAGTGTCACTAAAGATATGACAGTAGTCAAAATTCAACATGGCGGCCAACAGACGCCATTTTGTTTATAAGAAAAAAAATAAAAAGTCGGCGAACTATATCAAAATGGACATCAATCGACAGGTATTTGAAAATCATCTTTAGGTTTCTCTTATGATTTTTAATTTCGAATGACCATTTAGGATCTGTGACGGTTTAAAGTTGTTTTCTTTTTTTTACGCAGTCGGGTTTTTTGATTTTTTAAATTTATGTCTTGTTGTTCATTTGTTTTATTGTTTTTGTAAATGAAATAAATTTTATGTTACCTTTTTCTGTGCGATTTTGTTCGACTTTTCATACATCAATTTAAATTTATGCATTAGGTTTAAATTGAGGAACGACGCATTAGTAGATTTTATATGACGCCAGTGTATTGTTTTATGCGAATTTGGTTTGTGTGATAAACCGAGGTTCGGGTGTATATACATTTTTTATTTTTCCATGTTTACTAAAGTCAAAATTAAAAAAGTTGTCATAACTTTTAATTCCATTCTGCGATTACTATATATATATTTTTGTTTTTAGAGACTAGAAGTATAGTGCTTTCAAACCCTCAACTCATTTTTTTGTGGTGTAATTTTTTGAAAAATCATTCCTGACATAACCACGAAAGCACAAAAATGTTAAAAAATCAAAAATATAATTTTATTTCAGAATCCATAGAATCCATTCATATATTTTTTGCTTACATTGGTAAACAAAAAAGCATAATATGCTTCGTTTAGAATGAGAATCAGCCATTTAATAATACACAGTTCACATACAATCGTATAACTTATTTTAAGGGTCTTTCACCTACGTTAGCGCTTCCAAGAATCACTAACGTCAGCGAGAGAAATTAAATCTTACATACTAATGCTGCTTTGCTTGTATTTTTTTTTCTTTTAACATTATCGTCAAAATCTAATAAGTGTGATCGCACCTATTTTTTATGCTCGTTTGCAAATATTACCTTAAGTCAGTGCATTTTTGGCAGCATTTTTGAAGAATTTGTTCTTAAATGTGCAATGCATTGCTTTTAACAAACTTAAGTGCTTCTAAATATCAATTTTTTCGCTGGATTAGTGTACAAATGCTTTTATATTTATTATCAATTCTCTTCGTGACACACATTCACTTCCGTTTGTCAAACTTTTGCCAATCATTTCATTTCTCGGAAATTTTCTTTTTAACAATATTACATACACAAAATCACAATACAATAATTGAACTTTTTCCTAACTTTCTTACAGTTTTAGTTTTTCCAATTTTTTGTCTTCATCTAAATAAAATGTCACATTTGAAAAGACATGATCATAAATAAGAAGATGACAAAAAAAGTAAAAGATTTGACGCTTTACAGCAATTTGATTGCAACATGTGCTGCATATTCAAAAAGTCAATTGACCAATATAAAACAGCACAAACATACAAACGAAATAAAACCAAACGTTAATGCGGTACCAAATTCAACATTCAATCGAAATAGAGAACAGTAGTCGTTTGTGTGCTGCTGTAAGTGTGTGCTAGACATGGAAGCCAAATACTAAAATAAGCATCATCATCGATCATTTTCAGCAAAAATGGTTACAAACTGTGCGTGTAGCTTCAGTTAAAAAGATTATTTGAGCGTTTGCTTGTACGAATATCTATCTATCTTATGGTTGCATGTATTTGATTACTTTGTAGAAATGTTTAAAAAACACCAGCGCATGACCATATTGATAATGATAAGTTGACATCTAATGTTTTGACAATATGGTTGGCAAATAAAATAGATACAACAACAATAAGAAAAAAATTCTCCTCATCTAGAAGACATTTAGAAAAAAAAACCAACAGCTCTGTTAAACGTTTGCTCGAATTGTGATTGCCGGCCTTATATAAATATAAAATATATAAGAGTACATGCATACATACATAAATATCTATTTGTTTGTTTAAAAGCCTTTAAGTTGTTTGTTTTTCTTAATAATTTTTACTGTTGTTGATATTCTTGCTGTTATTCTCTAGTGCTTCGTACTTAATTTTACCAAAAGTAGAGCTTATGAAAATGTTTAAAGGACTGTTCTTCAGGCCTTACAAATACACAACATTATAATAAAATGTATGATTATTCACTTCATTTCCGTTTTTTATATTAAAATATATCTTGGATGAGGGAAAAAGCTAAAATTTTATTAAGTAAATTTATTTCAGACTTTTTGTTTATAAACGCCGTTGAAAAATTGTAAAAATGTTTTTGTTACTTTTCTAAAAGGTACTTTTCTGAAAGGTGCCTTTTAAAAGGTACTTTGTTTAAAAGGTAATCTTTTTAAAAGGATAGTTTACAATCAAAATATTCAGTACGTAAAATTAACTGAAACTGTAATATCAAATAAATTAAAATTCAATTAAAAACCGGCGTACTTATTTATCATTTAATTTTAACAAAAAGTTTATTAAACTTTAACAATTAAAAAATTAGCAAACTAAAAAGCTATAACAATTTAATGATTCTTTCTTTATTTAGATCAATTTAACTCTTACAAGAACTAATTTCAACTTCCGTAAAAATACAAGATGATCCCTTATTTCTGCTATTTTTGCTGTTAAATTATCAACTCCAAGTTTCGTAAAAATAATTGATTTTTGCTTTATTTGTAAATGCTAAAGGCTTATTATTTCGTATTTGCTTTGAATAACAAAAAATAACTGAAAAAATACTGGCCGCGAATACTGGTCACAACTACATAACATAATGGTGTTGCCGCTGCGAATTTTTTAGATTTTCAATGTTGCCGTAATTTTCCGAGGAAGTGCCGGGAAACTCCTGAGATTTTGGGGATTTTTGGCCTCGTTTTTGGGAGTCTCACATATTGTTTGTGTCTTTGCTAAATAATTTGCTAAAGGCTTATTATTTCGTATTTGCTTTGAATAACAAAAAATAACGCTGGGGAGTTGAAACAAAAGTTTTTTGAAACTGAAAAAAATACTGGCCGCGAATACTGGTCACAACTACATAACATAATGGTGTTGCCGCTGCGAATTTTTTAGATTTTCAATGTTGCCGTAATTTGCCGAGGAAGTGCCGGGAAACTCCTGAGATTTTAAGGATTTTTGGCCTCGTTTTTGGGAGTCTCACCTATTGTTTGTGTCTTTGCTAAATGGTTTGCTAATGGAGAAAGAAACTTCAAATTTTTATAAGTTCCTTATGATGCGCCATAAACATTAATGCTTTGAATAACAAAAATCCATGCTTGGGGGGTAAAACAAAAATTTTTTGAAAACAAAAAAATACTGGCCGGGAATACTAGTCACAAATACTTGTCAAATCTAAATATCATAATTGTCTTGACGCTGACGATTTTTCAGACTTTCAGCGTTGTCATAAATTTCCGTCGAAATGCCTGGACGTTCCTGGGATTTTGGAAATTGTTGGCCTAGTTTTAGGGAATCTTCAATAGAGTTTGTGTATTTGCTGAATAGCTTATTGCTGGGCTAAGTGGTTCATGGCGGTACTAGCTGAAGGTGTCTCTGCTAATTATATCAATTCTTGTAAATGATATAAAATTTTTTGCATGACACAACATTACATAATGGTGTTGCCACTGCAGATTTGTTAAATTTTTACTGTTGCCGTAATCTTCGGGGAAGTGTCGGGGAACTCCTGGAATTTTGGGGATTTTAGGCCTAGTTTTTTAGGATGTCTAATATGGTTTGGGTCTTTTCTAAAGTTTGTGACTTGGCTAAGTGGCTCGTGGCAGTAATATCTGAGTAGTCTCTGCTAACTATTGGCGATAAGTATCGTCTTACTATCTTCCAATTGATAGTTGGTTTAGCTGCTGACGCCATTTGAAATTGTCTTGCTCTTGTCATCTCATCAAATTATTATACATATTTCTACTAATTTATGTTATTAATAAGCCATTGGCGTCTAAGGCCAGCTGCTGCTGCTGCTGCTGCCGAGCATACTGTTGGTGAAAAAATTTTTTGCTGGTGCTATTAAAGGTACCGCTGCTTCAAACTTTATTTCTGTTTCTGGTCCTGTGGATGCTCTTGATTGATTGTTTAGTGCTGCTGGTACGTCGGCTAATGTCTGTACGTATGATAATGGCATGGCCTAGGAAGTGTTCAATGGACACTGGTGCTACCCTGCGGAAAATTTGGTGATATTCCGTCAATTTCGTTGGTATTCCGGCTAGTGTTGTAGTAAACGGCACTGAACAAATTCGATGCACATGGATCTAAGGCCTATCACATAGTATCTATAAAATATTAATTGTCTCACTTCAAAGAGACTGCCATGCCACTCAGGAACCTGTTTCGTAACTATATTCATATATTAACTCCAGCTTAACTGGTATTTATAACATTGAAATATAAGCTCCCCTGTGGTCGAGTCGGTAGTGTACTAGCCTGTCATGCCGAAGGTTGTTGGTTCGAATCCTACTAAAGACACCGCTTAAAAATAAAATACAATTTCTAGTTGGATTTGTAGCAATAAAAAAATAAATGAATCGATAATTACAGCTGAATTTTGGAATAATATTTATATATAATCTATATTATTCGACACTGATTAGGACTCCATAAGATAGTTCAGAGACAAGTTACAAGGTGCATACAAAGTATCAATTAACCCCATCCTAGGCCATCCCCATGTAAAAGTGGCTGGTCTGCTTCGTAGGAAGTGTTAGAACTCGGACTGGTCCTTACCACCTGGGGACCGGTCACGTGACTTGTTTTGTGTCAGTTCCATTTACCGTAGGGTAATTACAGTGCTGTGGCCTCTGGCAGTAGCAATTATCGGCAGAAGGAAAACTTGGCCGCTAGTTTCGGTACAGTTATTGATTGTGGTCAATCCATGATAGAGTTGAAAGAGGTCACTGAGCAAGGTGTTTGCCAGTTTATGAAGTAGTTAGAGTGCCGGGTCGTTAGGTGACTACTATTTCGCTTGAGTATGAGGCTCTCTTGAAGAAATGTATAGCTGCATCTAATGTTGCTGATTTTAGGGCGCAAAATGCTGCTGCAGTGGGTAATTTTATATTTTTACTCACTGTACAGAATTGAAATCCAATGCACCAACCATTCGGCTAAAGCATAGTATATAAGCTAGCACAACGAAGTTAACATAAACTCATAATTTTTATGCATTTAACTGAAATTGTACATGTGACCTCCCTGTTAATAGTCTAACGTAATATCCACTACTCTCCTGATTTCAAATAAGTATTCATTTATTTTAAATTACAATTACAGCTAATTTTACGTACAGAATATTTTTAGTGTTTGTGTGTGTTATTTCTTTGTATGTACTTTTTTTTAGTACTTATAACATAAACAACGTACAATATTGAAATCAGCCGAAAATCCGTATTAATGTGTACTTATTTTTTTTTTTATATTGAATGTTAGAATCATTTAAAAATAAGATTTCTTAGCGTTTAAATGTTTATTCACTTAAAAATTATTTCACGGAATACTTCTTGAACGCCGAATATTCCGTTACTTAATAATATTGTGAGTGTAGAAATGTACTTTTTTAAAGGTAGGCCGTTAAAAGGTAGTGTTTTAAGTACTCTTTAAAAGAAAGGTACTTTTTTAAAAGGTACTTTTTTTAAAGAACTTTTTTGATAACCTTTATATATAATGTGCTTTCAAATGTACTGTTTTCAAAATGCACTTATTTTAAAAGTTCCTGTTCTAAAAGCTACTTGTTAGGGTTCCGGACACCCAAAGTGTAAAGGAACCCAATTGCTTTCGCTACGCTGTCTGCCTGTCTGTCTGTCACAGGCTGTTTTCTCGGGAACCGTAAGAGCTACAGACCTGAAATTTTCACAGAGTATGTAAAACTTTGGCCGCTACAATAACAAATATATGATAGTTAAAAATTACAGAGTGTTCTAAAGCGAGCAACGAAACATGTTGAAATACTAATGTAATATACACTTCTATATAGACACCTTAAATTTTCAAAGTTTATGTTAATTGGTGTAGCTGTAAAATATACTACACAAATTAACACTGATATATAAAACAATAAAAATTAAAGGGTGTGCTATCAGTTAATGTAATTTTGTCTATGTAATTTAGACTATTTGCTGTATCTTCGAAACCGTAGGAGGCAAACTCTTGAGATAAACGCAAAAGGTATGAAAATTAAAAAAATTTCAATACAAAAAATCGCTTAAAAGAAAAAACACAAAAATTAAAAAAATCGCTAAACCCAAAAATGACCAAAACTAAAAAGATCGTCAAAAAACTTGAAAAACATCAAAAACCGTGAAAACGGGAAAACGGGAAAAAGCACTAAAACCCATAAAAATCGCTAAAACTAAAACTATCGTCAAAAACGGAAAAATCTCCAAAAACAAAAACAAATCACCAAAAGGAAAAAAAGCGCCAAAACAAACAAAAAAAGCCAAAATTATGAAAAAAAATCGCCAAAAGCCGAAAAATCGCAAACACGAAAAAAGTGCTAATTTAAAAAAAAAACCCCTAAAAATGAAAAAATCACAAAAAACAGAAAAAAATCCCCAAAACCAAAAAAGGCCAAAACTGAAAAAAGCGCTATAACTAAAATAAATCGCTAAAACTAAAAATATAGTCAAAAGGCGAAGAAAATGTTCAAACAAATATATTAAATCAACAAAAAAACTTAAAAAATAAAAAAAATAAAACTAAACGAAAAAGTAAAACTCAAAAATTGCCAAAGTGAGAAAAAGGGAAAAACGAAAAGGGATATGTGTGTAATCGTACAGAACCCTTTGTGTGCGAGCCAAAGTCGCACTCTACTGACTTCATTTTAAGAGGTATATATTCTATAAAATTCATACAGTGCGAGCTCGATGATCGCAACCACCTATTATCGCAACTGCTCGTTGTTTGCAACCACCAAAATTTTTGCATTGAAGTCTCTATAAGCGCAACTATCAGTCTCGGTTATCGCAACTTTAATACAGAAATGTGATTGTTCGATTGTTTGCTTTTCTACGGCGCCTTTGGACATAGAAAAGATGCAAAAACTACAAAGTACATACATACATACGTTTGTTTACTATTTTTTTTTCGTGTGTACAGCGGCACGGCAAGTTATTCGTTATTTTACAGTTAGTTTTTTATTCTGCTTTGGGTTCTTTTATGCATAGCAACTGAAAATGACATACCATTCCAAAAAATTGCAGCTTTGGGTGAAGTAAAAGAGATCGCTGTATTAAAAAAGTTGCAGAGCACAAAGAAACAGACAAGTATAACAAGATTTTTTACAACAAATTCGAATACATAAACAATACCAATCTCTACAAAACCCATTGAACCCAATTCATTCCATCTCTCTAAAGCCAGTAATAAACTGTTTCTTTTCATGAATTTTATTTTTAAGTTTTTTTTAAGGCGAATTTTTGAAGTTTCTATTTAATTTTCATATCAATAAATAATTACATACATTAGGTATTAAAAATTGAAAATTTTGAGCTTTTACTTTATATGTAAAATTGGAGGTCGGTTATCGAAACTTTTGCGATTATCGCAACCGGCTGTGGCAGAATTAGTTGCGATCATCGAGCTCGCACTGTATATTAAATCTACCTTTCTACTAGGTACATACATACCTTCTTAAAAATACATTTTTTAAAAGATATTTTTTTGAAAACGTTCGTTCTTAAATGGCACTTATTTGCAGATTACTTGCAGAACGTCTAAATTAGGGCCTACCCCAACAAAAGATGTTCATTGAAGAAAACTTTGCTAAACTTCGTCCCTCATCTAATACAATTTAAAATACTTTTTTTTTTGTTGTCCAATTAAACTAGTGATGATCTCCATCATCATGTGATCATCGGTCGTCATCAGCATCACAGACACCGTCATTGTAGCTTTAACCATCTATGTCTTGTTTTGGCACATTTATTAAATATCGATCGTTGCTAGATAAGTTTCATATTATAAATTTTTTGCTCCCCATCATCATCATCATCATCTTCTTATGCATTCGCTGGCTTCAAGAAATTGGATTGTATTGTATTATTTATGAGCTTTAGGTATGCCTTTTGGGTATTTCAAGAATTTAATCGTGAGTACTCTCAACACAAATGCAATTAATGACCAAATTAGTGCTTAAGAGTAAATGGTGGCCGTAGTTGTAAAGCTTTTTCAGACCACAATGCGAACTTAAATTGAAATGAATAAATAAAGAAGAAAAGACGGAAAGAAAAAAAAAATTAAATAAAATATATATTATAAAATGGAAAAATATCACAGTATGATTTACTTTGAATTTTTTTCCATACAATTGTCGTCGTCTTTGGCGCACAACTATTTGGTAAAGTTGATTTATTGATTAGATGATGTTTTTCTTCTCTCATCTCTTTTTTTTTTTTTTTGCTGCTCATATCAATTTAAGACTTTTTGGGATTTAGTGGTTGATAGATATCTACTTGAGAAATTTTGCCGTTTGTGGTGATTTTGTTTAAAAAAGGCCTTAAAAATGTGTAGTAAAAATTATTAATACGAGTATGAGTATCAAGTGGGAAAGTTAAGCTGATGAGAATTAGTGAACGATAGATAGATATAAGGATGGAAGACAGTTATGTAGATTGAAATGTCAGCCAGTAGTAGTCGTTTGTTTCTTTCAGAGTGTCTGTGTCAATTGGGGATATTGAGCGCCGGCTATTATGACAATTATTGGCCAAAATGGATAAAAGAAATGTGTTCGTTTGCAAAAGAATTAATAAAATTTAGAAAGTTCTGTGACTTTATTTACATACTATATATGGTTTTTAGCAATGTCACCGTATTAAAGTGACATTTTAGCTTTTCACACAGAAAGAAAAAAAAGGATTATTATTTATATAGGAATTTAGAAATAAATACCGTCACACAAAGCGAATATTTTAGAAGATGGCGGTAAAATGTTGATGAAATGTTAAATGGAATTTGGTAAAAAAAAAAGTGATCATGTTGTAAAAAAACTGATCATTTGGGTGAAGAACTGTTTTTTTTACAAGAGAGAATATTTTTTAATAGACTATTTTTATTAAAAAAAGTTTAGGAAAGTCGCTTTTTAAATATATATCATTTTAATTAAATTACGTTTTAAATAAAGCAGTCCCTAAAAAATAAAATGAAACGACTACCTTCGGAAGAAGCTACCTACACATTTTACCTACTAAAACTATAGTTATGTCAAATATCAAGGAATCTCGACAAAAAAAATTTTGGGTTGTCCGCTTCAAAAATAATGCCCCAGACATATAGATCATTTAGATCCTATAAAGAGCATAAGGCCTCAACAAAGGTTTTCCAATATTTTCTGTTTGGTGTTAGGTTCCAGCTTTTTCCTGCTCGCGAAGCATCTATGTCTAGCTGTCTTTGCCAAGTGTGCCCAGACCGTCCTCTCCTTCTGCTACCATGGGGATTCCAGTCAGTGGCATTGCAGATGACAGCTCTGGGCGGTTTATGTAATGAGAGACCAATCTAGTGCCATTTCCTTCTCAATATTTCGGTAAGAATTTGGCTTTCATATGCCCATGCCCAGAGGTGTGTGTTCGATATCCTGTTAGGCCAAAAAAATCTTAGTATCCCCTTTAGTAATTTTTTGGAGAAAACTTCCAAGGTGTTCACGTCTTCAGCCGCCATATTCCACATTTCACATCCATAGAGGAGTACAGACTACACGCACAAGTTAAAAGTTGTTATTTTAGTGCGGTTGGAGGTTGATGTTGATTTCAACACTGGGCTTACTTGAACGAATGCTTGTTGGCATGGTGCGGTTTGAGACGTCATCAGACGCGCCTCCAGTCGGTGTCATTATACTGCCCAAGTAGAAAAAGTGGTGACCGCCCTGGAGCTATATGTTTTGGATAGAGAATGATTGGTTGGATGTTCCGTTTACTCGCATTAATTTCGTCTTGATAATATTTATTCTGAGTTCTTCCTTTTCAGCTTCTGCCTCTGCCATTTTGAGGCTTTCCTCCATGTCGTAGTGGCTGTGTGTTAGAAGGCATATGCTGTCGGCATAGTCAAGATCGGCCAGACGACCACCTTGGCCCCATGTTATGCCTCCGTTGTTTCTCGCTGCATATCTCATCACGATATTTAGCACTACGTTACAGAATAACGGCGATAAGATACAGCCTTATCGTACACCAGATTTTACGGAAGGAGACCTGATTGCTTACAGAGTTTTGGTGGAGTATATGACAGTTTGCGTTTCTGTATAGCTCTTGGATTATCTCTATTATTTTCCTCGGTGAGTGCTTTCCAAATGGTGGTAATGATAAGTGTGTCAATAGCTTTTTTGATTTCAATACAGACCAGATATAGTGGGGCTCTCCATTCTACTGATTGCTCAAGTATTATACTGAGACTGTTTATGTGATCTACACAGGATTTTTGAGCTCTGAGTCCAGCCTGTTCGCAATGAAGCTTTTGTCAGCAGGCCTCCTGTTGATAATGTTTGCTATTATCTTGTTTATCATGCCTAGGAGTATGATCGCCCTCCAATTTTTGCACTCCTAGACATCACCTTTTTTTAGGAGTAATAACGATTAAGCTCTCTTTCAGTTCGTCAGAGTGTTCATTACTGTCCCATAGCCATTCTGGAGTAGGAAGGCTACTGCTGCAGGGTCTGCTTTTAGCAGCTCTGTATTATTGTTGTCATGCACTGCAGCCTTGTGCTTTTAATGGCACGAATAGCGTTTACTATTTCTGTTATAGTGAGGGTGGTTGGTGGTATGTCATCTCTCCCAATGTACATAATACAATTACATAATGGTTGCGAGTCCATTGGTAATATGGTGAAGTACCCAAGTATCGATCTGGCTGTTTTTCGAGGTGATGAGATCTACAATTTAGTTGCGTAACTGTTTTGAGGAGGTGAAGCTTTCATTAGCGAGCTTTTTCGTTATTTTAGATAAGTCTCGTGTTCTACCGGATTCGGCTGCCGTTTCTGCTTCTATTGCCAGCTCTTCCGTCCATTTCCGCTTATCTCAGCAAGTGCTGCGCTTTATTTCTTTATCGTGAGAATTGTAGTTGTCCTGGAGTCTGGATTTTTCCATGCAGGTCCTAGCATCGTTAAGTTTGGTCTTTATCTCTTTCATCGGATAACAGTATACTTTGACTGCCTCCTTAGACATAGAAGGTGATTTCAATAATATGTCAGTGGTTCCCATCCAACAAGCTCTCCGGGATGCTGAGTAATATGTTTGTAATTGTAGAGTTATCTCACCTTTTCTTTGGCTACTTTTTGTTAACTCGCTTCTTCTCAGAATATACATTTGGGAAGGCAACACTGTCCCATACGCAGACAATGTGGTATTAATGTTATCGGGGCTATATTTTATGAATATAATCGGAGATATGTATAGAAGATATGTATAGGAGAGATAAGTAAACCGAGACCAATGTTTAGAGCTTTAAAGTATTACGGCAATAGAATCAGGAAAAATTCCTATCGGATATTGCAAAATACTTCGATATTATCCTGGGCTCAAACTATCATAGCAACTAAATGTGCAGTAGAAGATTAAAGGGCCACGTCTACATACGACTTTTGTGTTAAGGGTCAAGCCCTGAGAGTTCAAGTAGATGTATATTATACTGGAATTGTACGTCCAATACTAAATTACGGATCGGCAGCATGGTGAACCGCCACAATTTCGCTTAACCAACATATAATGGCTATATCATCAAGACGTGCGGCGTGGTTGTCTGCATGTTGGTGGAGATCAACCACCCTTGTCCATGCTACGATCTTGGATCGCTTACGACCGAACCTTAGGAAACCCACCAATTACATGGCCATTCACTAGCCCTAGAAGAATGGTAATATAGAAATGAAGTAGTTTATACTGATGGATCCAGCATGATGTGTGGTCGTGGCTCTGAATTATTTTATGGTGATATTGACGTAGAACACTCCTTTGAAAAGCAGTTTTATTTTTTTTCATGATTTTTGCATAATTATTTCTTTTAAGAGGAGCTTAACTTAAAGGAAATATTTACTTTTGTCGGTTTTGAAAGCTGATCTCTTTGTGAAAATAATTTTTGTTAAACCCTTTCATGAAAAAAGTTTTTTTTTTGTGTTAAAAAAAGTGATCTTTTTGGCTACTAGCAAAATCGGTAAAAAGAAGGTGAAATAAATTAACTAAAAACAAATTAATTCACATGAACACCGCATGATACCATCCACTAGTTAACTGTGCCAAGAAACAAATAACCAGCCAACATTTCAAACAGCGTTTGGCTAAACGTACTTATGTATCTTTATAGTTGAGTGTTGTAGATTGTTATCATTTTCGCACCTTTAGTAGCATATAAATCTACATATTACATATGACCGATGTGGCACAGGCACTTAAAGACAACACACACACACACACACACACCACCATCGTTAGACCATTAAGCCAAAAAGAAACCCTCTTCCTCCCATCCCCCACTTTTTTTTTTGTTTTTCTTTTGTTAGTTATATTATAGCACACTCTCTTAAGTAAATAAAAATACTAAAACGACGACGACGACGACTATCTTTTACACACAACAATCAGGTTATCAACATTATTTAAGCGATATGCAAATTGGTTTTTTGTATTTAATGGAACCCCATTACGTTTGAAGCGATGGCGGAGATCTTGCTTACATACACCCAACATTAGACAAACTTTAATATTAAAGATCGCAGAGGCCCCTTAATGTTCTGATGTGGTTGGCTGATATCACATCGAGGGGCAACAACAACAAAAAAAAAACGCACACATGTCTGTGTTGTAAAGCGAGTGTGAGACTGATAATGTTTATTTTTTGCCGTTTTTTTTTTTTGTTTAGTTTGTAAAGCAATTTTTCAAATAAAAATCTAAGCGCGCTGTTTATACATTAGCATGTAAGTATGTTTTGAAAATCTAACAAAACGTGCAAAAATTGATATCAAAACTAAGAAATCATTTTTATAGAGGAGGTGGAAAATCACGCAGAGCTTAACAACGATGAAACAAACTGATCGCCACATAATAAAATTATAAGATACAACAAAAACAAAAATTAATATATGAAATTTTACCCCACTATTAGTCAGCGTAAAAGAAGCTAAATCGAATTGATCTGAAAATACCCTACGCAAACAATTTTATTTGCCCATCACAGGTGTTTTGCTTTAAATGAATATTTCATTCTATATTAAGTGAATGAAAAAAAAGAACGCAGTGTGTCGTGAGACACCGGGCCGGACTGAAGTTCCTTACGTTTTATTTACATAAAAAAATTAATTAATTAAAATTATACTGCCTGTTCTCTAAACCGAGTCGATTTGAAAACCATCGATTTAGAGAAATTAAGTCCACTAATAGCAAACTTTTTTCAGATTTTTTTGCAATTTCATATAATTTAGAACTTAAAATATCATATCTGAAATTAATTTGCAATATACGATTTAAATACATCAAAAGGGCCATTATTTTTTATTTTTGGAAAACGAGATATTTACTCGGATTCGGTTTACAGAACAGTGTCTTATGTGTTATATTATGTCATGTTCACATAACATGACCTGACATGACCCGACATGACAAGACGTGATAATATATGATGTGACATAACATAGCACAAGATTGCACGACGCGACATGACATGGCGTGACAAAACAGAATATGATGGGAAATGGCATGATACGAAATGACAGGGCATGTCATGACATAACATGTACTTCTAACGACGCAGTGCTACACCGACAATGTCTCATTAGTTTGGGAGAAACTACCCAGTAAAAAAGTTGCTTCCAATAAAACAGGTTTCTACTATCATGAAATAAAAGTAGCACTGACAAACCTGCTGATATCGCTGCTGATTTTTGTATGGCGAGTTCCCGGATTGGAGTACTACATTTTTGCTCACAAAAGCGCTTTTGAAGCGCTGAAAATTATCAACATTATCGTTGCCGCCATTTTGAATTTTTCTTATTTTGCTTCTTTATTTATTTTTATTAATTTCTAATTTTTACTCAATGTTTGTTATTTTAACTTTAACTAGTATCCAACTAAGAACCTTCAAGTTTGAAGTCCAACGTACCAATCACTCGACCAAAAACACTGTTGCAAAACAGCACCAAGAAACTCAAATAAACTTACTCTTATTTTCTCGCTTAAAAACCTGCTTTAGATCAGCACCATAAAATCAGCATTTTTGTATAGCTTGTGTAAGAAGCTTTTGTATAAGTAAAAAGCAAATAATTTTCTCGCTTCAAAACATGCATTTTTGTGACGCTATGAAATCAGATTCTGAACAAGTTCATATTTTAAAGCGAATTATGAAGCGCTTTATTTCTGTAGTGCTTCAAAAAACATGAAAATTTTTTACTGGGTAACGGAGCCATTGCAGGGATCACAAACGGATCAGTATTTTGCGATCCAAAGATAACAATTTTGACCACAGAAGGCTGCCGGTCTCCAATCTTCCTCTCAAACGCTCATTTTCAACTATCAGCTTCGTCTAGATAGCCTCATACTCAACCGAAACAGTAGTCATCTTACGAGCTAGCATTACCTAGCAAAGACCTCCATCAGTTAACCTGTTACTATTTCAGCTCTATGAAGAAATCACCACCATCATTAATCCCACCGACAAAAAGTGTAAAGGAACCCTATTGTTTTCGCTGCGCTGTCCGTCTGTCTGTCTGTCACAGGCTGTTTTCTCGGGAATCGTAAGAACTACTGACCTGAAACTTTCACAGTATATGTAAAACTGGCCGCTGCAACAATAAATATATGACAGCTAAAAATTAATGGGTGTTCTAAAGCGAGCAACGAAACATCTTGAAATACTAATGTAATATACAGACACTTATATATAGACACTTTAAATGATCAAAGTTAGTGTTAATTCGTAGTCTGTAGTAGAATAGACTACACCAATTAACACTGATATTTAGAACAATAAAAAATAAAGGGTGTTCTATCAGTTAATGTATTTTGACTATCCAATTTAGACAATTTGCTGTATCTTGGAAACCGCATGAGGCAAACTCTAGAAATTTTAGAAAACGCTAAAGCTGAAAAATTCCAAAATTAAAAAAATGTCAAAACGAAAAATCGCCAAAACGAAAAAAAAGCGCTTAAAGGAAAAAAACACCAAAATTAACAAAAATTGCTAAAACGCAAAAAATCACCAAAAAAGTACGTAGATCGCCAAAAAAAAAAAACTAAAAAACGCCAAAAACCGAAAAAAGTCGTGAAAACGAAAAAAAGCACTAAAACTTAAAACAAAATCGCTAAAATTAAAAATATCGTCAAAAAACCGAAAAATTGTAAGAAATGAAAAAAATCACCAAAACGAAAAAAACGCTAAAACAAAAAAAAGGGCTAAAACTTAAAAAAACACCAAAACCAAAAAATCGGCAAAAAACAAAAAAAAAATTGCAAAAAACCAAAAATCGCAAAAAAAAAAACAAAAAAATCATCAAAATGAAAAAAGCGCACAAAAGCAAAAAAATCACAAAATCAACAAAAAAAAAACTTAAAAAATAAAACAAACAAAAATTAAACGAAAAAGCAAAACGAAAAATTTGCCAAAATGAAAATAATACTTAATTTATTTTTTCTACCGCTTATTCCTCCTAACAGAGGCCGCAGCACTATAAGTAGTATCAGTGCGATTGAGCACCTCCAGATCGTCAGCCACACCATTATCAGCCGACGTAGCAGCAGTACTAACAATGTACCAGTCGAGCCAAAAACAACAGGGCCAAAAATAACGGCGGAAACCACTATACCAGGACAAGAAACAGAAACAAAAGTTGAAGCAGTAGCAGCAGCAATTTGCATCAACAGTAGGCTTGGCAGCAGCTTCGAGCCTGGTCTTAGGCGACGATGGCTTAGATTGCCTCATCATCTCACTCTTATCAAGCTCGCTATCCATCTTACTATGGCAGTAGATAGCCCCGCAACCTCAGGGATCGCTATATCCGACGTCACGTCGCCACTGCCCCTTCGGTATTTCGCGCTTCGACAGCGGACCCGGGCTGGGAGTGATCTGAATTCCACCTACCTTAACAACACCAATCAGCAGGAAGATAATAATTTTAACTTCCAGATGATAAGAAGAAAACACTTTAAAAAGACGTCTACAGCTAAACCAACTATCAATTGGAAGATGCCTAGACGATACTTATCGGCAAAATTATAAGAGACACCTTCAACTAGTACGGCCACGAACCAATTAGACAAGTCATAAACCACTTAGCAAGGAGACGCACCAGGTTGGAGCTACCCAAAAAAAGGTCCAAAATGTCTAAAGCTCCCCGGCACTTCCCAGAAAACCACGGCAACAATAAAAAACCCTAAAAGTCTATAGTGACAGTTTTACCTTCAACTTGAGACACCTTGCAGTCTCGTTATTAATTTTCGGTACCAGTGTTCGTTACCAGTATTCGTTACACGTATTTGGTTGAGTTTTGTTTGACGTATTTGTATCATCCAAAACTTTATTTAAGCCTCACCGCATTGATTTTTGCTACTCAGAGCATTTATGTACACAGCGTGCCATAGGGAACTAGTTGCCAAAAACTAACTAAATTTTAATTTGATTAAAGTATTTATAAGATTTTATTAAATGTTAATTTGATAGACACTTCAAATCAATATTGTTTTTATTTTGAAGTCATTTGATATATCGAAGGTTTTATTTTTAAGTTACGTGCCGTAGGGTGTCGTAAATAAAAACGCCTTTAAAAATTGTTGTGGCGAAAAAAATCTTGCCCCAACAACCTGTAATATGGTCGGTTACACTTTATGGCTCAAATAATGTTGAAAGCTCAACTTTATAGATGCAATCGATGTATTTTTTTTTCAAATTTATTTTGGTAAATTCATTTTGGATTTTCTTGGTTTTTTGGCGATGAGCTGCACATGTTGCAGCATATGTGAACGTGATTTGTATTCAAATGTTTTTTCTTTATTTTTTTCCAGAATAAAGTAACAACAGATAAGCCTTTAAAGCAGCTAGCAATTGAAAAGCTATGATATATGGTACAGTGGTTTTAATGGACAAAAGTAATGAGTTTGGCTATTGAAATGTTTAATTCAGTTTAATAAAACTGAAAGCAAAACAGGTAAAGCTAAAAAAATTTTAACAATACTAGAGCAAAATTGGGCAGCCTATGATGTTGTTTTCGTAGGGCGCACCAATCTCTTACAAGTGTTTATGTATTTTCTATCTTTTAATTGAATTACTTCATGACAAACAAGTCCATAATGTGTGTGAGACCATCTAATAGCATTGTATGTTTTTTCTTATGAACGTAAAGCGTGAGCATATCGTATTTTCTGTTACATTCATCATTCTCAATAAAACTTAGTTTAGTACGGTTACATAGTTGGGTCTACAAAACCGACGTGAGTATTGGTGTAACAGTTTTGCGTATGTTATTTATGTTTTGCACATAAATTGTAATTTTGTGTTATTTTTAGATTTAGTTTATGTCCTTCATTATCTTTTTGGAATTATTGAATTTTGGTTTGTTTGTTTTTCATAGAAATGTTTTTTTATCAATCAAAATTTATTATTAGGCTATGGTTCGTAACGTTTAATTCAGAAAGAATTGCGCATGATTAATATTCCAAGGAACTAGGGAAAAATTACCATCAACTTAATTTTTCAACGTACACGGCAGAACAGAATAGCACCACTTTCGAAAGCCGCTACACTTCCATCGTTAGTGCACACGTCCATTTAGCTTATCACCACTTGAAAGGTGGCTCTATTGAATGTGATTTTAGTTCTTATATATACAACTTTTTAGTGGAAATTGA
Organism: Panzeria rudis; assembly: GCA_956483635.1. Classification (NCBI taxonomy): domain Eukaryota; kingdom Metazoa; phylum Arthropoda; class Insecta; order Diptera; family Tachinidae; genus Panzeria; species Panzeria rudis. The sequence continues at coordinate 16,736,746 of OY101451.1, read as the reverse complement.
ATACGAGAATTAAATCACTTTCAAGTTGATATTAACCGCACTTTCTCAGCGTTGCCATTGGTTTATTTTGCTTCATTCCCATTATTCTGATTTTTGTTCTACTCAAGGCAAATTTTTTTGGGTTTTTAAATGTTTTTTTTATCTCTTAGGAATTTAACCCCATTTTACTAAAAACATAGATTTCTAAAACTAAATCGAGTTTTATTAAAAATCATTTAAACTAATATAAGTTTTGTAGGCTCTGATCGGTCTGATAGATCGGGGTGAGCATACGTGTTTCATATTTTGGCGTAAGCATAAGAAGGTTAACCACAAAAAGAATTTTAAGCTAATTCAATGAAAGAATATCCTTAATGCGAACTGATAAAACATTTTCAAATCACTGTCTGCATATGAACATTAAAAACCATAATAGTGGTAGTCGTAATAAAAATAAAAAAATACGACTACAACAAACATCTTTGTCATGAGATCATATTGAATCCTAAACTAGACAAACATAAAAGCGATCAAAGCCATCTTCAATAGCTTTTTCTTTGAATACTCTTGCAATATACAAGCAGCTGAAATAAAAAATCTCCTCATTTTGTTTTGAGAACAAAACCCAAAAACAGCCAAAGCAAAAGCACTCATATGATTTATAAGCCAATAAAGGCTAAACATAAATCTTGACATTATGATTAAATAACGCAAACAATAAGACACAAAGAAATGAACAGAAACAGAACTAAGAAATAAAAAAATCAAACAGTTACTAAAGTAAAAAAAAACATCATATAAATCCTCTCTATAAACTCCTGTATAGATTTTTTTGCTTTGTGTTTTTATATGCTGTAGTTTCCTTTAGGAGTTACAAATAGATTTTATCGTTGTAAAAATCTGATCTAATTTGGTGTGTTTTGTTTCTCGTTTTTTTTTTTTTTTTTGTTTTAGGTCCTTGTTGTTTTGCTGCTTTTTTTGTTAAATGGTTTCTTAGACGTTAGAATACTTTCTTTGATGTTTCTGCTACTTGACCAAAAATGTGCAACATTTGTACAACCATTTTTGGTACCGTCTTGCTGATGATGAACTTGTTGCGGAAATCTTTATGTTGACAATAAACTTATTTTTTGTAGAATATCTAACATTTCAATATTTATGATGTTTTGACATAAGAAGATCTATTAGAAAGATCATTAGATTTAATAATATGAAAACAATATTATTATTTTAACTATTAGGATTTGTGCTAAATAACTGCAATGTTTTTAGTTTTTAGTAGAGAAAAAATTAGGTAACAAAAATATTTCTTGAAAAAAGTACTGACTACAAGAAATAAAGATGAATAGACGGCCAGAAGAGACATAAAATCGAAAATAAAAAATTATTTAAGCAAAGAGACCCATCAGGAAGTAAAAATTTCAAAACAGCACAAAATACAAATACAACATACAAAGAAATTATAACACATTGCTTTCATTTATTTTACATTTACAATTTATTAATTCATTAGTCTTCAGATTTTGGAACGATTTTCCGTCATCCCATGTCAAATTTGGATGACCAGTTTCGGCTTTGTGCCATCTTCAGTATTCTATTGTATTCAATAGAACACTGACGATGTCACATATAGCCGAAGCCGGCTATAGGTCTGTTTAGTTTTAATTATATTTAACTTTAATCGAAACTTCTGCAACGTCTTCAGATTTACTTACTATATAGGCCCCGTACTAGCTTAAGACTAACTTAAAAATATTGCAAAATACCTAAGGAAATCAAGAACTTCAATCCAAAAAAGGGGCATAGGCAAATTTATTATTAAAAAGCAATGCAAAAATATGGGTAGTGTCGGTAAGCGATGCCACGATACGAAACTTATCTTAACTACTTTCAGTTTTTAGATTCAGACGTCCGCGTCTGTTGGATTTCATAGAAGAGGCACAATAAAGTTTTAAATTAAAAGTTTAATTAGCCAACTTATTGACATAATATAAACATTTTTATTTTAAACAACATATTTTTTATAAATTATTAAAGCTGGCTTGCTTAAGAAATATGAGGATACTATTAATTTTTGCTAGCAAAATATATGCCCCACGTTGGGCGCCAATTAATTTTGTTATGATTAAATAAAATTATAACACATTCTTTTCATTTATTTTACATTTAAAATGTATTAATTTATTAGTTTAAAGATTAATGAAGTTAAAAATTTATGTTTGTTTTTAATAAATATAATTTATTTGAATTTGTAATGCCAACTATTCATTAATTAAATTTTTCCATTGCATCAATTTTGAAATGAAAACTATTTATTGAAAATACAAAAACTTTTTAAAAGAAAATGCAAGGTGGCTTAAGGGTTTTCTCCTCTGGGTATGTTGAATAGTGGCTTTGCTGATGAAAGATTTTCTGTCTAGCGAAAAATCTTAACTCATCGAACCCACCCGACATACCCGGAGGAAAAAACGCTGAAGCATGTCTAGTTAATATATATAACAAAAAGTTTTATAGATCGATCATGGTGTGTATACTCAAAAGTGTTATTGGTCGCCAATCATGGTTTTACAAGAAAAAAAAACGATCGTTACTGTGACTATATTTTAAAATATGATTTAGCTTTGAACTTTGATACTATGAATTTGTATGTTAAAAAGTGAATTGAATGTTACCCCTATTTTTTAGTTATTTAAGGTATTTTAAGACTCATCGTAGATTATCCATCTTAATAGCAAACATTTCAATTTGTAGTGCGCAAAATATATGATATTAAAGCTAATTTTCTTGAATGTTACTTTGACATAATTCTTAAATATGACTTTGCTTTGAATTTTTATTTTTGGAAATTAGTAAATTATCGCTATATTGAAAAAAATGTCATAAGTCAATCATGGTTTGTATGCTTAAAAATGTATTGAACGTTACCCATAGTAAATTGAATATTTGTTCGTATCATTTAGAAGCTGTTACTAAAAATTATCCCAATAATTGCTTCATCAGTTTTCAGTGTGCGTTTAAAAAAATATGACACTTCTACAAAAATGTATTGAACGTTGCAAATATGAAGTAGTTTTGAATTTCGATTTTGTGTATTTATCATATATTTTAATATTGAAAAGAAGGCCCATTAATCGCTCATAATTTGTATTCTGAAGAATGTACTATCCATATTTCATAATTTATTATTTTTAATGAGAGTTTTGTGTGTAGAATCAAAGAGATTTTGTTAAAGTTCATTGAAGGTCTTCCTTATAAATTGTAGGTTTTTAATTTTTGCACTGAAAGTTTTGGGAAAATATAATATTTCTAAAAAAATATATTGAACGTTACTTTAACGAAAATTCCTAAATACATGTTATAAAGTTCTATATTTTGATTTTAAAACAATATAAAAATTTGTATTATTCCAGTTAATAAATCTATTATCATTTGTGTGCTAAAAAATTTACTGAGCGTTACTCATAACTTTTTTTTAATTTATTTAACTTTAATGCAGCTTAGAAGTTTCTTATAATACTTATCGAAGATCATCCATCTTAGTTGTTGTTAACTCAATTTTGTAGTGTATATTTGGAAAAAATATTAAACTCATACAAAACGTCAATGAACATTACCCATAGTTTTTTTAATCAATTCTTTTTTTGTGTACAATTAAAGAGATTTTGCTAAAACTAATCGAAGAATATCTGTTTAAATTATTTTGTAGTCAATTTGCAGTTTGTGTTAGGTAAACATATACAATTTAAAAAAAATGTATTGAACGTTACTCTTAAAAAATTCTTTAATTTTGAATTGGTTAAGTTTTCAAATATTATTACATGGAAGAAATAGACCTTCATCAAATAGAATTGTTATTTTAAAAAAGTATTGAACGTTGCCCACATTGTTTTAATTAAGTCAAAATTTTTTGTATATAGTATAAAGTAGAATATAGTGATAGAACTCGTTGAATATTATCCATCCCAATTCTTTTAATTCAATTTGCAGAGTGTGCTTGGGAGATATATAAAAAGTTATAAAAAATGTAATGAACGTTACTTTGACACGATTTAATTGAATATGGATTCTGGGAATGTATTAAATTGTTTTACATGGAATAGGTTTCCTAAGTCGATCATGCCTACAAAGTGTAGCAACCGTTACCCATATATATTTATAAATTAAAGGACAAAAATAGTGCACAGTTGATTAGTTTTTGTTGAAACTCTTCGAAGATTGTCAATCTTAAAGGTGTTTGTTTAAAAAAAATTTAATTTGTAAAAAAATCTGTTGAACGTTATCCATAGTTTTTTAAATTAATTGACAGTGGTCTCCTTAAAATCAAGTAGTTTTTCTTAAAACTTCATCGAAGATTATCCCTTTCAGTTGTTGTTAATTGAATTTGTAATATGAGCTTGCAAATATATATAAAATTCATAAAAGAATGAATTGAACGTTGCTGTGAAAACATTTGAAATACGATTAAGCTTTGACTTTTAGTTATGAAAATGAAATTATCATGAGGGGAATAGAGCACAAATTATATAAAAGAAAGTGAAATGCCTTAATGGATGCTAATATCAGAGAAAGAGAGGAAGAGAGTGAGAGAGAGAGAGAAAGAAGCATACAGTTTACCAAAGAAAATGAAGATCACTTGAATAACAAAGGTTACGTTCAATACACTACATTGGTGTTGTTTAAGTTTAACGTTACAAACCTAAGATTTCAGGATCCTTTAATGTTGCAAACACAACAACATTTATTTGTCTTCCTTTTCTAATATTTTAAAACCAGTATTAAGAAATAAGAAAAACATATAGACATTTGCACTCAAACCAAAAGGAATTTACTGATTCAAATAACTTTCGTTAAAACAAATATATTTTACCTAAACTTTATTCAAAAAGTTGTTGACTCTCTTTGCTAAAATAAATCCAACTAGAAATGTACCCCATATTTATCTGAACAAAAAATCCTAAAACATTTATATCAAACTGTTATTCTTTAACTCACCTATCATTTGTTGTAATTTTTTTAAAACCCGCCGTTGCACGGCTTGGATTACTCTAATTGCCACAGCGACATGCGTTAAATATAGACAAAATGCAACTGTTAAGACGGAACTGATTCAAGCTAACATACAATTTAAGTTGCTGTTTGTTTAAAAAAAGAATAAAAAGTCAACTGAATTTTAAGCAAAAAAAAAAGAAGAAGATGAAAAAGAAGCTAAAAAACTATCGCTAAAAACAATGTTTAATGGTGTAAAAGAAACTAAATGGAGACAAGCGAACGAAAGCAAAAGAATCCACAAAAGTAATGAATTAAATTGAAATGAAAAGGAGCTAAAGTTAAGTTAAGTACGAGTATGAAAAAACTGTAGCTTAAAAATGCAACAACTTAACTCGACAATTAGCCGCCAATCAATACAAATCGCACATCAGGCTTTAAACTCAAATTATACACATGAGCTTCGACACAAAAAAAAACTAACAACAATAAAGGAAAACGAGTAACAAAAAATTAATGAAGGATATTAAGACGACTTTTTTGCACTGTATTTAATAAAACAAAAGTAAAAATTTTCAGTCAACTATAGCACTAGCATTTGTAAGTGTATGTGCTTGTGTGTGGCTGCTAGTAGTATATGGCGGTTCTATGCAATGTTAAATCCTCGGCGGTAGCCAAGATGTTTCGAAAAAATTTCCCGACAATCGTGCACGATTCAATGAAGGACAATGTCGTTCTGCTATTCGTTCGTATAATACTAGTGTGAGTACGTGTGTCACATTTTCACTTATTTTTTCGGCAATGATTATATAAGCGACAATGTCGCCTGTCTTCTCGTCACTGATTATATAGGCTACCATGTCACCTCCGTATCTTGTCCTGAAACATTTTTTATTGGACCGAAGTTCGCTATGGCACGTTGTGCATATGATATGCAGCATATAAATGTTTTCTAGTCTGGGAGGTAAAACAAATTTTGTAATCAAAATATATGTGTAACAAATACGTGTAACGAATACTGGTAAAGACAATTCAAAATGAAGGCAACAGGCCGGCGCTAAGGTTAAATTCTTTAAAAACTCAATGTTTCCGCCTGGAAATTTTCGCGGTTTTCGGTGTTGCCGTTATTTTCCGGGCAATTTTTGAAATCTTGGGAAGATTTTTGTACAGTTTTTGGGAATCCTTGGACCATGTTAGTGTCTTGGCTAAGTGCTGGCTAAGGGTTGCAAAGTGAAGGTGTCTTGGCTAAACACCAGGTGTTTCGGCTAAATTCTTAAGAAGTATCGCATAAGTATCCTCCAGGCGATATTAGTTGTTCCTGCTGAATTAGTTTCTTTCGTCAGCTAGAGGTTGAAATTACTATCTTCGTTTACTTGGTATCATCAAGCTAGTTGACATTTTAATTTTAAATTATAACTTTTTTTTTTTGGTGGGGCTCATAGTCCCCGTACCGGTGACTAGATGAGGGGCGGCCGACATAGCAACCGAACGTGGCCGTCCGAAAGTAACCGACCGAAGGCTGCCGGACGAAGGTGGTCTGCCGATAGTACGAAAGTGGCAGGCATAAGGCCGAAAGTAGCTGTCCCAAGCCGATAGGCGGTAGGCCGAAGGCGACAAGAACTTCGCTTCTTCCCGGTGTCGTATGATGCCGTGCGTTCTTTTGTTAACTGACTTCAAAAAAAGTAGAAAGGTTATCAATTCGTCATGTATTTTTATTTTTTTGTATGTATGTTCCCTCAAAACTCAGCCATTTATTAACCGATTTTGGATTTTTTTCTCTATTCAAAAGGATGTACTTCCAGATTCGTCCTGTTGAAAAATGGGCGGGGTAACGCCCATGCATAAGTTTTCAACAGCTTCTACTCAACCGATTCTTTACACACACATTAAGCTTCTGTTTAAATACTACATCAGGATCAACAAAGTGGGCTGTGCCACGCCCATGCAAAGTAAATATTATTTTTCAACAACTTCTACTAAAACGATTCTTATGAAACTTTGCATACACCTTTAGTTATCGTTACAATACAACATTATGTTTAGAAAAGTGGGCAGTGCCACGCCCATGAAAAGTAAATAAGCATTTTAGCTACTTCTACTTGGCCGATTCTTATGAAACTTTGCATACACATTTAGTTATCGCTACAATGCAACACTGTGGTTAGAAAAGTGGGCAGTGCCACGCCCACGAAAAGTAAATATTTATTTTAACTACTTCTACTCATCCGATTCTTATGAGACTTCAAACACACAATTAGATCTCGTAAAAGTACATGATGATAAAATATGGGGGCGGTGGCACGCCCCCATATTTATTTTTGCAAGAATTATTTAATTATAAAATCAAACCAAAAAAGTTTGTCTTGAGTAGAACAAAAATCAGAAAAATGGGAATGAAGAAAAATAAACCGATGGCAACGCTGGAAAAGTGCACTTTAATATCAGCTTGAAAGTGATTTAATTCTCGTATTCAATTTTCGGGAAAAAGTTGTATATATAAGAATTAAAATCACATTCAACAGAGCCACCTGACAAGTGGTGATAAGCAAATACACATGAGCACTGACGATGGAAGTGTAGCGGCTTCCGAAAGTGGCGCTACTCTGTTCTGCTGTGTACGTTGAAAAATTAAGTTGATGTTAATTTTTCCCTTGTTCCTTGGAATATTAATCATACCCAATTCTTTCTGAATGTAACGTTACGAACCTTGGATTCACAAAGCAAATACGTTCGAAATAATCATATTAAGAATTATTTAAGTTTTTATTTAATCATTGAATGGACTTTAGTTTATATTTTTCATTTTTATTTAATATATGTTTTCGTTTCTTTCCAATTATTGATGTTAGGGACTGACTTAGCTGGGACTCGAACTGAGGTTGCTTAATTCTCTACATGTTGGTAAGTTATCGCTCTTACTAGCTTGTTGAAGTACCTTCTAAAACATGGGCAACAAGAGCTCATCTGTTTGATTGAAGACTTAACGTAAGACAAGGTTAACTGAAAAGTAATCGTAAGATATTATCGATTATGTTGTATTCAATGAAGTAAATTGAAGATAAATAGTAAAATATTGTTGATCATCTTGTCTTCAATAGGCATTGCCACCTATCTTGTCCACAAGAAAGTTAATTGAAGACAACCATTGTCATTAACAATGTTGGATTGAGGACAAAATGTAAGACAATGTTGTTGATATGTCCCCAACAAGTTTACTGAAAACTTAAGTCACTGGTTAACATTGTCGCTCACGTTATCCTCAACAATTTTACAAGGCACAAAATGTAAGACACTGTTGCTCATATTGTTCTCAAGATATTTTTGGAATGTGCACGAAATGTAAGAAATTTTCGCTCAGCATGTCACCAAAAATTTTACTGAGAACAAAACGTAAGACACTGTTGCTCACATTGTCCTCAACAGAGTTGGAGTGGGGACAAAATGTAAGACATTTTTGCTCAGCATGTCACCAAAAATTTTACTGAGAACAAACCGTAAGACACTGTTGCTCATATTGTCCTGAACAGAGTTGGAATGGGGACAAAATGTAAGACATTATCGCTCACTTTGTGCTCAATCATTTTACTCAGGAGAAAATGTAAGACACAGTTGCTCATATTGTGCTCAACGGAGTTTAGCTGGCGACAAAATGTAAATCATTGTCGCTTAGCTTGTCCTCAACAATTTTAATGAAAACTAAACTTGAGACACTCTTGTTCAACAGAGTTGATCTGGGGACAAAATGTAATACATTGTCGCTCAGCTTGTCTTCAACAGTTTTAGTGAAGATAAATCGTATGGCACTGTTGCTCATATTGTCTTAAGAAATTTGGATTGGGGACAAAATGTAGGACATTGCTGCTTATCTTATTTACAAAAAATTTACTTAAAACATAACGTAAGACATTGTCGCTAGTCTTGTCATCAAAATTGTTTAGCACAGGACAACATCCATGAACTTGTCGGCTAGATTATCGTGAACAACGCTTATCTTTAAATTAGCCGACTAGAAAACTTAATTGATAGAGGATAAATCGTACACGAGTCTTAAACGGTAATGTCGTGTGGATATTGCAATTTCTGTCGCTGAAGTATCTTCGCATAATTGTGCATAAAATTAAAGATCCTGGATTGATTTTTACAAAATATGGATTTTAGCCGATTTTGTTTTTTTTATCTATTTTGCAGACAATTTTTTTTTTGCCAAAACTTCCTAAATATCTACAATTCTGCTGAACGAGCAGGAAATTGATGAAATTTCGACTTTAAAGAAATTTTAATTATAAAAATTTCTTTTTTAATTTAATGATATGGAACAAACTGTTTTTAAATTATGCTGAAATATGTACTACAACCTTCTTCATTTTAGGAATGATTATTTTTCTTAAGAACCAGAGTAAACTCAAGAAAAGTAACTAACTGGCAGTGAGGTAAATTATTACAACTGGCTCCAAAAAGTTTTGGAAAATTGACTCAAACTTGTTTGGATATTGCTAAAACTTTAATAGATAACATCTTTCGTAAGCGTCTTTCCCCTTTTGTTTAGGACTACAACACGTCCTTATAATAAGTAGCCTCTTAAGCCCAACGGAGCGGAGCGTAGGGTACAACAATCAAAGACACAAAATCAAAATCAACCTCAGTACCATCTATTAAAAGTTTTACTAACATATACTTAGAGCTAGATAGACAGATATGTATATGGATGGACATTGTGTCATCCATAGGAGCAACAGCGGGGTAGAGAGATTTCTTAATGTTTGGTTGCTTCACTATTTGCTTTGCTTTTATTTGGTTGGCTGCAATCAATTGAACATGGCCTAAAAATTGCTGGTAATTGTAAAACAACAATTAACATTAAGCGCCATTTAGAAACACACAAAAAAACCTGAAAAACTAAAAAAATCAAGAATCTAACAAAAAAAAAATAAAAATCAACAACAACAAAAACAACGCAACATGAAAATACTATTGTAACTACAATTGCAGACTACTAAAATCAAATGAAAACCAAAGCAATTTTCTAGTCGTATTGAAGATCTTTTGACTAGGCCAACTGACATTTAATGTCACCATACAAAAATGAGCTCGCTCTGTTAACAGAGTGTAACAAATAAAAACAAGCAGCCAAAAGTATTTGTAAGCAAAATCACTAGTAGATAGTAGAAGAATAAGAATAAGAATAAACGTGAATTGTCGCACAACTGCCAGCTGAGTCGCCAGCATGACCGCTGCGGTAAAACTAAAGTGCCAAAGAAGACAAAAGATGACAGCATTTAGTACATGGCCAATACCAGCCAGCGTTCAAATGAGAACCAAACAAATAACCAGCCAACAAGCAAATTGTAAAGAAAATTCCACAATCAAAAGGGGAGAGAGAGAGGGAGAGGGGCGGCAGCTTACTAACATTAAACTAAGGGAAATTTGTTAACCCTCTTGATATAAAAAAAAACAACAAAAACACTACTCGTACTAATAGCTTTAGTAAGCAAGTTAGTATGTAAGTAAGACGAGTATTATGCTTATACGAGTACAACAACAAAAGAATATTTATATGGATCAAAGAAATGTTTGCCGCCTTTTTGTGGCAGAAAAATAAACTTTTCTTGCCAGTGTTTAAGTGACGCTGCACCCAATTTGCCGCTGCTCAACATTTAGAACATATTGGCGTCATTGTGTTTGACTTTTTATGTTGTCTTTTACATTTCAAAACCTTAAGACTGTTTTTATTAAAACGCCACAAAAGAAGAAGATAAAGTACAATAAGCCAGTAGTTTAGTAGAATAATACAAAGCGTTTTTACTTTTTTTTTTGTATTTTTATTTGGTCTTTCAAAGCTTAAATGTTAAGAATCATTTCTAGCCAAAACGTCCACCAAAGTCATTTTTGTATAAACGACAGTTGTAGCTGTTATCTAACGTGGCAGCGGCAGCAATAGACATGTGACCAAAAGACTCATTAGGAATTTTAGAGAATGTTAAAATTAAGAAAAAAATTGTAGTTCGTTCGTAGTTCTATTACTAAATTCATAAATTCAAATACTTTTTTTACGGAAATAGGACCTGCCACAGAATTCGTAAAACTACGAACTAGAATTCGTAAATATTAGAAAGTATTTAATAAGAAAAAAAAACGTTGTTTTTTCTATTAAAATAATAAATATACTTACTGCTGATGGAACATTTGAAAATCAAATAACAACAATAATAAACTTAAAATAAAATTCCTCTGTAATTTTGCAAACACATTAAGCTTTTGTTTTAAATACTAGATCTTGATTAAAAGATTGGGCGGTACTACGCCCATGCAAAGTAAATATTATTTTCAACACCTTCTATTAAACCAATTCTTATGAAACATAGCACACACATTTAGTTATCCTTACAATACAACGTTATGGTTAGAAAAGTGGGCAGTGCCATGCCCATAGACAGTAAATTCATTTTAACTACTTTTACTTAACCGATTTTTATAAAACTTTGCACACAATTAGTTCTCGTGAAAGTATAAACACTATGATCATAATTATGGGCAGTGCCACGCCTATTTTTTAGGCGGATTTTTTGCAATAATTATTTAAAAGGTACGTTACAAAAAGGATTTTAAAAGATACTTCTTAAATGAAATATGGCTTAGTTTGCTTGGAATATATTTACCTATAGGGCAAATGAAAATAAGAAAAGTACTTTTTAAAAGGTACTTTTTTAAAAGGTACTTTCTTTAAGCTTTTCTGAGGTACTTACTTAAAGAGTAATTTTTAGAATTACTTTCTTAAAAGGATGTCGATACTCAAACAAAAATATGGACGATTTCGATACTCTTAGTGAAGTGAAGGTAAAATAGGCAATATACAGTCACACTATTTCTCCATAAGTCGAGAGCGTTTTTTTTTATTTGGATAAATAAAGCACCAAGAGAAGCGAAATAAAATTACCTTTAAGTGGGTTTTAAATATTCAACTCTTTCGGAGTTATCCAAAAATTGGTTTAGCAGCTGACTATATGTTTTCTTAAATTGTTTTTTATCTCGGTTGTTAACAAATTCAATTCATTGAAGAACCCAGTAAAGATTTTTTTGTTGAACTTTGCCAGAGTTAGAAATTCTGCGTATGATACCGAGCTCGTATCCGAAGTCAATGACAAAACGTATCGGTAATCATAAAAGGTGTTTTTAAGCCCGATAGAACTTCCGAAAGGGTTATTAGATAAAGGAACTGGTATACTGCACTCACTTTTTAACATTTATGATCAGTATACTCTAGCAAAATATCAAGAATAGATTGACACTTGAACAATGCAAGGAAATTATACAGATTTACTTTGCAAATCAGTCATCAATCAATTCGCTTAACTTTTACACGACTTTTAATCAGAATTCGGATTTGCGCGCTCCTTTTGCTCATTAAGCATTGCGCATTTGTTACAAGCGTATTAAAAATGCGCACAAGCGCAAGGAGCGGAGCGATAAAAAGAGCAATTGGTTAGAGCAGCGCAAGCGCATTCGATTTATTGGCGCCGCTCTTTGCGCAATGCGCATTTACTCTTTTGTCTAGCGCTTTGCGCTGCGCATTGCGCATATTGAGCGGCGCATTGCGCATGCTCTTTTTTATGCCAACAGTGGTTAGTTTGAGTTTATTCAGTGCTGCAAAATACATACATCTTTGGTAGTGACGTAATTTTAAGACATTTGGATTTGTAGCATTCTATCGTTCTTCTTTACTTTTTTTTTTCTTGATCCCATACAAATATGATGCCCCTAGACGGGTCAAACTTCCGGATCGGAACCGGAAATATTAACCACACTACCGACCCAACTTCTGGTTTCCGGATATATGAACTGCACTACTGAACCAATTTCCGGCCCATTCCCTAAACCGGAAGTGTGAACTGCACTACCGACCCAACTTCCAGTCCATCCCCTAAACCAGAAGTATGAACTTCACTACCGACCCAACTTCCGGTCCATCCCCTAAACCAGAAGTGTGAAATACACTACCGACCCAACTTCTAGTCCATCCCCTAAACCAGAAGTGTGAACTTCACTACCGACCCAACTTCCGGTCCAGACAGGAGCCGGAAATATGAACTGCACTACCGACCCAACTTCCGGTCCAGACAGGAGCCGGAAATATGAACTGCACTACCGACCCATTTTCGGGTCCATCCCCTAAACCATAAGTCTGAACTTCACTACCGACCCAACTTCCGGTCCAGACCGGAAGCGGAAATATAAACTGCACTACCGACCCAATTTCCGGTCCATTTTCTAAAAAGGAAGTGTGAACTTCACTATCGACCCAACTTCTAGTCCAGTTCGAAACCGGAAATACGAACTGCACTATCGACACAATTTCCGGTCCAGCCCCTAAATCGGAAGTGCCATACGGTGCTATATAAAAAAAGCTACGATGGCATGTAATAATATCCATGGAAATAACGCCCGTTGCTTTTTTTAAATTATTTACTACTGTAAATGCGCCATGCGCATTTCATGCTCTTTTGGCTCTTTTTGCGCATTGCGCAAACCAAAAGCGCAGCGCAATAAGAGCGCAAAGGAAAATGCTTCTTTTTGCGCTTGCACGCACAATAATAAATTGGCTCCGCTCTTTGCGTAAAGCACAAAAAATAGCAAAAAGAGCGGCGCTGTGCTGCGTTTTTTCGTACTCTGCTTTGAATGCAAAATTGTGTTCAGCGATGGGACTCACTTTGGGCTTAGCGGGTTTGTTAAAAATAAAATTGCCGCATATGGATTGAGCCCAATCCACAACAGTTCCTATAGACACCATTACATCCACAAAAGTGGACCGTTTTGAAGTATGCGTGCCTGCCTTTTTGTCCAAATTTCAAAGACCTATATCTCGTTAAGGATACTAAGAAAACTGATTTTTCGAAAGCGCTGGTATATATAGCTATACTACAACCAGAAACTGCAAAAATCGGAGACAACAAATTTTGCCTGTCCGCTTCACAAATAGTGCCCCCATTTCTAAACTTCTGAAAATTCAAATGTTTACAACTAAATCCGCCCATATGGAAATATGGCGTGTGATAATAACGTGCATGAAAGGGCCCACAAAATTTGCATTCTAATCGTATTATCCTTATCTAGTGTAAATTGTCTTATACTGCTTGTGGGCAACAAAGTGCCACTGCTGAGTAAATCTGTGGAGTTGCTGGATATTTCTTTTGCCATATAATTGATGAAACTAGATATAATTATAATTAAATGGAAATCAATGAGAATAATTTTGATTCCCTATTCCTACAGACCTCTTTTTAGTTTCATATAACAAAAAAAAATAGGAACAACAAACAATTACTTAACAAACTTTTGCTGCAGTTTTTATTGTTATAACATTTCAAAAAGTTCTTTAACTGACGACTACTCGTACCACTTCCATTATATTTACTCATCTTCTTCAGAGGCTCAAACTACAACTGCTGTATGGCTGCCGGCTCATGATGAAGCTGCTCATCTACTTCTTGGGATCTGTTGTAATACCCTCGAGTACATTTTGCTACTTTAACAATAACCAGCCAGATAGATGTTGATGTTTTCACAACAAACTTGTATTGTGTATTGACAAAGAGAATCAAATGGCATAGAATAGAACAGAATATAAAATACACCGCTCCGGCTTTGTGGCAGAAAAGTAAAGCAATTTGCAATTGAATATTGTATATGTTACAAATGTAATTAAAACAAATCTTTTCAAAAGCCAGCCAACATATTTTCGAAGATCATCAGCAACGTCATTGTTGGCCAAGTTAGCTATAACTAGGCAACATTGTCATTGTTGAAAGGCTTGAAGCTTAAGAATGATGTTTTGTTTTTCATTCTTTGATTTTTTTTTAAGATTTGGTTCTATATTCTTGAAGCTCTAGTAGCCCTTAGTAGTTTTTAAACAACTTTGAACATGTGTAGTGCAATTGGCAATTGTTTTGGTTTGTATACTTACTATTTTGTTTTAGATCGCTCTCATTGTTATCCTGCCTTACGTTTGTTTGTCTGTGTCCCTGGAACAGCAGTCAGCTAGAGATTTCTGGTCTTTGGGGGATTATCAACTACAAAATGCCTCGAAAGTAGTCTAAAGAGATCGTGTAAAACGGTTGTACTAACTACTCAAACGGGGTAATCATGACTGGACATTTGGTTGATTTCATTTTTACTTTGAAAGCAATAATATCAGCAAAAAAAAAGCTTGTTATTGTTGCATACAAATGACATTACACTCTTTCATTGACGCATGTCAACATAACGTACGTTCGTTCATTCAGTTGCCCCTCTTTTTTTTTTTTTTTTTTTTTTTTTGCTAAAACCTCTAACAGTTCTCTTTTCTCCCTTTTTTAATGGTGAAGTAAAGCTAAAGCTAAGCAGTTTGTTTTTTTTTCATTATTTGTAATTCTTGTGGTTGTTTAAATGTCACTCAATCTCAGCTTTGATCTTATTGATTTCAATGCATTTTATTATCGTTTTAGATAGTGATCGTCATCGTCATCGTTTATGTTTTTTTTTTTGTATTTTATTTTTATATTGTTGCTGTAGATGTATTCGTAGTTGCTGTTAAGATTTTCATTTTAATCGATCGTTTGTTATTGGCAATTTGATCGCTTTGTTTCACACATTACATATAATGTTGTTTAGTACAAGCTCTGTTGCTTCTATCAGCAACAGAAACTTCTCTACGCTGCTATTGTCTGTTTAGTGGCTTCCAATTGATTGTCATTTGTTGTCGTTTCTCTGTTTATATTGATTTTTGTTTTGCAACCGACGCTAATGGCGACAAAATGTTGTAAAAATCATTCTATGTTCACTTCTTTTTTTATTTCGTTTCTTATTGTTGTCCGTTCATTCTCTCTTCTTAGGTAGCAGAGACTAAGGTGGTCTATTAATTGTTGCAAGTTTTTTTTTCTCCACTTACTTCTTTTGTTTAGACTCCCGTGTTTCGAGTTCTTTTTTTCGCCTATTGCTGGTAGTTATTGCTGTTATTTCACTTTGTGTTTAGAGTGTTGTGTTGGCGACATATTGTGTGAAAATGTTTAAAGATTTGTCATTGATAATAGTCGGATTAAATAAGATTGATGTTGATCTTAGAAGAAAAGAGTATGAAAAAAAAACTGCAAAAAAGAATACTGGAAATTACAATTAGACATCTGTAAGTGGCATGATTTATATTTTAGTTTTTTTTTGTTATACTCGATTGATTTTTATTCTATTTTATTGCAGTTATTTGTTATTTGTAATTAAAGTATTAGTTTAGTAATCGCTTAGATATTTAATTTGTTTAACATTTAATGGGGAAGAAATTAAGATTAATTAATTGATGCTATAAGCTTGTTAGTAAAACAGGAAATATATTAAACGATTCAATAAATATTAATTAATCATGATGAATTCAATTAAAATGTATTTTGTTTAAATTAATAAAAAATAAAAACAAAAGACTTAAGAAGCAAACTTGAAAGTCTAAATTTAAGTGTTTTTCTATTCATGTGAAACTTTGCAGACAAATTGGGCTTCCGTAACAATACAACATAATAATTGTCAAAGTGGGCAGTGCCACGCCCATGAGAAGTAAATAAGCACTTTAAATACTTCTACTTAACCGATTCTTATAAAAGTTTGCATAAACATTTAATTATCGTTACAATACAACATTGTGGTTAGAAAAGTGGGTAGTGCCACTCCTATGAAAAGTAAATATGCATTTTAACTACTTCTACTTATCTGATTCTCATGAGACTTCGCGCACACAATTAGTTCTCGTAAAAGTACATGATGATAAAAGATATGGGCGGTGCCACGCCTATTTTGTAGTCTTGTTTTTTGCAAAAATTATATTTTTTTATTATTGTCTTTATTTTGTTTCATAAATAATACAGCAAAAAAGTTTTGAAATTGGACGAGAAACAAAATAACATTAAATTAAAAATTTAAAAAACCCCCGAAGAAAATAGATAATAACTTCAAAAGAGCTGGACCAATTTTCTTCAAACATAGATTAGAAGATTTGGGATCAAGTCACTTTTCAAACAAAACTTACTAAATTAAAATCGATCTAGCTCTTTGGGAGCTACGGTGTCAAAAGACACACAGATTCAACAGGATTCATCTAGAAAAGATGTGATATCTTCTAAACGGCTGGACCAATTTTATTCAAACATAGGTGAGAATACTCTCGATCAATTCACCTTTCAAACAGAAATCAAACTGAATCAAAATCGGTCCAGTCGTTTGGTCTGTACGAGGGTTCGTACATCCACACAGATACACAGACACACACTATAAACTTATAACACCCCTTTTTTAGTCGGGGGTTAAAAAAAGCAAGCAGTAAAAAATTATACATGGCCGAAGTGCCCTACTTTGAGACTTCAGAGCACCGCTCCTGAGGATCTAAAAGAGCTGCTATTTAAAATGTGAATGGAAATGCGCCTTTACTATGTTCTTCTGAAATTTTATTCTGATAAAATTATCCATTTAGAAATGCCTGATTTATGTTCCAAATATTTTGATTCTGGCGATTTTTTTTTAATTTGAGTGATTTTTCAGTTCTAGCAGTTTTTGGGTTTTGGTGGTTTTTTCGTTTAAGCGCTTTTTTCGTTTTGTAAATTTTTTAGTTTTTGCTTTTTTAGTTTGACGATTTTTTCGTGCTTTTTTTTGTTTAACGGCTTCTTCGTTTTTGTGCAAGCAGGAAAAAATTGTACATGGCCGAACTGGCCTACTTTGAGACTTCATAGCTCCGCTCCTGAGCAAGTAAAAGAGCTGCTATTTAAAATATGATTAGCTCCTTTGCTATGAAACGCTCCTCTGCTATGTCCTCCTGAAATTTTATTCTGATAAGACTATCCGTTTAGAAATACCTGATTCATGTTCCAAATATTTTAATTCTGACGATGTTTTTTTAATTTGAGCGATTTTTAAGTTTTATCAGCTTTTTTAAATTTTGGTGCTTTTTTCCGTTTAAGCGCTTTTTCCGTTTTGTAAATTTTTTAGTTTTAGCTTTTTTTAATTTTACGTTTTATGTGTTTTTTTTTGTTTGGCGATTTTTTTTAATTTTAGCGATTTTTTTACTTGTGGTGATTTTTCGTTTTTGCTTTTTTTTCGTTTTGAGATTTTTTTAATTTTGGTGGTTTTTAGTTATGACGGTTTTTTTTTTTGTTTTGGTGCTTTTTTTTTGTTTCAGCGCTTTTTTAAATTCTGTCGGCTTTTTTTAATGCTGTCTACTTTTTTAGTTTTGGTGTTTTTTTTTCGTTAAGATGCTCTTTTGTTTGGTGATTTTTTAAAATTTTTGGCGATTTTTCAGTTTTCGCGGTTTTTTCATTTTTGTGCGTTTTTTGTTTTAGCGCTTTTTACATTCTGGCTAATTTTCTAATGCTGTGTACTTACTTAGTTTTGGTGTTTCTTTCGTTAAGGTGCTTTTTTTGTATTAGCGATGTTTTAAATTTTTTGGTGATTATTTTAGTTTTTGGCGATTTTTTTAATTTTGGCGATTTTTTTTGGCTTTGGTATTTTTTTATCGCTTTTTTTAAGCTGGCGATTTTTAAATGTTTTTTACTTTTTTAGTTTTGGTGTTTTTTCTCGTCTCACTTTTTCTTGCGATCTTTTTAATTTGTGGCGAGGGTTTACTTTTTGTGTTTTTTTTTTTTGGTTTGCCAATTTTTTAGTTTACGCGTTTTTTTTTTTTTTTTGAAGTTTTTTTAGTTTTAGCGATTTTTTGGTGATTTACTTTTCGGTTTGTTCGTTTCGTTCAAACAATCATTGGTGCACTCAAAGGATAAAAAAAATGTGGAGTATTTGCAATCTATTACAAATATTCCCTAAAGCCATAGAGCAATTTGAAAATTACATTATTCTGTGTTTTTAAAAATATTCCTTTTTTAAATAAACTTTAATTAAACTAATTTTGCTATTTGTTTGTTAGGAAAATTTATAAAAAGCCTAAATCACATTCATCTTTACAAAGCATAGCTTCAGCCATCAATAATCCTTAACTTAATGATATTCATTTTTATAGTTAAAATTACTGCTCTACTAAATCTAGTCAACAATACTAGTTGTTCGTCATGCTTTGTTAACAGTTTCTATTCTTAAAATTACCATAAGCCTTAAACTAAAACATCAATACATTTTACTAACAAAAACTCAATATATAAGTTAATTTATGTGACTCTATTCCATGACAATGAACCACCATAAAATGCATTTTTATTTAGTTTTTAGTTTTTTGCTTTTTAACTCTTTTTGGCCACAACCATAAAAATGAAACCGTTATAGATCATCATGTTACTACAATAAAATGCAAAATACAGTTGAAAAGTCCAAAACCATAATGCTCGCTGTTACATGTAAAATAAGTATTGCAAAAAAAAAGGCCAACTTCAATGATATTAAATAAATAAAATACAGGCGCATATACATAAATTTTCCTAAAAACAACATAAATGTAACAATATTTTGATAAATATGTGAAATTTTCGCAACAAAACAAACAAACCCAAAGAAATATCGATGGCTACACATAAAGTAGCTGGAGAAAAGAAATAAACACAAACACACACACACACACAAACACACACACACACATACACACAAAATAAAGCTTAAAGGAAATCTAAGGCATTTTGCTACCATTACCATTACAATTGGTGTGTTTTTAGCTTCACAGCTTTTTTTTCTCTTAAGGCAGCAAGCGTGAACAAAACAGTTGGAATCGGTAGTGGCAATGTTGCAAATGGTGGCATTATTGTAACAAACAAATTCAATGATGCTCCATAATGTGTGACTTAAATGCAAGCTTCAGTGCTTTCTATCTATTAAAGAGCAAAAAATAAATAAAACACATACCGACTTAGAGTAATAAATTTTAGGTTGTAAGTACAACAATTTGTATGCAAACGAAAGAAAGCAAAACAACAAAAAATGAAATGCCTTTGAAAAGGTAAGAAGAAAATGGAGAAAAAAAAACCAGGCGCAAAACTTAAGCAATGAGGTTATAACTCGAAAAACTAAACGTAACAGAAAAAATATTTTTTTTTGCTTTTAATCCCCAGGGAGTTATTTGTATAGAAATCTGTATTAGTGTAAGTAAGTTCTTAGACAATATTTTTTATTTAAAGTATTAGCGTGGATCTATGGAACCAGTAGAAGCTGTTATTTCCCTTTAGTTTAGTGCAAATTATTATTTAACTAGACAATGGTTTATGATTGCCCACATTTTAAGAAGGTTTTTGAAAAATTGTATTTCCTATTTAAGACTTTTCCCAGCAAAAGAAAGTTAGAATTAAATAATAATGTAAGAATTAAATTCTAATACAAGGCGAATTAAACAAACTTTATAACAATCAATTATACTGACTCTAACAACCAATTGAAGTTTATTTTAACCGACTTTAAAGTAGACGAAGGTTGTTAATTTGTTTGCTCTTTTTATATAGTATTTTCTAAAGAACTGCAGTATTTCTAGAGCGGTGTGATTATATATGTAGATAAGTTTATAAGAGGTCTCCTTTTATCTTCTTTTTTTCTACTTTTGAGCAGACTAAAAAAATCGTGGATATGTTCGTAGACATTTTTCGATAACACTGTACAACACAAAAATAAAAATTCATGATTCTAACGACTGATTCTGGAAGAGGGCGCCAACAAAATATACACGCGTATCGACGTTTTAGTGGGAGCTCAAGTTAGCCCTCTTTTGCTCATAGGTATAGTGAATCACCACACAGTGGCTTACAATTGGAGAAAAAGAGTAATATATATGTATGTAGTATCTTCGATACGCTCCGAACATAAAACGATGCACGTTGGGAAAAACATAGCAAAAACCCTCGCATTTTAGCTAAGCCAAAAGTTACGGGCTTTTCTTTTCTTCATGATTTTTTCTAATCTAGATATATTGAATATATGAAGAACGTATTTTTGAAGTCAAATCAGGGGTGATTTGTTTGAAATACAGACTCACAAACATGGCACTCGAACATTTTTTTTAATATTTCTTAACTATTTTTTATTGTTGCATTGAAATTAATATGGAGTAGGTATTTATCTGTCGAATGCAATGAGTTTTAACATTCATAGTACACAATCATACCATTATACAGCAGTTAAAATTTTGCTCTACTGTTTATATTTCCGAAAAAAAATTAATTATTTTTACGGATATTTCAAATTTTTTTTTTTCATTTTCACTGGGAAAAAAACTTTCATGGATCCAAGTGGATCCACCAAATTTCTACACAGTGATAATGCTGAATGCTTAACCAAAAAAAAAAATGGTACCTATTTTTCCTGCACCTTTTAGAGATTTTTCGGTTTCATTGTGTTGTTATGCCTTTTGCAATTTTTGTACCCACTAAATAAAATAAGTATCGTATAACTAATACATAGAGCAGACTAACATGAAACATCAAATGTTTTTGAAATTATGCTTCTAATATAAAATTCTAAGTGGTTTGCAAAACTGGGTCGCACAGTGTCGTGAGTTCATATAAAGAGCGGCCAAAAATAGAAGGACCTATCGTAAAGTAATGAAATTTTTCACACATTTTTTAATTAATAAAATACAATCTCACCTAAAATTTGGCTTTTTAAATTTCAAGGATTCGTGTCCTTCCCGTAATATCCTGAAATAAAAAATTGCCATAACGGAGAGGAAAATAATTGTAAGATAATGAAATTTTTTTACTGACATAAGTTTTAATATATTAGATACTTCGTCAAAAATTCGTTCAATATAGCGCAAGGATACGCCTACCTTAAAAATTTCCTTTTTCAAAAAAGTAAATAAAGAGCAAAAAATAAATTTCCTTCCCTTGTAATGCGTTATATGTTTAACTATACACAATATATAATATACATATATCACACCTAGAATTTGGCCACTTAAATTGCAAGGATTTATATCCTTCTTATATATGCTGGAATAAAAAATTGGCCTAGCAGAGAGAAAAATAATTGGAAATAACATTTTCTACAGACATAAGCTTTAATAAGTTTAATGCTTTTTGAAAATTTCGTTACATTTAGAGCTAGGATACACGTACCTCAAAAATGTCCTGTTTTAAATAAGTAAAAAAGGAGCAAAAAAATAAATTTTCTTCACTTATAATGAGTTAAATGTGTAGCTATATCCCGGGATATAGACGCCGAAACATTCGATTAATTCGCTACGGTGATGCTTATTGACAAATATGGATGGTTCTACATGTCGCCAACTATCCACAAAGTGCGCGGACATGATAAAATATGCAATTTTTTCTTTATATTGTATCACAAAACTTTTAATGATATTTCAAAGCACAATGTTTAGTTCCTATATAATATATATGTTTGTGTCTAAAAATTATTTACTTCCTTCAAACGGTATGCTATCAGAAGAATCGCAGGAGAATTGCCATAAGGACTTCAAGGCATATATGTAGAAGCCAGAACGGAAGAAGCAATTCGCGACTGGCAAATTTAACCAATATTTTTAACAGATTTCTAGTAGGATCTGAACCATAATAAATAATTTACGCGCATATAATTTATAGCCATGCTAGTATTACTTTTTTAAAATCTGTAGTAGAAACTATTAGATTTTGTGCAAGATTCCCATATTAGTACTATAACTTTAAAAACATCTTTCCTACCATCTGTAGGGTATCAGTGTAGGGTAAACAAAATTGACAAAAACTTATGCACCAGACTACTTTCTGCAAAATTCTGTTGCGAGTTACCAAGTTTTTAATTAATAAAAGTTATAGTATATTTACAAAGAACGAAAATGGCAAATGGCTTTTTCTTCATTTCAACAAAATATCTTTATTTTCTATTTTTTACGAGAATCAATTGCAAAAATTTTTAATATATCTTGATTTTTTATGTGGTGCGATTGTCTTGACTCCGAGTGTAGGGTACTAACGTCCAATGATATTACATAAACATTTTTTCTACCATACAATTCTCTCAAAAGTTATATTAAATATATCCAAAATCTATAAGCATATCGCTTATAATAAAGGCGCTATCAAGTAAAATAGCGGATGCAAGCGTTTTTACTATGTTTTTCCCAACTTGTGATGTATGTAAAAACAATAGAAGATGCTGTGGACCTAAGACTTAAGAATGTTGAAATTTGGACAACAACCGTTGAACTACAGAATGTCAAAGGTGACTAACTCGGGCATAAAAAATTTTGTCGGCCTCATAACTTTTACAAATTGGGCATTATTTTTGAAGCAGACAACCAAAAACTTTTATGCCGAAATGCGTTAATATTTGCAATACTATAGTTCTAGTAGGTACACTCTAAAACATTACATCAAATATACGATCATATATTGTCTAAATTTGTGTTGAAAATTTCTCCTTGTGTAAAATTACATCGATTTTGTAGTTATTTTATTAAAGAAAAAAATATTCATAATAAACATATTTAGTACAAGTGGAAAAACTTCAACATAAAGTATAATACGGCTATGGTTTAATGGTAGATACGTCAGACTATCAGTCAGGAAGTCGCGGTTCAAACCTGCACGCAGCCAATCGCTTTTTTTAGTAAAAAACATTTTGTTCGAAAATAATGCGTGTGTAATTTTAGGTCGAAAGTAGTCTGTAAATTGTTGCCTACTATTATCGACCTAATTTTCAACAAAAGTGTTTTAGAGTATATACATATACGCAAACTTTTTTTGTATGATGTTTATTTGTTGAAAATATTGCCGTTTTTATTTTAAATTTTTAATTATTTTTTCGAGCTAGAAAAAAATTAAACAAAAAAATGAAATTTTTCAAAAAAAAATATTCAATAAAAAAATGTTTATCAAAACCGGAAATGACCAATTGAAAGTAAAATTTTTCTAATTTGAACGCTTTTTATTTCTTTTTAGTTTTACACTAAAATTAGCCTAAGGTGTCTCATTATATTCTAAAAGCGTGATAATGTGATCTCCATAAATTTAAAAGTTATGCAAATTTTTTACATAAACTCCACATTTTGGTCATTGTTATAGAGAATCGGCATAAGATATCGTGTAAGCCTTATGTTTAATGTATTAGCTGTGTTCAGCACTTTTATGTAATTTTCCACGAGAAATAATTTCATAAAACATTTTAACCTTCTAGCGTTTCGCTGTATGGGTCTTTTTTGACCCTTTCTTAAAAAGCAGCAACATTTTTCTTAAAATGTGGCCAATCATAAAATTTTTATCTTCAATATTTCAAAAGAATAGACTTCAAAATTTGCATCAGTTGAAATTTTAAATTGATTACAGCATGCACGCTACATCCGCCATTGGACGAAAATGATAAATTATTCTACGAAATTCAAAATTATTCGCTTAAGAAAAAACAACAAAGCTCAAATCGTTTTTTTTTTTTTTCAATTTAACTTTTCCTAAAATGAATCCCACGTGAAAACTTTCAAAACGCGGATATCCGAATATATATTTGAGCCCTCTACAAAAATCAGTCGGTAGAATTGTTGTACAGTGTAATTGTATAGTAAGTGACTTTGTATAAGAAAGACTGCCAAACAAATGCTTTTTACATTAGTATGGGCTTTATCAACATGTCAAAAAGCCAGTTGCACCTCTGTTGTTTATATGCCATCTATTTCTAATTGCCTATCAGCAGCCGTGGCCATGACAGTTTGGAGTCCAAAATAATACCGATATACTTCGCGCTAACAGATGACAGAAAGGTAACTCCATTAAGAGTCGTTAACATGGAAATCGATGTCTTGTATTTTAGCGTGAAGAAAACAAAATTAGTCTTCTGAGGCTTAGCATTGAGACAGCTTTCGATAATCAATTTTCCTTATGAGCCCCAGCGCCTAAAGAAGATGCTGGGATAGAGTGTCTAGAAATGTGCCAGATAATGTCAAGGTCGTCCACGTAAGCTAGTCATTTAAAATTCGTGGACTATAATTTCATCAGTACCAAATCCATACCTCCCTCCCTAGGGGATCTGTAGCCTAACATCCTTAATGTTAGCTGGAAACTCTTTGAAACAAAATTAAATATTTTTCCAAAAATACCTAAATACCTTAAATACCTTTTTCAGAGAACCGACAATTCTATTTTCTTTGCTTTGATTGTCTTTTTTTAGCAATTTCCCTTAGTAAATAGATTTGTATCGCCAAGCGGCACTTTTACTACCCGGAGCTTTATAGTCACATTTAAGCAAAAGAAATAAAACCAACATAAAAATATCAAACATCCATACGATTTGCAAATATTTTGTCATTGTAGTTAGATTTATAGAGTAGAAAGTTAAATTTCTAAGAAAACAATGTTATTTTTACTTATTTTTTCACACTACGAAAAAAAACAAAGTGCCTGCACATTTACCAATGATTTTAAGGCAAGCAAAAGTTGCTGGCAATGATGACAACGATGATGGTGATGAGGAGCTGTGTTGCAGGTTCCAAACAGAAAAAAAACAACACATATTTTTTACAAGAAGCACCTAAAAATTCTTTGGGAAAAACAGTCAAAGAATTTGACACAATTCTCATTGTTAATTTTAAAGCATTTGGCACATCATTTCTAAAATACACAAAAACTCACAGCATGTGTGACATCTCTCACACTTGAACAGCGGCTTACAAATGAAAACGTTAAAAGAAAAAAGTTTATATGTTCAATTTGCGGTAAAATTGCAAACTTAAATCGCATGTAATTGCTTAATAAGTCATTTAAAAGGCAGAGGCAGCGTCATACTAAAAGAAACTTGGTTTCTTTTAAAATGTTAATAATATCTTTTCAATATTGGACACAAAATGCTCTATATAAAAGAACCTTAGTTGAGTTTCAATCTTTTGCACTATTGTCAAGAATGCAAAATGGCATGTTTATTGCAAATATTTAAAAGAAAATAAAAATGTCTAACAGCCTTAAATGAAGACAAATGACCAACATGCAAACCATTAATTTTCTACACAATTTTGTCGCTTTTTTACTCATGTTCCTTACTTGACTTCTATTTTTTTATCGACTTAAGAACTTTTTGGCCGTCTTCCCATTACGTAAAGTTGCTTTAGGGGTTTTGTGTATTTTTCTTGTGGCTTTCAAAAGCTTGTTACTCTTTTTCTAAACTTTCGTGTGGTCCTCTTTTTTATTAGTGGCAGTACATATTTCACACTGTTTACTGGTCTAAAATGTGTAGTTGAGAAATCGGCTTTTAACTCTAGTATTTAGCATTCGATCACTGCTTTTAGTTTTTATTGGTTAAACATTTCGGCGTGGAAATAATTTGAAAAATCTGTTTACTATTCATGACAGATAAATATGTCGATCCGATCACAAGCACTAAAACTTGAATGTGTATACAGTCAGTCCCATTTAATCTCTAATAATTGTCAGTCCCACACTGAATATTGCTACACCGTCGTATACAATTTTGAAAAGGTAAGCAAAGTCATTGGCGCGGAAAGACAGTCCTAGGACAATATGCTCAATATTTATTTTCTCCATTAAAAATATATTTTTATCTGCGAAAATGGACGAGACATAGACAAGACATAGACAAGACATAGACAAGACGTAGACAAGACATAGACAAGACATACACAAGACATAGACCAGACATAGACAAAACATAGACAAGACATAGACAAGACATAGACAAGACACAGACAAGACATAGACAAGACATAGACAAGACATAGACAAGACATAGACAAGACATAGACAAGACATAGACAAGACATAGACAAGACATAGACAAGACATAGACAAGACATAGACAAGACATAGGCAAGACATAGACAAGACATAGACAAGACATAGACAAGACATAGACAAGACATAGACAAGACATAGACAAGACATAGACAAGACATAGACAAGACATAGACAAGACATAGAAAAGACATAGACAAGACATAGACAAGACATAGACAAGACATAGACAAGACATAGAAAAGACATAGACAAGACATAGACAAGACATAGACAAGACATAGACAAGACATAGACAAGACATAGACAAGACATAGACATAGACAAGACATAGACAAGACATAGACAAGACATAGACAAGACATAGACAAGACATAGACAAGACATAGACAAGACATAGACAAGACATAGACAAGACATAGACAAGACATAGACAAGACATAGACAATACATAGACAAGACATAGACAAGACATAGACAAGACATAGACAAGACATAGACAAGACATAGACAAGACATAGACAAGACATAGACAAGACATAGACAAGACATAGACAAGACATAGACAAGACATAGACAAGACATAGACAAGACATAGACAAGACATAGACAAGACATAGACAAGACATAGACAAGACATAGACAAGACATAGACAAGACATAGACAAGACATAGACAAGACATAGACAAGACATAGACAAGACATAGACAAGACATAGACAAGACATAGACAAGACATAGACAAGACATAGACAAGACATAGACAAGACATAGACAAGACATAGACAAGACATAGACAAGACATAGACAAGACATAGACAAGACATAGACAAGACATAGACAAGACATAGACAAGACATAGACAAGACATAGACAAGACATAGACAAGACATAGACAAGACATAGACAAGACATAGACAAGACATAGACAAGACATAGACAAGACATAGACAAGACATAGACAAGACATAGACAAGACATAGACAAGACATAGACAAGACATAGACAAGACATAGACAAGACATAGACAAGACATAGACAACACATAGACAGGACACTAGTTTCTTAAGAACAACATGAAGTCTTTAAAGATTAAAGAACTTATGAAAAAAATAAACAAGAGCTTTCTAATTTTAGGATTCCGTACAAAAGAGTGACATAAACAGTATTGTTTTCGCTGCGATGCTCGTCTGCCCGTCTTTTACAGGTTTCTCCTGAACCGTAATAGGTAGAAATTTTTGCAGGATATGCGTAACTGTGAAAGAAATAAAGATAGTTTAAAATTAAAGGGTATCTTAAAGCAAGTGCTAAACCCTTTATATGTGATCCGGTATCGTACTTTGCTAAATCTGTTTCTATAAAGTTGTACACATCCGTTTTAGGATTCCTTTAAATTTCAAGGAAATTACTCATGAGCGCTCCATTTTTCTCTAATGTTGCAGTAATATTGTACACAGAAAAAAATAGACAAGAATTATGTTCAATAAGACCATGTTATTAAAAAAAATATGAATTTCAATAACATTTGTCATTAACTTAATACAATATTTCGTTGTTTGTATTTCTACCCCATGCCGGTTATATCTCTTCTTTTCATACAAAAGTACTTAAAACAAGTTTTATCTCATAAAAATATAACTGGGACGTGGCTCGGCTGTAGAGAGCAAGCTTTACGACCGGGAAGCCCGAGTTCGTATCCCAGGCATGTCAACATTATTTTTAATTTATATTTTTTTCTTTTGAAATAATTTTGCTATCAATATAGCGGAATTCTTTATCACAGGAAATTTGAAAAAAAAATTATTGAATACCGGGATTTTTGTTATCAAAAACGAAACTTATTTTTTTCTGTGTAGTTACAATAACTCAAACTCTATAACTAGCATACTAGTTCTCAACAATGTTTCTGCAACTCCTCTTTAGCACAGCCGAGAAGAACTGAAGCATAAAAAAAGCATTTAATTTTAATTTAATTCATTTCCAATTTAGTTGCTCCGTTACTTTAATTACAGTGTAATAATTGTCGGCATTCGTTTACATGGCCTTGATTATAATATTTCAACTGTCGTGTGTAGCATCATCATCATTATTATCATCATTGCCGTCATTATTCTGGCTGTATGATTGGTTTTGTTTTATTTATCATAAATCTTAAGTGTCGTTTATGTCTTCTAATAAACCTTTTAAGGATTGTTTTTACCAATAATTAAATCCTCTCACTTTTACCAATAATACCATTTTAACTTACCACCAGACATTGGCAAGTGCTAGCTAGCAGCCTTAGACTAACAAAGTTTTCTTTTCAAGTTTAAAAATGTTTGTGTTAAGTTATTTTTAATGTGGCAATTACTTGTAACTTTATGAATCCTTGTCATGTGTTAACTTTGTTACTTTACTAATTAGTGTCGTCATTTCAAACATGATGATTGCTGCTTGACTTGCAGTATACAGCCACGGACAGGCCGTCCATGGCTTCAATATATAAATGTCTGTCTGACATACCAAACATTTTCCACCAGCCTTAAGATGTTTTACGCACTATATTTTATTTATTTATTTATTTATATGTTTGTTGTTGCTGTTGTTTTTATTCGAGTGATAATTAAATGTTTGTTGTATGTACGATATGTTTTATTTAATATTAGTTTTTCTAACAAAAAACAAACTGTTATAATATTAGTTTCTTTCACATCTTGTTACACATGTTTGTTCATAGTTGTGGTGTTGCATTTATAAAATATAATGATAATGATTACGTCTATTATGATGGCGATGATGACGTTAATTATGAATCTCGTTTAGATACAAGTATTTTAAATGACCATATTTGTTTTAATTTAATTTGATGCTTAAGTGCTGCCACATGTAATAAAAATAAAAGAACGTTTGAGCAACAATTTTAAAATCAAACGTTTCACAGAGCATTATATTGTTGACATTTTTAGATCACTGGCTGATTTTCT
The DNA here is from genome assembly GCA_956483635.1 of Panzeria rudis. Lineage (NCBI taxonomy): Eukaryota > Metazoa > Arthropoda > Insecta > Diptera > Tachinidae > Panzeria > Panzeria rudis. The sequence goes on along the minus strand of OY101451.1, from coordinate 16,707,153 downwards.
ACTTGGCTTCTTCGGGAGAGACAAAATATTAAATGCTAATTAATGGTTGCCTAAAAGATACAAATAATATTTGACGACATGATGATAATAAATATATAATTATACACATTGCAAACATTGTAGTTCTATAAACTATTTATTTTAAAAGATATTTGTTTAAAAAGATACATGCTTTTAATATAAAAGTACTTTTTGCATGGATACCAATTTTTAGGGGCACTTTAATAAAAGTATTTTATTAAAGGTTTTTTTTTTAATTTCTCATTAAAAAAGATGCTTTTTGTAAAAGGTACATACTTTTTAAAAGGTACTTTTTAAACATTTAATTTTTCTAAAAGGCACTGCTTTTAAAAGGTATTTTGTTATGGAACTTATTTAAAAAAAATTTTTTTTCCAAATGTACACTCTTAAAAAGTTAATTTTTAAATACTTTTTTAAAAGGTACTTTATTGCTAAATGTACTCTTTTGTAAATGTTCTGTTTTAAATATATTTTTTTAAATGTATTTATTAATAATTATTAGGGTTTTGTACAGCAGAAGTGTAAAGAACCCTATTGTTTTCGCTATGCTGTCCGTCTGTCTGTGTATAACAGGCTGTGTTTTTGGAAACCGTAAGAGCTGCGGGGCTGAAATTTTCACAGAATATGTAAAATTTTGGATGCTACAACAACAAATACATGACAGTTAAAAATTAAAGGGTGTTCTAAAGCGAGCAATAAAACATTTGAAATACTAATGTAATTGTTGTTTTTCTTCCGACGGGGTTTGTTTGAATTTGGAACGATTTTCCGTCATCCCACGTCAAATTTGGTTTGTAAACAGACCGGTTTCGGCAAAGTGCCATCTTCAGTGTTCTATTGTATTCAATAGAACACTGAAGATGGCACATAGCCAAATTTGACGTGGGATGACGGAAAATCGTTCCAAATACTAATGTAATGTTAACACTGATATTTAAAACAATAAAAATTAAAGGGTGTTCTATCTGTTAATGTAATTTTGACAATGTAACTTAAAAAATATGCGCTAATTTGGAAACAATAAGAGACAAACTCTTGAAATTAAAAAAAAAACGCTAAAACTAAAAAATTCCAAAACTAAAAAAAGGTCAAAACGAAAAATCGCTAAAATAGAAAAGCACTTGACGGAAAAAGCACAAAAATGTACTAAAACCAAAAAAAAACTAAAAATATCGTCAAATACGAAAAAAAATCGCCACAAATGGAAAAAATCACCAAAGCGAAAAAAGCGCCAAAACCAAAAAAAAACGAAAAAACTAAAAAAAATCGTTTAAAACCGAAAAATCACCAAAACCAAAAAAAAAAGTTCCCAAAAACGAATAAAGCGCCAAAACTAAAATAAAAAATATCGCTAAAATTAAAATAAAGCGCTAAAATTAAAAATATCGTCAAAAAGCGAAAAAAAAGTTAAAACAAAGAAAAAACGCCAAAACCAAAAAATTGCCAAAACAAAAAAAAAGTCGGAAAAAAATTTGCAAAAAACGAAAAATCTTCAAAAAAAAACATTAAAAAACCGCTGAAGTGGAAAAATCGCCAAAACCAAAAGGAAAAAACGTCAAACAACAAAAAAAACTTAAAAATAAAAAAAACTAAAATTAAACGTCGCACTTTACTGAACTTTTTTTTAGTTTTTAAATGAAACTTATTTTTAAATAGTATGTTTTTTAAAACGCACTTTTCTTTAAAGGTAATTTCTTCAAAGGTACTTTCTTTAAATGATCCTTTTTTAACAGGCCATCTTTGCAAAAGGCACTTTTTGAAACAACACAAAACAATTTTTTTTAAAAAGGTAGTTTTTTTAAATGTTCTTTTTTTAAGTATGTACATACTTTTTTTCAAAAGGTCCTTTTTAAAAGGTACTCTTTTTAAAAAGTAATTTTTAAAAGATAATTTTTTTGAAAGGTCCTTTTTGGAACTTTAGCTCTTTATGGTGCGTTATAATGCTTTCAATAACAAAAATCAAATCAAAACCAAAAATTTGTTTTAAAATTAAAAAATTCTGGCCCAAATACTGGTCAAAGTTACATAGCACAATGGTGTGGCTGCTGCGGAATTTTTGATTTTCAGTGTTGCCGTAATTTTCCGGGGAAGTGCCGGGAACTCATGGGATTTTGAGAATTTTCAGTCGAATATTTAAGAATCTCTAGTATGGTTTGTGCCTTTGTTAAATGGGTTGTGATTTGGCTAAGTTGTTCGTGGCGGTCATAGCTGAAGGTGTCTCTCCTAACTATCCTTACTAATGTTATAAATGTGAAAGTGAGTTTGCTGGTTTGTTTGTTTCGCCTTAACGGCTAAACCACAAAATGATTTTGGTGAAATTAAGAACATAGATAGATCTAAGTCTAGAATGACGTACAGGTTATATATTTTTTTAAAAGTAGGACCACGACGGTGATAGGGCGCAATATCTGCTCTTTCGAAACTATCTCAGCAATTGTAATGAAATTTAAAACATGAATAGATCTGAGTCTGGAAGGCCACTTAGGCTATATATTTTTTTTTTTCGAAAACTGGACTACGATGTGAAAGAGGGGTTAAGGTGCGATCTCTACCTCTCTGAGACTATCTAATCAATTTAAATGAAATTTAAAATATTATTCGATCTGAGTCTGGAAAGACACAAACGCTATATATGTTTTAAAAAATAAGCCCACTAGGAGGTAAGGGAGAATTTCTAAGGTAAGTATAACGTAAGGAAATAAGTTCCAACCCGGTGTCCCACAACACTGTGCTTTTTAACTGCATAGCTATTTTAAAAGGTTCTTATTTTTAAAGGCTTCTTAATTTAGACGGTTGTAAGTTTCAAAACTGCACTAATTTTTGAAAGGTGATTATTCTTTAAGGTGATGTTTAAGCGACTAAATGTACTTTTTCCTAAAGTTATTGAAGTTCGTCTCTTCTTTTTGCTTTCTTAAACTTCTATTTTTCTCAGGATGTTTTTCTAAAATACGTTTTTTTTTCTTAAAAAATAACTTTTGCGTAGATATATTATTCTCTTATGTTCTTTTCACAATTTTTCCCATTAATTTGTCAAACCAAATGGCCTGCAATATTCATGTTCACATAAACTGTCTTTTTAGAACTATTTTAAAACTTTTTATCTTAAAATGATGTCTGTAATGTGTCCAGACAAAAAACACCTCATAATTTAACATTAAACATGATATTTTTTCTACCATTCAGATGCTCTTTAAAATTTTCATAATGTCGAGCATAACTATAAATATGTCACACACTTGAAATAAGCAGCCAGCCGAGGCAGTGCACTGCAAAATTAAAGTTATAAAAAAAGAAGAAAAAAAGGAATCATAATTTAGCATTTAATTGAGACAACAACTTGAACAACAAGTTCATTTTGTTATGAAAATCACACTTTTATGCAGACACCTTTTCTTGTGGCTTATAGCAAAAGCTGGTGTTTTTGTTTCCACCTTGAGGTATGGCCAATTTGTGCAGAAGCATGGAATTGTTTAATATTTCTTGGGCATAATGCTAGAAAAGATTGTAGGCATTTCATTGTAGTGTGGTGTAGTTTACTTGGAGTTTTACTTATTTGCAGTCGGTTAAGCTTCAGTTGTTACCAATAACAAAGTGTTGGTATTTTTGTATTAATTTATTTGATTAAACTCTAGCGAATGGAATAATCAAGTATGGCTGTAGAGGGAACAATAGATTGAGAAGGTAAGCCAAGGAAAGGAAATGAAGAAATCAAATTTTTAGTAGAAAACAGAATCCAATGAAAAGGGAATTTTTTTTAAACAGAAAAAATCAATTTTTATTTTAATTTTTATTATAATGAAAACTCTTGCAATCTTCTTTCAGAAATTCATTTTCGTTTCTCTTCCTGACTTCCCTTTTTCATACAATTTTTTTTTCTGTTTTTTTGTTTCGATTTTTCTACCTGAATTGCCCATCTCTATGAATATTTATATCAGATTTAGAGCAAAAACTAAGAAAATAATGTGTTTTTAAAATGACTTCATTAGCTTTAACAGCTTTTGCATGTTTAGCCGACAACATTTCATTAGTATGGCAGTTAATTTGTATTAAACGAGGCTATTTTTTTCAATTAAAAAAAACACATGTAATATATTTATGTTATTCTGAATTGTTTGTAGCACAAACGCTGTTGATATCCTTTGATGATTTGTCAGTTAGAGGCTGTTTTTTAATTAAAAATAGACAAAGATTTATTTAAGTGTTTTTACAATGAATGTGGGAAATATTTGATGTATGACAGGCGGCAAAGTGAAAGATAATTAGATGAAGTATAAAATATTTTGCAATATGTAAGTTTCAAGTGATTGTGGAAATTTAATGACTTTCAAATAAAGCGAATGTACCTCAAAGACAACAGCCAACGGTAAATCAAAAGTCATTTTTATCAGGGATGAAATTTAAAGGGCGGGGCAAACATAATCATAGATATATTTAAAAAAAACTCACAAGTTGTATTTTGAAATCGTATGTAACTCCCTTCCTATCATTTTACAAGAGCAATCTGTTTGTAATTGAAAATTAAACTATGTAGATGAAAAATATTTAATAGTTCAAGAATTTTTGTGGTAATCATCAAATAGTCTTTTACTTTGTCAATACTGTTTGAATTTGAATTAATTTTTAAATGCAAAGGACACTTAGGGCATATATCGTACATACGTCTGAATTTTCAGTTCAAATTTTGAAACTTCGGAAAACTCAATATTTTTCGGAGTAAGTTGTACTTTTTGAAAGTTGCATATTTCTTTGGGGAAATTCTAGTACATTTAAAACAATTTTGGTCTAGTTTGGAATATACATATCGTTACCTTAATATAGAAACGGCCTAACTCAAAATTAAGTCAAAGTTTTGCATATTTTGGTAGATAAATATGCAAAAAAAACTCAATTTTAAATAAAATAATGAGTTAGGGCGTTTCTTTATTAAGATAACGATATATTCTTTTCGAATAAGTATTAAACTTCATATTTTATGAAAATTTTTACTTTTTCGGAGTAACTTTGCTTTGTAGTTTTCATGAATCTTTACCGAACTGTAGGAGAATTTTATTTTTTCGGAGTTACTTCGATTTTTAACTGGTTTTCGATTTCTTAAGTCAAATAATTAGTGTCTTTTGATTTAAGGCACTTTTGATGAGGTTTGGACTCTACGTATTATTCAGAATTTTCGGACATTTTTAGATTTGTTTGGAGCGTACCTGATAAAACTAATGTACTCTTGGTGCATTTTCGCAATTCTTTTAATATAAAAATTTTCGGATGATATTGGATTTTTCGGAGTATGTTTTCGATATCTTTATTAAAAGAGAGTAGTTCGGATTAGAGGTAACGATATATTCTTTTCGAATATGTATTAAACTTCATATTTAATGAACATTTTTACTATTTCGGAGTAACTTGGTTTTGTAGTTTTCATGAATCCTTACCGCATTGAAGGAAAAATTAATTTGTTCGGAGTTACTTCAATCTTTAACTGGCTTTCAGTTTCTTAAGTCAAATAATTAGTTTCTTTTAATTTAAGGCACTTTTGATAAAGTTTGGACTCTACATATTATTTAGAATTTTCGGACAATTTTGGATTTATTCGCAGTTAGCTAATTGTTTTCTTGTGTTCACTTTTATTACTGAAATAAAGCGTACATGATAACATAAGTGAACTCTTGGTGTATTTTCGCAATTCTTTTAATATAGAAATTTTCGGATAATATTGGATTTTTCGGAGTATGTACAATTTTTTGACTGTTTTCGATATATTTAATAGAATGAAGTAGCTCGGATGATCTCAAGGCTTTTTTTGTGAGTTTTAAAATTTTTCGGAGTAATTAATAATTTTTGGGGGTTGCATATCTTTAGTGAAATTTTACATTTTCAGAACATTTTAATTTTTCGAATTAACTTGAAAATGTTTAAGGTTATAAATATCTGCGACAAGACTTTGGGTCTCTGTCGGAGCTGATGCATTTTCGGTAGATACATACTTTACATATTGAATTTTTAAAGATATTTTGATTATTTCGGAGTAATTTTGATTACTTGAAATTTATTGCAATATTTAATGAAATGGTGCTATACACTTGTACGAAAATTTTGGAGACTTTAAAAATTTTTGATTGTTACTTTGATTTTTTTGCAGCCTTCGATTTTTTAAGTGAAACAATAGATCGATTGGTTACTGGTAGATCTGTTTTTTTCGGAGAAGTTATATTTTTTGATGGTATTGGATTTCTTAGGTAAAATTTATTTTAATATTTAAAACATTTAAAACAGACTTGAAAATTTTTCGGGGAAATTAAAGTTTATTGCTAATTTTCATACATTTTTCCATAATTGCTAATATCCAAAATTTTAGTGAATATCCGATTTTTTCGGAGTGTCTTAAAGTTTTGGCAAATATTCGACTGCTTAAATTATATAGTGTTTATTTAAATATAAAACACTTTTAGTGAATTGTAAACTTAACAAAAAATTCGGAATTTTCGAAAATATTTATACTTTTTCGGAGTAAGTTAAACTCTTTGCTAGTTTTAGCTTTCTTTAGAGGAATAAAACAATATAATCAGCAGTAAATATTTGTTGTGTTTTTCCAAATGTGGTAGCAGTAGCATTTTCGAATAGTTTTTTTGGAGCCTTTAAGGCACTGTATGCGCATTTGCTAGTATGCGTTTTATATCAGAGAATTAAAAATTTTTTTTTTACTTAAATGTTTTGGCTTTACTTTAGACTAAAACTATGGGTTTTAGACAGATTTAAGGTAAGTTTTTTATTGTCAAAGAGGTATCGATTTTATCGGATTAACTTGATTTTTTGGAGTAACTTGATTTTTTTGGAGTTACTTATTTTTTTCGGAGTAACTGGATTTTTTCGGAGTAACTTAATTTTTTCGGAGTAGCTTGGTTTTTTCCTAGACTTTAGGATATTTTCGCTACAGTTAAACTGTTTTCGATAAAATTTATAATTTCTTTAATGATAATCCTTAGCCAATTTGCAGGATATTTCACAATTTGATTTTGCGCTGTAGATGTTATTTTTAATTCAATTCGTTTTCAAGTATTGCTCTTAAGTCTTTCGTTTGGAAGTATTTTTATTTCTCAAATTTGTAAAGATTTATGTATGTAAAATTTCTTAATTTTTAAAGCCTCTTTCCTTAAACTTAATTTTTTTATTATTTTTTATTCTCTTTGCTTTATTATCATAAATTGCAAAATCTTTTCTAAATGACTAAATTTAAGTTTTCATTCGTCTAAAAAATGTTTGACAAAAATCTCAACATTCTATATTAAACGACTTGTCTAATCATATTAATATCACTTTTAAGAATTTATGGTATTATGGTATAACATTAAACATGATTTTCAACAACTTCTTGTTGGCCAAAAATGAAGTCAGACGAACCATAACCAAAAAAAAAACCACTAAAATGTTTGTTACACTCGAAAAAACACAACCAAACAAATAGACAACACCAGACAAGTTTTGAAGTTTCAAACCTTTTATGTTTGTTGAAGAAAAAATTGGAAATAAAAATAATTTTCAACAACACATGTTTTTTTATAAGATGCTTAGTTATGTTTCTTGTTTTTTTTTTCATCTCTCTACTCAATGCATGTGTGAAACCAATTATTTAATTTAATTTTACAAGAAGTACGAAAAAACGCAAAAAAACACATAAAAAATTGCATAAAAATAATAGAAATATAAAGAAAAAAAAACAGGTATTACTATAAAAATTTGAAAAAATCAATCATAAAACAACTAAAGGTAATAAAACTAAACAAATACTCTCAGACTTAAAATTGAATAGAAATTTAAAAGTATAATAAATAAATTAACTATTATACTCATATAAAAAAAATATAATGCGAACACATATGCCTCTATTTATTCTTAGCTACTGAGTGAAAAATAGCTACAAATAAAATTACAAATACAAAAATGCACAAAAGAATCAAACGTCTTGCAAAATGTAATGAATGTTATAAGCCGATCACAAGAATAAAATTGAATTTAACCATAAAAGTCAGAAGCTAAGAAATACTTGTAAAACTAAATAAACGTAGACAAACTGTTTGTAAAGTGTTGAAAGGCGATCTGGATTAAAAGTTTTTGACATGACATGCAATCAAATTGTTGAAATGAAAATGTGCATAAATAAATGGAACTGAACGAATACTATTTACACTTTTATGTTGATTTTTACAACAGTAGAGAATTGGTTTCTTACACACAAAAAATTATGACCAAAAAATTTTGAAACAAAAGTTTGTCTAACAATAAATTTCGCTTTCAGTAAATGTTTTTTACTAATGAATTTTTTGTTTGACTTTTATTTCGGACACAAACACCAAAAAAACAACAAAAGTCCATATCCTGTGTCGTAAAAAAACAGCCCCGATGACGATATACACATAAAAAACAACCACGAAAATGTTAGCAAAAGGAATGCGATTTTACCAAGTTTCTTTAGATAATGATAATGATTCAGAATTGAACACGTTCAATAAAGTGAAATTACATAAATGCTTAATGGATGATGATGATAATGATGATGACAGAAATTTTGTTCTAGATATAGTAAAAAAAAATCCAGTAAATATTTTTGTTTGCTTCAGTAAACTATTTGGCTTGGTATTTCTAAATATTTTCAGAAAAATTGTTTTATAAACTCAGACAAAAATTTTGATCGATATATTAGAGAAAATCCAGTAAATATTTTTGTTTGATTAAATAAATTATTTTGTTTAGAATTTGTAAATATTTTTTAAACAAATTGTTTTATACTTATTTACAATTATTACTCAGCATATGAAATCTTAGGTCTTACTTTTAGGTGTAGTTTTTACGACTTGTTAGAAAATAGCCAAAAATAACCGTTATGTGGGGGAATTAAAGAGTTAAGTTGTTCCACAAAAATATTTGTCCTAATATTTTTTACAAAGTTGTTGAACATACCCTGCACTTCAGATGTAAAGAGCACATAGTTTCATTTACCGATATGCTGCACGAACAGGCCTAAATTGGGAAACTTTAATCCCCCCAAAAACAAAATTCCGATGTGATCTTGCAAAACGACGACTTTTTTTGTCTCATCTACTAGAATCGGTTTACAGAACCCCATAATTTTTTTTCGTGTTGTACAGTGCTATTAGATTATTTACATATCTGTTCTAACATGGCTTTTTTCAATAGCGTTCTAACGTTTCAGTTTTCACATCTTTTCCCTGTCTCCATGCCAGAAATCGTTTTCGGCGAATAGGTTTTGTTATCAGTTAAGGTTTCGTAATTTGACATTTTTTTCGTGTAATTGAGAGATTAGCCCAAAGCGTTGTAGGCTGGTACTAGGGCTGCTATTTCAAAGCCTCCAGCTTATTAAAATAGTTGTTATTGGGTTTTCAATGGTGCCGTTATTACTTCGCCATATCTATTGGAGAGTTTCTACCACTAAAAATTTAAAGAATTCACAGAGTCATTCGTTTCTGCTGTTTATTAATCTCAGGTGCCCTTTGTATTGTATGGCAGGGTTCTTCCACTATACGTAACCCTTTGAGGTGTCCCACAGCACTTCACCCTCGCGTAGCACAGTGCTTCGCTAAAGTGATATTCAATATTGAATTCTGGTTACAGTATATAAAAATTCCAGCGCAGGGAAAAAAAATCATTCGAATAATATTCGAATTATAAATTTGTGTTTAAAGTTATGCGAATAAGAATTATTCGATATAAAGTTATTCGGTAAAAATAATATCAAAAAATATTATATGAATCAAATTAATCGCATAAAAATTTTTAAATTAAATACACTATAAAAATTAAAATAATTTAGCAAAATTTTCTGAGATAGATTTATTCGAATAATATTTTTCAAATAAAATTATTCGAATAAAAACTGGATAAAAATTATTAAAACACAACTTATCGAGCGAGTAATAGTACTCAAGTAAAAATACATATCAGGAAGTAACCGGCTTCAAAACTCTGCAAATAATATTCGAATACAATTATTAAAAAAATACTACTTGCATAAAATTATTCATATCCACAATACGTCGTGACGTACATATACATATATATATATATATATATATATATATATATATATATATATATATATATATATATATATATATATATATATATATATATATATATATATATATATATATATATATATATATATATATATATATATATATATATATATATATATATATATATATATATATATATATATATATATATATATATATATATATATATATATATATATATATATATATATATATATATATATATATATATATATATATATATATAAGGATATAAAAAGCGAATAATGAATAATTCAATAGAATTATTCCAACTATATATAAAATTAGTTAATTAAATCAAAAGTACTATAAAAAAATATGTATGAAATTATTCGAATAAAAATTATTCGAATAAATTTATGCGATTAATGTTAATAAACAAATATGAACAAATAAAATGCTTATTATTCTGCAAACATTAAGAGAACAGCACAATATCGACCCCTTAGTGCCAAATGATCGTAAGCGACATTTTGTAAAAAAACTAATTTTTTTATTGAAATCAAAATTTTATGAGCCTAACCATAGTTTAAAATTGTTAAAATGTCCAATTTGCTGATAACTTTTGACAAACAGGCTGTGCAATTTAAAAAAACACCTCTCCTAAAATATTTAATATTTGTCGCTTACGATCATTTGGCGCTAAGGGGTCGATATATTCTTTACGAGTCCACTACACTCCCTTGTAAATGTTAAAAAGTATTATACGAGCTTACTAGAAAAAATAGGGAGCCTTTTATGAATTTTTGTTCCAAAATTTTACGCGGGGAAAAATGAACAACTGATTGAAAAACTTGAAAATTACTTCTTTTATCAATTTTTATTGAATTTATCTGAGCATTGGATCTATTCAACAGAAAACCGTTAAATATGTAGAGAATTCCAATAATATAAATTAAATAATCTGTTAACACTTTAAGATAAATTTTAGATTGTTAAGTATCAATTACAGTTTAATTGAAATTTTATGGAGTTTCCACATAAAAAAATGGTCCTTACAAAAAAATTAATTAAATAAGATAAAAATAACAAAAGTTATAAACGATTTATGTGGTGATCTCGTCAAACAAGAAATTGCTTAGCCCACATTCACCCCTCCCCACACCTTAACTAGGCCAAGCATTACAAAAGGCTTTTAGTTTAATACCTATTTAATTTTATCATAACAATTTCAATTAAATAACAATTTTCTACAAATTAGAATAGTTGGCAATAATTCGCACTCCATTAATTTAAACAACAATCATATTAATACACCATTTAATTATAACGCCAACATTAATAAAATTAAAGCATGGAACCACCCATAAATAACTTAATATCATATTAAAAGCCCCGTTGATGATTTTTCCCTCTAAATAACAATAAATAGTAATTGAAAAATGTAATGAAATAATCTCAAGATTAACTTTACAGTAGGCTGGCAATTTGATTTTACACTTACCAACTGACTTGAGAGTTAGTTGTGAACACAGAACACCACAAGCAAAACTTGTTGCTAAAAAGACTCTTGCAGTTTTCACAGAACGCAAAGCAACAGCGTGGCAATCAATAACTTAAATTACAAAGTAATTGCCTTGGCATCTACACTTAAAGTATTAAATTTTTTTCTTAAAACTTATAAATAAATATATATAGTTATAGATAAATATAGTGCTACACCAACTACTACATACACGATTGCTATACTTTACTTTGGTCAATAGTGCTAAGCAAGAAGTACTAAGCAAAAAGAAAAAAAAACGGAAACTTCAACGGCACCAAGAGCTGCTGTTTGGACATTAAGAGCATGTATAGGCGCTGTAATAGATTGTTGTAGCAGCTACTGGGTGTTCAGTGATTACTAGTTGATACACTGATATTTTCCACTTAATACCCACTACCTCAATGAGTATTATGAACAGAAAATGTAGAAAAAAATTTATAGAACTAAAATGAAATAGATATCAAAAACAATAACAAGAAGTAAAAAATAAACAGAATGCGTTTTTTTATATTTTTCTTATTTAAAAGTAACAGGGGCAAGTGTTTAGATGGGATAAGCTTAAAGGTATTTCAATTAATAATATATGAAGCAATAGCAGAAAGCATATTCTCACACCGAAAAAAAAACTAAATTTCAATTTCTGTAAAGGAATTCAATGAAATAGTAAATATTTTGTCTAGAAACGGACCTATAAACAAATTTGTAAATATAGACAAAAATATCTCAACAATAACATTGAAAAACAAACGTGTTTTTTTCAGTGAACAAATTGTTTAAATCTATAAAACAATTTGTCTAAAAATATTTACAAATTCTAAACAAAACAATTTACTAAATCAAACAAAAAACTTCATCCGTTTTCATAGCACGTTAGTCAGCATATATATGATTCTCCAACTGCATATTCATTAAGCGAAAAAATATCAAATTAATTAGTAAGTACTACTCTGTAGTAGGCTAAGGTGACGCCGTAAACTCAGCGCCCAAGTACATAGTATGCAGTGTGAAAAGAAATTGAATCTTAATTGTTTTTATTGCTATTATCACCAAATACATATTTTTTATTTGTTTTTAAGTTTTTCTTTACGTATATTTACATAACACATATTTCATTTTAAGAATATTATAAGAGAAAAATCTGTCCCGTACGCTATGTAACGTACGCTATTAAATTTTGTTCATTATAAAATCATTCAAAAGCTTTTTTATTTCAAATTTACGTATAATAAAGAAAAAATAGTTGGCTTCGCTTAAGAAATTAAAAAAAGAAAAAAAAACTTCACAATTCGCAGATTTTCGCATATTTTCACATGAACCTTAACATCACTTCCGTTTTGTGTCACGAACGCTATGCCGTTATTACCCTCGATATTTTGCACCATATGATTCCAAATATAATAAATTTTTTTCACACCTAGTACCCTCTGAATGGAATATAACGACAAAATTTTTTTCATTTGCTCCTATTTATGCAAAATCTATTCCACTTTGTAGGGGTACAAATGTCACGTACGCTGGCATGGAAATGGCCATATTCATAATTCATTACTTTCGGTTTTGCCGATTTTTGTTATTTTTGGGGACTTGTTTTCGTTTTGAGTTTTATTTTTGTTCAAGGTTTTTTTTCGTCCTAACGAATTTTTTTCTTTTTTTTTTTGCGATTTATTTAGTTTTTTTTTTAATTTTTGTTTTGGCGATTTTTTTTTGTTTTAGTGATTTTTTAGTTTTAGCGTTTTTTTCATTTTGTTGTTTTTTTGTTTAAGCGCTTTTTTCGTTTTATAAAATTTGTTTAGTTTTGGCTTTTTTTTAATTTGGCGATTCGCCTGAGTTTTTTAACCGCTTTTCGATTTGGGAACTTTTTTTTGTTTGGCGACTTTTTTAATTTTGGGGATTTTTTACTTATGGGTGTTTTTTCGTTTTTGAAATAGTTTTTAATCTTAGTGATTTTTTACTTTTTTCCATTTTGGTGATTTTTTTTTTGTTTCAGCGCATTTTTTTATTCTGGAAATTTTGTAATGATGTCTACTTTTTTGGTTTTCGTGCTAGCGATCTTTTTAAATTTTTTGCGAATTTTTAAGCTTATGCGGTTTTTCGTTTGGGTGTTTTTTTTTTGTTTTAGCGCTTTTTTCATCATGCCGAATTTTTTTTTAATGTTGTCTACTTACATAGTTTTGCTGTTTTTTCGTTTAAGGTACCTTTTTTGTTTTGGAGATATTTTTAATTTTTTGACGATTTTTTTTTTTAGTTTTTGGCGATTTTTTGTTTTGTCAATTTTATTTCGTTTTGGCGATTTTTTTTTTAATTTTTGGTGATGTTTTAGTTTAAGCGTTTTTTTTTGTGCCTTTCTTGTTTTAGCGCTTTTTTTTATTCTAGCGATTTTTTAATGTTGGCTACTTCCAATGAGTCAAATTAATTTATTGCCCCGTCTTCCATTTTGTTCCTATTCCATTCCTAAAACTCTCCCACATCAAAACACAGAAACAAATGTCTTATTGTTGTTACTTTCTTTGCAAAACCAGTTGGAACCCAACACATGCATGTATTTTTTTATGTTTTTGGTTTTTCTTATTCAAGTTACATGCATGAGTAATATGTGTATATGTATTAGTAGCAACTTAAATATTGAACCGAATCTAAAAAAATATGAATTGTACACATCTGTGAATAAACATGTTTTATATGATATAAGTTTTATCAAAATCGGCTGTATAATGTGAGCATAAACTTCTTCACAATGCATCGGTTTGGGTATTAATTATATAGATTAATCATACGCCACGACACACTATGCTTCGACCCATAGACAAAAGAAAAATTTTGTCTCAAATTGTTTTTAAATACAGATTTTTTGAAAGATAATAAGGTATCTCAAATAAATGGTAACAAAAAAATTTCTTCTGATTGCTTTTGCCACCACGAGAGGGCGTTAAAATCAGATAATTTCTTGCAAAAATGACTTAACAGAAAAATAGGTTTTAGTTGTTTCACAAAAATAATTCTGAAAAATTCATTTTAAAAGTCACTCGAAATTTGGTTTTCATGTACTTTGATATATTTGCAGTTAAACTTAAATTTAGAATTTAGTATTTATTTACAAAATAACTTTTTTTTATTGCTCTGAAAAACACATTTTTTTTTGTTGAAAATCCAAAAATTACTTAAGTTTGATGGAGTATAAAAAAAATTATATAAAATTAGATATTTTTTTCTGTTTTTGTAAGTTTATACTCTTAGCTAACAGGGTATTCAAAAATTAGTGCCTATTTTTTACCACAAATTAAAAAAAAAATGCGTTTTTTGAAATGCCTAATTTTATGATTTTTACTCAAATATTAGGAATTTAAGAGTGTTTAATATCATTGCGTAGCACGTTTTATATTTTGAATGGTAAAAAATTATAAATTAGATTCTGTTTCATATTTAAATTACTATTGTAAAGTGTAAGTTGCGATTGACTTCGCTTTTGAAGTTTTTTTTGTTTCATATTTTTGTTTTGCTTTATCATATTATTTGCCGTTATTTATATTTTTCAAATTAGAGATGATAGCGTGACACATTTGTTTTTAAGTTACAATACACGTGTGTGATAGTAACTGTATTCCAGCAGCGGTAATACGACTATATATTAAATTTTCGGAAATGAGAGAGAAATTTTTATTTTCTATAAAAATTTCTATTGTATAAAAACCGTAAGTGTTATAAATTTAATTGCCTTTAACATAAGTGATCGTGAGTGCTAGTGGATGAAAATACTAAAGGGTCCATCTCTATTTGTAATGTAAACAAGGTTTAAAAAATAAATTTATAAATTAATGTAACTAATCCGTGGTGATGGCAAATATTTTAAAAAATTCCGATATAATTGATTTTTGGATAGCAGCATCCTCGTACAATAAAATATCAGAGTTGTATAAATATGTAAAACACAAGATAGGCGATTCATATTTTAACAAAAAAAAAAAAAAACTTAATACAAAGTATTCAGTTTTTTAATAGTAAAGTGAATAATTTATGGAGGGAAAGTAGATATAATCGAAGTTATTTTGAAGAAAAAAACTTCTAAATGGTTAAGTTATACTTTTTTTGATCCCGACAATGTAAGTTTATCAGTTTTTTACTTCAAATTATGAAAATAAATAAAATAAAAATACTAAGGAATCTAGCACAAGTAAAACTTGCCTTAAAAATGTGGCTTCCATAGACCCAACAGCTGTTACTAATGCAAAAACTGCAACAATACCAGCAGTAGGAATAGTAGAAATAGCAGCAAGGGCTTCTGAAACAACAATGGACCCAATAGAAGTAATGGACCTATTAACTGCAACAACAGAAACAAAAAAAACGAGGAAGACCGCTAAAAATGTTTGATGAATCTTCCAGCAAAACAAAAAATAGAAGAGTAACAGATTTGATTGAAAAGTATTCTCTTGAGGAACTTGAATTTGCCGTAAAAAAATTAAAAAGAATATCAAATTCTATTTCAGAAAGCCATAAAACAAATCTGAAATGTCTACCAGTTTCAAAAGCTTTGGCGCTATATATGGATTTAGATCTATCGGAAAGAAAATACAGTGTTATGCGCCAAGCAATCAACGAATTACATCCAAATTGTTTTCCATCTTTGTATGCAAATTTCAGCGGAAGTGGACTTAAAAAGCATAATGCGTAGAACAGCAGCAATTATATTTGAACTTTGTGATGTTCAAGAAGATATAAGTAAAATATCGTTAATTCGTAAGTGGGGTATGAATGGTAGCTCCGGTCATAGCCGCTACAAACAAAAATTTCAAAACGAAAACCATACGGATGAGTTTATGTACTTAGTTTATACTTAGTTAAATATATGTGCTATTTTAATAAATTTTTAAATTAATTTCTATTTTCAAGAATGGTAAACTTGACATCAAAAAAAATAATATGGTGTAATAAAACACCATCTTCAACGTTGTACTGTAGGCATATTAAATTTGTTTTACAAAAAGAGAAGCCTGATCTAGTGAAGAAAGTTTTCAGCGAAGTTGATCAAAAAATTAAAAATATGGAATGTGATGTCATTGAAATGAAAGGTGTAGTTGTAGAAGATTCTTACGAAATGCATTTTACAATGATAGATGGTGCAGTTGTAAATATTTTAAGCGATACAAATTCATCAAGTAGGTGTTTTATTTGCAATGCAAGTCCGACAGAGATGAACAACATAAACCATTCAAAAACTCCAAATGTAGACAATTACAAGTATGGCCTTTCTACGCTTCATTGTTGGTTTTTTGAAAAGTGAAAAAATAAAAATTTGGATGGACCAAGTGCGATATGATTTTTTCATCATTTTTTAATGACGTTAACATTGCTAGTTTTCCTCTTTAATTTTTTAATTTATGTTATTTTTCAAATATCCTTATAGTTGTATTTTTGCAAGAGTATTTTAACCGTTTTAGCCTATTTTTCAATTAATGATGTTTTTGTATTTTCCACATTGATAATCCAATTCTACCCAAATTTGGCATAAATATAAATCTTGCAAATATCAATTAACATACCAAAATCTATTATGATCGGAAAATTTTTGTGGGAGTGATAGCGTTTTTAATAAAGAGGATATATGGCAGGACCTTGAGTCCTTAGTCCGATTTAAATAAAAATTTACACACACGTTGCTAGTTGCATATGTATCAGCATGACCACTTTTTGTAATTTTGTGGGCATTATTGAAGCTAAAATTATATTTTTCAATTTCAGGACACATGGGAGGTAGGCGTGTCCTTGGGCCGATTTTTCAAAAAATTCATATTTTTCTTAACTAAGCTAGTTTATGGTAGTGTACCAAATTTCAAAAATATCTGACAACTCCTTCTGTTTTTGTCCCATCGTTATATGGGGACAAAGCACTGTGCGACACTCCTTTTTAATTGTATTCGTTTAAGCGCATATGTACTTCATAGTGGCATTAAATATGTCTTTATTTATAAATCTGAAATTAGGGTTTTAAGGCCAATTCTAAAATCATTAAAAATTTAAGAAAAGTAAAGTATAAAAAAGTATATTAGACATGTATATAACCTTTAAAAAAAAGCACATATTTCTTATTGCTTCCTCTAAGTTCTTCTGCCAAAAGCCATTTTTTGAACTCCCACTGTATTTAATTTTATTGTCTGGTCTTTACAAATATCCATCTACCTTATCGATTGATTGTTTTATTTTAAATTTTTTATTTTTTGTTCTTAAATTTTTGATTTAAGCTTAACTTTAGTACCTGCTATATTTATTGTATATGTCTTTTGGCTTCTCTATTTCAGCTTAGAGCCTTTTTTATGCATTATCTTTGTTTTGGTTTCAGAATATATATTGCATTTTGATGGTAATGATGATGGACAGATTGGTACCAAAGTCATTGTATACATACTTCAACATAAGATATGTAGGTATGTGTAATTTTCTTATAAGATCATACCACTATCATATACTATATATAAAACGTCATCTAGACTGCAACGAAACTACAACCAAACAAACAAAACAAACAAACAAAAAACAGCGATCAAATGAAAATAAACAAACAAAAAAAAACCATCTCAAACTAAAGTTGGCACAGTAGCAAAACTGTCAGTAAGTTGAAAATTGTTTTAAAATTGCTGGTACATGATTGAATTTAAGCTTCACATTTAGTTGATTTTTTTTTGTTGTTTGCAATTTTTGTTTGATTTGCTGTTTGCTGGCTACTGACTTAGATGTATTACATGCTTCAACAGCTTCAATTGCCAGCCAACTCCCCTATTGTTTGAACTGTTGTTTGCAAAAAAAAAATGCGAGGGTGGCTTAAAGTTCTTTTAAGCAGACTATAGATTCTTAATTCAATTTAATTTTTATTAGGCTAAAGTTTGTAACATTTTAGACAGAACGATCTGTATATGATACAATAGCCTAAAGAACAAGGGAATAATTAAAGTGAATTAATATTAGCCTACATGGCAGAACATAACAACGCTGTTCTTGGAAGCCGCACCACTTCTTCTACAGTGTTCATGTGTATTTCGCATATTGCGCCCCTGTGCAAGAGGGTCAGTTGTATGTGAGTTAGAATCTTATTTCTACAAATCTGCAATGAAAATTTAATGCAGGCATTATGCTAATACAAACAACTCTTTATGATTGATAAGTTAAAAATTTGTAGGTTCAATTTTATACTAAAAATATTTTTAATTTTTGCTCCTAGAAAATTGGATTCATCCTCGTTAAAATCTTGAAAAAAAAAAATTAAAATAAAAAACAATCTCAAATTGAATTAAAAAACTAAATCAGTTTGTTTTTTTTTTTTGTTTGCAGTTTTAGTGTGTTGTAGTATGTTTGTCTCTTTATGGTATAATCTTATTTTAAGTGCTGACAGTTTTGGTCTCCATGTCCGTTTTGGGTCTTCTGTAAAAGGTGTGGTAAGGTTTTTGTGTGTGTTGTTTATATTTCATTTTTCTAAATATTTGTTTTTTATTGAAAAATTGTGTGGTTGCTGGCCTGTGAAGTTTTCCAAATTTGTTATACTTTTAGGTTGTTTTTTTTTTTGTGTCTTTTTATTTTTGTTTCTTGTCAAAACACATTAAGATAATTTTGCAATTTAAATTGTAAATCAAAATTAAATTATTTAAGCTAAACAAAAACAAAAAAAAGGAAAAACTAGATACAGTAACCACTAACTTAGACAGGCTAAGAATTTTAAATGCAAAGTTAAGAAAAAAATGCTGAAAAAATGTTTAACGGCAAAAAAACCTTGTAATAAAATGAAACTGCTTTTAGCAATGTAAAATTGCCATTAGAATTCAAGTTGGTATTCAAGTAAAATCAAATGCCTGAAATTGTTTGATTATGGCAAAATAATCAAGTGGCTAAAAAATTGTAACACTTTTTTTGTCTGTACAAAAAAATTTTTTAAACACTTTTTTAATATTGTTCGATTTGGTAATATAAATTTTTCAAATTCAAAAAGTCACTGTGGATTTATGTTAAGAGTGTTGACAAAGGCTTGATTAAACAATGCGAAATATATTTTATAGAATAAAGTGATTTTGAGTGGCATGAAAAGAAACTTTGAAATTCAAAAGATTTTCGCACAAGACAGTTCAAATTGTGTTGCTCAATAATCTTATATTTCAACAAAAAACGTCAACACCTTCTTTGTCGGCCGCATCTCAATATAATCTTACCAACGCATGAGCTTCATGCACAGAAAAAGCAAAATTTTATTTTCAATAAAGAAATTCAATGAATTTGTAAATTTGTTTGTCTAGAAACAGGCCTGCAAACAAATTTGTAAACATATCTCTATAATTTCATTTTAAAAAAACCCAGTTTTTCAGTAAACAAATTGTGTGAATCTATAAAACAATTTGTCTTAAAATATTTACAAATTCTTAACAAAATAATTTACTGAATCAAGCAGATATATGTACTGGATTTTGCTTGATATATACGTCAATATTTTTATCTGCATTTATAAAACAATTTGTCAAAAAATACTTAACAAAACTAAGCAAATTAGTTTACTGAATCAAACAAAAGTATTTACTGGATTTTTGTAATATATTAAAAAAACTTTTTATCTGAGTCATCATCATCATCAATTAAGCCTTGATGAATTTTCACTTTGTTAAATGTGTTCAACTCTGAATGTTTTTCAAAAGACTAACCCTCATATGCAAAAAAAATAAAGTGTCTTTGAAATGTATGTTAAAACAAAATTTCCATAGAAAAACCGGTTTTAACATACATTTCAAACACACTTTTTTATTTTTGCATATGGGGGTAAAAAAATAAATGAGAATTAACGCAACAATATCAACAAATGGATTCGCTGAAAAATCTTTAGTAAACAAACTTGGTACAATCGCATTCTTTTTGCTAACATTGTTGTTGTTGATATCTTTTACGACACAGAAAACGAGTTTTTGTTGTTGTTTTTTATGTTTGCATCCTAAATAAAGCCAAACAAAACTTCACAGATTCAGTTAAGTACATTTACTGAAAATTAAATTTATTATTTATATTTTTTTATATACAAACTTTTGTTTGAAAATTTTTTGGTGATAATTTTTCTGTGCGCTTATAATAATGCCGACCTATGACATGTTATGTGGATGGAAAGAAATTTTGGAAATTAGCCTTGTAAGTAAAAAATTTAGCTTAATGATGGACAAATGGAAAGTATCCAAACAAGAGATCCTTTAGGGGTAATAATTGCATATTTTTCTAATATAGATTTTAACGCGAACTAAAACAATGCGAAAATCTTCATAGCTGAAATGGCTGAAAGCGGACTGATTATACTGTATAACAAAATATTTTTCAAAATAACAATGGCAGAGGACACCGTAAATATAATTGGATGATAATCATTTCAAATGCTTTTTTCGTGTGCGTTAAAAGTAGGGATGTAACGATACGCCGTTTTGCCGATCCGATACCGATATTTAAAAATAAATATCGCCGATACCGATTCCGATACCGATACGAATATTGAAATTGAGTTCAAGTTTAGATTAACAAAACTCAAGTCCAATTTTTTTATTATACAAAATTACATTGTAAGAGAGAATATATAAAATTGATTTTAACCCAGTATAAAATATTTGAAGTAATTTTTAAGGAGCTACATTTTCTTTGCTTCAAAAAAATCTATATTAAAAATATGCAGAGAATTAGTAGAAAACCAAGAAAAATTTTTTAATTCCTTTGTAATTTTAAAAAATACTCGCCATGCTTTTTAAAAAATCGATTTTTTAAAGAACATTTATCAACTAATATTCTTCTAAATGACTTATAAGCTTAATTATTAAAAGTCTTCAATAAGTTTATATTTATTCACTTAAATTTACATGAAAATAAAGTTTTGAGTTTAAATTCGCATAAAAAAAATTGTGAAAATGGATAATTTTTTATCCTTTTTCCTTGAGGAAAAACCATTATAGAACACCGAAAAAGAAATTTGTCCTAGCATCGCTTCCAATTCGGTGATTGGTAATCGAAAAACAGAACTTCTTGCAATGGCAAGGATATGTAAAACTAATTAGAAATTATCCAAATTTGCAACGCTTCCGGATCGTGAATTCTACATTTTAATGACTTCTTTGGAGTGTCTTTTTTTGCTGGAATAAGATTTAAAAAACAACGACTTGAATTTGAATTCATGGTAAAATTAACAAAAAATAAATATTTTTTTTACAAAATAGCAGCATAAAAGATTATTAATTTCTAAAATTGATATTAATAAGATTTAAAAAATAACGAAGTGAATTTAATTCATGGTGAAATTGAACAAACATAAATTATTCGTTAAAAAAATCTCTGAAAAAAATTTTTAAAGTATCGTCGTATCGACAGTAAAATATCGCCGATACCGATGTATCGGAAAATCTGAAGTATCGCCGATATATCGGTATCGGTATCGGTATTCGTTACATCCCTAGTTAAAAGTATAGTAAAATATTTCATAACATAAACACTTAAATTTGAAAATTAAAACTGCTATAGCATGATTTAATATAAATGTACATAAGTTTTTTTTTGCGCAAGACTTTGTGTGTTAAAAACGAAGAACGAAAATACCGTTTATACTCTCTTCTTACAAAATGGCGTGTCCGTAATGCATGCTGTTGAGTTTCCACATTAAGAAAGTATGAATTTTTCCAAAAACGAGATTATATTTATAATGATTATAGACTATTTCCTTCTATTTGCTTCTCTTATTTTACACATCAAATTTTGAAAAATATTGAAAATTTCATTAACAACATACACTAAAATAACAGCGTAGGTTTGTGCTTCAGAATATTTAAAAGTTTTATGAACTTTGTTAAATACTATTATACATTTCATCAATCAATCATGGTTTTTATGGAAAAAAATGTATCGATTGTTACCCATATTTTTTTATTTAATTGACATTTTTTAGAAAATAAGTAAGAATTCTATGTTAAAATTAATTGAAACATCTGAATTGTTTTAAATTCAAAATATAGTGTGTGATTTGAAAAAAAATATTGAATTCATAAGAAAATGTATTGAGCGTTACGTTACCAATATTCTTGAATTTAATTTATTTATGCTTAAATTTAATTAACATATAGAGAACATTGTCCGTTTAGAAATTTCTGATTTACTTTGAACAAATGTTGCTTCTACCGCACTGTTGGTTGCTATATTTTCGAATAATGTATTAGGTAGTTCGTATTTTGCACATCTAGTACTAAATATATGTTCAACATTTATGTGAAAGATCAAATATGTTATTCTTAACTTAAAAACCAAACTAAAGCAATTTACTTAAAGAAATAAAGAGGTTATTGATTTGTGGCCGAAATTGACCACCACGCATTGGTAAACAAAAAAAAATACAAAATGTACACTTAAAATGAGAATAAGTGGATCAAAAAATGGTTTACATATATAATTGGCACCGTTAGGCAATCACGCTCTTCGACGGAGGATGAGAAGATTTCAAAAAAATAAATTAACGTCATTACAAATTCCCTATGACGGATGCTCCGATATGGAAAACCAACTATTTTTAGGCAACCTCATAATATTAAGCTTAGTTCAATATTACCAACGTTTCAAGTGAAAATAATTTTGCATCACTCTAAACTCAATATCACAAAGCCAACGTACAAATAAAACAACGGCTGTTGAATCCGCTAGCAAATAAATGTTCATTCATAGATTTGCCAAAAATTTATGAATATTGGGAAGTTTGTTGAATAATCATTGCATCATACATAGTTGCGAGCTCACGTGACAACTTCCTAGCTACCGAAGTTTAGTGCCGCTTATGGATTTTTTTTTGCAAACAGGAAATATCCGACGCACAGTGGCTGAAAATCGTTTTTCATTGGCCAAAAGTAAAATTTTTTTTTGTCGCCGATTTTTAAAATTTTTACGCCTTTTTATAGCTAATCCATCCAGATTAAGGTAACCAAAAATTAGGTTAAACTATTGATAATTGTGGGCGTGGTATGCTTTCAAGCTCAACTGTTTTTTTAATTTCAGGAAAAGGTGTTTTTCTTTTGTTTTTTATCAAAAATAAATGTTTACTACTCGCAAGCTATCATCGATAATGGCCTGCGGTCTTTTTTATAATGTTGGTATGATTATAGTCTTTAGTTGTTGTAAGTGGTCACAGCTCTAGCGTTTAATATTAAGGGCGTTATGAAATATTTATGAAACTACTATATTTTTCTCAAATTTAAATTTTAGTGGAATAGAACTTCTAGGGAACAAAAGGGAACAAGAAACGTATACCACCAGGAGAAAGGTGAAAGTGTCCTCTTTAACGCTATATATACTTTTGCACCCGTGACGAGCCGTGGGTAGAACACTTTTTTCATTTTAATGAAATTACTCTAAAAAAATTCAAGTTAATTTAAACAGCCCTATAAGTACTCGTATTCAATGGTGTATTAAATTTTCACTTTTTTGCCTAAAAGTTTATGTTTTTTTTTACTTTAGACTACGTAAAACTAAAAAAATTAAATATAATACCTGCGAAAGGGTTTAATGGCTTTGTTTTGATCAGCAAAAAATAAGTCATAAAATTATCACAATAGGTTCTACAGTAAACATATGATCTCTTTCTAAATTTACCTGTTATCAAATGTTAGGGTCAACCAAAGTCATAAACAATTTTATAACGAGATACTAATCAGTTTTACCTGATATTAAGGTCTGGATAACATGTGCAGTTTTGTTCAATTAAAGCACTACCTGCTATGAAATTAAAGATCAATGTGTGAATAACATGTATCTAAAAATGTATAAAACTACGGATTCGATAAGGGATTACTGAGTAATAAGTTAATCCTTTAAGTGTACGGATAAAACATAACAGACACAAATAAAAATATTCAGAAAAATATGGAGAGCTTCAGTTATAAAGAACTGACCGAAGAGTATTTTAGAAACAAAAACCAGGAAGATGTTCTTAGCTACGTTAAAATAAAATTAAACTTAAATTCGTGTAGCACCGAAATGCAAGAGCAATTATCTAATTTCGTCAAAGCACTAAAAAAACGCTAAAAAGAAGTTAGGTACAGTAAACAAAACTTTTATATAAAAAGTGCAAACTGGTTAGAAGGCCAACGTACTGTCGCTGCAGCAAGAAAAGGCTGGAAGACCACGCAAATCATTAATGGGCAGTTAAAGAAATATGGAAACACAAAGTTAATTCTTTTTTGTAAATGGGGATGTGATGGTTCTTCGGGACAAAAACAATACAAACAAGCTGTATGTGAAAATATATCGGACTCAGATATGTTCATGGTATCATTTGTACTATTGCGATTGAAAAAGATTTTGGAAGATTCAGAGCCTTCGACTAGTACAACGCAAAAAATGGATATTTGGAAAAATGAGACACCATCTTCTACGAAATACTGCAGGCCAATCAAATTTGAATTCAAAAAAGAAACTCATGATGCCATTAACAAAGAAGTTAGTGATATCAAGATCCAAATTGCAACACTACAGCCATTACAATTACAGTTAGATGGGCAGCAAATTGAAGTAAGCTACCAATTAGTGCTGACAATGATAGATGGAAAAGTAGGTCAGGCTTTGACTAGCACGAAGGCTGCATCCAGCTGCATTATATGCCAAGCAACATCAACCCAATTAAACCAAGTCCCGACAAAATCATTAGATAATACCGATGCATATGAATTTGGATTATCACCACTACATGCAAGAATACGACTTATGGAACACATACTAAAAATCAGTTATGATTTGGAGTTCGGGTCTTCAGGATCAATAAGAAACAACGAAACCAACAAAGAGTTAAGAAGTTCAAAAAAGAAACATGTTCAAGATGAATATCGCAAATTAGGATTGATTATAGATCAGCCAAAACAAGGGTCAGGCAATACAAATGATGGCAATACCGCAAGAAGATTCTTTTCAGATCCAGAAACAGCATCTAAAATAACAGGAGTGGATATAAACCTTATTTTCAGATTTAAAATATTCCTAGAAGTACTTGCGTGCAATGAAGAAATTGACTAGAAAATTTGGAGATTATGCTAAGGAAACTGCAAAAATATATACAACCAACTACCCATGGAGAAATATGTCTGCAACAGTTCACAAAATCCTTTATCATGGAGAAGATGTCATTAAATATCATTTGGTGCCACTTGGAGATCTATCAGAGGAGGCTCAGGAAAAAAGGAACAAGGATTACAGATTTTATAGAGAGCACAATACTAGAAAAATTTCAAGAAATTCAACAAATGAAGATCTATTTAATATATTATTGGCAACGTCAGATCCGTTCATCTCCAGTATTCGAAATCAATGGAAAGTGGATCATCGGGATTTAGATGAAGAAGCTAAAAAACTACTAAAGAACAGAAATAGCACAGAACAAAATATGGAATATTTGCAATCAATATTTGAGTCAAATGAATAATAATTATAATTGCCTTTCATTGTTATTTAAGTACGAAAAACATAGTATTAGTAAAAAATAATAATAAACAGAACCTACCATTGTTACAAATGCTATTAAAATTTATTGCAGTTTTTATTTCTAATATGTTTTTTAAAATGATCAAATTTGACAGCAAAAAATAATACATTTTTCTGTAGTAATAGCTATATTTTTAGATAATATTATTAACGTTTGTTTTAAGTGTAACTATTCTTTGATTGTAAACAAATTTGCAAATTAGACAGCAAAAAATTTTTAATTTTTCTGTAATAATAGCAAAATCTCCAGTTGATTTTACTATTTTTTTTAGTGTAAAAATTTTTTTTAGTGTAACATTAAAAAAATTTCATTATAACAAAAAATATTTATAATTATTATTAATTTCCATATATTAAATTTTTTAATAAATAAAAAAATAATAAGCCCATATTTCACTCTAAAAGTTAAAAAATTCAAAAGTTCAACTTTGACCTAGAATTCCTTAAAAAGTCCTCAATCAATTTTAATGTAATTAAAACTGAGTCAAGCTGAACTAAATATCTATCCATTAAAATAAAAATTACTTCAATATTTTGATCGGTTCAAAAGTTACAGAATTTTGGCCAATGAAAAACGATTTTCAGCCACTGTGCGACGTTGCAGCTTCAAAGTCTTTTCCAAGCGCACTCTGTATCGCGGATCTGACAGACAATTGCGGAATGACTTGTATTTTTTATAGCGCGTTGCCCTGTGTTTTCCTTAACTGGGTGCATAATCTAGGGCGACAACAATAGATTAAAACTTTACTACAAATGTACATGTATCGTGCAGAGAAAAGATATGGTTGTGGCATGGTTGCGTCAACAATGTCATGCTTCCAGATATGGCTTATAGTTGTAGCAATTAACTTATTATTGTTTTAAGCAATTGTGAACCTTAATGAGCTGACGACAAAAAACTCATGCTTACATTTAATCATAACATTATAAGCACTCATATTAATAGCAACATGGTTGAATTTAACAATATTATTATTAAAAAAATTCGAGCTACCGTCATAGTATATATAAAATATAAAAACAGTATGGTTCTATAACAACAAAATATTGTACTTGTCCATACTATTTTAAAACAGTTTACTTGCAATCAAGCTTTCGTTACAAAAGAGACATGGCTCTCTGCTTCCAAAAAAGTTTTGCTCTATGCCTTCGTTGAATGTTTCATTTTCAGTTTGTTTGCTTTACTTGAGAGCTGTTGGTTTGTTTCTGTGTGTCGTTTGGTTTGAAAAAAAAAATAAATAAATTATAATAACAAAAACTTATAAATGCTAGCAATTTATATTGGGCCATGTTGTAAAAACCATTTGAAAACGAAAAACAGTATTCTTTTAATCGGACAATTTAGTGCATTCGTAGCTTAGTTCGGATAAAATATCTCAAGCATCTGAAACATAAAAATTAACTGAAAAACTGCAATATTTTGTATATATCTATGTGAGAATAGATAATACTTTTTATTTCAGACTCCACACACTGACCAGTTAAAAAAAAACAAAATTTTAACCGTATATATGGTTGTTTTAAGCCATATATGTAATTATTTCAAACCATATATATGGTTGCCTTGAACTATATTTATGGTTATTTAAAATCATATATTTTAATTTTTAACCATATATACGGTTCTATCGAACCATATATTTGATGGTCTCGAACCATATATATGGTTATTTTAAACCATATGTTGCCATTTTGAGTCATATGGTTGTCTTAACCATATATATAGTTAAAAAAATACAATTTTAACCATATATATAGTTGTTTTGAACCATATATGTGGTTATTTCAAACCATGGTTCAGAACCCTTGAACCATAATATGGTTAATTTAAACCATATGTTGTAATTTTTAACCATATTTATGGTGGTTTTAAACCATATATATGGTTATTTCAAACCATATGTTGCAATTTTGAGCCATATGGTTGGTCTGACCTTATATATGGTTATTATGGTAATATATTATAATTTTGAATCATGTATATGGTTGCCTTTAACCATATATATGGTTATTTCAAATAAGATTTTATAATTTTGAACCATATGGTTGTTTTGAACTATATATATGATTGTTTTTAACCATATTATATTTAAGACAGATTTTTGTTTTAGCCATATATTCAACCATATATTTAATCATAGTATGTGCTCTTCGATTGTGGTTGCCTCAAATATGTTTTTTCTTTGCGTGATTGTAAATATCACATTTATTTTAAATATCAGATTTATTTTACATAAATATCAGATTTATTTTTAGATTCCGATGCTACTTGCACTAAAGGTGTTCTTTTTAGTTTGACCAAATTTTAAAGGGTTTGGATACTAATTTGCCGTCCAGATTTTTGTTCCCTTATATTAAAAAAATTAACAATGTAACATTTGGAGCGAGTCTGATAACTTTTAATGCACCCGACAGCGACTTTAAAAACATATTTTGAACAGCATGTACTTATAAAGTATCGCCGTTATTGAAACTGCTTAAGACCCACAGGAAATTAACGAATTTTTCGCAAAAGTAGCCGATATGCCCAAGTTTTGACGCCTATAAAATAGGAACCATGAGAGGTATTGAAATAGTTCTTGCGGCTGATATGCGTGTGTACCGAATATTATTCAAATCGGAGATAATAAAGATATAAACTATTGTCTTTGTGTCGAACATTTTTAAAAAAAATTAGTTCCGGATCTACTTAAAACGATCACATTTATTCAAATTTAAATTTATTTACATTTTTAATATAAAGGAACAAGAATTTGGTCCGATTTTTAAAAATAAAAACACCCCTAATTTCCATATAGGTGCACGGGTGGGTACCTTGCCAAGCTCTGCGTTTTTTTTTTGCTTTAACTTGAGAGCTAAAAACAGCGAATTGATAAATTTATTTCCCTGAAGTCGGAATTTTTTTTTAAGACGAAGCCGGTTTGTACTTCCAGTGTATTACTACAGACGAAAACATTTTTTTTTTAAGTTTCATTTAATAAATGAAAGCTTAATAATCTGCTCAAACCTTCGAGCTAACATCCTTTAATATTTCGTTTCTATACATCTCTTTACTACTCCTCACAAAACAAAAGACTTAAGACATGAGCTCTCAATACAAAAAAAAACAACAAATTAGATTAATTTGAAAATTGCCATGCTGCTGCTATTAACTTTCTGTCTTAACCAAAAACAAAACCGCGAAATAAAACAAAACCATCAAAAATCATTAACATAATGAAAAAACCGACACCTTAGCTCACGTTTTGCCTAATTTTGTCTTATTTACTCTGCTGAACTCAATATTCCACGAGAGTTTTTTGCTTGGCATTAAATCAAATCAAAGAAAATGCAAAGAAAAAATTATAATGTTAATATTGAAATCTAAAAAGCTAAAATTGTTTGATCTGCTTTTTTTCCTTTAGCTTGTTCATTTAAATTTGTGCTGCGGTCAAAGCCATTATTTGCGGTTTTTATTTTGATACAAAATGCCGCTACTGTATAAAATTTAAGTCAAACTGCCAGAGCCCAAGAAACAACAAATTAAGGCACAAGCTAGGCAATTTTTTCTTACAACGAAATAAGTCTATATTCAAGGGTTTTCATCAGCAGCCTTCACTAGATAAGTAGAAAAATAAAAAAACTGGCTTTCCCATTTAATGGATTTTTTTTTTTTGATAAAACAAAATTTTATTTAAATCTCTTGCTATGAAAAGTATGAATCATACACTACATATTTTTAAAGAAATAGCACGTTGTGTTTTAAAATAAAACTAAATAAAAAGAAGACAACAAACAAATAACTTCCTTGGAGAATTGGGAGCGTTTTGGGTTAGAAATGTAGAAAAATAATAAAATAAATAAAATTATCTTGGCCAATATTCCTGACTTTGAGCTTTTCAATGCAATATCAATAAAAAAATAAAAATAGAAAATAAAAATGGAAAATTCTTTATTTGCAACCTTTGTCGGCTTAACTACAAAAGCTACAACGAAAAATTTTCAGTTTTGTTTGCCTTTTTTTTGCATCTTCTTCTATTTATTTTCATACTTTTGTTTTAAAGCATCTTTTTTTATTGTTTATTTTTTATTTTATTTTTGTGTATATGCAAGGTTGTCTTGGGCAGCAACTGTTGCTGCTGCCATTCCTTGCTGTTACGTGTATTGTAGCTCTTTTATAAAGAAGACAAAATGCCGCTGCATAAGATATTTATAAATAGGATTTAAGTCAAATAGACCTTAAACTTTCTTGGGATATTTGTTGCGCTACACAGTGCACTTAAGGTCGACACAGAAAATCAACTTGTGTTTTGAAGTTTCATAATAAGCTTTTTAGCAAAATTATTTTAAAAAATTTATATATTTTCATTGTATCGCCGTAGCGCTGTCATTAAATATTATTTTCAAATGAACTTAATACGTGTTAAAAGTATCATAGGCCTTAATATGTAGGCGAAAAATAATATTTAATTTGTATATCTTTCACACTGTCCCTCTTTCTATATGAACTCTATGTCTAAGTACAAAATAGTAAAGTAAAAAAGTGGCTAAGTGGAAAGTAGTTAGAAAACTATATTTATATTTTATTGGGTGTGGCACTGCCCACTTTTTGTTATCAGTAAATCCTATTGTAAGCGGAACTCTATGTGTGTGCTAAGTTTCATAAGAATTGGCTTAGTGGAAGTAGTTAAAAAAATATTTTTTGTGGGCGTGGCACTACCCACTTACCTTATTATTAAATTGTGCTGTGAGATTACTTTCTTGTGCGTGGAAAATTTCACATGAATCAATTATGTAAAAGTAGTTGAAAAACGATGTTTACATTGCATGGGCGTGGCATTGCCCACTTTTTGTCATATAGTTTTATTGTCAGGCGAACTCAATGTGTGTGTGTGAAGTTTCGTAGGAATCGGATAAGTAGAAGTGGTCGAAAATGAGTATTTCCTTAGTATGGGCGTGGCACTGCGCACTTTTATATCAAGCAAGTGCTATCGCCAGGGGAACCTAATGTATGTGCAAAGCTTTAAGTTGATCGGACGTCTTGAAAATTGTGAAAATGACGTTGCAAGATTATATTGCATTGTTATTTTGTTACAAGTTAAGCTAAAGCTAGTTTAAGACAATCTCACAAGCGGATAGACTTCTGTAGAAAAGGCAACCCTGATATAATGGATTGCTATTGATTTTTTAAAACTTTACATAAACTGATTACATTATGATTGCATTTTCAACAGAAGTCGAACGGATTGTGGGATACTGTAGAAAGGCTGTAATAAGGAGAGTAAGAACAGCACGAATGGCTTCATGTAATATACTCACTATGCTGTCTGACCTTGCCCTGGCGCTCTACTGTGCACCTTAACAAAAACGTATTAATAACATTTAATTAATACGCCATGTCACAACCCATTTTTTTAGTAATAAATTGTATTCTGAAAACGTTTTTATTTGTTGTGGGTTAAGCATGTCTATATGCCTGCCTTTCATTGGCGCTTTACCAAATCATCACTAGACTTAAATCACATTTTTAAAATGTTCCAAAACTCTTATCATATGCGCAAACTCTCAGCTAAGAATTACAACCCAATAAGCGTAAGTTATATCATTAGAACGATTTAATTTGTCTGTAATGCTTTATTGGACTCAGTTTTTTTTTTAAATGTAATGCAAGGGGTGTGCAACATTCCAGAAGAATACAAATTTAAAAAAAAGAACGCACGGTATCATGGGACACCGATTTGGAACAAAGTTCCTGTCGTCTTCGACTTACCCCCTATCGGCGTAGGTCATCATATTACTCATACGTAAGAGACTTTTACCTTAAAATACTGGATATTGAAATATTCTTCACATATATTTTTTTTCATTTAAAGTTCATAAAAAATACCTGTTTAATATATCGTAGAAAGACCGTTGCTATGTTTTTTTTTTGATAAACAGTCAAGAACTATGAATTAAGAAATGAAGTTTAGTACAGCTTTCATCCACGTAAAATAACTGCTCCGGAATGTTTGACTACTTTTAGAGAATTCGCTCTCCTGGCAACATTTTAGAGCGGGCTATATTCGGTCTTATGCCATCGGCAGGTCACCTTCAGTCGGCCACCATCGGCGGACAACCTTTGGCCGTCCACATTCGGTCCCTATGCCCCTTCATCTTTATCGCCCTTCGACACACTCCGCCTAGCCAGGGGACCAGGCGACATGACGCCACCAGAAATAAAAGTGATAATTTAAAACCAAAAATTTCGCCTACCTTGATGGCATCAAGTAAACGAAGACAGTAATATCAACCCCAAAAAAGAAAAAAGATAATTCGTCAACCAAAAAACAACTATCGCCTGCAAGATACTTAGGCGATACATAAGCGATACTTAGGCAATACTTCTCAAGAACTCAGCTGAGACACCTGGTGGTTTGTTGAGATACCTGCATTTAGCTAGGGCATCAACCATTAGCCCAGGCAAAAACCTGGCTCAAGGGTTTCCAAAAGCTTGGGAAAAACATTTCCCTAATCCGAGAAGGTCCCTGGATTCCCAAAAATAGGAGAGCAATCTCCAAAAAAATCCCAGAAGTTTCCCGGATTCCCAAAAACAAAAATATTTCCAAAATCCCAGAAATTCCACAGAAAACAACGGCAACACCGAAAACCGCGAAAAGGGCATAGAGGCAATAATGAATTTTTGAGGAATTTACCAAGGTATAATTATTTAACAGGTAAAATTAGTTCTACAGCTGATAGTTTTTGTTTTTTAAATTTTCGCTATCAAAAAATTTTTCAATAAAGAACCCAGTAAACATTTTCTGTCGAATTCGATCGGAGTTCAGTCTAAAGTCGATCATACAACATACAAAAGTCATCAAAGTAATTGGTACAAAAGACCAAGACGTCGTCTGAGGAAATCCCTAGAACTATTGCAATTTGTCCTAGAGACTATTGAAGAAATTCAGAACAGTATCGAAAGGATATCTGTCAAAACAATAGAAAATGTTCAGAATTTTCTTATAATTTTTCAATCTGTTAATAATTTCAAGGAAAACTAGAAAAACTAAAAATTTCTAAAAAACTGTAAAAAATTAATAGTCGTCAGACAAAGTGTACAAGTGTCGGACGAAAGTTGTAAACCAAATTGTTTAGAATATGGGAAAATTGTTCTAATGGGTGATTTTATAAGAACTATCGGAAAGTAAAAAAAAAAAGCACATAAAATTCAGAAAAATGCATGAAATATTTATTTGGATCGATAGTTGGGTCGATATAATTTAATGTTTGAAGATTATTTCATGCAAATGTTGGCCGCGGCTGCGCCTCAAATGGTCCATCCGCTTAGTCCAATTTTGGCATACTCTTTCCAACATTTCGGCCGGTATCTCACGAATAATGTTGGCAATGTTGGCTTCCAGTGCGTCAATCGAAGCGGGCTTGTCGCTATAGACATTAGCCTTAACATAGCCCCACAAAAAATAGTCTAGAGGCGTTAAATCGCACGATCTGGGCGGCCAATTGACTGGTCCCAAGCGTGAAATAAACTGTTCACCGAACTCGCCTCTCAATTGGTCCATTGTTTCGCGTGCTGTGTGGCATGTGGCACCGTCTTGTTGAAACCACATGTCATGCAAGTCAAGCTCTTCCATTTTGGGCAGAAAAAAGTTTGTTATCATCGCACGGTAGCGCTCACCATTCACAGTAACGTTGTGATTCGCATCATCTTTGAAGAAATACGGCCCAATGATGCCGCCAGCCCATAATCCGCACCAAACGGTTGTTTTTTGTGGATGCATTGGTAGCTCTTGCAATGCTTCTGGCTGCTCTTCACTCCAAATACGGCAGTTTTGCTTGTTCACGTATCCATTCAACCAGAAATGAGCCTCGTCGCTGAAAACAATTCTTCGATAAAAAACTTTCTTAACAGAGCACGCATTTTGGTAATAAAATTCAATAATTTGCAAGCGTTGTTCGTTTGTAAGACGATTCATGATTAAATTATAGACCAAACTGAAGATGTTTGACAGTGACACAAGATACAAAACGTGCGTGAGCTGCCAAAACTAGTGTTGCCAAAAAGATAATAGCAAAAAAATCACTCGTTAAAAGATAACTTTAAAATTGTATTTCTATAAAATGCAGAAAAGCAGTAAAAATAATGTATGTTTGTTAAGAAAATTAACAGAAACGACTTAAGGAACAGTTCAGAAAACGGTCAGGAAAACTGCCGACTATAATACTAAGGCTCCTATTTTGTAAAAAGCAGCCCTTGGCGTTGACAAATTTTGATTCATCATTTAGTTCTGTTTCATCATTAAGAATGTAAAAAGCCATCAAAAACGTGATAAAATAGCTGAAAATGAAAATAATAACCAAAACGGAAAAGAATCGCCAAAACGGGAAAGATTCCAATATCGAAAAAATCGCGAAAATGCGGAAAAAATCGCTAAGAAGGAAAAAGTCGGTAATGAATAATTCTCATATTATTTTTCCATACGTGATACTTATAAATAAAGCTTAAATTTACATAAAAAAAATAAGGAGTTCCTTCAAAACTATTTGCCAAGAACCATATTTATCTCCTTGGCTATATATATTTTTTTTCAGGAAGAAGGGCTTCCTAAAGTCGCTTTTGACTTGACGTCGTACAAAACTTCATTTATTTTGCTTAGAATGTTTTAGCTGCATGCTGCTGCTTGCTGCAAATATTTATTATATGCATGTGTGCATATGCAACATGCTACCATTATTATTTGTTGCTCTATCAAGATCAAAGTCTTGCGATATCGATAATTGCTCTACAGAGGTTAAATTTGTAATTTTATACATAAAGTTTCAGTGCACATTTGTTTGCCTATATTTGAGTCAATAATAATTTCAATTTACAGAATTTTCAATTCCTTTTTACAATAATTCTTATTTTTTTCTATAATATTCTTATTTGAAATTCTCATTCATTTATTCCTAATTTGTTTTGGCATACAAATACTCCATAAAGAATTTAAATTAGTTAGTTGACGTTTTTTCTTTTTATTTCGTTTTAGTTTTTACATTTGTATTGCTGTTGGTTGGCTGGTTGCTGGTAAGAGGAGAACAAAAATTAAAGTCACTATTAAAATAGTTAAAAAGATTTAAATATTCGCTGGCAGGCAAATAAATATTTATCATACGGATATATTCTATCTAGTCGTTTTCATGTTAAGCTGGCATTTTAAAGAGACTCAAATTAAAAAGTAATTTTCTTGCATAAAATATTTGCCAAGATATTTTTGTTATGCTGTTGCTGGTTGTGCAAAATTAAATATGCCTCGTTTTAACTAAGACAATCTGATGTTATACATATAATTAAAAACAAATCATAAATTAATAAACACATGCTAATATTATTTTTTTTTTGTATTTTGATTTGGCTCCTTGCATCTCAAATTTCCATTTTAAGCCTAAAGGCAATTTTTCTTCGGACAAAGCATGCAGCTTGGCTATTTGATTATGGCCTGCAGTTATAAACTCTAAAACAATTTGCACTTAACACTAGTAGCAATAACATAACAATTACTATCACTCTGCTTATTGATATTGTCATCATCATCTTCTGGCTAGTTAACAGGGGTATTCTTAAACAACAGCTCGTCTGTGGTAAACAGCCTTCACTTTTTCTAGTTGTAAGTATTTATAGTCATCATACTAATCATTTCAGCTTAAAATCAAAAACTTATTACAACTTTGTGCCTGTCCATATGTCGCTGTAATAATTTTTTTGTTGTTTTTTTCCTATTTTGATGAAAAAGCAAACTACTTTATTATGTTGCAACTCCCAGAAAGTGGAAGAGAAATGAAAAAGAACATGTTAAGGAAAACTAACAGGCGAACTAAAACATTCATCAATGTTTTATTTTTCTGTCTTCACATCATATGTTAACATTTATTTAATACGTACATCATCATCTCCATCTATGCCTTGATGCCTCCATATATTCCTCCAGTCTTCTCTATGTCATCCTTCATGTGGTTGGTCATCATTTGCTATCTAGCATTTGTTGTTTCTATTTTTCCTTGTTTTAAACGTTTTTTTTCTCTTTTTATTTGTATGTCTAAATGATGGCATAAATGAAATGTTTGTACTGACAGGGGAAATGTTTTGTATTTTTGTCCATTTCATTTGTACACACACACACGCACAAACAGCAATTGTCTTTGAAATGATTTAAGCGGAGTTTAGAGTTTACTGGAGTTTACTTTTAAAGCAACATGCAACAACAACAACAACAACATACAAATTTACTTGATTCCTTATTTTGGCACTTGAAATGAATTCTATGGGTGGGGGGTATAAAAGTAAAAAGGAGACGCGTTTTTTGATGCAAAAAATTTGGAGTGATTGTCATATGGGACATTGTATTTGAAGCGAACAACCTAAACAAATTTTTTTTCCCAAAATTGTTTTGGCATGACTATAGTTTTAGTAGGAATAAATGTGTTCGCAAAATTTTTGGATCTTTCGTTCCTTAAGGCACGCCATGCTCATCAATGCTTTGAATAACAAAAAGCAATGCTTGGGGGTGAGAAAATTTATTTTTGAAAATTAAAATATACTGGCCGCAAATACTGCTCCCAAATACTGTTCACAACTACATCGCATATAGGTGTTGCCGCTGCGGATTTTTTGATTTTCAGTGCTGCCATAATTTTCCAGAGAAATTCCGGGAAACTCCCGGGATTTTGGCGATTTTTGGCTTAGTTTTTGGAAATATCAAATATGGTTTGTGCATCTGCTAAATGGTTTTTAGCTTGGCTAACTGGTTCGTGGCGGATCTAGCTGAAGGTGTCTCTGCTAATTATATCAATTCTTGTAAATACTATGCAATTTTTTGACATGACACAACTTAACATAACATAACATAACATAATGGTGTTTCCGCTGCTGATTTTTTTGATTTTCAGTGGTGCTATAATCTTCTGGGGAAGTGCCGGGGAACTCCTGGGATTTTGGAGATTTTCAGACTAGTTCTTGAGAATCTCCGATGTGGTTTTTGTCTTTGCTGAATGGTTTTTGACTTGAATAAGTGGTTCGTGGTAGTGATAGCTGAAGGTGTCTCTGCAGAGGTAAAGTAACGTAAGGAACTAAGTTCCAACCCGCTGTCCCACGACACCGTGCTTTCTTTTTATTTTGTATGATGTTTTTATTTGCCGAGCTATGGGGTGCGAAAGTGTTGCCGTTTTCGAAAAAAAAATTTTTGTTATTGTTTCGAACTACAAAAAATATTACAAAAAATTAAATTAAGTGATTCTTATAGGAAATCGTCTGATCTTAAAAAAAAAATACTTAAAAATTTTTTTTCTTTCATTTACAAAACCAATAATGAATGACCAATTGAAATAAAAACTTTTCTAACTTCGACATGTTCCATTTTTTTTTTTCTTAAATTACCCTAGGGTTTCCTCATTACACTGAAGTACTTTGATAATGCAAATTTTTTACATGTACCCTAAAGTGGTTCGGCCTCCACACAAAAAAAATAAAAACATAAGTTGAGCCAGTCAGCCCCAAGGATTAAAGATTATTTGAAAAAAATTTCAAACAAAATTTTTTTATATTATTTTTGCAACGCTCATGAATACCGCCCATTTAGTTTTTTGTATACTGCGTCGCCATTTGTAGCCCGATCATAACATATTGCATACCGTTATTCATGGCTTGCCAATGGCTTGAATTTTGCTTTTTGTGACTTTTTAATCCGACATAAGATTCTGGGCGTCACATTGCCATCTCGGATCCTTCCCCCTCTAATATTGTGCGTCTGTCTGTCTGTCACAGGCAGTTTTCTCGGGAACCGTAAGATCTATGGACCTGAAATTTTCGCAGAATATATAAAACTTTGGCCGCTACAACAACAACAAATATATGCCAGCTAAAAATTAAAGGGTGTTGCAAAGCGAGCACCAAAAAATGTTGAAATACTAATGTAATTTACAGACACATTTATGTATAGACACTATAAATTTTCAAAGTTAGTGTTAATTGGTGTAGTCTGTAGAATAGACTACACCAATTAACACTATTTAAAACAATAAATATTAGAGGGTGTTCTATCAGTTAATGTAGTTTGGACTATGTAATTTAGACTTTTCGCTGTATCTTAGAAACAGCAAGAGGCAAACTCTTGAAATTTAAAAAATTGCTAAAACTAAAAAATTTCAGAATTAAAAACACCTCAAAACGAAAAATCGCAAAATGAAAAAAGCGCTTAAAGGAAAAAACCACCAAAATTAAAAAAAAGCTAAAACGCAAAAAATCACCAAAACTAAAAAGATCGACAAAAAACTTAAAAAAACGCAAAAAAGTGAAAAATGGCAACAAAACGAAAAAAAAACACTAAAACCTAAAAAAATCGCTAAAACTAAAAATATCGTTAAAAACCAAAAAAT
This sequence comes from Panzeria rudis, assembly GCA_956483635.1. Lineage (NCBI taxonomy): Eukaryota > Metazoa > Arthropoda > Insecta > Diptera > Tachinidae > Panzeria > Panzeria rudis. The sequence goes on along the minus strand of OY101451.1, from coordinate 16,668,669 downwards.
CGCCAAAAATTAAAAAAAAACACGAAAACGAAAAAAGCACCAAAACAAAAAAAAACTACAAAAATAAAAAAATCGCCAAAAACCAAAAAAAAAATCGCCCAAACGAAAAAAGTGTCAAAACAAAAAAATCACTATATCAAAAAAAAAACACCAAAAGCCGAAAAAAGCGCCAAAACTGATGCAAAGCACCAAAACAAAAATAAATCGCTAAAACTAAATATATCATCAAAAACCGAAAAACGGATAAAACAAAAAAATACGCCAAAATGAAAAAATCAGTTAAACTAAAATAAAAAAAAACAAAAAATCTCCAAAAAAAACCAAAACAAAAAATAATCGCAAAATCAACACAAAAAAAAACTTTAAAAATAAAAAAACTAAAACTAAACGAAAAAGCAAAATGAAAAAATTGCCAAAATGAAATAAGGGCAAAAATTAAAAGGGATATATGTGTATTCAAATGGAACCCTTCGTGTGCGAGCTATAAGCGCACTTTACTTAATTTATTCTTTCACACATACATATTAAATTAACACAGGTTGATTAACAAACTAAAAAAAGAGTGAATCAATCGTGCGATAGAATGGAAGTCATATCAAGGAAGTTTCTAGAACTGTAAAAAAAGTTTTTGCCATGCCCCCAAATACATCACTTTAATTCTTGGGGCCACTTATGCCATCTGGGATTATTCTTCCCTAAAATCCAATTTTTTTAAACGTGGAAAGTACTCCCGTCTAAGACATTGTACGTTTCCACAAAGACATTTCCATGAGTAAGTTGGCGACTACCTTTCGGAATGAAAGTCTACAATATCCTTATCTTTACTACAATGTGGTTGAAGTCACATTTGAGGAGTTAGGTGATCGGTGTAAGAAATCATGTGACGTCAGATAGCCGGTGGCAAAGTTTTAATCTGTTATAGGCTAACATTAGACTAGATATATGATATTAAGGATATCGATAAAAATAAAGAATTCTGATTGTTGATAAACTAACAGAAAAAATCGCCTTATTTTCATAGAGCCTGAATACTTCCTGGATAACAAAACAAAATAAATAAATAAAATTATTAATTTGATATCTGTTATTATTTTGTATTTATATATCTAGATAGTTCAAGCTCCAGATCTCTTTTGTTTTTTATAAAAAAAAGTTATTTATTAATGTTTTCGATATTTCTTTCACCACTGCTTTGTGTGGCTTCTTTAGGGAATATTATTTTTAAATTAAAATTTGAAAATACTAATAATTTAGTTTAATAATAATATTACGTGAAGAAGCCACACAAAGGAGTGGCGAAATATCGAAAACATTAAAAGAGAAAAGACCTGGAGCTTGAACTATCTAATTATATATATAAAAATTTACTAATCAACATTTTTGATTCTGTTTTTTTACCAAAAGAGCAGGAAGGAATTGTTTAACAAATTGTTTAAGTCCACTTGGCATTTGTCATGTGAACCAGAGACAGAGATATGGTCTAAACATTTAGGCTATTCTTAGTTTCTTTTTAATTACATTGCATATACTGTAAACAATGTAGTTTATTTCCAACTTCATCATTATTGATTGTAATTTTTTTTTTTAAATTGCGAAAATCAAAAATCAATTCAATCAACCATTAAAAATTCCATATGATAATTTATCAAGCCTGCAGCCATTTATCACAATCAATTGGCAATACAAAGTAAATCAATCATAAAGAAAATATAATGAAGAATAGCAATTTTTCGTAATTGAAAAAGAAACAAATGCACCACAGCAAATATTCAATTATAATTTTAAAATATTGACTCTACTCCAACCTGTTAAAACTTTTAACATAAAGGTCAAGTTTAAGACCCAAAAACATGTTAGAAAAAAACAAAAAATTTTTTTAAATAATTATGCTAGAATTTAATAAAGAAATATTTAACCTATTGACTTGGTCTTAACAAAAAGAAATATAACTTTCCTTTAAATGATTAATTGCAAAAGTTAACCATGAATAGCCATAAAACAAATTGCTAAATACTTTAACAAGATTCTTGTTTTTTGTTTTGTTGTTTTTTTGTCTGCTGTTGTAAAGCATGTGAAAAAATTCTTCAGTGGTTAGGAAAAATTTATAAAGATGTCTTTCTACAATGATTCTTAAGAGCTTGACAAAGAAGTTGTAGTGGAAAAAAACGTCTTTAACTGAATTATGATTTCAATAAATGTGTCATAATCGTCAACATTTATGGAGTACGTACAACATGTTTCTTTTATGTGTTATTTGAGTGAAAAACACATTCTTTCTTAAAAAGCAGAAAAAAATGTTTGATGATTTTATTAGTTTGAAAAATATTGTCGTATAACGAACATAATGACTTCAAGGAAAAAACAGGCTTAAGTTCGTTAAATCAAAATAATAATTGAAATTATTTTTCTTTCGTAGGCATGATTCTCGTTTACAATGATTTTCCGTGAATATTTTACATTGAAGCGTTCAGAATAACGCTGTCTCATTTGGTCATAAAGAAACTTTAAAAAAATACCTGAACATTTGTAAAAATTTTTATATATTACTATATACTTGCTTTTATTATTATACATTACAAATACATTGAGTTTAGTGTATTGAACGTTACTCTATATTAGTTTGCTTCACTACTCATTGTATTAGAAATATTAAATATTATGGGTTTTGTAATGGAACATTGTTTGCATACCCATAATGCATTGAACGTGTCCCATACTTTTATAATAGATTGAAAATATTTTACAATTAATTAAAGATTTTTTGTTACAGCTAATCTCAGAGTATATATCTCAATTGCTGTTAAATTTGCAGTGCGTGTATGCAAAATATATGCCATTATTAAAAAGTGTATTGAACGTTATTCCAATAAATTTCTTAAATATGACTGGGCTTTCAGTTTGATTACCTCATTTTATCACATGTGTTTTTATATTGGAAAAAGGTGACATCAATTGATCATGGTCTAATACTAAATATATATATTGAATGTTACTCGTATAATTTCAATATATTAAAATTTTTGTGAATTTAATAAATATTCTAATATTAGAAATGGCATCATCAATCGAATTTAGTCTTTATCTTAAATTTGTATTGAACGTTACCCACAATTTTAAAAAAAAATTTTGATAATAATTATTAATCACAATTTTTGTTAGCTCAATTGTATGAAATTTATATTAAAATGTATTGAACGTTACTTCGACCAAATTTTTAAGTAAGGTTTAGCTTTGAACTTTGATATTGTAAATTTATAAAATATTATTTAAAAAGAAAAGTGCAATCAATCGATTATGGTTTATACCCGAAGTCTGTCTTGAACGTTACTTATAATTTTTGTAAACAAATTGAAATTTTTTGTATAATCAAGCAGGTTTTTGCAAAAAATTATTTTATTTATTATTATTATTGTTAGCTCAACTTGTAGCGTGTTTTTGAAAAATATATGATTTTCATACAGAAATGTATTGAACGTTACTTAGACAAAGTTTTCAAATAGTAAAATATTTGAATTTTTATTTTGTGAATTTATAAAGAATTTCTATATTTCAAACGATTTCATTAATCAATCATGGTTTGTATTGAAAAATTTGTATTGAACGTTACTTATAGTTTTTTTTAATATTAAACCTATTTTGTGTATAATTATATAATACATCATAATTATTAGTAACTAAGTTTGTGTGTGATAACATATTAAGTTCTAACAAATATATATTGAACGTTACTGTGACAATATTATTAAAAATTTTATAACTAGTTTTAAAATTTTATGCAGTGAGTTTAACTAGATATTTACTGCGAAAATGTTTTCAGATATGCAGATTATCAATTTCAATGAAAACATTTTGGTTGAAAACATCAAAGTTACCCGGGTACATGGGTGTGCTTATATGGGTTAATCAAACATAAAAGTTCTTGAAACTCGTAAGGGGCAAACTCTAGAAATTTTCACAGCTAGTGCAGCATTTTATAGGCAACGGTAACGAATGCTAAAAACCAAACAAACTAAAATTTAAAGTCTATTCCATCAGGCAATGCCATTTTTAAATTAAGCTATGTCTTAAGAACCGTAATAATTAGATTCGGAGGAACAAAATAATAATAATTGAAGGGTAAATTGCTATTAAAGGGTATTCCTTCAAATAATGCAAGGAACAAGCCAAAAAGTAAAGCTCTAAAACGAAAAAATTTTTCAAAACCGAAAAAAAAATCGTCAAAATAAAAAGAGCCAAAACCAAAAAACCCAAAATCCAAACAAATAGCTAGAACAAAAAATCGCCAAAATTAAAAAAATTGCCAAAACGAACAACAAATCGCCAAATTAAACAAAGCGCTGAAACGAAAAAGCTACCAAAACGAAATAAGTAACTGAAATTAAAAAAATCGCATAAAATGATGAAAATCGCTAAAACAAAAAAAAAACATCGGCAAGGCAAAAAAAAACGCTAAAATTACCAACATACCGAAAATTATAAAAATAGCAAAAACTATTTTCAAAATTATATAATTTGAGTAAAGTGCGACTTCGACTCGCTCACCAAAGTTTGCGTACGAATGCTATACGAGTATATTAGGGATGGGCAAGTGAAAAAAAATATATCGATATATATTTATTTATCAATCGGCATCGATATATATCGAATAAAAAATATCGATATATTAAAATATCGATATTTTTTCAACAATGATAATTCAAATATATTTTTTAAATAAAACAAAAAAGTATCATTCTTAAAAAGAATTAAGCTGGAAAGAGTTAATTTCCAATCTCCTTACTATTCCACCAATATTTCATGGAACATACATCAGCAAAATTGCACTCAATAATGACATTTTTTCGAACAGACAAAATATTATTAATAAAACAAAAGATTTTGTTAGTAATATTTTATTTGATGAAGCCAAAATGTTCTTAAAAATTGCACAGAAAACAAAACCAAAGCTAAAAAAATTTCGAATTTGATACTGTCGATATATTTGGAAAAAAATATCGATATATCGATATATCGAAATTAAAAATATCGACGATATATATCGATACATTTGTAAGAAATTTTGGAGATTTTTAGCTTTTGTGATTTTTGTTTTTGACGATATTTTAGTTTTGTTTGTGAACATACAGCTTAATTTCAATATTACACAACCTGATAGAATACCCTATAACTTTGAGTTAGGCTGTTATTTTTGCACTCGCTACTGTTGTCTTTAAAATGGTGCACTAGCTGTGAAAATTTAAGAGTTTGGCTTTTATGGTTCCCAAGATATAGCATTGACTAATAGAATACATATTCTGTGAAAACTTCAGGTCCGTATCTATTACGGTTCTCGATAAACAGCCTGTGACACACAGTTGGACAGCGTACCTTTTGCTGTTCGGAACATTAAAAAGCGTTAAAACAAGCAAAAACCCACCAAACGAAAAATGCAAAAAAAATTAACAAATTGCCAAAAAAAAAAACGAAAAAATTCGTTTCAATGAAGAAACAAGTAAAAACAAAAAATCTGCAAAAAGAAACATAACCCGCCAAAATGAAAAATTGGATATGGTATTCATATGAAACATTTCGTGCGCGACTCAAAATCGCAGCTTACTGATTTTTTTTTTAATTTACCTTAACATATTTGTCTTAATTTGCCCACATGACTCATTTATCTTACAAAATTTTTTAGCAAACACTTTTTGCAATCACCCATCCATCTATCAGAGAGTGGTGAGCTCTTTCACTTTTTATTGTTTATTTATTTAATTAAATTAAATTCTTTACATCAACTGCATGAAAAACAAACACATTCCTTAATTTATTTTTCAAAAACCAATTACAATTTATTTATTAACTAGTTGTGTTGAAAAAAGCAACAAAAATAAAAATAGCTTTAATGCAATTCATCATTATCATCCGCATGTTTGTCGTCCTCACTAAATGCCGTTTAAATGATTGTCATTGTCAAATGCGTCCCTCTCCATATCTCTCTCTCTCTCCCGTTGTTGGTCATCATCAGGGCTGCCACCTTTGTCTGAACGTTTTTGACCGTTTTTTGTTACAAAAAGAATTTTTTTTTTATATTATAACTCGAATTTGATTATTTTCAGTAAAAACTCTTAGTAAAAATAGCACACTAAAATATTTGGTGGTAAATGGATTTTATTCAGAATCTCATATACTATATCTCAATATTATTTAAGTTTTGAATATTACGACTCAATTCTCTATGGCACTTTCCACAGAAAAGTGACTTTTTGTCACGTAACGTTAGCAAAAAATTAAGCTTGTATTTCAAAACCATGTAATCTGATTTTTCCTTGCCTTTTACTAATTATAGAGCTACTTACGTTCTACACAAATACATATCTAAAGCAGTAAAGAAAACTTAAGTAAAATCAAGCTTAATTGCTTTGTGACTGACGTACATGACAAAAAGTGGACTTTTTCCTGGAAATACCCATTTGCAAAAAAAAATCTAACCAAATTAAAATTCTCCAGATCACAAAACACTCTTATGACCAGTTATGCTTCGAAAATATTTAGACGATTTTTGGAAATAAGGCTCACGGTTTGTGGAAATAATTACATCTTTCGTTTGAGATTTGATTATTTTTGTAGTGCCAAATATATTTTCTAAATAAATATTCTTTACATAAATGCAATATAATGAACGCTAGCAAAGTGGTCAGTTTTGATAGATTTTGGTCGAAAAAATTATGTTCTTGTGGCACCCCTGATAATCATATCTTTTACTAGCCATTCATTTATTTTCGTATTAAACTTTAATGTCTGTCTAATGGCCATTTAAAAGAATTTAGAATATTTGAAAAAAAAATCATGATCTCAAATTGTTTTGCTGTAATGAGAGTTTTTTCTGCTATATTCACTTGACTCTTCTATTGCCAAGCAGGAACTTTAATAGAAAAGTTAAAGCGGCGCCAACATTGATTTGCTATTTGTTAGCATAATTTACTCATACTTAGTTAGTTATATGGCTTATTAAGAGTATCAATCAAAATAGGAAAATTTATTTGTTAAAAGAAAAACAACAACAACAACAACGAAAAACAAAGCACATTAAAAGAATTCTAATTATGAAAGTATATAATACTTTGTTGTTAGTTTACTTGTTTGTTTTTATTTTCTAACAAATTAAAAAAAACACAACTAAAGAACACTAAACGAGACAACATTTTAAAGCCAGTAAATAGAGAAAGGAAATTTAATTCAACATAATCAAGATACCATAAATAGTAAAATGGAGAAATATTCATAGAATTTAATATAAATATGTAATTAGTCACAATTATGCGGTGGGAACAAAACAAAAGACTTAAGCAACAAGCATAACATAATGATGAGTCAGCTAGAATAAATAATTTTACTTGAAGGAAATTCGATATGACAATAATATAGAAAATTAGTTAATATAAAAACTTGTTGCTTGTTAAAGGTGAATACAAGATTTGCATTTTAATTGTTACTAAGGGAAAAGAGTGCTAGTTAAGGAAATCAAAGGTGGCGAAAAGTTTGATATTATAAATTATGATTTCGCTTCATTGAAGACTGTTTGTTAATTATTGAAATAGTATTAGAATTAAAATGTCTAAAGAACTGTTTCAACTACTTGCTATTAGGAACTCAATCAGAGACACTTTTGCACGATTTAGTTAAATAAAAAAATCTTAACATACATATCTAAATCTCGTTTAGGTCTGGTAATATTAGTTTCTAATCTGATAATTTTTTTTTATATTTGTGGAAGATTTCTAAAACTAATAGAGTTTCCAGTCTCCTATACAAATTATTTAAACAATAATATGTTTGCTTCTTTTTTATTTGGCGCTAGTATAAATTAGTAGATGTACAAAACTGTACATAATGCCGCATACAAGAAGAAAAAAAACATTATATCTAATGGCCATAATTTATGTCGCGGCCAATACTTTCACGCACATAACTTTACACCATTCTTTACGAGCAGCAATAAATTCAGCAATTTGTTTTCATTTCAAACAGGCTTTAACTCAATAACCAAGAAAAAGATAACCTACGTTCATACAAAAACCTTTAGTAGAGACTGTAAAAGAAATATGTAAGTATAAAATGTTTTATGAAAAAAGTACACTTTACTAAAACAATAAACATTATGAAAGGATTTAGTTGTTTAAAGTCATTTTAAATTGTGTGACCAGCCACACAGCCACCTTATTTGGTAATAAGCCATGCAAACAGGAAATACAAATTTGTCTGAAGAAAAAAGGACAACAAAAAAAGAAGAGAAAACAAAGAGTGAAAATATTGTAAAATATTTTTATGCAAGAAAATTATGTAAAAAAAATTTTGCATTAAATGGGTGAAGATGTACATCTAAATATTAAGCATGTGTCTTGAGTCTTTTGTATTTAAAAGTCAACAATTACGAGCAGTAATTGGATATCGTTTTTACAATAACCCAAAATAATACAATTTATTCACATTATAATTGTTATTAAGATTAAATTTACACGATTATATATATGATGATATTTGGTGCATGTGAAATTAAATTTCATTACACTTTTTACTAATAAAATTTTTCTCTGTCCATCTATTTCATTAATTATTTTATGGTGTAAATTTAACAATCTTTAAATTTTCATCACAGAAATATAAATCAAATAAAACAAAATTTAATTAAATAAATTCATTAAATTGGGGTTTCAACTGATACAGGAAGCTTTCTTGGCTGGTCTGGGAATACCCTTCAATTTTTAATTTAATATATTTCTTACTCCTTGCCATGATATCTGATCTGTTGATATATTAAATGTTCCTAACACTGTACAACAAAATGAAATTTTTGTCATGGCCTTTGATGAGCACTTAATTGTTTGGATGTGTTTGGTCTCCTAACTAAAACAACAGTAGAAAATTTAAATTATAGGAATACATATTTTTTAATTATATAAAAAAATTTGGATTTTTCAAGAGGCTGCTCCACTAATTTTATCATAACTTGGTAATGGTCTGTCTAATTTTATAGCATGATATATTAGAAAACTTGAAATGAAATTACCTTTAAGCCGTTCTATATACTCGACGGTCTTGGAACTATTCACACCAAAAACAGAAATATTTTAGCTAAATTAGAAAATTTGTATTTCCTGAAAATTTATAAAAAATCTAAAATGGCAAAAAAATTAAAATTTTTCTTATTTGATCATAAAGCCACATGTACAGCAAACAAATAAGCTTTATTCCATCAAAATCGATGGATAATTATTGATTTTATTCACAATAAGAATGAAATTACCTAATTTTTGCAAGAAACGGAGTTTCAAAGATGCTGCGGCACAAATTTTATTATAATTCCAAAAAGTGAAACTTGAAAATTTTTCTGATTTATAAATTTAGTAAAAGTGAAAATAGGGGCAAAATTACCATTTCTACAACGATGTTCTTTATGGCACGTTGTGCATATGATATGTAAGAATATAACTGTTTTCTCTGCTGGGAGGTAAAAACAAAATTCGTTTAAATGAAAAAATACATGTAACAAATACATGTAACGAATACTGGTAAGAAATACATGTAACGACGATTCTAAACGAAGAACGGCTTAAAGGTTAAATTTCTTAAAAACTCAGTAATTCCGTTTTGGTATTTTCGCGGTTTCGGTGTTATCGTTGTTTTTAATAAAAATTCTGTGATTTTGGGGAAATTCTAACCAAATCCGGGGAACTTCTAAGATATCGGGGAGATTTTTATCCTGGTTTTTTTTTGGAATCCGAAGAACTTCTAAAATTTTAGGGAGATTTTTTTCAAGTTTTTGGGAATCCATGGACTAGGTTTGTGTCTTGGCTAGCGGTTGGTGCCCTTCTTAAATGAAGGTGTCTCGGCTAAGCAGCCAGTGTCTCGGCTAAATTATTGAGAAGTATCGTCTAAAAATCGCTTAGGTATCGCCTAAATATCTTCCAGGCGATAGTTGTTTTTGTTCACGAATTATCTTCTTTTTCCATCTAGAGTTTGAAATTACTATCTGCGTTTGCTTTGTCTCTTTTCAGATATGGCTACATCGCCTTAACATTTCATAAATCACCATTGGAGGACAATAAATGATACATAGAGTTCTTAAAGATCTACTGACGATTTGGCTATAGCAACCAACGAAATGCCGGCATATAGATTAGGTAACCATAAAAAATAAATAAAATTTTTTTTTGCTCATACATATATTTAATATAATTAATTTAGCTTTTATTTACTCTAAAACAGAAGCAGTCGATATTTGTCATGGAACACGACGTTTAACGACCATTTCCATTTACACAACACGAACATCAAAATAAACAACAAGCAAAACAAAAACAAGAGCACAACAGTGAGAACTGTAGTTATCAACAAAGCAAATAAACATCAACATCACTTAAACAACAAATTATTTCTCATTCATTTAGTTTTCTCTTTACCGGGCTCAGCTCTAAAATCCCAGTGGTAAATGAAACGAAGTACTTAGATAACAATCAATGATGTCAGGATGACGTTCTAAGCGAGCATCTACCCAGCAAAAACTAATGCTTCGACCAAACCAGGTTTATAAGCGAGAGAAGCTAGTTTTGTTGTTTCTACTGCTTCGAAAAGCGCTTCGAACATGCATGAGTTTTGTTCGCGATGTCCCACTTTGGAGCTCTTGTTTTTGATGTAAAACATCGCTTCTTTCGAACCACCGAAAATGCTCTAAAATCATGTCTCATTTTATCATCGTTAAACTACAGACAAAACAAATCATGCAATAGGTGGGAAATGTAGAAAGAGAGCATACTTTAAATGGGTTTTGAGTTTTCAAATGTGTTAGTGTTTATTTGAAAGAATGCATGCGACAATTCTTTAGAAGCTATACTATTGAAAGCTACAATACTATTGAATATGATTTTATTTATTATGAAGTTCGTGTTGCAGAAATGTAAAATGGTGACTAGCTCCGTAATTTAAACATTATGAATACTGAGAGATCTCTGCCTTCTTTTTGAGCATCCTCAGAAGCACTTCAAAAGATCGTTTATGGAAGGCATGAACGTTTTTTACTGCTTCCGGAAGCATGATATATTTTTGCTGGGTAAGTATTTAGATTGTAATGTATGCGTAATCTAATATATCAGTTATGAATAATAGCTTCGATTATTTTGCATTGTGTATGTGAGTATTTCGTTGCATTTCATAGAATTTATCCCTGATATGTTCAAAGTAAATAATTGTGTCCTACTTTTGGGCTATATCTATTTCAACGACAAGTTCGCTTATAGTTCTACTTATTATGTAAACGCAGAGTAGTGAAAGGTATTGACCTCTCAGCTTACTTTGTAAGCGAGAGCGCACCGACTAAACAGCCTATGACACGCTTATGATAAATCTAAGTGCGAAAATAAATCAAATAGTCATCACTAGCAGCTACTAAATATTGGTTAGATCAGCGATTACGTAATGGGTATTCTTGCCACTGCATTTCAGTTGCATTTTATTTACCTGCATGAAAACTGTACTAAACTTCATATTTTTTATTTTATTTCTAGACTATTTATTTAAAAAATTTTAACGATATAGTTATTAATTAAACGGTAACTTTTATGAATTTTTAATACAAAAAAATTATATGTAAAGAAAATGCGGATATCTAATCTTTTTAGGGCAAAAGTTTAGTACCCCTTTCGGGGGTAGGTTGAAAGCGAAAATAACTTGCTTCCAACCTGGTGTCCCATGACACCGTGCATTCTTTTTTTTGCTAAGCTATAATGAAAAAATATTATCCCTGAAGTCTTATTTTGTTGCATAGTGTCATTTATTTATTTTTGATAGAATTATCTTGCAATGTTAATAGAGGTACCTCCGTTATTCAGTGGCATGTGTAAGACCGTTATTGAGGACATATGGCGATATCCGAAAATAGCTGCTTTTTTAGTTTGGCTCGACTTATAGAAAAACTACTTTTTATTTAAAATTTGTCTTTAAATATTATCACATAATCTAAAACAACATAATTCACCAAAACGCTAAAAAGTAAAAAAAAACTGCGAAAAATCGTCAAATGCGAAAAAACTTCTAAACAGGAATTAGCCGTATAAGATGCTGTAACGAAAAAATATCACCAAAAACGAAGAAAGTAAACGCTTATTTTTAGAAACTAGCGCATATTCATAAGAAAAGGCTTGGTTTTTTATTCTAAAAGTATGTCTACAAATTGCTTGTCATTCGTGACTTTTCTTTTTAGTATTATATATTATTTAAAATATCAAAAATATGGTGAGTCGTATAAATTAGTTAAAACTCTATGAGTAATAATTGCAATGCAAAAAAAGGTCACTAAGAACATGTTAAATTGTAGTGTTTATTGAAAAATTTGTTGCATGGCTTAATCAATATGCTAAGAGTTCGTCATTCGTTACTTGAATATTTATTTCAATTGCAATGTTTTGTAATTCGTAAATCGTTCAATTATATTAGAGCATTTGCTTAAAATTTGATTGTAAAGAAAAAGACATATGTAAACAAATTTTTATTCGTGACTAGTCTTTTCGTATGGATTTTGTTAAAGTAGTTTCTTATATCTGGTTTCGGTGTTGTTATTATTGTTTTGGGTTTTAAAAGACAACAAAACTAAATTAACTTCTGCAGAGATCTAAAAACTTTATAGAGAAAATTTAAATACTAGACGAAAACTGGTATGCAGAATATGCCGAAATAAATTCAGTAAAGTGCGACGTTGGCTCGGAGGCTTCCGTATGAACATTTGTATATCCCTTTCGTATTTGCCATTTTTTCATTTTATAAATTTTTTTCTTTTTGCTTTTGCTTTTAATTTAATTTTTTTATATATTAAGTTTGGTGATTTTTTCCCGTTTTTAGTGATTTTTCTTTTTTTTTGCGATTTTTTCCGACTTTTTTAGTTTTGGCGATTTTTTAAGTTTTGGCTTTTTTATGAATTTTTTTTCGTTTTTTGACGATATTTTTAGTTTTAGCGATTTATTTTAGTTTTGGCGATTTTTTGCGCGATTTTTTGGGTTTTTTACGATATTTTTAGGTTCATCGATTTCTTTAGTTTTGGGATTTTTTCGTTTTGGCGTTTTTTTCGGTTTTGGCGATTTTTTGTTTTCTTTTTTGCAATCTCTTTAGTTTTGGTAATTTTTTGCATTATAACGATTTTTTAGCCATTGGGTGCTTATTTCCTTTAAGCGCTTTTTTCATTTTGACAATTTTTCGTTTTGGCATATTTTTGAATTTTGGAATATTTTAGTTCTAGCGTTTTTTAAAATTTCAATTGTTTGCTTCTTACGGTTTCCAAGATACAGCAAATTGTCAAAATTACATAGCTAAAATTACATTAACTGATAGAGTACCCTTTAATTTTTATTATTTTTAATATCAGTGTTAATTGGTGTAGTCTGTATAATAATACATTAACTTCGAAAATTTCAAGTGTCTATATATAACTGTCTCTATATTACACTCAAAATAAAGTATTGGTAAATCTAACCAATTTCATAGGTTAGAATGTTTATAAGCCGGACGCCTTTATCATCTCAGGTAAGTCACCTTGTTAAGTAAGTATAACACAAAGTATACATAGACATGTGGTGACTTTCTTCACTTAAATACAGCAATTTTTGTGAAATAACTATTTTCGCTGTTATTATTTTAAATTGGTAATTTTAACCATTAAAATTGGTATTTTTAACCAAAAAAAAATTTACAAATTAAATAAGTAATTTTAACCATCAAAAATAGTTTTTTTGTTTTTTAAACGTCGTTTTTCCCAAATTTATATTTTACAATTCAGTAAAATGTAATATTTCGGTCTTGAACTTAGGTTCGCATGCTTATGAACCGGACGCTTTTACCATCTCAGCTAAGTCATCTTGTTGAATAACGATAGCACAAAGTAACCATAGACATGAAATAACTTACAACTCTAAAAAGTTATTTTACCCAATGAAAATTGTTATTTCATAAAAATTGCAACAACAATTTTCATTAACAGTAGGTTAACTTTTTATATTGGTTAGATTTACCTATCATTTTATTTTGAGTGTATATAAGTATTTCAACATGTTTCGTTGTTCGCTTTAGAGCACCCTTTTATTTTTAGTTGTAATATATTTGTTGTTATAGCAGCCAAAGTATTACATATTTGTACAAATTTCAGGTCCGTAGCTCTTACGGCTCTCGAAAAAACAGCCGCTGACAGACAGACAGACAGAGAGAGATACAGACAAACAGACGGACGGACATAGGAAACAAAATCATATTTGAATAACGGTCCTATAAACTTAAAATCGATTCTTAAAGAGTTATCTCTAATAAAATATAAAATAAGATAACATAAAATAAAGTTCTGTAACTTAAGTTATGTGGTTTTCAATTATCAATTTTCCCACTATTAAAGCAGTTTTTTCGTTAATTTCGTTTAAGAAAAAAATTGAGTTAATCAAAAATTCCATACACATATTCCTTAGCAGGCTGTCTGTTAGACAGACGCAAAACATGAAATACAAAATGCAATTCATAATTCTAAATATTACATGGCCCACTTTGCTTTCAGTCTTAACTGTCCCTCCCTGCGTCCGTCCGTCCGCCCGTCCATCTCTCTGTTTTTTTCTTGAAGAATCCAAAAAAAAATTTTCCTTAGTTTTATTTCTTTCCCACACTAATTTTTTTCGGCACTCTCTACAGTTTTACAACACGTAAAAAAAACATACATGTACTCGTAGATGTCTATGTTAGTATCTGCATGTACGAACGAGTCTGCAAGTGTAAGCTTAAAGGTAAAAGTAACTTGATGTAGCATTTATTAAAACGAAAAGAAGAAAAAAAAATACTTCTAAATTCTAACATTATTGTATGCGTTGCTGCAACATGCCTGAATAACATGCAGAGAAAACCAAACAACATGCATGATTATATTACAAAATGTTTGTATGTATGTGTTCAAGAGTTTTAGTGTGTACGATTATGTATGTATGTACATGAATATATTTGCATTTCTAAGCAATAAAATTCATATTTTCTTTAGATTATTATTATTATTATTTTCCAACTTCAACTCCAGCCAATTTTACAGCCTTAAGGTTAAAAATGTAAAATTTTAATAGGAATTTGTTTAACAAATAAATTTTTAATTTGGAAAATAAAAATATTAGCTCAAACAAATAATGCTAGCTAAGAAAATTAAAAAAGAAATTATTAACGCACAAAACAGAGTGCTAAAAAGCAACAAGAATTAGCTAAAACATTACAGAGAATAGAGGCCCTAATTTAAGCAGAAATTCTAAAGTAGAAAATTGAAAAAAGTCTTTGCTATATTATGAAGTCTATATTATTATCTTCAGCACAAAAATGTGTAATTAAAAAAATTATAAAAATATATATAATAACTTCTTGCTATTGCTGGAAAAAATCTTAGTTTTAATATAATTTTTGCCCAAATATTCCATAATTTTTTAAAGTCATTTAATTATAAGTGCTCTAATTTTTCATTTATTTTAATCTGTTATCATAAATCTTTCACCTTTTTGTTGTGTTAGCTGGTGCTTTTAAAACTGCTTGTGTTGTTTGAGTTGGCGAAGATTTTTTAAAGAAGATTTAAAAACAAAACATCAAACGTTTTTAAGGCCGACAAAGTTGTTTAAAAATTCCAATGCAAATTAAATTTTAAATACGCTTGATTTTGGTAAAGCAAGTAAATAATGCAACGATTTAGCCCTACATTGTAATAAAATATAAAGTTAAAGAAATAAAAATATATATTTATCAGTAACTAAAAATTAAACATTTACACGCCGAAGACGCGACAAAATAGAGCTCTACTTCAATTAGTCCTCACTCAGTTAGGCGTAAATTAATCTACCTTGCACCCAGTTTCTATTCCACCAACTTGTACCAACGTATTTTTTAAATTGGTGCACCTTTTTCTTCCAATTGTCCCTTTTTATGTCCCTAAAAGTTGCTGTCCACCTTGAACATCACAAGTAAATAACTTTGAGTAGATGGGTAGTGCGGATGCACGTCTTGTTTTCGGGAGTCCAAAACCGGCAAAAACAGAAATGGTGGCAACCCTGTTACAAATGAAGATGGCTGATCACCTGATCAAATGGCTGATCACCTGATCAGATAGCTGATCACCTGATCTGGCGATCAACTATATGATCTGGTGATCAGCTATATGATCAGGTGATCAGATAGCTGATCACCTGATCTGGCGATCAACTATATGATCTGGTGTTCAGCTATATGATCAGGTGATCAGATAGCTGATCAGGTAATCACCCATCTGAGCAGGTACCTGATCGACTGATGTGATCATGAAAATTCCCCCAAAATCCCTCCTTTTTTCACAGGGATGCCACAATTCTTATTTTTTCCGGTTTTGAATTTCAAAAACAGGACGAGCAGAAAAGTGAGATTTGAGATTTTAAACTTTGAGTGTCTTGCGCACCAAAAAAGAAAGTATAAGCTCCAGTTTCTGACTTAATAATTAAATGGTTCTTAAACTTAATTTCTATTTAAATAGAAAACTCATTTTTATAGATCACATTTAAATATAACTTATAACACCAATCTTGTACACTTAAATTCGATTTAAGTTTTATAAATTACCATATGATTTTGACCGCTTGTTGTTCTTGTGCAAACAAACAAATTGTGGCCGCTGAAAATTCAACTTTTGTTGGCGTAAAATTTGGGCTTTCTTTGGGTATATTTGTCTTTTTGTGATTTTGTAAGCGGTTTTTATTCTTTTAAAACATTGCAGAAACTCTTGATTATTCTTATTTTTTGCATGAAGAAATATATATATTTGTTGGATTTTGCTTTGTTTATATTGAACAGCTGCTTTTTTAGGAAATTTATGGGAAATTTATAATAGTTGATGGTGCTACCATATTTTTGTCACAATTAAATAAGAACAACTAAATACGACTGAAAAACAGAAGTTGTGTTTAATTACAATTTAAATTTATATGAAAATCAACTAAATAAATATTTAATTGCTGAGTCAAAAACTGGCCATAAGAGTTATCTGAGAACATCTTCGAATGCAGTTTCTGGTGTCAATATGTCTATAAAGCTTCATAGCGATCGGCTAAATCGAAGTGCTCTTAAAATTAATATTTATTAAGAATCTACACACAGAAAAAAATAACAATGTAAAATCAACATGTCCCAATATTGATAGCAAATTATATTAAATTTATGCGATTTAATTTATTGTTTAAGTGTGTTGGTGCCTATTTGCTTTGTTCATAGCGACAATGCTTTGTTTATTATTTTGATGATCGTGTTGTCTAAATTTAAATAGTCGACAAATAACCGACAAACTTACTGCTGCTGATCTAAAATTACAATTGCTTCATATTAATTTTAAACGAATCTGATCTAAAATTGCAATTGATTCATATTAATTTTAGACGAAAAATTATTAATTTAACCTTAAGGTTTTTTGGTTTAATATTTTTTACTGTTAAATCAACATTTTTATCAACGTTACGTATTATTTTAAATCAACATGACTATAGCTTTAAATAAAGTTTAGGTTAAGTCATCCATTAAATCATGTTGAATTAAAATTACATTCCTGTTATTTATGATGATATTTATCTTGTTGAAAATCTAAAATATATTTGAGGCTATTGTGGCTGCAGTGATCAGCAAGTATCCCCAGCTCAAATCTTGGTGAGGGTAACATACGTGAAGCATATTACGTAAGTAAAATAATAAATTGGCTATATTAAATTCGCGTTGTTTCAACTTGAAATAACTTTGATTCAACATGATTATTCATGTTATTTCTGTATCAAATTCACGTTGTCTTAACATGAATCAACTTTGATTCAACAGGATTCGTTGTATTATTTCACTAAAGATTCACGTTATTGCAACTTGATATAACTTTGATTCGACATGACTCTTCGTATTATTTCAGGAGCAATTTTATTTTGATTTAACTGTACTGCAACATTAAATCAACATGATGTATAGTTACTTCAAAAAGAAAAATATTCTTTGAAGGTTATTATAAAATCGTGTTGAATTAACATGAAACTCCTATGAAGCAAAATTGCTACCGAAAAATTTTAAAATAACCTTGTGTTCCACGATAAAAAAAAATTCAAATAAAGTTAATGGCCTTAATGCCTCTATAGAAAAACTTCCATCAATCGATCAAACTCTATCTTAAAATATTGTATAGAACGTTACCAACAATTTTTTTTATAAAAAAAAAATTGTGTATGAAAGAATGTATGACCTCTATCATCCATTTCAATCAATATTCATTCAACTTGTATTGTATGCTTTTATAATATCTTAAGTCTATACAGAAATGTATTGACCGTTACTTTGGAAAAAATATAATATGTAATATATGATTAGGCTTTAAGTTTTAACATGGTAAAATACTTTAATACAATCTGAAAGTCAGAAATATATAGAGAAAAGATAAAGCTCAATAAAGCGGGTCTAACGTCTTCCCCTCGTGAAAGAAATAATTAAAAAGAAAAAAATTATTTTTTTTTAATGAAGTTTTTATGCTTCTTTACAGAAAAACAAATGGATTTTAAATTGATACGTCGATGAATGCTATTATCTAAAAGAAAGAAGCATCAAGTTTCAATACGAAAACAGAGAGCACTTGAAAAATAAGGGTAACGTTCAATACACAAAATTAGTTTTCTTTTTTGTTTAACGTTCAAAAATCCAAAATTTCATGATTCATTTTTTGTTATGAAAACTACATATTTGTTTACCCTCAAACTAAGAATCAATCACCACATATTAACAATCCAGTGTTAAACGAACTATACCACCTCTATGTATTATAGCGCTCTTATTGTTATAACCATGATAATGCCCTGCTTAAACAAATTAAGGCACGCGTTATAAATGTTTTGCCAGCACTACCAACAAAATAAAAGCCAACAAAAGAAACTGAATCATTTTAAACATTATTAATTGTACACCCAACAAAAAAAAAAAAGAGTATGCAAAACTAATAAAAAAAAACATATTTAAGCGCATGACATCACAAGGCAAAAATGTCAAAATGAGTTTAATTGGCGAAGTTATGAATGTATAACATTAAGGGCTTGGCAAACACATTCATCTATAACAAAAATCATAACAACAACAAAAACCAGCACAAATATTTCTTAAATAGTAGGTGCGATACTTTTTACGAAAAAATAAAATTATCAAAATCTTTTACGCAATTTTTAAAAAGAAACCCCAGCAAAAAACAACAACTTTCTATTATTCACACAGTCATATATCAAACTCCAAGAAAAGAATTTGAAGAGAGAAAAAAAGGAATAAAACAAAACTGGGTTTGAAATGTTTAGATGTCTTTTTCGCTTTATTTTTCATTTGACTTATAAACATATTTGACCTCCTGTGGTTGTGTGGTTTGGTGTAGTTTTTTTGATAAGCACGTGATGTCTCTTTAAAGACAACACACCATTTTCTAAAAACACAAAAAAAATTGTTTTCCACTTTTTATTTTTAAGTTTAACAGTAAAACTTTAAAAGAAAATATACGCCAAAGGTTGTCAACATTTTCAATTTTGTTAAATAATGTTAACAGTTTTACAACATCTTCTTCGTTGTTGGCTATTTTTCCTTAAAAAACATCAGCTCTGTCACAGTGCAAAGTAACGCAGCAGTTTAAGAAAGACTTTAAAAACAAGCAACTCCTTTTGAGCTGTCAATCAATTGCGTTAATAGTTTGTAAGATCTTCTTTCGCAATTTTTGTTTTTTTTTTTTTTGTTTCTTTGTTGGTGCGTTTATTTTAGCCAACATTTGTAAATATTTGCCATGTTTATTCAAAGCATTGACTTGGTTTTTATTTTTCGTTACTTTATTTACAGATATGTCCATTGTATTTGTCAGTCTTAAACTAAATACTAATAAATAATTCCAAGATGTGTTAAAATATTTAAGATTTTGAAAAATAAAACCAAAACTTCAATGGGTGGTATGTTAAGTTTTAAAAGTTTTTGGTTAAGCAATCAATAAAATGATTCATATAAATTAATGCAGATTTGGCTGCAGCTAAAATTCGAACTTTAACTACACTATGCAATATATGTAATTAATGTTTTTATGGAAGTTGTTTTTTATTAGTTATTTACAATAATAAACGAAATTTAAGTCAAATGCAAAACAAAAACTTTGGAATGAAGTCAGCGTAAGTGATGAAATTGAATTAAGTCTTAAAGCAGTTATCAGACCACATCGTACAGTATTTTTTAATGTAAAATTGCACGTACTACATCGTTAAAAGGCAGTCAATATCTTCACTTATCTAACATACATGCTTATTACAGGCTAAGAATTTGTTAGTTGACGCGCTCCTTTTCGGTCTGTTTTATCTCCGTCGTCGCACCTCGCCTGAAAGACTGTCAATATTATAGCTTTCAAAATTTTAATTCTTATAGTTCTTCATATAAACAGAAGAACATTGTTGAATTTCCTGTGATAAAGAATTTTCTATACTGTGTTATGGAAATACCGACCCCTTTGCGCGAAATTATCGCAGGCGACATTTTGTAGAAAACTAATTTTTTTAATGAAATCAAAATTTAAAAAAAAAATTGTCAAAATTTCAAAATTGTTGATAACTTTTTAAATACAGTCTGTAAGATTTGATCGTAAGCGACAGCTTATGAATATACTTATAACATGTTCAAATACAATAAAAAACACTTCCCTTAAAAATTAAAATTTGGTCGCTTACGATTATTTCGCGATAAAGATTTTTTTCTTTATTTAATAAAAAAAAGTATTAAAAATATTTTTATTTTTCCTAACGATTTAAAAAAAAAATATTTTCAAATCAAATACAGGTTTTATTGAGTCTCATCCCTACGTTAAATGGAACTGACACAAAACAAGTCACGTGACCGGTCCCCAGGTGGTAGGGACCAGTCCGAGTTCTAACAATTCCTATGAAGCGGACCAGCCACTTTTACATGGGGATGGCCTAGGATGGGAGTAATTGACACTTTGTATGCACCTTATAACTTGTCTATGAACTATTTTGTAGAGTCGCAATCGGTGTAGAATAATATAGATTATATATAAATATTATTCCAAAATTCAGCTGTAATTATCGATAATTTTTTTTTGTTACAAATCCAAGTAGAAATTGTATTTTATTTTTAAGCGGTGTTTAAGCGGATTCGAACCGGCAACCTCCGGCATGACAGGCTAGTACACTACCCGCCCGACCAAACGGAAACTTATATTTCAATGTTATAAATACCAGTTAAGCTCTCATTGAAGGGAGACAATTAATATATAGATACTATGTGATAGGCCTTAGATCCAGGTGCATCGAGTTTGTTCAGTGCCGTTTACTACAATACTAGCCGAAGTCCCAAATAAATTGACTGAAAATGGTTAATATGTCACCATTTACACAATATGTCTTTTTTCACCATTCACTACTCCTTATTTTTGGTACCAATCTCATTTTCTCAAGTCATAGGAGTTTGTCACCAAATTTTCCGCAGGGATGTTACGAGTATTTTTTAAAATTACAGTTGTTAAATATTTACTTTTTTCTGTGTACATATATATATATGGCAATTATTTTATAATATCTATGGGGAGTACCCATTCTTCCGCACCTGTTTCATCCATTTTACACCTGACTTAGAACAATGGCTTCAGAGTAACCCACACTAAATATGCTAATTATTTTTATTATAGCATTCTATATAGCATATAAGTACACAAGTTTACAAGGTCTTGGTTCAGAGCAACTTACAGTTGGTTTTTATGTTATTTGGGGTGCTGAATCCGAAAATGTAGTCGGTTTATTTTTTGGTTCTAGTTTTCAAGATATAATTTTTTTTAAAAGGAAGCAGTTCCAGAACAAATTTTAATATAACTGGAGAACAGTTTATGATAT
The DNA here is from genome assembly GCA_956483635.1 of Panzeria rudis. Classification (NCBI taxonomy): domain Eukaryota; kingdom Metazoa; phylum Arthropoda; class Insecta; order Diptera; family Tachinidae; genus Panzeria; species Panzeria rudis. The sequence goes on along the minus strand of OY101451.1, from coordinate 16,646,740 downwards.
TTAATTAAAACAAAAAAACAACATTTTTATGGGGAGTACCTCTTTCCACGCGCCGACGCCTTCAGTATTTTACCTAACTTCGTAGCTTGTCTTTAAATTACTCAAACGAAGTTAAAAGACCCTTACTATTACAGCTTTCCAGATAGCACTTAATTACTAATTACTTTATATGGAGAGTACACCTTCCCTCGCACCTACCCGATAGTTTTTTTTACATATACAACTGTATATTGTACTCAAATTAACAGACACAAAATTTTAAAACTCTTACAATAAAAGATTTTCAAACAGCAGATTGGAATTAATTACTTTTTATTGGGACTACTCCGTGCCTACCCAGTCAGTCTTTTACCTGTCTTCATATCTTATCTTCAAATCAACTTCTACAAAATTAGAAGACTCTTATTATTATAGGTTTTCAGATGGCAGAAAATTATTAGCTACTTCTTATCAGGAGTACCTCTTTCCACGCACAAGCCCTTTCAGCTTTTTACCTAACTTTGTAGCTTGTCTTAAAATTACTTATAGCAAATTTAAAGACTCCTGTTATTATAGGTTTTCAGATAGCAGAAAATTATTAATTACTTTGTATGTGGAGTACCTCTTTCCTCGCATCTGCCCAATAGATTTTTTACATATACAACTTTGTATCTTGTATTCAAATTAGCTGACACAACATTTTAAAGGTGTTGCTTTTCAGATAGCAGATTCATATTAATTACTTTGTATGGAGAGTACTCTTTCCTCCGCGCCTGCCCTGTCAGTTTTTTACCTGCCTCCATATCTTGTCTTTAAATCAACTTCTATTGAATTTGAAGACGGTAGAAAATTATTAGTTACTTTCTCTGGGGAGTACCTCATTTCACGCGTCGAACACTTTAGTATTTTACCTAACTTCGTAGCTTGTCCTTAAATTACTCACACGAAATTAAAAGACTCTTACTATTACAACTCTTCAGATAACAAGTAATTATTAATTACTTTTTATGTGGAGTACCCCTTTCCTCGCATCTACCCGTCAAATTAACTGACACAAAATTTTAAAACTGATCAGATAGCAGATTCCTTTTAATTACTTTGTATGGGGAGTACTCTTTCCTCCGCTCCTAGCCTGTCAATATTTTACCTCCCTTCAAATCTTGTCTTCAAATCAACTTGTACCAAATTTAAAGACTCTTATTATTTATTATAGGTTTTCAGATAGTACAAAATTATTAGCTGCTTTTTATGAGGAGTACCCCTTTCCACGCACAAACCCCTTCAGTTGTTTACCTAACTTCCTAGCTTGTCTTAAAATTACTCATACCAAATTTAAAGACGCTTAATATTACAGACTTCCAGATAGCAGATAATTATTAATTACTTTGTATGTGGAGTACCCCTTCCCTCGCATCTAACCGTCAGTTTTTTACCTCACTTTATATCTTATATTCAAATTAAGTGAAACCAAGTATGAAGACTCTTCCTTTTATAGCTTTTGAGGTAGCAGATAATTACTAGTTACTTCGTATGGGGAGTACCGCTTCCCACAAACTTACCTCTCAATTTTTTACCCAACTTCGTATCTAGTATTTATATTAGCTCATGCTAAATTCGAAGAGTTTAGCTTTCCAGATAGCAGGTAGTTATTAATTACTTTTATGGGGAGTACCCCTTCCTCGCACCTACGCTCTCAGTTTTTACCTAACTTCGTATCTTGTCTTCAAATTTAATCATAACAATTTGAAGAATCTTACTATAATAGCTTTTCAGATAGCAGATTATTATGTATTACTTTGTATGGGGAGTACCGCTTTCCCTGGTCCTCTTCTGCCAATTTGGTTACAAATTTCGCTATTTGCTTTCAAAAACTCCGTCTAAAAGAAAAGCACGAAGTAAGCTTTCAAGACGTCGATACATATGTGGGCCGTTTCATTGGAACACCTAAAGTCGAGTTAAGCCCAAATCGAGTGAAGGTCACATTCTGGTTCGTCTTCTTCTAATCACATTTGGGTCCAATCGGTTTTTAAATAGTCCAATTTTCGAAAAACCTATCACGGCTTAGCTTTCTTGATCATCAAGACTTAAGATGTTATTATAAAATGACACAGATATATATTTTCTTATATCTTCTCTATTAATATCAATAATGATATATTTGTAAAATTTGATTTTGTTGCGCGGTGGAATTTTTTAACTGGGTGGTTAGTAGGTGCTAAACTTAAGGAAGGCTGTTTAGAGCCAAAAATTCTAGAATTTCAAAAGAAGACTTAGATCACTAAAATTAGAGATAAAAATGTTTCTAAAGTTCTATAGTTCATTAATCAAATAATATTCTTTGACTAGATAAATGTACAAAACTCTTTAAATTTAGTTAATTAAAAATCAGGTAGGGTCCTTTAACTTCATTGCGGCGTTGCTTTAGCAATCTCTAGCTTACTGTCTCTTGGTTTTCATTTGCAAATTCATTGTCCAATATTTTTTTTGCCTAAAATGGTGTTTAGGTTTTTTGTTTTCTTAGCTTGAGTTTTTTTTTATAAATTTATGTATTTTTTTGAATTTTTTATTGGCTGCCAGTTGCATTTTATTTTTCATAAAGACTTGTTTTTCTAACAAATTCAATGCATGCATGCACCTGTTTGATTTTTTTTAAATGTGGGATGTAAGTATTTTCATTTTATTTGCAATCTTGCATTTATTTTGAATTTTTATTTTGTAATAGAGTCATTTCAAGTTTTCAACCAATAAGAGTACAAAAGCTAACAAAGGTTGGGCTAGTTTTTGCTTCGTTTTATTTTTTAATATTTTATATTAAGTGGACATTTTGTTAATGATGGCATATGTAATGTTTATGTCCCACAAATAATAATAATGGAAATAAAAAGTGAAAGCAAATTTAACAAGAAAATGCTGTTCTTTTGATGAACAAGTAAAAAAAAACTTGTAACTATTTTTATTTAAAAGATGTAACTAAAAATGCATTTTAAAATTAAAAAAAAGGTATTTAAATAATTACAAAAATACGGAAGCAATTCTGCTTAGCCAGTAAGCACATGAAGGCCAAACATTTGTTAAACAGTATTTTACTTTTATTTAAGAAAACTGATTTACAAAAATTATGTTTAATACAAATTATTAGAGGCTGTGATGAATTTAAGATTTAAGAAACTTATTTTTAATAATTTTAAATTTGTAAGTAGAACCATAAATCATTGCTTACAAAGTAAATTTAAAATGTATTACAAAAAATCAATGTTAAAAAAAAACAAAAGACTTCAGCTACAAACTTGACCTTTGTGACAAAATACAAAAGCGAGATTTTTCCACAACCAGTTTATTTAACTAACATAAATAATTTATATTAAAACTAAATACATCTAATCTAAAAAGATGTTTATTAAAAGAAGAAAAAAAAGTTAAGTTTAACTTAATGCCTAACTTTATTAAAATCTGTAAAAAGATTTAATTTGTTTATATTTTATTTAAATTATTTATTTCTTTTTCTTAATCTAGATTATGACCACGCTCTTTAGAAACAATTACAAGTGTTGTAGTACAAGGCTGTTGACTTTAACGTTATGTTTTTTTTTGTTTGCTTCTTTATAAAGATACACGCATGCGTGCTCTAATAAATTGTTAGAAACCATCAACATTAATGCAACAACTCATCACTGTCAGTGGTGTATTAAAAGCAACAGCTTATAGTAATAAAATAGAAATAGCCAACTATACAACCAGCCAGCTAGCGAGCCAGCCAACTAGCTAATCATTCAGCCACAAAGTTAAGCATTCAAATGGCATGCAACCTGTAACATTATCAAAACGAGTTCACTTTAGAAACAAATATGAACATCAGAGAGAAGAAAATGTGCGTGCAAAAATTATTATTGCAATGAGATAAGGAAAAAAGAAATTTCGTAGAAATATTTATGAGAAAAACATCATAAGAATTGGAAAGGTTCAAGGTCACTTAAACTTTTAGCATTTTTTTGCTGCAGCTCACATGTGAATAAATATAATACGAACACTGATGATGAGGGCTTGGCACTAGAGTGGTAGTACAAAAAAATTAAAATTTTGATTTCTTGAAATTTCATACCCTAAATCAAATTTTCAATCGCTGCCAGTACTGCTTAGTGACTAGTGCAATGCCTTTACCACTTAAACAGTCCAACAACAACTAACACAACACCACACTAATACACATTAGAAAATTTTATGTTGCTGATGATGACATGACTGGCACAGGGAGCGAGCCCGGCATCATTGCACCCTTGTTATCTGTAATAGATAAGATACATAAATTCACAGGATATATTTAGCTATGGCCGCTATAAAAATTTATTTACTTAAACAGTCTACGGAATAGAACGAAAATTTGTCCACAGAAAAAAAATTGTGTAATTTATGAGTCATTAGCAATAATTCATAACAGCAATAATCATAAGCAAGAACCCAATTTATTCTTTACTAGCTTTATTCGAATTGATATCATTTAACTTTAATCAATTTGGCTGAGGCACCTTGTGAGTTTTTCACACCCAAGAATTCATTAACCGATTATTTTCATACTGGGAATGATTGAAATAACAAAAAGTTTCATTGAAGATCACAATGAGAAAAGTAAAATTTAGAAACCAATTGATTAAAGTTGAAGGATATTCAACTAAGCATTTCACTGCAGCTGGCGTAATTGTCAGTGTGGTCTAAGCGGACAAGACTTCTGATGATGAGATTGTGGTTGGTCTCGCAATATCTTGATGCCAGTTCAACCTTCCATACAGCAAAAATTTTCTTTAAAGGGCTTAGTGCAACAACTCGTTAAGCCACATAAAATAAAAAATTGGCTTTATGTGCGCATACTCTTGCTAGGTACACTCTAAAACATTACTTCAAATTTAGGATCATATATTGTCTAAATTTGTGTTGAAAATTTCTCCTTGTCTAAAAGAAAAAAACTTTCAAATTAAACATATTTAGTTCAAGTGGAAAAAATTTAACATAAAGTATAATATGGCTATGGCTCAATGGTAGATACGTCAGACTATCAGTCAGGAGGTAGCGGTTCAAAGCTGCAAGCAGCCAATTGCTTGTTTTAGTAAAAACGTTTTGTTCAAAAATACTGCATGTGTAATTTTAGGTCGATAATAATCGGTAAAGTGTTGCCGACTATTATCGAGTTAATTGTCAAAAAAGGTGTTTTAGAGTGTAGGTACCATAGCTTTGCATCTTAGAGAAATTTTTGGATAAATTCTAGTATTTTGCAAATAATTATGCTGCATATTTTAATTTTCAATAAAAGTGTTTTAGAGTGTAGGTACCATAGCTTTGCATCTTAGAACAATTTTTGGATAAATTCTAGTATTTTGTAAATATTTATGCTGCATATTTTAAGTACACTCTAAAACACTTTTGTTGAAAATTACGTCGATAATAGTTTACAAATACCTTACAAATTATTATCGACCTAAACTTACACACGCATTATTTTTGAACAAAATGATTTTACTAAAAAAAGCGTATCTACCATTCAGCCATAACCGTATTATACTTTATGTGACATTTTTTCCACTTGGACTAAATATGTTTAATTTGAAAGGTATTTTCTTTAATAAAATAACTACAAAATCGATGTAATTTTAGATAAGGAGAAATTTTCAACACAAATTTAGACAATATATGATCGTAAATTTGAAGTAATGTTTTAGAGTGTAGAAAGTTACAAAACCCATACAATTTTAAATTTTGTTTTTGTTGTTTACCGAGTTATTGCCCAACACCAATCAATTGCTATTTGCTTAAGAGTTTCTTCCTAGAATAAAAATAATTTTGTTGAAAAATTAATTTAAGCTAACTTTAGCCAAAATAATTTAATCATATATAAAAACAAAAAACAGCTTTGATCGTGTTATTGATACAAATGCTCATCAAAGCAAAAACAAACAAAAAATTACAGCTTTTGTGAGTGGTCGATTAATCAGTTAAGAGGAAAATTCGTGCTAACAATAAATCAAAGTTGAAATTAAATGAAGAATGTAAGAATTTACAGAAAATATCTTGTATTTTATTTCGTGATAAAAAATTGGTTCATAAGTGGTAAAAGTGAACAAGAACGCTAATGAGACGATGTAGCGGTCTGTCGAAATCAGTATTACAGATACGTTCTACTAATCTGATTCAATACGCGAACATTCCACTCTTAATAATAATTTGAATTTACATTAATTCAAATAATGAACTAAAAAGGCTAAACAATAAAATTTCAGTTCAAAAAAGTAAAATTATGTAAAAATTAAATATTTTTGGTTTGAATAAGTAATCGATAACTTAGATTTTGCAAAGAAAAGTTATCGATAGCTTTGCTTTTTAATGTAGATTTGATCGATAACATTAATTCTTAATACAACAGCTATGAATAATTTAAGGAAAGTTATCGATAACTTTTTTAATAAAACTCTTATCGATAACTTAAGTACTTTATAAACAAATTGACGATAACGACTTATGTATATATTTCTGACAAAAATTATCGACCATTTTACTTTTCTGTATCCTTAGCTTTTTTTTATACTCTATAGAAAAATTATCGATAAGTTTTTTTATATATAAAAGTTATCGATAAAAATGTTTAAAGAAAAGTTATAGCGAACATTTCGAACATTCCGATAAAAATTTACAGCTATATTTACTTTTCTATAAAAAACGTATCAATAGCTTTTTTCGTACATAAAACTTTTAGATAGCTTTACTTTCCTAATGAAAAGTTGTAAGGCAATTTTAATATCCTATAGAAAAGCTTCCAATAAAGTTAGTTTTCTATAGAAAAGGCATCGATGGCTTTAGTTTTATATTTATATAAAAGTTATCAATAACTTTACTTTTCTGTAGAATGGATAACACATTTTTAATATAAAAATTTCTATCTATAACTTGATTATTTTCTACAAAAATTATCGACTACGTTAATGTTCAAAAGGAAACCTATCGATAAATTTAGTTGATTAATGCAAAGCTAGCGATAACTTAACTGTTTCAAATCAAGGTCATTAGTAACATTACTTTTTGTGAAGAGAAACTGCAATTTGAAATTTCTATAGAATTAATCGATAACACACACTTTATTAAATATATTCAAGTTATCGATAACTTATGCTCTACGAAAATTTTCGAAACCTTTAAATTAACTTGATTTTTTAAAGAAAAGCTATCGCTTCATCGAAGCACAGTTCCCGATTACTTTAACTTTACTAAAGCAGAGTCATTGATACCGTTACTATGGAAAATTATCGATAAACTTACTTTTTTATAGCAAATGTATCGTTAATATAAATTTTAATAGAGTAAACTACCGATAGCTTTTCTCTTTCATAAAAAATTGCCGATAACTGAAGTTTTCTCAAGAAGTTTAGCCGATATCAAAGCTATCGGTAACTTTACTAGGACTAAGTTTACATGAAAAAGTGACAGAGGTAAATAAAACTGGCAAAAATATTTGAAATTTTATTTCATACCACTTTCTCAACTTAAATTGTTTCCTTGCCTATTATATTGGCAAATTAAGAATGTACCGTGCTGTAAAATTTCATGAAATATATCGTCATGTAAATTTAGTATTACTGAAGCAACTGGTAACGCCACTTTTATAAACATTCACAAAGCTATTACGGTAATGGAATGAACTGTATTCAAGAAGTTTTCCGTGCAGTCATTTGTAAATAAATAGACATTTAAAGTTACAACCAATTTTATTTTTAACTGTTTCTAACATTTATTAAAAATACTAGGTACACATTAATAAGGATTTTCGCTTCCTTTAAATATTGTCCGTTCCTTATGTTATAAGTACCAAAACAGTACATGCATAAAAATAACACACACACAAACACTCAAAACATTCTGTACGTAAAAGAAGCTGAAATTGTAATTTAAAATAAATGAATATTCATTTAAAATCGATAGTGTGCTAGATTTTTAACCGGGAGGTCACATGTTCAATTCCAGCCAAGACCACGCATGTTTTTTTTCATTTTTAATGTTAAATGCATAAAAATGATACACCTACATGCATACCTAGGAAAGAAATAATGTTTTTTGCAAGCGAAAGACTTTAAGAGTAAATTTATATTAAATTCTTGTTCTTGTTGCCTTAGCCGAGTGGTTGGTGCATTGAATCTCCAACCTGAAGAAGCTTTGTTCGATTCCCAGTGGAGTTCTTGTGGGAGCTAAACTGATCCGAGCAAAGAAAGAGTCATTAAATTTTTACGGTTTTAAGTAAGTTAATTTTTTAACATTTAAAATTAAATAAACTTTTTCTTAAATTTAAATGAAAAATAAGTAGACCGGTTTTTAACTGAATTTTCTTTTATAAGTTTACTTTTATACTGAATCTATATTGAAAAGTTTAATTTAAAAAAATATATGTGAAAAGCTCTTCAAACCTCTTTTTTCTAAGCTCGAAGTTACAAGATCAACCTACAAACGAGCTTAATAAAGCCGAACTAAGCCAGTGATACATCGTTCAGCCTTTTCTATACTGGCAAAGAAAAAAATTTACCAAATTGTTTTCCAAAATATATTAATGCATTTTTCAAAATTTTTTCCCTTACCCAATAAATTCATGTTTAAATATCTGCACTCATATACAGTTGGACATCAAACATATACAGCCTAAGCAATCATAATTCATAAACTTAATTAAAATCATAACAAAAATTGCTTAGATTTAACTGAAAAAGTCATAAGAATTCGTACTAAGTTTTCAGTTAGTTGCAACACAAACACACAAAGTTATAGACAAAATATATCTGTTCAGAAAATAAGAAGAAAAAACTATATGGTCACTAACATTAAAATCATTCTTCCTTGATGATTGCTTGTCTAGCTGTGACTGCTGTTGCTGGACTTGGCCGGACATGAAGAGTTTAAGTTGGTAACGAATTGAGTTGAGTTGGAGTGTCGACTAGAGTTAGAGAGTATTATGTCTATGTTTTTGCTAGAATAGCAGAAATAAACCTCTAAGTTGACTGATATATTACCATGAATTTTAGCATTTAAAGCTTCCCAGTTACGAATGCGAATAATATGTGGACATACTTCAGCTATAATGCCAACTGTCTTGCCGTCTGTCCAACAATTTTTATATTTAATAGCCGTATGTAAAGTAAAGTAGAGTAGAGTAGACTAAAGTTGTCTGATTTTTTTTGTTGTTCGTGAAGACAGGGTGTTATTAAAATGAAATCATCATCATCACAATTTCAAGCTACAGCAAAAACTAAAGTTGCCACTTTTCCCACCGCCCGCTAAATTATGAGCAAGTATATATATGTAGATATAAACATGTGCCCGTGAGTATTTGCTAAGCTTTAAAACACAAATCATTTCATCTCATTTCATATCACATCTCATCTCTGTGTTTGAATATTTACGAGCCTGTTTGTGGATGAGTGTATGAGTGCTTTAGATAGTCATTCAGTCAGTCATTTAGATGTGATATGTGAAGACACATAAATGCCAAGTGCTTTATTTTATTAATTTCTTACACTTTGTGAATTCAAGGAATGTAGCACACAATACTCACTTATTCACTCACTCATTCCTCGAACGGGTAATAAACCAACACGGACAGCACCACTCTTTCTTGTACGTCCAACTTGATGAAATGATTTAATTTAATTCGTTAGAAAATAAAATTGTTATATGGGGGGATTTTGGCATTTAAATCGTTTTCTTTTCGTAAAAATTTTTTTCTTTCTTTTTCCGTTTACTTAGTTTTTGGCTTAAGCCATTAGTGTAATTTCGGTCTGTCCAAGAGAGTAAAAGAAAAAATATTTTTATTATGATTTCTATTTATAATTTCATACATTTATGTTTGTATGGATTAATTTATGGCTTCATAGAGCTTTGTTGCTTTGGAAATTTCTATTGAAAGCCAAAGTTTTAATTAAATTAAGAAATTACTACAGCAAAATTTATCATGAACTTTTTTTGTGGTAAAGCCTCCAAATAATAAATGAAATTAAAATGTTGAAATTTGTATTAAAACCAATTATAGTTGGTCATATATAAAGCTATTAAGTTCTCAATAAAAACAGGTGCTTGGAATAAAAAAGCTATATTCAAAGTATTATTTTTTCGAAATTAGAATTCATCAGTTGGCTTTGAAGAACATCAAGACAATGTTTACTTAAATTTTGTGAACTTTTAAACTAACAGCTCATTTTTTTTAATAAAAGTGTTATGACCTTAAGAACCTTTACAAGATGAAGCATGTCGACGGAAAGTATGTTACCCACAAGCTTTTTTAAATACAAAGTTTGTATTGAGAAGCCCTTTCAGTAAAGCTTGGGTAACTTTAAGCACGTTGGGGAACACACACAAAAACAAAAATGGAAAATAAGTCTTGTATTCTATTTACTGGCAAAAATTAGTTAAATAGCTGATGTTTCATTGAAAAAAGCATCCACCTTCATAAGTGGTAAAAGCGAACAAGAACGCTGATGATGACGAGCGTAGCGGCCGTCGAAATCAGTAGTACTGATCCGTTCTGCTAATCTGATTTGAATATTCCAGCACTCCACTCTTAATAAAAATAATTTGAATTTACATTAATTCAATTATTGAACTAGAAAGCCGAAATAATAAAAAAATTTTTCAGACTTTACCTATTAGTTCAAATAAAATAAAAATTACGTAAAATAATTACTATGCAATCGGCCCGTTGCAATAAGTTATATGCGCGTGTGTTTACTTCTCGGTTGGCTGCCTAGAACTAAAAATCAAGACAAGCAACTGAAGACTGTTAAAGGCATGTATAATAACAAAAACCAAACAAACAGCTTTGAGTGAATGTATTAAAAAAGAATACTCATCAAAAGCGAAAAACAATAAGTGTGGTAGTGTTGGATATTAATCAGATAGGTGAAATTTCAAAGCTGACTAAATTTAGTTGAAATAAAAATGCAAGAATTTACCATGGAAAATAAGTCTTGTATTCTATTTACTGGCAAAAACTAGTTAAATAGCTGATGTTTCATTGAAAAAAGCATCCACCTTCATAAGTGGTAAAAGCGAACAAGAACGCTGATGATGACGAGCGTAGCGGCCGTCGAAATCAGTAGTACTGATCCGTTCTGCTAATCTGATTTGAATATTCCAGCACTCCACTCTTAATAAAAATAATTTGAATTTACATTAATTCAATTATTGAACTAGAAAGCCGAAATAATAAAAAAAAAAAATTTTCAAAAATTTAAACCTTTTGACCGGTTTAAATTTTTCTTTCTAAAATTGAGAACAAAAAAAGCTTCTCTATCGGAAAGTTTAGAAAGCTTTAAAGAGAAATCTGAAAAAGTTTGTTCTCAAAATATTTTTGGAAAAAAGCTCTTTGATATTATTGTTGATTAGGCACCAACATTCAAAAGCTTTTCCCGAAAATAAATTAACCAGGGGCCCGTTTCTCAAAACTTACAATTTACAAATCTACAACTAACATACACACAAAACAACAATAAAATTTGTAAAAGTGTTGTTGTTTTGTGTGTATTTTACTTGTAGATTTGTAACTTGTAAGTTTTGAGAAACGGGCCCTAGAACTTATGATTGTAACTTATGATTTAAAACAGTTTAAAAAACAAGAAAAAGAAAAACTATTTCCAAAAAAGTCTCTGCAGCAAAATTTTTTTTTCTAAAAAAGCTTTTTGAATGAGAAAATTTGTTTAAAAACAAAAATTTTTAACAAAAACACTTTTAAGAAAAAGGAAAATAAAAGCTCATTGGAAAACTTGCTAAAATAAACCTAAAAACAGGCAAAAGTTTTCTATACTATTTAATGCAAACACATGAAAAACCAGCTTAACTGCTTAGAGAAAGCCCCGACAAAAGCTTCTGCTTAAAATAGTGCTGCACAAAAAATAAAGCTCGCTGAAAAAGTTTAGTAACATATCAGAAAAAAGCAATTTCACGTTAAAACAAAAGCTTTTTCAATAATAAAAAATATACTTTTTTCTACAAAATAAGAAACAAAAGTTTTAATTAGTGAGATACTAACGAAAGCTCATTGAAGAAATACCTAAAAAGTGCAAAAAAGTTTTTCGAGTTTTTTTCGCCAAAAATTGTTTTGGGTGCTATTCACATATTACGCAACGCTCCAGATGTGGGGGTTGATGATTTGCTACGGATTAGATAATTTATACTAAAAATTTTGTAAAAAGCGTTACAAAGGGGCGGTAAAAAAAACTTCAAAAATAGCGTAAAGACAGTAATTTTTTAATTAAAAGCCATTTGAAAATATTTAAAAAGCAAGAGCTCTTTTAAAAATACAAAGAAAAAAATACAAATTGTTTTTAAGAAAGCTTCTTAGTAACAACATATAAAATGCAAAGTGAAAGCATGAAAGCTGAAAGGAAACCATAAACTGAAATGAAATTAAAGCTTTTAACTAAATAAAACCTAAAACAGAACAAACTTCTTACAACAAAGCTGTTGGCGTCAAAACTATAAAAATGGCATGCCGGAAGCAATTTTTTTTTTACTTAAATAAAAATTTGATATAAACAGCTTTAAAAGTTAAAGCTCTTTTAAAAATGTTAAGAAAAATTAAGCATTTTTTAAGAAAGTTTTTCTATGTCTTACATCTTTTGCTCTACTTACACGAACTTAATCAAACTTACACAAGAACTTTTTTAAGTACAAAAAATATAGCCTTTCTGCAAATGATAAAATATGGAAATTTGTCTTTTTTCAAAGTTGTGGTTGAAGTCTACTGACGATTTGGTAAAGCGTCAATGAAATGCATATAGACAATGCTTAACTATCAGCAAATAGACTTCATTTAAAATATGGAAATATGTAAAAAGCACTAAGGCACTGCCGGAAAGTTTAAAAAGCACCAAGTTAGTGCTTTCTCTTAGTAAAGCAACACAGCCAAAAATTTGGCATTTTAAGACATCATAATTCACTAAAAGTGGGGCCAAAAGCACTAACTTGGCATCGCTGGTACGAAGTTACTTACACTTGCCAAAAAGGTTTTTTTTATACATACAAATGTTTATTGAAAAAGCTTTCGGGCAAGTTTTGTATTAAAAAGGTCTTTCGAACATACTGAATACTTTACGTAAATTGAATTATGTATATTGGCTAAGCTTTAAGTATATTATTAACAGCTCAACCTAAATCAGAGCGTAGAGCGTCGCGTAAGCAACAGGCTGCGTATTTACAGTACAATTTACCACAAAATATTTGCTTTGAATATATTGTAAATGCGTACCCTGCTCTGACGCTCTGATTTAGGTTGTGCAGTTAGGCATCAAGCTTTCTCTAAAACATTGTTTATAAAATGTAAATAACTAACTCTGAAAGTGCAAAATATTTAAAAAAAATATATATATTCCATACCAAAATGTTTTAAAAGTAAGGGAGGAGGGACCTTGTGAGAATTGTTTGAAAACTCAAAATGCTTTGAAGAATATTACTAGAAAGCTTGTTGAGCATAAAAGAATTTTATGAATGGTTTAAAAAAAAGCTCTTAAAAGTTATATATTATATATCATATTTCGACCTTGACACTTTTCATGGACCTTTTTTTTAATTTCGATTTGATAAGTAAATGGCAAAAGCTCAAATAGGAATATATTTCTAAGAATTCTCTGCTATTTTAAATGTGCTTTAGCTAATTTGCAATTGTAAACTACAGAATTTCGAATAAGTCGACTTAAAAGTTATAAAAATACTATCTAAATAAAAAGAAAATTAAACTTGTCTTAAAATTCTTATATGTATTTATACTTTAGCATTACAAATTGTAGATGTGACTTTGTTCTACTACAGTTAATCTACTAATTTCCGTTATAATAAGCAAAACTTTTCTGCCATCAAAATACCCTCTTTGGAATTACTATATAAACAGAAACTTAAAAAAAAATAGTCCTTGACAAGCATTCGTCAAGCTTATTAACAATAAATAACATTTATCACCATCCAGCAGAAAAAAAGTAGAAAAGTCAAATCCATTTATGCAGATTTCTACATGTGTCTCTTTAGAACCTACAAACCAACCAAACAAAAACGTATCAGCAAGACACTGGTGTAGATGAAAAAAAAAACAGACAAACCCAAAAAAGGCAGCAAAACTATCCCATGAAATCTAAAGAAAGCACGTAAACACATTAAGAAAAGATTTCTGGAAACGAGTTAAAAATCTATATAAAATCTGCTTAAACACAAGAAATGGAAATGAAAAGAAGAATTCTACAAACCAAAAGCAACAAACATCCAACAACAAGATGCTTAAGCATAACAAATTGTTTTGTCATTTTCAAGAACAGATCTTCAAGATGATGCAAATATGCAAATTTGACTGGTTTCTTGACGACGACAACAACAAAACAGACTAAAAAAACACATACACTTAACTAAATGTATGATAAATGAAACAATTTAAATAGCATAGCCTAAGCTAAGAATTTGTTCTCAACAACATAAAAGGGAGCATTTAAACTGTATGTGACAATGCACAAATTAAATTAACAACACTTAAATGAATATAAAAGTTTGACTTTTAGTCGTATCTTGTATATTTTCCACAAGTGCTGACACTTTTATTAAGTGCTTGATCGCATCTTTTGTCCCTCCCTGCCTGAGGCAACAAACAGTTCATTAATTTACCATTCTTTTGCTGCCAAAACAACCCTTAAAGTTGCCAACATTCTATAAGCAGGACACTCAATGAATATAATTGTTGTTATTGGTATTAAGTATTTAACATATTTAAATCATTTATTATTAAGTGATCTGGTTTTGTGTGTGTGTGTGTGTTTTCTGTTTATTTGCTGGAGGATCAGACATAAATAAAATTTCTTATAACGCTGTGTATCTGTTTTTAGATTTCAGTTTTAAGAGCAATTTGATAAATGATTGTTGTTGATGTTGATCTTGCAAATCGCACATTAGAAACAATTGAGATCTAAAGGCAGAGATTCCGAAATATGAGATTATCAGCCATGTTACAGAATACCATTCCGATCAGAAGTGGTTTCAATTCCGTACGTTGCTTCTTCAGAAAACGAAAATTTTCTTCGTAATCAAACCACTTTTAGATAGTGGAATTGCAAAACACTTTTCTAATTAGTTCATTTGCTGTAAATACTAAAACACGTGCATACCTTTAGGAGCGTCAAATAGATATTTGGTCATAAGCTTACCATGTTAATAAAAAGCTCAATGTGAGCTTTTGAACCTAAAAACAAGCGTAAGCAAACGCCTCAAGGTATAAAAACTTTATTATTGTAAAAACGAAATACAAAATAAACGGAATCTAAAACACTAAATATGTACTTTTTCGGAATGACAACTACGGAATCTAAACCAATCCGAACGGAATCTTTGACATGGCTGTATATGTGATCTAGCTATAATTGAAGAGTTCAGAAGAGACTGTACCTTTTTTCGAAAAAAATTTAATGCTGAAATTTGTAAAGAAAAAGGTGCCGTTATATATTTAAAAGCCAATTCACAAAAAAATGTATTAATAAGAGACTTATCAAACGAATTTTTGTATGAAAATTTGTTTTATTAATCTGTTATGTCAGAAAAATTGTTTATGAATTAAGGTATTAATATTTAACAATATTTTTTTATTAATTGATTGTAAATTTTTTAGTCGAACTGTATGGTTTTTATCGAAAGTTATTTAATTAGTTTGGCTTAAGTATATTTTTAATTTAATCTTTCGTTCAAATAATTTTTTATTTAGGAAAGAAATTCTAAAGCATCTTAATTAATATTGAACATTCAAAGAAAAATTTGGATGTACGGAAGGTTGAACTTACAGCTGTTTCGAGACTACCAAGTCTACTCATCAGAGTCCTTTACCTACACTACTACTGACAGTGGCAACAACACTGTAGCGAAAATACTACTAATTTTAGTAAGCTGAATTAATAGACAGTCGCCATCTCGCGGCGAGTCGCACCTATTAATGAACTTTTTTCTAAATGTTCGGAACTTCACTAACTGTTTTTTCTTAGCATGCTCAACTATTTTAAGCTTTTTTCAGTTCGGTAATTTAAAAAAAAAATTATAAATAATTTTGGTTGTGTAATTATCCCAACGATAATCGGCATATCTACACTCTATAACAATTTTGTTGAAAATTAGGTCGATAATAGTCGGCAACACTTTACAGGTTATTATCGAGCTAAAATTACACACGCATTATTTTTGAACAAAATGTTTTTACTAAAAAAAGAGTGCAGGTTTGAACCGCGACCTCCTGACTGATAGTCTGACGTATCTACCATTCAGCCATAACCGTATTATACTTTATGTTATATTTTTTCTACTTGGACTAAATATGTTTAATTTGAAAGATTTTTTCTTTAATAAAATAACTACAAAATCGATGTAATTTTAGACAAGGAGAAATTTTGAACACAAATTTAGACAATATATGATCGTAAATTTGAAGCATTGTTTTAGAGTGTAGCGTACGACGAAGATGACTCTCTTCTACGTGCGATTCTGATCCTTCTAAATATTCTGATCCTTCTAAATTGATGCGATAGAAGAGGCCATGATCTCATCTTAGGATGTGAATCTAATGCCGCTTACAATCTGTGAGGAAGCACTGACATTAAAAACCCAGCGGAACAGTGATCTTGTTGTTTAAATAAAAGTAGCTTATCCTTATGTATTTTTATCGCCGGATTACGATGGCGTCATTAGTTTTTCCCTAGCAGCTACATTTTTAAAGATATAGTGACATTTAGCATTTGCATAATTTACACCACTTCTTGTATTATTCGCTTAATACTTCTCAAACGCTCTTCCAGAACTTTAAAATATTTTGCGGATTATTAATCTACACAAAAGTCTTTTTAATTTGAGTAGAATAACATTGATGAATATATCAGGATATATTATTGTTATTGCAAGGATATTATAAATCGCATGGTTTTTCATTTAGTCCTTAACCTTTTTTTATTTAAATTTTTTTAAATTAAAATAACTTCGCCTTATGTATTTTCGTCCCCAGATTACGAAAATAGCTTTATAATTCTTCTAGCAGCTCTAGTTCCAGCCATATTGTGCATTATATAAAAAAATACTTTGAATTTTTCTGTTCTCAGGCCATCCAAAAAAAATTTTTGTTTGTTTAAAGAACACAGAAATATTCCATTTTACTGTGCTGTGTAATAGATGTGAGATTTTTTTATAGGATTTTTTTTATAGGTTTATAGGTTCACTATTTCTAGAATTTGTAATAAAGGTCAATAGACTAACTTTTTACAATAGGGTCAGGGAACAAACAGGTCTTTGATATAACTTGGGTTATCTATAGAGACTCTATTAGGACTTTTGAGTTGGCAGGTAAGTCTTGAAACTCTCTTCTGCAATGACAAAGCAATTGTTTTTCAGTTGAACTAAAACCGAATATGGTGATCTTTTACAGAAACCCTTGAAATACGAAATTGAACCACATGCCACCTCCAGCAAATGAAAGAATGACCAGCAGACAAGTGATGGAAGATTCTACCACAACCCTTTTCTCCAGGACCCCATAAGACGTGTATTATACTAGTCTTCAGAAAAAAATAGGCCTTGCATAAAAATATGTGGAATAGTTTAATGCGTTAAATAAAATTATAACTTCTTTTCACAAACATGAACACAATTAAAAAAGAAATCATTTTGCTTTCCTAGGGCTTGAACTGCTTATCGTCTGTCTGATAAGCAGATACACTACTACTCTCGCCAAAAAGACAATAAATGGCTTGTTTAATTACTAGTAAGTAATCGATCAACTACTGGGATGCTTTTTCTAAAATAAAAATAATTTAATCGAAGCATGAAATGAAAAATGAACTTAAATACTTTGTGATAAAATTTTTCTTTTATTTAATAAAATTTAAAAACTAAAAAAATAAACATATTTTGAAATAAAGTTTGTTTCCTAAGTCCTTTGTTTTAACCTCCACTTCCATTCTCTCCACTCCGAGGTGAATTTCACAATATTGTTTATTCTATTCTATAAACAATTTTATGAATTTGATTTAAATAAGAAAGAAAAAAACAATCTACTCACGACTTTATCATTTGTACGAGTATATTTCTTCAATTCAATATTTTATAAACAATTGCAATCATGCTTTAGCCATTTCATAACTTAAAAATAAATAAAAATTATCAGAAGAAAAAAAAACATTGCAATAAAAATAACAGCAACAACAACAATATACGCAAGTTTTATGTTAACTTATGCCACAAGTACGAGAGTATTGTTGATATTTGTTAAGTTGTTGCTGCAATTGCAGTTTGTTGCTATTATTGTTCTTGTTGCTGTTATTATTATTATTGCTGTTGTTGTTGTTGTTGTTGTTGTTGTTATTGTTGCAATTGAATTATTCATATGTTGATTGTATGACAATCAATTGAAATTGTTATAAATGTGTGTAGAGATATCTACACACAAGTACAATCAATAAAAAGAAAAAGACAGTCTAACAAATACTGGCAAGTACACACGAACATAAAGGAGAGGACATTGTACGAATGTATGTTTGCTTGGTTAGCTAGCTAGCTAGTAGGTTGGTTGTTTGGCTGGCTAGTTAGTCAGACAGTCAGACAGACAGACAGACAAACGGATGCTAAGTTAAACAAACAGACTACTGAAGATGCAATATGAGCTGACATTTTGTGTAAAATATCTGATACTTTAACATTGACATGTGCCTGAAATAAAATTGAAAATTGTTTTTGATTTAAAATGATTTTCTGAGTGTTTTTTTTTTCTTCTGTTTGTTCTTACTTTTTTATGCGGTTTGATTTAAGGAAGTAAAATGCATTGAAATCATGATGTAAGGTACAGCTCTTAAGCAATCTAGATCGTTTTAAGCATAAAATATGGTTAAAATTTTATTTTTGGAATTGCAATTGAAATAATATTAATGCAGAAAAATTTTGTTCAGGCAGAAGTTCACAAACGCTTTAAGATTTTGAAAGGACATGAAAAAGATTTTTTTAGAACATAAAAATGAAAAAAGATTTTTTCAGATTACTTTATTTAAGGAAGAAATTAAACTCAACATATGAGCGCCCAAGCAAAAAGTAGTAGGCTTTAAAAATCCAATTTTGTTACTATTCGACCTTAAAAACTTTTCATAAATTTAAAAAAAAATGTTGACTCCAAAATGGTTTTTTAGATCGATGCCATATGGATACATTTGTACTCAATGGTGAATAAAAAAAATACATGGGTGGACAAGAAATGGAATTGAAGGACGAGGTGGTCTTATATTTGTATCTATGGTAGGATTAGTTAAGAGTCTGAGTTGAAACGAGCCATTTTCCAACTTTCCAAGTGGATCGAAAGAGGAATTCTCTGGGGATGAGTCCATTATTTTATGGAACGATCCAAGAGGGGGGAAAGACAAGGTGATTTTTTACTATTATCTATATTTATATTTTATTTGGAAACAATTACTCCAAAATTTTTAAATTGTGCGAAATTTTGACTCTTAAAGATGAGTCCATTTTTTAGAAAATGGAAAACGCACTTGGGGTGAAAGTTGTTTACAACAAATTACTGATTATCGTTTCTAGAGCCAATTGTATCCATATGGATACATGCATAATTAAAAAAATCGTCAGTGCTTTTTTAATTGTTTAAATAAACAAATTTTTAAGCAAAATATTAAATTAAAGTCTTCTTGACTTTATTTTATTTAAGTTTATTTAAGAAAAGCCAATATGTTTGTTTTATAAGTAAAATAAAAAAAACTCTGTTTTGACCAAAAATAAAAAATGTAAAACATACTTTTTAGGGTTCTGATACATTAAAAGTGTAAACGAACCCTATTGTTTTCGCTACGCTGTCCGTCCGTCTGTCTGTCACAGGCTGTTTTCTCGGGAACCGTAAGAGCTACGGACCAGAAATTTTCACAGAATATGTAAAACTTTGACCGCTACAACAATAAATATATGACAGCTAAAAATTAAAGGGTGTTCTAAGGCGAGCAACGAAAAATGTTGAAATACTAATGTAATATGCAGACACTTTAAATTTTCAAAGTTCATTTTAATTGGTGTAGTCTGTAGATTAGACTACACCAATTAACACCGATATTTAAAACAATAAAAATTAAAGGGTATTCTATTAGTTATTGTAATTTTGACTACGTAATTGATGTAAAATCTTGAAATTTTAAAACATGCTAAAACTAAAAAATCCAAAATTAAAATGAAAAAAGCGCTTAAAGGAAAAAAGCGCCAAAAACTAAAAAAATCGGTAAAACGCAATATATCACCAAAATTAAAAAGATCGCCAAAAAAACTAAAAAAACGTCAAAAGTCTGCAAAACGAAAAATCGATAAAACTAAATAAATCATCAAAAAATGAAAAAATCGCCAAAAAATTAAAAAAAAATCACAAAAAAGAAAAAAAAAAAACGCAAAAACCAAAAAAAACGCCAAAACTAAAAAAACGCCAAAAACCCAAAAATCGCCAAAACGAAAAAGTGTCAAAACAAAAGAAAAAATCGCTAAAACTAAAAAAAAAACACAAAAAACCGAAAAAATCCCCAAAAACGAAAAAAGCGCCAAAAGTGAAAAAATCGCCACAACTAAAATAAATCGCTAAAACTAAAAATATCGTCAGAAAGTGAAAACGTTAAATAAATGCCATAACCAAAAAATCGCCAAAACTAAACAAATCGGCAAAAAACAAAAAAATTGAAAAAACCAAAAATCGCTAGAAAAAAATTTAAAAAAAATCACGAAAAGCGCAAAAAAAAACCAAAAAAAAAACAACGAAAAATACTTAAAAAAAAATAAAAAAACTAAAATTAAAGAAGAAAGCACAACGAAAAAACTGCCAAAATGACAAACGGGGCAAAAACAAAAAGGGATATACTTATGTGTATTCGTACGGAATTTATTTAAATTTAAGAAAAAGAAAACAAACATTTTTTCCAAAAATGCCTTAAATTAATCAATTAATAAGACCTGGAAATTTTATAATCCGTTAGCAATACAAGGGTAAATTTAATGCGGTTCTTGTGATACGCTTATCAATTTATGTGTACCCATATGGATACAATATAGCAAAAGGATTCATTTCGTACTTATTACCAATTAGTACTCGGCATAGGAAATCTTAAAAGCCTTGCGTTTACGTTATCAGCTGTATTCCACATTTTTATGTAAAACACCTTGAGAAACAATTTATTGAATATTTTAGCGCGCGTTCTCACCACTGAAGGAGAGTTTTAGGGCCATTTATCAAGGAAAGGACCAAAAGACCCATACTGCCAAGCGTTAGAAGAGTTAAAATATTTCTCGTGGTGTTTTACATATAAGTACAGATCACATCTTATACCTTACACTTAAGGTTTACATACCCAAGAAAAAGATTGGCTGGAAAATGTTTAGGCCGATCAATTTTCTATAATTTCAAAAAACAATCCACGTTCATTAGCATAATAGCATAATTGTGATAAAGATATAATGCTGATAATTCTTAAATTGATTAGATCAACCGATAGTTTGCTTTTGTCAAGACTAAGTTACGAATATGATGACCCAACCAAAAGTACCAATTATTGGTATTTGCAACTAAAAAAATTTTCTTTCTACATTCACTTTACATTTGATTGGTTGTTGCAATTAACTAGTGGTTAATTTTATTATCATTGATACACATAATCGATTAAACGGTTCGCCTTACCAATTATTTATTATTGTAAAATAAGTTCTTTTTCAAAAAGAATTCTCTGATAGTTGGTGCAACTGACACAATTCGATTGGTAACAAATTCGGTTGGCTCAACGAATCTGTTTTCTGTGTGCAAGTTTTCATAAAATGGGAAATGGAATTTAACTTCCCCTAGAACGAAGCACAGTTGTAAATTTTCTAAATGCCGATACGGGTAAAATGTTTTTGGTACCTTCTGCCAGAACCAGTACTTATAGAATCTTATATATAAAAATATATATCGTCATATAAAATGAAAAAGGGCCTATCTACATTTTTAAAAATTTTTCAGGAGAGATAAAAAACTTAATGAAAAGCAAACTAATGTGATTATAAAACCTATTTTTTCGGGGCAGTATCAATAATAAAGTCAGAATTAATGATACTATGCTGAAAACTGGTTTTCTAATCACAATAGTTTGATTTTTATTTAGTTTTTACCTTTTCTGAAAATTAAAAAAAATGTAGATTGGCCTTTTTGCATTTTATGTGACGATATATTGTTGTACAGTTGTACATGAATCTTCACAGTGATGAAACACTTAATAAGAAACGCGCGGTGTCATGGGACACTGGGTAGGAAGGAATCTCCTGCCGCCTTCGGCCTACCAGGGGCGTTACTCTGTAATGCGATGCGAAAGAAAACTGTTCGCATTTGTATGTTATAAACATTGCAAAACGAAATCATTACAGAATTACAGAGCTATTTGCGTAAGCCACCATTTTACTCATACGTAACGTGATATATTACAAACCATTCAATCTCTATAAAAACTATTAATTAAAGGTAATTGTTAATTTTATTTACACTCAATAACTTTGGTACAATATCTAGTTTCAAACTGTAAAATTCATTCATAATAAAAAAATTTATCTGTACAGGGGAGAACCGGTTTAAAGTAACTCCACGTTTTGGTTAAGTCAGTGTTGCCGTATTGCAATTTTTATAAACTTAGGGCTATATGCATAATGAAAACTTGGCATGAAGATAACATAACCGATGAAATAGAACTGGCTCTTAATGAGTTCTACTAGACTATTTGACATTAGAAATCAGTGTACAATATAGTGATGAGTCAGGACTACAAGATGCAGTAGTTTTTAATGTCCAATTGTACGGTAAACCTCTTTGGGACACAGCTCAAGTTCGTGCCTTATGCCAAGTTCCTGCCAAATTTTGGTTATGCATACGGCCGTTAATTTACCCGTGTTTTAGTTCTTTAAATTTTGTGAGCGTCCAAGTCAATTATTGCTTTTTATTGCTAAAATGTTATGAGTGAATTTTTTTTTCAATTGAAGATTTTATTGCAAAGATATTTGATCTTCTTCCTTCCCCGTAGATTCTTTACCCAAAAATTTAATTCGAAAAAAAAATCCTAAAAAAACATTTTTACTTGTGCAAAGACCTCTCAAAATCTGTTAAATTAAATTCACCATGTTGACTTATAAAGGGTTAAAATATGAAGTTTAGTTCAGTTTTAGCTTCTACAAGCTTGACTATTTTTAGAAAATCTGCTCTTGTGGCCATATTTTAGAGCGGGCGGGTAACAATTAAAAGCCAGATTAATAATATTAAATATATCTGACATAATTTGTACAGAAATTGGAAAACTCGATGGCATTTTTTTCTTAAGCGAATAATTTAGAATTTCGTAGAAAAATTCACCAATTCACGTCCAATGCTAGCTGTAGCATCATTTATTAAGCCTATTCACACAAAAAAAAAGGAATGTAAAATCCACATGCCGCAATTTTGATTGGAAATCATATTAAATTTACAAGAAATAATTTGTCGTTTGAGTGTGTTAGTGTTTATTTGCTTTGTTCGTTGCTATAATTCACTGTTCTGCTTAGTTGTGTGACTTGTTGTTGTTTATTCTTACATGTGTCGTCTATGTAGACGACAAAAAACGAATTACCAGCGAGAATTTACTGCTGCTGGTCATATTAATCTTAAATGGAAAATTATGAATCTAACCTTAAATCACTGTTAAAACAATTTTGTTATAAGCTTTAAATTTCATTTTCAATCGACATGACTATAACTTTAATTTCAAATAAGTTTTATGTTAAATAATCATTTAAATCATGTTGAATTAAAATGAAATGCATTTGGCATACGATGGTATTTATTTAGTGTATAAGTAAAGAAAAGTTTGAAGCTGTTGTGGCTGCAGTGGTTAGCGCGTGGACTATCATGCTGGTGGCACGAGTTCAAATCATGGCTGAGGCAGTCAGCTACAACGCAATGTTTTCTGATGACTATCACATAAGTAAAATAATTAATAAAATAGCTACATTAAAGTCATGTTGCTTCAGCTTGATATAACTTTAATTCAACATGAATCTTCGTGTTGTTCCAATATCAAATTCACGTGGTTTCAACTCGAAATTACTTTGACTCAATATGATTTTTCGTATTATTTCAGTATCAACTTCATTTTGATTTAACTGTACTGGAATATTAAATCAACATGAAATATAATTAATTCAAAAGGACATATTTTCTTTCAAGATTATTGTAAATCATTATGATTTAACATGAAACACCTATGAAGCAAAATCACTACCGAAAAATGTTAAATTAACCTGTTTTTCGACGATTTTACATGGACATTTTTCTGTGTGTTGTTTTGAAATGTTGAAAATAGAAAATTTTAAATCAGTGATTGCTAAAATTTATGGTGCATATTCATAGTCAAAACAAAATATTCTTTAAGATTTTAAAACCAGTATTTTGTAGGGCAATACTGGTTTTAAATACCTAAAGTATATTTTGTTTATGGCTGTGAATATGCGCCTATGTTTTTAAATATACAGTATTGTTCGAAACCTAAGCAACTTTTTCTGAAAAAGTAATCAGAGTTTTATATATTCTTTTTAACTTGATATTTGAAAAATAACACTTTGAATTTTTATTGTACCATGTACCTACATTATAATAACAATAATGAACAATTAATTAGATTTCCTTGCGAGTAATAAGAAAACAAAAACAAAATTAACTCCATGTATGACTGTTCGAAGCTTAAGCAACTTTTAGTATTTTGTATGATAGCCTTTCTTTCTGATGACCAATGCACATAGTTTTGAAAGAGATTCTATCAGATTTGTTAATATTGTGGTTGGTATTAATTCCCACTTTGATTTTGAGTAATTCATCCGGTCCTGCTTATTACTAAAACGGCGTGTTCCAACCCTGTTCTTCAAAATGCCGTGAAGGTTCTCAAAGGGATTCAAGTCTGAAGATTAAGCTGTAAGACTTGAATCCCATTAGCAGACACCCATTCTTTGAGAAACTTTGACGAGTGTTTGGGATCGTTATCACCTTGAAATATCCTTCGAAGTAGCATTTCCAAGTTGGCATACAGAAATAAAATAAATACGTCTCCTTTTAGTATATTAGGTCCGTTAAAATTAGGTATGTTACAATATTTGATATATGCTTCCGATATGCCAGCAAGTAGTAATATTTATACACTAACATTCGAAGATGATACAGATTTTCTAAGCGTCCGCGAAAACTCTTAAGTAGTGCCAGAATACAGATCGCATTTGGAGAAATGGTTAAAACAATAGAGCCTAATAGTTAATGAAGAAAAATGTGTAAATATTACATTAAGATTGTGCACGGAAATATGCCCATATCTCCAAATTAATAACCAAAATATACTGGAGCATTCCGAAGTTAAATACATTAGTATTCACTTTGATCATCAGGCAGAATGGAACAGCCATAGAGAATCAAAGCGGAAGGAGCTAAGAAGGAGCGACATGGGTGCTCTCAGTTGAATCCGTGAGACGTAAAAACAAGCGCAGAAACAAAAACTTTTTTTCTAGCAATGGCTCGATTTATAATTTAAAACTTAAGAGCTAAGATTTGAATATTTTTGGATAGTTCAATTTAGGGATGTAACGATACGCCGTTTTCCCGATCCGATACCGAAACCGATACTTAAAAATAAATATCGCCGATACCGATTCCGATACCGATACGAATATTGAAATTGACAAAGTTTAATTTTAACAAAACTCAAGTGCAATTTTTTTATTATACAAAATTACAGTGTAAGAGATTATTAATATTTAAAATTGATATTAACCCAGTATAAAAAATTGCGAGTATTTTTTAAGGAGCTACATTTTCTTTGCTTCCAAAAAATCTATATTAAAAATATGCAGATAACACAGTGCAACAGTCCAAAAAGCACACGTACTTGACAGTATAGATTCGATTGTACTACCCCGGGGTAGTAAAACCCTATACTCAGCTTGGCGAATTTGGTGACCAATTTCGTTTTATGGACCTCCAAAGTTTTGGAAAATCAGCGGGCCCTAAAAAAAGGTGTCATCAACTTTTGGCCAACAGAAAATTCAAATTCGATGATACTGCTTAACTATATATGGCCATAATGTAGCTAAGAGTTCGATAAACAGATTTTATTACCATTTTATGCCAACATTTTTTTTCGTTCACCTTTTTTGAAAAATTAAGGAAAAAAATTTTTTTTTTCACTTTTTCCAGAATAACTGACAGGGACTCGTAATTTTTTATTAACAATATTTGGCAAAGTTGTAGCTACGATAAAGCTGAACAACTTTTGTAAATATGTCAATACAATCTGAATGTATCTGGGCACCCTAAACAGCCCAGAAAAACTAATTTCTACCTTAAAAGTTTTCGTTTTTTACGAGTTAGGCTATATTTTTATTGCATTGTTTTGCTTTCTTTATTATTGTTCCACTTCTTATGTTGCTGATTTTAGTATTTACTATTTTTTATTGTTTGTTGTTGTTTTGCCAAATAATGGTAATGAAAAATTTGGAGTCCCTCCCTACAAGTTATACTGAAAAAGGTGAATAAAATAATTTTTTTTTTTTTCAAAAAAAGTACAGGAACATATTATTTTTCTGGGCACAAAATCTTAGTGAAACACAACAAAGAAGTATGCACTTGAATATACTATTTTCAAAAAAAAAATTTTTTAGCATAAACAAATAGTGAAAAACTAGATACGTGCAGATTGTATTGATATGTTCACAAAAGTAGTTGAGCTCTACCGTAACTATAAGTTTGCCAAATATTGTTAGTTAAAAATTACAAGTCCCTGTAAATTATTCTGAAAAAAGTGAAAAAACATTTTTTTCCTTAATTTTTTCAACAAAAAGTTAACAAAAAATTTTGTTTGGCATGAAATGTTAAAAAAAAATCTGTTAAACAGACTCTTAGCTACATTATTGCCATATATAGTTAAGCGGAATTATAAAGTTTGAATTAGCTGTTGGCCAAATACTGATGACACCGTTTTTTGAGGCCCCACTGATTTTTAGAAAATTTGGAGGCCCATAAAAAAAATTGGTCACCAAATTCGCCATACTGAGTAAAGGGTTTTACTACGCCATTGTAGGACAATCGAACCTGTACTGTCCAGTTCTTGTGTTTTTCCAAAAGTCTTCATTTATCGCATAGTGTAATTAGTAGAAAAGCAAGAAAAAATTTTTAATTCCTTTATAATTTTAAAAAATTCTCGCCATACTCCTCGCATTAAAAAAATTGTGAAAATGGCTAATTTTTCATCCTTTTTTCTTGAGGAAAAATCATTATAGAACACCGAAAAAGAAATTTGTCCGAGCATCGCTTCCACTTCGGTGATTGGTAATCGAAAAACAGAACTTCTTGCAATGGCAAGGATATGTAACACTAATTAAAAATGATCCAAATTTGCAATACTTCCGGATCGCGAATTCTACATTTTCATGACTTCTTTGGAATGTCTTTTTTTGCTGGAATAAGATTTAAAAATCAACGAATTAAATTTGAATTCATGGTAAAATTAACAAAAAATAAATAATTTTTTTACAAAATAATTGTATAAAATATGATTAATTTTTAAAATTCATATTGATAAGATTTAAAAAATAACAAAATGAGTTTAGTTCATGGTAAAATTAACAAAAAATAAATAATTTGTCAGAAAAAAACTCTAAAAAAATGTTTAAAAGTATCGTCGTATCGACAGTAAAATATCGCCGATACCGATGTATCGGAAAATCTGAAATATCGCCGATATATCGGTATCGGTATTCGTTACATCCCTAGTTCAATTTGTATTAAAGACACAATAAATTAAAATAAGCGAAAAATAATAATTTTTTTAGATTATTTTTTTATAAATAGTTATTACAAATTAAAAAAAAATACATATTTCAAAGGCAATTGTATATGATTTTGTAGCTTTTAATTCTTCGTATCTGAAAATTGCCAAAACTCTGAATATATATTTAATTTTTTATTGTTTTATTTACTCTATTTTTTTTGCAAATATAAATTGTATAGAAATAAAAATAAATTTATAGGATAGCTCAAAAAAATTAATTGTCAAACTTAAACTTTTAGTCCTTTTAAAAAAATGTGTATGTGCCTTAAATCTTTTGTTTTAATTATAGTATTAAAGCAATAAAATAAAAATAAATTTAAGTAAAAGACTAACAAACTTGAAACTAGTTTTAAATAAATTTTAATAAACGCCATAACAAATTCAGCCACAATTTGTGGTGGAAAAAAACATAAATTAAAATAAAATCAACTAAAAAATTCACTTGAAACTCCTCCTCGTTAGTTTTTACACTCTAACACGAAACCAATACACAATCTAAAGCAAAAAGCTTAAACAAGCAACACTCTATATACACAAATATACATATTTTTAATTTTAAGCACATACATATGTATACTCATGTACATACATATGTATGTTAGTGTATGTATAAGTTTGTGTGCATTTGCCATATATATACATACATATTTAGATGTAAGTATAAAACCAACAAAACGCATTTTATAAGCCAACAACAGCCACAAATGTTATAAAAACATTATAACTGTATTGTTTGTAATAAAAGCAACTATAAGACCAAAACCACCACCAACAACAAACTAATACTAAAATAAAAACAACAAAAACATAGATATATATCGAAAGAAAAAAACAAACAAACATCGAAATAAAAGCAACACCAACGGAAAATTATAATTTCAAAGCGAACAGCCAACCAAAACAGAGCAAAATTGTTATAGAAAATACAACAACATCAATAAAATCAGCACTAGCAACAAAAACAACATTATTTATACAATGAAAACAAAATGAATTTCAAATACGTTAATGCAATAACAACAACCATAACAAACAAAAAAAAAATACTATATAAAAAGAGCTCAAGCAATAAAAAATTTTCAAAGCGAAATGGGGGAAAAAATATAAACAAAAACCACCACCATCATACCGCTATTTGCGTCTATACAATACCAACAACAACAACAAAGCTATTAAAGAAAACAAAAACAAAACCATATCTACTCCAACAACAGTTAGTTAGTAGATCAGCCAACATGTAGGATCAAACACAAGGCTGGCTTGCAACTTAAGAAACTACATATTGTTTTAAAACAATAAATTCAAGAATTTAACATTAATTTAACATTGTGATAAATTACTGGAAGAAATGTTAATAAACGAAATGTTATTTGCTTCTGTTCGTAAGAGAAGTAGAAATTAGATAGAAATTGCTTACACGTTTGGTTTGGAACATGAAGGGTTATGTATGAAAGTGACGTAAATTAAGCTATTACGTTAGCGTCATTATTTTAATACAATGGAAAACTTCATTAATGCCATGAAATATTACATAACATTAATGAAAATTGTTATCAAGCATCTTTTTTTACCTTTTGAACTATCCTTAATGATACAGAAAGTACGCCTTGGGACATTATAAGTAGCTTTGCTTTAAAAATCATTAATCTAAAATGGATTTCAAACTTCCTGGAACTTTTAAAATATTTTGTCTTATTTCAGCATCAAATATGTATATTAAACCAACTCTGTTAGAGGAAATGTTTGTTATTAATGAAACACTTTTCTTAACAGGAATGATTCATTACAGTGGTTGAAAAACTATGGCATAAATAACACTATGCAACAAAATCAAACTTTTGTCATGGCCTTTAATGACCACTATATATAAATTTTTTTGATGTGTTATGGATTCAACTAGACAAACAGTAAAATTTTAAATTCTATGTATAAATTTTTTTTTTAATTTTTTCGATTTTAGAAGAGGCTGCTCCACCGATTTCATCATAACGTAGAAAGAGACTGTTCATTTTGTTACAAAGAACACTAAAAGCAAAAAAAAAACTTGAAGTTAAATTATATTTAAGTCGGTTAAGTAATATTTTTAAATGATTTTATTTATATTAATATGATTATTTCGAACGTATTTGCTTTGTCATCATATTAATAAACAATTAGCTACTGGCTTGAGCTTCTCACATGTTTACATGTTCACATATACTTAAGTATAACATCAAACCAAAAAAGTTTGTCGTGAGTAGAACAAAAAATCAGAAAAATGGGAATGAAGAAAAATAAACCGATGGCAACGCTGGGAAAGTGCACTTTAATATCAGCTTGAGAGTGATTTAATTCTCGTATTCAATTTTCAAGAAAAAGTTGTATATATAAGAATTAAAATCACATTCAACAGAGCCACCTCACAAGTGGTGATAATAAGCAAATACACGTGAGCACTGACAATGGAAGTGTAGCGGCTTCCGAAAGTGGCGCTACTCTGTTCTGCTGTGTACGTTGAAAAAATTAAGTTGATGTTAATTTTTCCCTTGTTCCTTGGAATACACTGATTCACAAAATTTCATGTTTTTGCGATCCCCTTAAAAATGAAATATTTTTTAAGGTAATTTGGGATCACTGAACACGAATATGGCATTTATTTATTTTTCTCAAGAACCGTTTTCGAGATATTCGCGAAAAACGTGCTTTTTTAAGTATATAAGGCTATTTCCGAAAATCTGGAGTACTGTTTACTTGAGTTGAGCAAATTTGGCATTGTTGCATAAATATGTTTTGCCTTTTTCAGCCCATATTCAAAATGTGTTGATCGGATCATAATTCAATGAGTTACAGGTCTTTAGATTTGAAAAAATTCTATTTTTCCACGTTTTTTTTTAAATTTTCTATTTTAAGTCGCTCCTGTAAGGCAAAATAAATTTTTTTTTAATTTATTTTAGACTCACATCGTAAAGAAGATTTTGTTCCAAAATTAGTTACAGCGGACCAAATATGAGAAAGTTACAATACTTTTAGTGAACACATCAAAATTTTAATTTTCATTCGTTGGTCCTTAGGTCAGTATGAGTTTTTGCTTCCATTCCATTACTTTTACTCGTTTGAAAAAGAAAGGTCGACATATCGCATATCAAAGTTACCAAAATTATATGTAGTTTTCAACACTGTACTCAAATTTTTATAATTAAAATTTTTATGAAAGACTTACGACAAAACAAGTGGAAAAATGGTGCTGTGTGGTGTTTTGTGCATATTAAATTTTTTCTTAATGCTATAAAATCGTTCATTATTGATGTTTTCCAATGAAATTTTGCAGTTATATAGGAATTTATGTGAAAACTATGAGTTGTTTTTGACAATCATTAGAATCCCTAAGAAAGTTCCAATAAATCTATAAAAATAAGTCGATTTCAAATGGGTGCATGCCCACCAAAAATTGTAAATTCGATTAAGTTGTTTTTCTAAAACCATGTCTCTGAATCATGTCTTGAGAAAAAATTCTATAGAGAAAACAATTATGGTGCTTTTTTGGGCAAAAATTGTCATGAATTAAAAATTTTTCAATTTTCAAATTAAAGATTGTATATTTTCCCACTCTATTGCATCAGCTATTTTTTTAACTATTCGGAATTTGGTCATATAACTAACAAAGAAATAATTGTGACATTCGGTTGTTATTTGGACCCGATATCTTAAAAATACTCGACCAAAAGGATTTGAAAAATTGAGAAATTTTAAAATTAAAATGAGTATACCTCACTAACTATACAAGATATTTGTTTAACCAAAGACTTTTTTAGAACTTTAAAAGGTATATAAGGACACAACAAATTTTTGAAATCGAGTGAGAAACAGAAAAATGACAAGCGTTGAAAAATTTTACATGACCGAAGTGCACTATTTTGCACTTCATGCCTCTAAACCTGAGAAATATGGGAAGCTCATTTTCCTAAATTATATAAGAACACTCCTCTGATATCTCCATGTAAAATGTTATACTGATCGGATTAAAGAGTTAGAAATGGTTGATATATTTCCAATATATTTAATTCTGCCCCACTGGCATTTTTCTTATACTCATACTGCATACACAAATTGTTTTTATTAAAATTCAAATTCGGATGTTTTCACTAAATCTATTGTAACTTTCTAAATTTTTGCCCGATGTTAACAATCTTACTTTTTGCACGTTGGGAACAAAATTTTATTTAAGATATGGGTGGAAACAAAAATTTAAAATTTTCTAATTGCTTTAATGGAGCATTTCAAAATGATGAATTTTGGAAAAAAAACGCAAAAAATTTATTTTTTTTTTCAAATATAAAGACTTGTAATTCAGTGAATTTTTATCTGATCATCACAGTATAACTATGAAGTGAAAGAGGAAAAACATATCTATCCAACAATCCCAAATTTGCTCAATTCAAGTAAACAGTACTCAAGATTTTTGCAAATATCTTTACAAACTGCAAAAAAAACTAGTTTTTCGCGAATATCTCGAAAACGGTTTTTAAGAAAAATAAACTAATGCCATATTCGTGTTCAGCAGTCCCAATTTAGCTTAAAAAACATCTAATTTTTGAGGTGGATTTTTTTTTTGTGAACCAGTGATATTAATTATGCTCAATTTTTTCTGAATATAACGTTACGGACCTTAGCCTAATAATCAATTTGGATGATTTTATTTATATTACCGTGTTTGCAGAGCTTGTGGAGTTTTTTTCATATCTAATAGTTAAAAATTTACCCCCTTTCTGTTGACTGATTCATCTGAAATTTGGTAGGCGCCTTTACTTTTATATTTATTCTTGTCATTCCAATGTGGAGCATAGGGCCACAATTACATTTGGCATTCGGTTTCTGTAATCGTTCATTTAAGATGGGCAACTGATTAGGATACCGCTTCCGAGTCTGGTATGGGTTCTGCCAAATTATGCCTCCAGACAGGCATTATGCAATGGGATTTCCCCCAGACGGATGTTAAGTTATATCGCCTATGATTGATCGACAGAGCCTCGTTTGCGAGAACAGTGAGCACCAAGTTCACAAGGAACAGTGGGTGCGGTTGCCTTTTAAAGTGGAGAAGCTGTGTATGTAAATTTTTATGCATATTCGCTAAACACTTTCATTACCCTTCCCCCGCCTTTCCTTTTGATGACAATTTAATATTGTGATTAGAAAAGTGGGATGCACCACGCAAATTAAAAGTTATAATTAGTTTTAGCCCTTTCCTGTTAACAGATTGATCTGACATTTAGTGAACACCTTTTTTTAACGATGACTATAAAATGTTGTATTTCAAAA
This sequence comes from Panzeria rudis, assembly GCA_956483635.1. Classification (NCBI taxonomy): domain Eukaryota; kingdom Metazoa; phylum Arthropoda; class Insecta; order Diptera; family Tachinidae; genus Panzeria; species Panzeria rudis. The sequence continues at coordinate 16,613,564 of OY101451.1, read as the reverse complement.
AGTGAGTGGCCCTACGCCCATAAAAGGTAATACTTAGTTTTAGCCTCTTTCTGTTAACTGATCTAAAATTTGTTAAACACCTTTCACAGAAAAAATTATCACCAAAAAATTTTCAAACAAAAGTTTGTCGAAAAATATATTTAATTTTCAGTAAATGTTCTGTCCATAATCTATGAATTGTTTGTCTGACTTCTATTTAGAACGCAAATACCAAAAACGACAATAAAAACTGTGTCGTAAAAGCCACCCCGATGACGACATAACAAGAGGAATGCAATAGCAAGAGGAATGCTATTGTACCAAGTTTGTTTACAAAAGATTTTTGAATGAATCGATTGGTTAATGTTGTTGCATTAAATCTCATTAATTTTTTTAAGAGTATTTAGAAAAACATTCAGACTTGAACACATTTAACAAAGTGAAATCTCATAAATGCTTAATGGATGATGATGATACAGGCAAAAAAATTTTTTTTTGTATTTTTGTTTGATTAAGTAAATTATTTTGCTTAATAACTAACTGTTAGCATTTTTAGAGTAATTGTTTATTAAATTCAGACAAAAATATTGTTTGATATTTTTCAGAAAATCCAGTAAATATTTTTGTTTGATTTAGTAAATTGTTTTGTCTACAATTTATAAATATTTTTAGACAAATTGTTTTATAGATTTAAACAATTTGTTCACTGAAAAAAACACGTTTTTTTCAATGAAATTGTTGAGGTATTTTTGTCTTTTACAAATTCGTTTGTAGGTCCGTTCATAGACAAAATATTTACTATTTCATTGCATTCCTTTACAGAAAATGAAATTTAGTTTTTTCTGTGTATATTCAGCAACGTCTCAAGGTTTTATTTTAGTATAATCAATGCCCTATATTGGTGAGGAGACTGGTATGGTGACTGGTATATGCACTCTAAAACAGTTTTGTTGAAAACTAGGTCCATAATAGTCGGCAACACTTTACAGATTATTATCGACCTAAAATTACACACGCATTATTTTTGAACAAAATATTTTTACTAAAAAAGCGATTGGCTGCGTGCAGGTTTGAACCGCGACCTCCTGACTGATAGTCTGACGTATCTACCATTCCGCCATAGCCGTATTATAATTTATGTTAAATTTTTTCCACTTGGACTAAATATGTTTAGTTTGAAAGGTTTTTTCTTTAATAAAATAACTCCAAAATCGATGTAATTTTAGACAAGGAGAACTTTTCAACACAAATTTAGACAATATATGATCGTAAATTTGAAGTAATGCTTTAGACTGTGGTACCACCTAATTATTTTTTTAACTTTAGTACGAAATCTGCATGATTATTATGTTTCATTACACTAAAACCATTTAACTTAACAATTTTGTTTACTCATTTTTATTGTGGCGCTAGACAGTGTTTGCAATCGGAAAACAAACTTTTTTACAAATATTATCCGCTTTTTTTGTAAAGCTTTTAAAAAGGTGCTGCGAAATAAGGAACCAGGAAATAAGGTCCTAAAATAGAAAATGAAATATATAACTAAAATTTACACAGAAAACAACCGCACGAAAAATTTTGGGGCTATTTCGTAAATTTCTTCGGACCTTATTTCACTTATTAATGAAATAATATTTTATATTTTCGGTAATGAAATATAGCCTCAAAAACCAAAAATGAAGGAAAACCCCACAAAATATTACGATTTTCTTACTTTGGGTTTATATTTCATTCGCCAAGTACACAGATATAACTAAGCTTTAAATAAATAAAGATATTTATTAAAATTTAATATTTCTTAACAATATATTTTACAGTACCCTTTTGAGATTCTTACATTTGCTTTATAAAGACAAAATGGGGTTTTCGTTTATTAAAGTGTTTTTGACGTGAAAGATAGTGCAACTTACAAAAACTTAAAGTGGAATGCGTGTTTTTATAGGCAGAAGAATTAATTCAATGCTCCTTTTCGTCAAAGCAGAAAAAATTATTTTGAAGAGGGAATCGGCTTACAAAGGTATCGTTAAGTGTAAATGTATGTCGGATAGTTGCTTCGCTGAGTAAAGATTTTCCGTCTAACCGGTCTATGGCCGGGCTTAAAAGTTTTCTCTTCCATGTATGTCGAATAGAGGCTTCGCTGAGTAATGATCTTGTGCTTAGCCGGCCTTTGGCCGGTCTTTGGGACTTTCACCTCCAAGTATGTCGAATAGCGGCTTCGCTGAGTAAAGATTTTCCGCCTAGATGACCTTCGGCCAGGCTTAAGGAATTTTTCCTCCATGTACGTCGAATAGTGGGTTCGCTGAATACAGATTTTCTGCCTAGCCAGCTTTCGGCCGGGCTTAAGTGTTTTCTCCTCCATGTATGTCAAAGATTGGCTTCGCTGAGTAAAATTGTTCCGCCTATTCGGTCCGCTTCCGGACTTATGGTTTTCCTTCTCTGGGTATATCGATAGCGGCTTTGCAGACTAAAGATTAGGGCGGCTAAACAACAAAAATCCTTACAGCGAAGCGGTTTTGGATATACTCAGAGGAAAAAAACTTTAAGCCCAGCCGAAGGCCAGCTAGGGGGAAATCTTTCCTCAGCGAAGCCACTATTCGACATACATGGAGGAGAAAATCTTTCAAATCGGCCAAGGGCCGGCTAGGTGGATTATCTATACGCAGTGCAGCCAATATTTAATATACATGGAGGAGAAAATCCTTAAGGCTGGCCGATGGCCGGCTAGGCGGAAAATCCTTATTCATTGAAGCCACTATTCGACATACCTGGAGGAGAAAACTCTTAAGCCCAGCCAAAGGCCTGCTAGGGAGTGTCTTTACTGTTCATCTTTACTCAGCGAAGCCACTATTCGACACACCAGAATAATTTTTTTTATTTTTATGTCTTGACCCTGAAATAAATGCATTTAGTAGAGAATAAGCCAAATAAACTAACTAGATATATTATCAAACCTTACAACTGTGGAGTGGCCATTTAGTAGCAAATATTTGTGTTTAAAGAATCGTTTGAGAGTCCGTAGGACATTTTCATCCCAAAATCAATGACCATTATCATCTTAGTTGATTGATCTCTTAACAAATATTACAAAAAAAATTAGGTTATTATTTTTCTAAAAATACTTGCCATTCAAAATTTTCCAACTAGCCCTCATTCTGTTACTTTCAATTTTAACATACTGTCGACATTACCATTTTTAGCTGAACTGCTAACATCCAGCGCAAACTGTAAAAGTTACACTATGTTATTTTTAAGTTCGTTTCATTTATGTTCGCTGCAATGGCTCGATCACCGGTTTTAATGTTTATCATTTTAGTTTTTTTGTTTTTCTCCTTTACTTCTTGGCATGTGTGCTTTTATTGTTTTTGTGGCGTTTTTTACCTTATCTCTAATTCAAGTCTTCAGTCTGTTATGGGCGCTTTTCGTTAAAACATCTTCTTAAAACTATAACGCGTTTTTTTTTACAAAAATAAACTAAAGTACTAGAGCAAAATTATGGCGTTAATTTGAGGATGCTGCGTAACTAAAAAAAAGTGTGCTAAAATGTATTCTAACTTTAAAACAAAGTTCGTTTTTTTTAATCTATCTACTGAAGTGAAAATCGTATTTTAGCAAATGTGAATATTTAGCCGCCGCTTTAGTGTCAAAACGAATAATAAAAAACAAAAGTTAAAAAAACAAAATTTAAAGCCATTTTTATGGCTTTTTTTAGTTTTATTTCTAATGTCTGCTTGCAGTCAGCAATGTGGGGTGTTTCCCCACCGTCAAGAAATGTTATAAACCTTTTTTTTATAGACATTTAAAATTTTATTAAAAAAAAAAACGTGCTAATGAAAATACTTATAAGCAACGTCATATACTGCAAACATTTCGCTTTTTTACGACTTAAATATTTTTAGTGATTATTACTGCTGTTTAAAAAATAGTCTTGCAAGTTTGTTTGTTGCCATTAAAAGAATATTTTAATAAGATGAAATAGAAATTAAGTGCTTTGAGTATTTAAAATGAAAATCTAGTTACAGCAATAAATCATTTAAACGTCTAAGTATTTAAAAGGAAGTGATAATAAAAAAAGTAGAGCTAATAAATAGTTAATAAAAAGAGAATAAACAAAAAATATATATAAATAATATAAAATATATACAAAGTATTGAAAGTGCCACTATTAAGCTTAAATTATACATTTGAATATAAAAAGCTACCATTGGATTTATGCACTTAATTGGATAAGGTGAGTTTGCCTAAAAGTTTTTTAATGACTTTTATTAAAATACAATCTGCAAAAAGTTTTATTTTCTTGAGAAAAAACTCGAGAATAATTCGAAATAATATTTTTTTCGTATACGTTAAATTATTTGCGCCATTAATTAACGGAAGTCATATGTGATATTTTCATATTTCACAAGGCCGTGTCTAAGTAGAATTCTTGTGTGATTCTTTCGTAATTTATAAAATATTTTACAAGTTTAATATTTAAATAATAAACTAATGCAGTGTAAGGTCGAATAAAATAACAAATACCTAATTAAAATATTTTATTTATCTTTAGTTATCAAAATTGTTTGTACAATTTTTTAGTGTCCCCATTATGACATAAAAATAAAAAAGAAAGTTCGTAACCTGCCCTCGATAAACATATTCAAATTATACATCACTTGAGCATGCACGAGCATGATTACAAAATAAGTCATAAGTGAAAGTGAATTTGTCTTCTTGACTTGCTTTACAAACCATTTAGTTTTTAATTTTAATATATTTTTCCATACCAAGAATATTGAATTTATTGCCAACATGATACAGAAACTAAAACAAATAGCAATATTTGAACTTTGGTGTATTTGCATTATATTGTAGAAAATCTCTTTGTCCCACCATGTCGATAAAACTATTATTTTTTTCGTAAACTTACTTATGAAACAAACAACCAAATTTTATAATTTATTTTCTTTTGAAATATAATTGTGCGAAAGAATGAATTCTTTTGACATCGTGAGCCATAAAGGTAATTATAAACTTTTTTTTTATATATAAATATAAAGTTTTGTTATGCTTTCTTTTTTTAGTTTGTTACATTTTTATAACACAGAACCAAAAAAATACCAATTTTAATGAATTATTTTTTATAAATAGTATGAATAACACATGATTTTTTGCATAAATTTTTAACACATTCATTTTATAAAAAAAAAATATTTAAACCAATTGAGTATTGAACTCGTCATGTACAGTATGCTAGTCACAACTCTAGCATATATCTCAGACAGAGTGACATATATGAACTGTATTCTTTTTAATTCGCTCGTATACATAAAATAAATAAACTGTAGAATGTTTAGTAAAGAATTTTACAGTTTTGTTTGAGAAATTTTACAATTTTGTGTAGCCATTTTTCCGGTTTTTGCGAAAATTGTATACGAGAATTTATATTTTTAGGTAGTGATTTTGCTTCATAGGTTTTTCATGTTAATTCAATATGATATTACAAAAAGCTTAAAAAAACATTTTTCCTTTTAAAATAACTATTTCAAAAGGATTCATGTTGATTTAATATGTCAGTACATTTACAGCAAACTGAAGCTGTTACTGAAAGGAACGATACGAAGAATCATGTTGAATCAAAGTTATTTCTTTTTGTATATTTTGAAATGAGCTAATAAGGCCTAAAGATTCATAATGCAAATAAAACAAATTATTTTATTTCATTTTTCCCGACGTTTCGTCAATTATTTGTTGACTTTATCAAGGGATGGGAAATCTATTTATTTGTTAAAAACATTTTATTAATATTCTTATCATTGCACGTTTTTTCAATATAAAACTTACAATATTATTTTAATTTTCATTAATTATTGTTAAAACCCCAATTTAGGTGGATTTTGTTCAATAAATTTTTTTAAACTAAACATTTTTTTACAAAAAAAAGTAAATAAACAAAGAACACAACTTAAAAAAAACTATATCACAGGTTTACTTTATTGCCACTTTGTAACTTGTGCTGATGTTGTCCGTATCTTCTTTTAAATTCATCGTCTTTTCCCTCTTTTGTTGAATTCGCAAACTTTCTATAGTGTACCTTTTCTTTTGAATGTTTTCTTTATCTAAGATCTTGACTTCTTCAAAATCAGCTGTATGGCCAGTGTCCAGTATGTGTTGCGATAGTGCTGTTGAATGTTTGTTTTTCTCAATATCACTCTTGTGCTCTTTTATTCTCGTTTCTAAACTGCGTTTTGTTGTACCAATATATAGCATATCACAGTTGTTGTTTTAATTACCTTTACATTTTATTTCGTAAACTACATTACTTTGTTGTTGTTTATTTATTGGCGCTTTTACTTTAGAAAATATTCTATTTAGTGTTGTATTAGGCTTGTATGCGAAATTAATGTTTCTGTTTTTTATTGTGTTTCTGATGTTTGTGTTATCTGTCAAGCCAGTGATGTAACGTACACTATAATATTTATTTTCTTCATTATTAATAGTGGTTTCATTTGTGGTATTGATATTTAGTTTTTTACTTGTTTCTTCAATCATTTTGAGGATTAATTTTGAAGGGAAACTATTTTCCATTAAAGTTTTTTTGATGTATCTAATATTGTTTATGTGAAATTGTGTATCACTGAGATGGAGAGTTCTATAGATGAAATTTTTCGCGGTATTAATTATTTGATTTTTGGGCTGATTTGAATTAAAATTCATGATTCTGCCCGATGCTGTATCTTTTTTATGCCAGTTCAGTACTAATTTGTTACTTCTCCTGTATATTCTGGTATCTAGGTACGCAATTGAAGAATCTGTTTCTATTTCCATAGTGAATTGTATTTTCGTGTGGAAGTTATTAAAGATTTTCAAAATTTTATCTTTTTCGTCGGTTTTTACTATGGCTAATATGTCATCTACATACTTCGTTATGTATTTCAGTTTAATGTTTTCATTTTGTAACTTCTTTAGAGTTTCGTCTAATACATTGTCCAGCACTATATCCGCAATAGTAGGTGATAGAGGGTTTCCCATCGGCATCCCGAAAATTTGGTTGAAAATATCATTTTCATATACAAAATAACTGTTGTCATAAAGACAAAATCGAAGTATTTTTAAGAACATCGGCTTGGACATTTTTGTGTAGTTCTGAATGGTGGTCCATTTTTCCATTATTATGTTTATGGCTTTACTTACTGGAATATTAGTAAAAAGGGAAATGACATCTAGTGAAATTAATATTTCTTCATTTTCCAGGGTGATGTTGTTTAGTTGTTCTTTAAGTCTTGTGGAATTCAATATATTGTATTCTGTAGAGATGACGTTTTTAAGAATTTGTCCCACGTATTTTGATAGTTTATAACACGGAACTTGCACCGAAGAAACAATGGGCCTGAGAGGAACATCCGGTTTGTGAATCTTATTGAGTCCATATATTCGGGGAGCCGTCGCCGCTGAGCAAAGTAACTGCCTTTTTTGCCAATTATCGATGATATTGTTCTTATAGAGCTCTGATATAATATTATTATTTTCTTTCTGGAGTTTTGTAGTTGGATCGATTCTTAGTTTTCTAGTTGAAACAATGTGAATTGGAACCTAAAATGACACATTTGAAACATTCTGCACGTAAAGCTAACTGAAATTGTAATATACGGTCATGTCACAGAGTACAATTCCGTTCGAAAACAGAATTCAATCCACCCCATTTTTTTTAGCAGATGGTGTCTGACAAAGATAACTAAAATGTGCAAATATGTCAGGTGTGTCCAGATTCTTGGTGGCGCTGACATGTTTAGCATATGCTCAGGCTTGGGCTCACCATCTTGGAATAGATTGAATTCCGTTTTTGAACGAAATTAAACTCTGTGACATGGCTGATAAAATAAAAGAAAATCTATTAAAAATTCGGTTTATTTATTTTTCGTTTAAATTTAACAAAGAATTTATTTAATTTTAAATGTTAAACAATTAACTTAATTTAAACCCTAAAAAATAATTTCTCTTTCTTTGTTCGGAGCAATTTAACTGTCACAAGAACTAATTGCAACTTCCGTAAAAATAGAAGATTTTTCCTTTATTTTTAAATTAAACAAACGTCATGTTAAAGGTTTATTATTTCGTATCTTTAATTATTCGGGTATGTTCTGTATTTCATGTGGAATTAATATGTGTGAAATTATCAAAGCATTCTTGTTATAAATATTAATTTACAACAACAATGCTTTAATAATTTCGCACATTTTAATTCCACATGAAATACAGAACATACTCCATTGATTTATTAATTTTATATGCTTATTTACTGTTTGTTGTTTCAATTTCTCCACTAATTTTTTGTGTAACTAAGCACACTTACCTCTAAACTGTCTTACCCCAAAGTTAAAGACCGTCACAGACATAATTCTCCAGATATGATACAAACAATAATTGGTTTCCATGCATGAGGGTGCTGTTGGATGAGTAGTTAGCGCGCTTGACTACAAACCCTGAGGTCTTGAGCTCAAGACTAGCTTCAGGCAAGCCAACACCATCATGCATTTTTCTCATGTGCATTGGTGTGTTATTGTGTTGGTTGTTGTTGTTAGACTGTTAAAGTGATAAAGGCCTAGCAGTGATCACTTTGGCAGTACCGGCAGTGATTAATGCTAACATATCCTAATGCACTTCACAGCACCCTCCTTCGTCGATATTGTAGCAGAACTGTCGGCGTTGTAAAAGAACTAATAAAATGGCTACAACTCGATGCCTCTACTTGACACCAGATGGGCTTGCAACAATGCTCTACATAAAACGCGCAATAGCAGGGTCGTAACTGAATTAAGCTTTCTATCTCTCTCCCACTTCACCACCTGTTCTCTCTCTTCACTATCCCTTTCTCAAAGAAGGTAACACATTAATTAATTAACTGGTAGGCATTAATTGTCTGATTGTGTTACTTCTCTTTATTTAAAAAAAGACAGCCTTCCCTTCGCAGTTATCCGAATTGGAAGAGTCTCACTAGTATACTTCTCTAGATATATAATAATTAGTTATTACTTTTTATGTGCGATAACACTGTGCCCTTTCCTATTTCATAATTATTTTTTCAGCTTTAAAGTAATTCACCAGGCATCGAAAATAAGTTATTATTAAAATTGCAGTTCAAAAAGTCAAACAGAATGAGTTTTTCTCTATGATATTTGAGGATAGCATTGAGATGGTTATGAGCTAAGAAATAAAATGTTTAAAAGACATAAGTTATGAGTTTAAGTCGAACTGTATGGGTATATCGACCCCTTTGCGCGAAATGATCGTAAGCGACGAAAATAAAATTTTTCAGTAGAAGTGGTTTTTATTGTATTTAAACATGATTTGTATTCATAAACTGTCTTACCGCCTGAATTTCAACAGTTTTGACAATTTTAAACTATGGGTAGTCTCATAAAATTTCGATTTCAATAAGAATTTGTTTTTTACAAAATGTCGCTTACGATCATTTCGCGCAAAGGACGATATATCCAAAGAAATTTAATTATTTTGGGCTGACTCCGTTTTTAATTAAATTTTTCATTTAAATTATATTTTTATTATGTTAGACCACTCCACCAAAGGTTTGCAGTCAAGAGTTGAATACCATCTACTTTTGATCAGTTGATACTGTCACTCTTAATCTGGGTTTTTGAGATGTGGATTAAGTTCTTAAGTTTAACGTAGTCTGAAACTCTGATTTTTCCGGCGAAATGTGATTTTTTGTTGTTGTATTATTTCATTAAAGACCAACATTTTAAGCAAAACTAAGCTGATCCGTCAAAATTTTGTATACAAACTAGGTAATGGCAGTACAAATCTGTTTTCAGATTAACTAAATCTAGTTTAACTGAGATCTGAAAAACGCAATTTCATTTGACAGTTATTGATGTTCACTTTTTCCCTTATGTTTTGTGTTAAGCTTCTTGCTATTTCTCTATTCTAGTATGAATTATCATTGATAATTACAAGTACTTTGTTCAGTTTATTTGTTCAGTTTATTTGAACAAAAACATTTTCTTTCTCTAATGTGAGGCATTTATCTCTAAATAAAAATATAATTTAATTGAAAAATTATATTAAAACCGAACCCAAGCTAAAATAATGAAATTTTTTTGGATATAAACCCATAGAGTTTGACTAAAACTCAAAAGCTAGTTGTTAAAATAAATAAATTGTATAATGTTTAATAACGAATTTTACAATTTTATTCGAGGACTTTTACAATTTGGTTTTTAAGTTCAACAATAAAATCGTATTGTGTAATTTTTTTATAAATAAAAATTTTACTATTTTACTAACCATCACCATTTGCGAAATTTTCTAATTAATATAAAATTACCTTGACACATCGCAAAGTGATGTCTACCTTAGACAAAAATAAAATATAAATGACTTTTCTGGAACAAAATGGTTTTGTTTGCAAACTTAACAATCTAATTTTGTCTCATAAAAAAATCGTGTTTGATATGATTTATCCTATAAGCGCCACTTGTCCCTTAAAGCACAATATTTTTTAAGAGACTGTTTTCGGTAGTGTCTTTGCTTTATAGGTATTTCCTGTTAATGATTCAACATAATTTTACGATAACCTTTAAAGAACATTTTTCCTTTTGAAATAACTATATTTCATGTTGATTTAAAATTCTAGGTCACTTAGAACAAAATGAAGTTGATATGGATATAATAGAAAGAATCATGTTGAATCAAAGTTATTTCAAGTTGAAATAACGTGAAGTGGAAAGCAAACTAACACACTTAAAATATTCTTTACGTAAAACTAACTTAATTTGTAATTTAAAATAAAAGAAAATTTTATTAAAAGCCGGTCTACTTATATTTCATTTAAATTTACCAAAACGTTTATTTGATTTTAAATGTTAAAAAACTAACATTTAACTTAAAAAAAATTAACGACTCTTTCTTTGTTCGGATCAATTTAACTGCACAGACTTTCAGAAACCATTTGAGAATTTACAAATGAGAGTATTTCCGAAAATCACAAAAGAATAAAAGAAGCGTAGTAGGCTTAGAAACTTATACAAAACCCCCAGCAAATAATTTGTATTCGGTATGAATCTATTTTATTTTTCTATACCTTTTCTGTGCATAAGATATGAGGTTTGTAACTGTTCAAAGTTGTGGTTGAAGCCTACTGACGATTTGGTAAAGTGTTAATAAAATGCATATAGACAATGCTTAACTATCAGTAAATAAACTTCATTTAAATTCAGTAAAGTGCGACTTGGACTCGCGGAACTAGGGTTTCGTGCGAATAGCATATACATAAGTAAATTCCTTTTTGCCTTTTTGGCGACTTTTTTAGTTTTTCCGCTTTTTACGTTTTGGTGATTTTTTCGATTTTTAACTTTTTTTAGTTTTTCCAATTTTTTTTTATCCTCGGGGTTTTTTTTTGTATTTTTTTTTCGGATTTTAGGGACTTTTTTTAGTTTTTGCCGATTTTTGGGATTTTTTGTTTTTTTTTTGTGCGATTTTTTAGTTTTAACGATTTAGTTTTGCCGATTTTTTTTTATTCTGGCGTTTTTTTTTTGTTATTTTTTCGGATTTTAGGGACTTTTTTTAGTTTTTGCCGGTTTTTGGGATTTTTTTGTTTTTTTGTGCGATTTTTTAGTTTTAACGATTTTTTAGTTTTGCCGATTTTTTTTTTATTCTGGCGTTTTTTTTTTTGTTATTTTTTCGGATTTTAGGGACTTTTTTTAGTTTTTGCTGGTTTTTGGGATTTTTTTGCGATTTTTTAGTTTTAACGATTTAGTTTTGCCGATTTTTTTTTATTCTGGCGTTTTTTTTTTTGTAATTTTTTTTTTTTGGATTTTAGGGACTTTTTTTAGTTTTAAGGTTTATTTTCGTTTTTGGCGTTTTTTTTGTTTTTTAGCGCTTTTTTTTGTTCTGACGATTTTTCTATTTTCGTTAATTTTGGCGATTTTTTCGTGTTAGCGATTTGTTTGGTTTTTTACGATATTTTTAGATTTTACGTTATTTTCTAGTTTTGGCACTTTTTTCCCTTTTGGTATTTTTTTGTTTTTGCGTTTTTTTTCGTTTGGCAATTTTTTCGCTTTTGGCGATTTTTTGTTCTTTGCGATTTTTTTCGGTTTTTGGCGATTTTTTTGGTTTTGGCCATTGTTTTCGTTCTTGGCGATTTTTTAGTTTTTGGTGATTTCTTTTCGTTTTTTTTGCGATATTTTTTAATTTTGTTTGAGAAGATACAGTTAAATTTCAAAATTACTCAACTTTATAGAATACCCTTTAATTTTGAGTTAGTTTGTTATTTTAGCATTCGCTACTGTTGCCTTTAAAATGCTGCGCTAGCTGTGAAAATTTTAACAGTTTGGCTTTTGCGGTTTCCAATATACAACTAATTTTCAAAACGACATTGACTGAAAGAATACCCTTTAATTTTTATTTTATTTAGATTTCAGTATTAATTGGTGTAGTCTGTATAATAATACACGTATCTTAAAGAATTCATTATTACAATATGGCTCAGAAGATATAGCTATATTTCAAAATAACATAACCTGATATAATATCCTTTAATCTTTATAGTGTTTTTTTTTTGCATTCGCTCATCTTGCTTTTAAAATGCTGCACTAGCTGCGAAGATTTCAAGCGTTTGCTTCTTACAGTATTCAAGATACAGATAGTGGTCAGAGTTACATAGTTAAAATTGCATTAACTTAAAGAATACCCTTTAATTTTTATTTTGTTTAAATTTCAGTGTAGGCTGTATATTAATTCTTTGAAAATTTTAAGTGTCTATATATAAGTGTCTGTATATTATAGTATGATTTCGTATATTTAGTCATTTTTAACTGTCATATAATTGTTGTTGTAGCGTCCATATTCTGTAAAAACTTCAGATCCGCACCTCTTACGGTTCTGAAGAAAACTGCCTGTGAGAGACAGACAGACATACAGACAGACGGACGGACAGACAGCGTAGATAATACAATAGGGTTCCTTTACACTTACTTATCCCATAAAATTGGAAATCTTTAAACTGCAACAAAGTTTCAGGTTGCAGTTTGAAACAATGTTTTAAAATGCTGTCTTAAGTCTTTTGTTTTGCTTTAAACTGCCATATCTCGCAATAAAAACAAGACCACTTTTGCTTTAAACAGCTCTTTTTGAAAATATTTTAATTTAAATTTAATTGAAAGTGAATTACTATTAAAAGTCCCCTGCTCTAGACAAAACAAGTGCTTTAATGTTTCTTTAAATTTGTCTTGGAAATTTTTCTGTTTCTTTGTTTGTTGGTTAGTATCACAAAACATATGTTTTGGACATGTTGTTCTAGCCAAATTTGTACTTGAAAAACACATACAAACATAACTTTCAAATGTGTAACAAGTACTTGTGTGGTAAATGCAATTTGTCCAACGTCATGTTATGTTAGCAATTTGTAAAACAATTTGTTACAATTTTATAACACACGACTTAAGCTTAGTTTATATAAAGATATTTTAAACTAAAGTATTGAAGTAAAAAAAAAAATAATCAAATAAAAAGACCAAAACCAAAAGCTAACACTAAATGGACAATGTTAAAGACCCACAATTATGGACAAACATTTAAAGACAACAAATTTACGTGTTAGCCCAAGTTGACATAATACAGAAAAAGTGAAAAGTCCAAAAAAAGAAGTAAACAAAATAAATGTTTGATATAATAAAAAAAACTGAAAAAAAACTGGAGCAAAGTGTTAAATAAAATATAAAAAATATGTAACGTTTGTGTAAAGTACGAAGAAAACAGGATATTTTATGTAACACAATATTAACAGGGATAAGACCAACAAACTTGTTCTGTGGCCTCTTACTAAGCTATTTATTTATTTCTTAACAAATTGAAGGCTGTTTACTTTAAACTTAAAATCATGTCTTAATATAACCTAAATTTTTTTTCTACATATTAAAATATTTTATACAAATTAACATAAAACTTGCTTTAATTTTGTTTAAAAATTTATAATTGTCTGCATACAAATAACATAAAATTTATTCAAATGCCACTAAAAACTTCTAAATAAGATTAATGTTAAACATTAATATGATACATTTTTGTTACCCTTTTGAAAATTGTGCTTCTATTTAAAAACGACTGTTTTAATAAGAAACCGGTAACATTTTTTTTCTTTAAAATTTAGATAATAGAAATTAAAGATTGACACTTAAAGCGACCGCATAAGAAGATAAAAGAAATAAAATGACGTTATTAAACATGTGAAGTAAGTTTGTTTTATTTGCTTTAGCAAACTTTGAATGTTTGTATATATAATGAATAAACAACATTAATTCAATAAAATATTAATAAATTAATTTTATAAAATTTGTTATATAAGAGTTTTTAATTTGGGTAACATTAATTATGAATTATATATGAGTCTAATATAAAAAAAAATTAAGCAATCGAGATTAAAAAAACAATTTAGAAGAAAGCTGCTGAAAAAAGCTTATAATAGCATTAATACGTACACAATAATCAGCTATGTCATACATTCCAATCGGACTGTTTTCATTTACTTTTTGCGTATCGATGGATTTTGTTCTACATTTTGCAGATTCTGGGTGTTTTCTATTTCGATTTTACAGCGTTAAAATTTTAATGCCTCCAGGCGTCTTTTTAAACTTTTTTTTAACACTCAATACTTACATTCAGCTTTTTATTACCATACAGAGCTTTTGACCCAGTATTTATCTATCGCTCTTAAATATACGTCCATCTCACACACTCCTTCCTTTTTGTTTTGCTGGGGTCTTATCACCGCATACGATATCGAGCGGAATCTAGTTATCGCAAAAGCTTGCACGTTTCTAAGAACAGAAATAAATAAACAATGCGCCTCTAATCATATAAAGTACTAACAAAAAAATTACATTTATTTTAATATAAGTAGCACCTGCAATAAAAACTCTTAAAATCGTGATTTTTATGGAATAACGCATTGCTGATGGTATGAATTGTAAAGTTTAATACACTACTGGAAGCATCTTGAAAAGGTCTTTCAACCAATGTAATTATTTTATATGCCGTCTTGGGACAGAATACAAAAATATGCAAAAAAAGACTACAAAAAGATACCTCTTTTAGACACGGTCGAGCTCACGGGTGGTCATTTGTAGACCCCATAAATGTTTTGGGAAACCACATTAAAAATACCGATCTTTAATATGAATGGAATAGCAAACATTTTTTTTTCTGTGAGTCGCCTTAAAACTCTTAAAGGAAATTAAATTGCCTTCAAATAATGTGCAGATTAGTCTAATATTAATCGCAGAAACGTCGTGCAAGCTATTCTGTCAAATGGCTGAGGGAATTTTAGACAACTTGGGTGATTGCCTGGTAAGGTTTCAAATTTTATCTGACGTTAGACATGTGGGCCAAAAATTTTTCCTGGGTACTTGTATATAAACTTAACCCTTATCTAACTCCCAACAAACAAAGAAACAGGGGTGTATTATAAGTTTGAAGAGTGTGTATGTGTACCGGTCTGGGTCATCGTAGAGCCCAAACGGCTGGACCAATTTGGATTTACTTCTTTTATTTGAAAGGTGACTTGATCGAGAGCGTTCTTAGCTATTTTTGAAGAAAATCGTTTGAAGTGTTTAGAAATTATCACCTTATTTCTGCTTTATCCTCTTGAATCTGTGTGTCTGTGGCACTGTAACTACGAAACAGCTGGATCGAGTTTGTTTGAACGGTGACTTAATCTAAAATCTTTTAACCTATGTTCGAAGAAAATCGGTCTAGCCGTTTCGAAGTTATCACCCATTTTCTTCGGCGGCTTTTTTAAATTTTTAATTAACCGTTATCTCTGTAGTAGGAGCGCTAACTGATTAACATTTGTCTCTGGTTAATGCAACAAGTTTTCCAGTGTTGCCCAAAATTAATAAATTACACTAAAATAAAGAAAAATCGGCATTTTTAGAGCAAAAATCGGCAAATGGGCACATTGATATTTATTAAGCGAAAAATCGGCAAACTGCCGATAAATCGGAATATATATCAGGAGTGGGTATACTGTATCATTCAAATGCAACTCTGTTTTGTTTTTGTCTTGATAATATTATGCAACAACAAATTCTATGAAAAAAAAACAAAAACTGTACAACTAGAATTTCATTGTATGGACACGAATGCAACTTCAAAGAAAATGTATGAAAGTTGCAGAACCAAGGTTGACTCGTATGGGCCAGGACTTTGCAAATTTAACATACTGTAAAAATTTTTTTATTTCCGTGTTGAAATAAAGTAACCCAAAAAGAAAAAAGGACACAAGTACCCATGGAAAAAAAGTAACCAAAATGGCAGTCCTGATTATAAACTTTTTATAGCCTGAGACATTTGTTTACACTTGTTTTTACAAGCAAAGCTCATATTAAGCTTTTTTATTAACATAAAAAGCTTATTTATTTAACGCTCCTAAAAGTATGCACGTCTCTTAGTAGTTACTGCAAATGAAAGTAGTAGAAAGTCGTTTTCAACTTCACTTTGAAATCTAAAAGTGGTTTGATTGCGAAGAAAATTTTCGTTTTTCGTTTTCTGAAGAAGCAACTTACGGAGTTGGACCCGCTTCCGATCGGAATGGTATGCTGTAACATGGCTGATGTCCGCATTTTTAAATGGCTTTATTTAGCCTTTTGCGAAGGTGGAGTTTGGTTCAAGCGTAATAATTTAAAATTAACCTCCTTACTGTTGACAGATTCAGCTGACATTTGGTAGCCGCCTTTAATTTTGATGACAATTCAATGTTGTGATTAAAAAAGTGGGATGTGCCACACCCATAAAAAGTACTATTTAGCTTTAATCCCTTCCTGTTAAACTATTGATCTGAGATTTGGTAAATACCTTTAATTGCGTGATTATACAATCTTTTAACTAAAAAAAACGGGCGGAGCCGCGCCCACAAAAAGTAATATTTACTTTTAGCCCTTTCCTGTAGACCGACTGATTTGAAATTTGGTAAATATCTTTACTTTTAATAACAATAGAATTTTGTGATTAGAAAAGTGGTCCCATTAAAAGTTATATTTACTTTTACAACTCTTCCTGTTGACCCGTTGATCTGGGATTTCTTATACACCTTTACTTTTATTGAGTATACAATTTTATAATAAAAGTGGGCAGCGCCACGCCCATTAAAAGTAATATATAGATTTACCACCTTCCTGTTCACCCATTGATCTGAAAGTTGGTAAGCACCTTTGCTTTTGATATCAAGGCAAATCTCTAGAGTAGAAAAGTGGGCTGCGACATGACCACGTTCTATTCTAAATTAAACATGGCAGCCACAAAATGACGAATTAGTTATTTGTTTACAAACACCTCAATATGGATATCAAATGAAAGGATTTGGGTAGTAGAATACAGTAGGCAACGAAAAAAACTCCAATTCCAAAATGGCGGTCAGTGCAAAATGGGGTGGTATCGCAATATGGGTATCAAATGAAAGCGCTTGACTACTAGACTGCAGTACATTATGAAAAAAAGTCCCTATCCTAGGTAGAGTCCGAAACAATCAGGTATGTGAAAGCTGGTTCTTAATAATATTTCCTTATTAAAAAAAATTGTATCATAAATATTATAAAAATATTTATATATTAAAAAAGAATTGTATTACAAATATTATAACTTTTTTTGAAAATTGCATTAAAATGGGCATTCAAAAAAGCTTTGTTTTCAAAATCGATTTTCATTACATGCCTGAATATAACGTATCATAGAGTTTAGACAGGAAATCGTATGAAAAACTAAAAAACATAAAAATAAAATAAGTAAAACAAAGTTCAAGTTAAATGGTTTTATTGTAATGAAACATAATAATGATGTAGATAATGTGCTAAAAGCAAAAAAATAAGTACCAGGTATTAATCACCAAACCACTTTCCTCACCAATAAAGGCCTTTTCAATTGACTTAAGAAACTTATTGTCTTCAAAGATTTATTATAAAATTTTATGAGCAATGTTTTTGTAGTATATTTCAGCCCGCTAACTCACCGTCGAAGGAGAGTTTTTTGCTTCTTTTTAAGAAAGGGTCAAAAAGAGCCATAGTGCGAAGCACTAGCGGGTTAAAATGTTCCATGAAATTAGTTTTCGTGGAGTTCTAAAAAAAGTGCTGAACAAAGCTAAGACATTAAACGTAAGGTTTACACGATATCTTATGCCGATACTCTACAGCAGTGACCAAAATCTGGGGTACATATAAAGAAATTTCCATAATTTGTAAAGTTATGGAGATTCAATTATCAAACTTTTACAGATTAATCAGGACACACACCATAAGCTGATTTTGGGTAAAAAATTAAAAAGGTCAAATTTAGAAAAATTTCAATTCCAATTGGTCATTTCCGGGTTTAATGGTGAAAAAAATGTTTTTTTAATGAAATATTTTTTTTGAAAAGATCAGATGATTTCCTATGAGAATCACAGAAAAAACTAAATTTCATTTTCTGTAAAGAAATTCAATGAATTAGTAAATATTTTGTCTATTAACGGACCTACACAAATTTGTAAATATAGACAAAAATACCTCAACAATTTCATTCAAAAAAAAACGTGTTTTTTCAGTGAACAAATTGTTTAAATCTATAAAATAATTTGTCTAAAAAGATTTACAAATTGTTGACAAAACAATTTACTAAATCAAACAAAAATATTTACTGGATTTTCTGAAAAATATCAAACAATATTTCTGCCTGAATTTAATAAAAAATTAATCTAAAAATGCTAACAATTATTAGGCAAAATAATTTACTTAAGCAGACAAAAATACAAACAAAATTATTGTCTGTGTCATCATCATCATCCATTAAGCATTTAGGAGATTCCACTTTGTTAAATGTGTTCAAGTCTGAATGTTTATCTAAATACTGTAAAAAAATGAATGAGAATTGTTACAGCGACATTAACTAATCTGATCACTCAAAAATCTTTTGTAAACAAACTTGGTACAATTGCATTCCTCTTGCTATGATTGTTGTTGTTGTTGTTATTTGTGTGTATGTCATCATCGGGGTGGTCTTTTACGACACAGTCTTTATTGTTGTTTTTGGTGTTTGCCTTCTATATAAAAGTCAAACAAACAATTCATAGATTATGGACAGAACATTTACTGAAAATTAAATTTATTTTTAGACAATCTTTTGTTTGATAAATTGATCATTTTTTCTGTGAATCACTTATTTTAATTTTTTATTTTTATTTTTTTATATCTCGATACAATAATTTAAAAAAAAATCAAAAACGGCAGCACTTTCGTAACCCATAACTAGACGAATAAACCTCATACAAAAAAAATTGTTTTGCATACACACTTATACCTACTACAATTATAGTTATGCCAAATATCAAGGAATTTCAGAAAAAAAATGTTGGTGGTCCGTTTCAAAAATAATGCACCATATTCCCATGCAAAATTTAGGATGGAATATTTTTTCATATAAAAACTTTTTTCACAAGAGCGCAAAAACTCGTCAATATGGAAATAAAAATTTACGTATTTTTAAAAGCTCAAGTATTAAAATATTTCGTCTATAGTTTTCAATCCTCTGTAAGAAATTTGAGTAATTCCATTTAGCCGGGTGTGACCATTTTAAACACGTTTTTTGTTATAAATCAAGAATATAAAATTGTTTAATTAAAAAAATGTTGCGGCTCGCAAGGACATAAAGGCTCTAATTGTGTAAATCACATCACCAAAATGAAATTTATATAGAGAACAAAAACAAACTTTCAAATATTTCATAAATTTGTTTTATTTTTCATACAAATTTTATAATTTTTTGACAGGCAAGGTAACGCTTGAATTTCTATGCGTTTGTTTGGTGAAGAATTTATATGGCAAATAAAAACAAATTGTTAAATTTTTTTCAAATTTGTTTTTGCTTTAATATAAATTTCATTTCGGTGATGTGATTTATACAATTAAGGCCTAAGCTTAAAGGGTAGACTCTGATAGAACACGATTTCTGCTCAGAATGGTCGTCAGAAAGTTGCGACGGGTGTGACCTTACAAATCTTAGTTTTAAAGAACTCTGACTTTCAGTATAAATTCTGTAAAATTTTGACTATAAGGTACACAATAATTTTGGTATAGATATCTGTTCAAAGTGTTTTTAATTGTATTATGTATGTATTTGCTGTTTGACAAAAAATTATTTTTCTTATAAAAAAAAAATATTTTTAAAATGAGACGGGTGTGACCGACGGGTGTGACCTAGTATGAAAATTTTAAAAATTCTAAGAAATATAACTTTTTATTGATTTAATTAATATAAATAATATAAGGATAAGCTCATAAGAAAATAATAAGACATTAAATTATTTGCTATCCGTTCTACTATAGACAGCAGAATGATCTACCTCAATATTTTTTTTATATTCAATAAAAAGAAAAAAACTATATACTTTTCAAAGATAATAGTTTTTATTAATAATGGGAAAGGGAATAAAAGACAATCTAAAATAAATATTAGACATACAAAGAGCGAGAGCAAAATGTTTCTTGCATGATCACTTAAAAGTGCCTTAAATTTATTAAAAAGTATTAAATAGTGTAATTTTTATTTTTTCTATAATTGTCATTTTCTAAAAAAGAATAATTGAGAGATTTTTATTAAAAATGAGAAAACAATTTTTTCCTTGCATATAGCCGTTTTACGTGGAATCACTCAGTTATAATTTTGCATCACATTGTGTCGTACCAGTCACGAACCAAATAATAGTCGAAAAATATTTTTTTAAATTTCACAAATTTTTGCTTTCTGTTAAACAGAACAAACAAAAAAATTATTTTAGACATGATTAAAGTACAATATAGATTTTTACACTTGACCCTAACTACATTTTGGGTATAAGACTAACATTTTTTACAACACCTCAAGTGTTAATAGCAATTTGAATAGTTTGTTTTGTTATCAGACCTCAAAGTGTTAAAAGAAGTTTGAATCGTATAATGACTAGAACTTTATTAGCTCGTTGATTTATGATTTTTTTTAATCATCAACAACTATGTTTTCATTCATATATTTGGTATTTTTTTTCAAACTGCAGTTTCTACTTACTTGTAAGCAGTAAGTTCTGTTCTTTTTTTTTCTCTATCTCTTATAATTTTTTGTTTTTATGTAAAATTTATGTAAATACTGTTTGTTTTATAACACAAAGCTTATGTTGCATATTAAATAGGATTGTTAGTTGGTAACAATGCTTAATGCAGTTTTATATGCAAGCGGCTATTAACTATATTGCTGTTATTCTGGCTGATTGTTATTTTCGTTGTATAGAAGAAACGGAAATACTAATGACATTTGAATCACTGCAACTGCAGTTGTAACAACAACAACAACAATAACAAGTTGGCTACTTGTTAGTGTGTAATATATTTTTAAACTTTTTTTTCTAGATTTTTAAGAGCTCAATTTAAATTTAATGCTGAAATGTGTGGGTAGTAATGTTGTTGCTACTTAAAAATATTAAAAAATATAAATAAGAAAAATAATAAGTCAATTTTTAATATCCTGTCTTTGAGGTTATAAAGTCAGGTGTGTGTGTGTGCAAGTGTTAGTAACAAAGTGTTTGTGAGTTTTGGTGATGTGTGCTTATCATAAATTTTGCTGGCTAATATTTTTTGTTTTTTTTTTCAATTATTATTAAAACAAAAACGAAGTTATTTTTTAAGGTTTCAGTTAAACAATAAATCATTTTTATTTATGAAGCTCCATTAACAGACACCGTTATCTTGTAGTTTAATTGTAAAAAAGTTATAAACACACTTATGTCAGCTTAATGTATGAGTGAGCACCTTCAAACATGTCTATTAATCAAACAAAAGATTTAAGACCCAAACTTTAAAAATTTTGCCAAACAAAATTTCTGATATTTTTTTCTTTTGTAATGTCTTTAACGGTATTTTTTGATTATTTGCTGAATATTTCCTTAACTATAAACCCGCATATTTTCATACAGATTGATTCTTTTATTTTCTCATCACTTGTCAATATCAAATCAAATCAAAAAATATTTTCAAAATAAATTTGAATTGCAATTACTTGGCTTGGAGAGCAACGCAACCATATAAAAGTTATTTTATGCCTGTATAAAATTGTATAAGCGTGTACCACACACATTGTTGTCTAAACTCAAAATTTATTCACATTTAGCAGTTTTTTTCTAACATTTCTGACAGAACACTTGTTTGACTATTGTTGGCCATTGTTTGCTTTGTGTTTTTCAGTGTACGAGCATTATACATTTATGACACTTGAAATGTAAATAAGAGTAGCTTGATAATGTTAACACACTCCGACATAGAAATTTATTTGAATTTAAAAGATTTTTTTGTTTTTATTTGCCCATGTTTGTATTGTATTTTAATAACACTGTACAACAAAATCACAATAACAAAGGTTAATAAAAGTTTACACTGTACAATACGAAAAAAAATCATGAGGTTCTGTAAGCTGATTCGGGTGGAGGAGACCAAAAAAAAGTTTGGATTTTTTTTGTAGTTAGGGGACTATAACACATCAAAAAATATAGTGGAATTCCTTGGCATATTTGTTGTTGCATAGTGTAATTAGTACTTGGCATAGTAAGTTTTGTAATACCGGAAACGTTATTAGATGTGTATAGCGTTTGTTTGTAAAACACCACGATAAACATTTTTGTCAAACATTTTAACCCTCTAACTTTTGGTTGTATGAGTCTTTTTGTCCCTTTCTTAAATAAGGACCAAAAAAACTTATACTCATATACTGCCGGTATAGCGGTGTGAAATGGCTCAACACTTCACCGCGGAATATTGCCACTAAAGAGGAGTTTTTGCGCCTTACTTGAGGCTGAAGTATTTAGCGCATAGACTACAAAGCAATGAAATCGGTCGGGTTCGATCTATGTGCACGGCAAGTCATAAACATCATAAATTTTTATGATGTGCATTAGACTGTTTAAGCAAAGAAGGCACAGCACTGGTACTAAGCAGCACCGGCAGCGATTGATACTGATCTATGCTAATGTATGTACATTAATTACAGCGCAATCCTTCGTCGATATTGTTAGCAACTCAAAAATTCCAAAATTAAAAAAAAATTCAAAACGAAAAATCGCCAATATGAAAAAAAACGCTTAAAGGAAAAAAAGAACGAACATCAAAAAAGTCGCCAAAACGCAAAAAATCACCGAAACTAATAAGATCTCCAAAAAACTAAAAAAAAAGTCAAAAACCAAAAAAGTCGTCAAACGAATAAAAGCACTAAAACCTAAAAAATCGCTAAAACTAAAAAAAAACGTCAAAAAATTAACAAAAATCGCTAAAAACGGAAAAAACACAAAAACGAAAAAACGCTTAAACGCAAAAAATCACCAAAGCTAATAAAATCGCAAAAAAAACTAAAAAAAATAAAAAACCGAAAAAGTCGTCAAACGAATAAAAGCACTAAAACCTAAAAAAATCACTAAAACTAAAAAAATCGTCAAAAAATGAAAAAAAAATCGCAAAAAATGGTAAAAAAAAACAAAAAAACGGAAAAAGCGCCAAAACAAAAAAATAAAAAGGAATAATACTAAAAAATATCCAAAAATCTAAAAAAATCGCAACACGCAAAAATGTGTAAAAAAATCACAAAAAGCAAAAAAAAATCACCAAAAACCGAAAAAAACCCCAAAACCGAAAAAAGCGCTAAGACTAAAACAAATCGCTGAAACTAAAAATATTGTCAAAAAGCGAAAAAAAACGTTAAAACAAAAAAACCCAAAGCCAAAAAACCACCAAAACTAAAAAAATCTGAAAAAACTAATACATTGCAAAACCGAAAAAACACAAAAATAAAAAATGTCCCCAAAATGAAAAAACCTTAACAAATCGCCAAAATAGAAAAAAAATTTAAAAAACCAAAATTTAACGAAAAAGCAAAACGAAAAAATTGGCGAAAAGGAAAAAAAGTAATGGCAAAACAAATTTATTCGTACGGAACGCTTCCTGTGCGAGCCAAAGTCGCACTTTATTTAATTTATTTTTTTTTGTTTTTGTTTTTAGGGTGCCGTACACCGAAAGTGTAAAGGAACCCTATTGTTTTCCCTATGCTGTCCGTCCGTCTGTAAGAGCTACGGCCCTGAAATTTTCATAGAACATGTATAACTATGGCCGCTACAACCACAAATATATGACAGTTAAAAATTAAAGAGTGTTCCAAAGCGAGCAACGAAATATGTTGAAATGCTAATATAATATACAGACATTTATATATAAATACCTGAAATTAGTGTATCAATATATAGACTACACCAACTAAGACTGAAAATTAAACAAAATAAAAATTAAAGGGTATTCTATCAGTTAATGTAAATTTGACTATGTAATTTTGACAATTAAGTGTATCTTGAAATCCGTAAGAGGAAAACTCTTGATATGTTTACAGCAGCATTTTTAAAAAACAATATAAAAATTAAAAGGTATTATGTAATATTGAAATGTAGCTATATCTCCTGAGCCATAATGTAATATACATGCACTTATATATAGACACTTGAAATCTTCAAAGTTAGTGTATTATTATACAGACTACACTGATTAATACTGAAATCTTAACAAAATAAAAATTAAAGGATATTCTTTCAGTTAATGTAATTTTGAAAATTATCTGTATCTTGGAAACAGTAAGAGCCAAGCTCTTGAAATTTTCACAGTTAGTGCAACATTTTAGAGGCAACAGTAGCGTATGCTAAAATAACAAACTAACTAAAAATTAAAGGGTATTCTATCAGGTTGGAAATTTGGAAATCTAGCTGCAGCTTCTCAAACAAAACAAAACAATATAGTCGAAAAACGAAAAAAATCGCCAAAACCGAAAAAATTCGTCAAAACTAAAAAAATCGCAAAAACTGAAAAAACGCAAAAACCCAAAAAATCGCAAAAAACAAAAAATCGCCAAAACAAAACAAAAAATCAAAGAAGGCGTCAAAACTAAAAACAAATGTTATATATAGAAATATCGTCAAAAAGAAAAAAAAATATTTAAAAAAACAGGGAAAAACGCCGCAACAAAAAATCGTCAAAACTAAAAACTGCAACAAACCGAAAATAATCGGTAAAAGGAAAAAATCCCCAAAACTAAAAAATCGCATAAACTAAAAAATCGTCAAAACTATAAAATCGTAATAAGCAAAAAAATCGCCAAAAGCGAAAATAATCGCCAAGGCAAAAAAATTGCCAAAAAACCGAAAAAATCAATAAAACGAAAAGAGCGCCAACAGTAAAAAAAAGTACATGTATGTGCGCTAGTCAAAGTCGCACTTTACTGAATTTGTTCCTTTTATTTGGTATTTTTTTCTTTTACATGCATGCAGCTCTTCGTGCGCTAGTCAAAGTCGCACTTTACTGAATTTGTTCCTTTAATTTGGTTTTTTTTTCTTTTACATTTTTGGTTTGGAGGCCTTTGTTTGTGGCGTTTTTAAAAGACATTTTTCGTTTTTGCGCTTTTTTTCGTTTTAGTGCTTCTTTCCCATTTTGGCAATTTTTTTCGTTTTGACGATTTATTTTTGGCTTGTTCCTTGCACTACTGAAAGGGATACCGTGTAATAATTAATTTACCCTTTAATTATTAATTTTCTTTGTTCCAAGTGTCTAATTATTACGGTTCAAATTACATTACCTGATAGAATACCCTTTAAATTTTAGTTTGTTTCTTTTTAACATTCGCTACTGTTACTTTTAAAATGCTTCACTAGCTGTAAAAACTTCTAAAGTTTGCCTCTTACAGTTTCCAAGATAGAGCTAATTTTCAAAATTACATGGCCAATATTACATTAACTGGTAGAATGCCCTTTGATTATTATTTTGCTGAAGTTTCACTATTTTTTGGTGTAGTCTGTTTAATAATACACTAATTGTGAAAATGTCGTGTCTATATATGTATCAATTGTGTTTATATTACATTAATAGTTCAACATATTTCTTTGCTCGCTTTAGAACATTCTTTAAAGCCAAGTCACTACAGTTATGTGTAAAATTGGGGCAACTTTGACTCCCCCAAAATATGAATGCCAGATGTAAACTTTCAAAACGTTGATACATGTGTCTATGTTTTTGGTACCCATGTCTAGAATTATTCGTTAGAACCTTCTTACTTTTTTTTTCTTTTTGTGTTATACAGTGTAAATCGATCTAAATTTATGACCAGAAATTCCAATTGTTTATACGCATAGCCCATAAAATCGGTTTAGGCAATATTGTGATTTATTTATTTATTTATGCATGAGAGCACTAAAAATGTGGCTGAAAACAAAAATCCAACAGATTAAAAAACTATAAAAATTTTCAATGAGATTTTTTGCGAACAAACTGATTCATATTTATTTAAATTCAATGATGTCTACGTTTTAAGGCTTCTGCTAAAGAAATAATTCGTTTAGTAAATAGTTTTAAAATTTCATAGCCGATTTCACAATAGTATTTAACTCAAAAATTAATTCTCTGTATAACTGTTGGCTCCTTAAATTAATTTTATAAGCAAAAACTTAAGCACGGGAATATGTAAAAGTTTTGGATTAACCCATGTTTTCACAAGGTATTAAAATCGTAATAACCAAATATCTTTTTAGTCAATTCGAGATAACTATCTGTCAAAACATTAAAAAATATTTATTTTAGAAATTTTCTATATAAAAAATTAACCATAGAGCGTAAAACACAACTACAAGTGGCTCGTAATACAAAACGATGGTTGGTTCTAATTAAGTTTTATTTGACCACCAATATTCAAATATAATATATTTTAATATTAAATAAAACTGCACTTTCAATTAGACGCTGGTATAATATGGGTTAAGCTTTGTGCCTACTATAAGCGCTCTTAGTAACTGTGCTAAAGGTTAAACTACACTACTTTTAGAAGAAAAGATTATAACCGAATTGAATTACTTTAAATTACTTTCTCCTATACTTGAATACATCGAGAAAATGTACTTACTAATTACTTCTTTTAAATCTTTTATATTAATTAAATCCAAAGATAAGCCATAAAATTTCCAGGAATTTCTTGCAAAAATAATCAAATAAAGCAACAATAGATTTTGTTGCAACAAAAAAATTCCTATTATCTTAAATGAAAATCAAAATCTCTGCTGTGCTCTAACTCTACACAAATGAAATTAAAAAAACCTAAATCACGAAATTATAACATTATTTTGATTACTTTTTTTAGCTGGATTTAGGAAAATTTCTATAGCAAATTTTTATAACTTAATTTCTATTAAAAAAATAAGAAAAAATAGCTTAATAGATAAAGCTTCTGTTTCTATTATACCTTGGCAATATTCCCACAATAAGTGATCTAAATTTAATGGTAAATTACCGTTTTAACTAAGAAAAGCAATACAATTTTAATGCAAAAAAAAAAAATTCCCAAAAGAAAAGGAAGAAAAAGCAAAAAGCATGACAAAATTACGAGCATGATTTTTGAACCCAAAGAACGACCTACAAAATAATGCACACGAAATTTTGTTTGTTTAACAAAAAAATCATTTCAAAACCAGAAGTTCAATACTGCAATCATAAAGTCAACACACAAGGCTTCTAACAAAAAAAAAATAAAAATAAATAAAAATCAAACAACCAGCTTCAAATTTAACTCTCTACTCCTTAAGCAGTTAAAAACAAAAAATTATAATCCCACAGAACTGGAAAACAGCAGCTAAATGGAATGAAATAAAACAAAACGAATTCAACAACAAACACAAAAACAACCATACAAAAAGGGCCAAATTGTGCATATCAAATGAGGCTGCCCCAGCAACAACAAAGGTTGAACACACAACACTAAAAACAATATGATCATCAGCAGCCACATCTAAAATCTTAAACCCGGCCAGAATTTCTTTTAACTTATTTTTATTTGAAAATCTGCATGTGAAATAAATGAACAGTTAATGTTACGAATTAAATAAACATTAAAATGTTAAAACATTGCAACAACAACTGGAACAACAACAATAACAACATACCATCAGCTACTACTCCTTCACCACTAACACTACCACTCGCACACCACATCATTGTTATACATATATTCCAACTTCGAACCACTACTAACTCCATGTTGAACAATATTAAAACAATAACCCATACTTGGTTTATGGCTCTCCGCTTGATGGGTACCTTAACTGGGCTTAAATACGAGTTTAAAGCAAAACAAAAACTCTTAGTTTAGCAATCATATGCTGCTCTACACTTGTTGTGAATTTCAAATATTACGAGTATTATTTTGTTGTATTGTAAGTAGTTGCTGTTTTCTTTTTGTTTGTCTTAATGTATGCGGGAGTTGGTAGCCAAATGTCTAAGCACTAGAAACAAAAGCATCATCATCATCAGCAGCATCGTCAGTTGTATTAAGATAAAAAAATTAAAATTTCATGCATCTGTTTTGCTTATTTGTCTTGATTCAAACGAGGGTGATCTCTAAAATTCAGGTTTAGATAAGAGGAGATTTAAGAGGAGTATGGTGTTGAACGAACCCTAGTAACGTGTGCATGTTTTTAATCCCCTTTATGTCGCATTCCCAAAGACCTGCTAATTCGGATAGTGACGGGTTTCTTAAGTACAACTCCCACTCATAAAAATTCAGAAGAAGGATTCCGCAAGCTTCAACGCTTTTCTGTGTAATTTAAGTTTTTTGCGATTTTTTAGGTTTGGCACTTTTTTGTTGATTTTTCGGTTTTGGCGATTTTTCGTTTTTTGGCGATTTTTTTTTTGTTTTCTGCCGATTTTTTTTTTAGTTTTAACGATTTTTTAGTTTTGGGTTTTTTTCTTTAAATTATTATTATTTTTTTATGGTATTGTTAGTTTAAGCGATTTATTTTAGTTTAGGCGCTTTTTTGTAATTTTTTTTTTAGTTTTGGCACTTCTTCATTTTGGCGACTTTTTCTGTTTTTGGCGAGTTATTTTTGTTTTAGCGCCTTTTTTTATTTCGTTTTGACGCTTTTTTCGTTTTGGCGATTTTTTCATTTTTTGCGATTTTTCCGTATTTATACGATTGTTTAGTTTTAACAATTTTTTTAAACTTTGGTGCTTTTTTCAATATGGCGATTTTTTCGATTCTTAGTTTTTTGGCGATGTTTTTAGTTTTTATAAAAAGTACCCTTTATAAAAAGTACCTTTTATAAAAAGAACCCTTTATAAAAAGTACCTTTTATAAAAAATACCCTTTATAAAAAGTACCTTTTCTAAAAAGTACCTTTTATAAAAAAGTACATTTATAAAAAAGTACCTTTTATAAAAAAGTACCTTTTATAAAAAAGTACCTTTTATAAAAAAGTACCTTTTATAAAAAAGTACCTTTTATAAAAAAGTACCTTTTATAAAAAAGTACCTTTTATAAAAAAGTACCTTTTATAAAAAAGTACCTTTTATAAAAAAGTACCTTTTATAAAAAAGTACCTTTTATAAAAAAGTACCTTTTATAAAAAAGTACCTTTTATAAAAAAGTACCTTTTATAAAAAAGTACCTTTTATAAAAAAGTACCTTTTATAAAAAAGTACCTTTTATAAAAAAGTACCTTTTATAAAAAAGTACCTTTTATAAAAAAGTACCTTTTATAAAAAAGTACCTTTTATAAAAAAGTACCTTTTATAAAAAAGTACCTTTTATAAAAAAGTACCTTTTATAAAAAAGTACCTTTTATAAAAAAGTACCTTTTATAAAAAAGTACCTTTTATAAAAAAGTACCTTTTATAAAAAAGTACCTTTTATAAAAAAGTACCTTTTATAAAAAAGTACCTTTTATAAAAAAGTACCTTTTATAAAAAAGTACCTTTTATAAAAAAGTACCTTTTATAAAAAAGTACCTTTTATAAAAAAGTACCTTTTATAAAAAAGTACCTTTTATAAAAAAGTACCTTTTATAAAAAAGTACCTTTTATAAAAAAGTACCTTTTATAAAAAAGTACCTTTTATAAAAAAGTACCTTTTATAAAAAAGTACCTTTTATAAAAAAGTACCTTTTATAAAAAAGTACCTTTTATAAAAAAGTACCTTTTATAAAAAAGTACCTTTTATAAAAAAGTACCTTTTATAAAAAAGTACCTTTTATAAAAAAGTACCTTTTATAAAAAAGTACCTTTTATAAAAAAGTACCTTTTATAAAAAAGTACCTTTTATAAAAAAGTACCTTTTATAAAAAAGTACCTTTTATAAAAAAGTACCTTTTATAAAAAAGTACCTTTTATAAAAAAGTACCTTTTATAAAAAAGTACCTTTTATAAAAAAGTACCTTTTATAAAAAAGTACCTTTTATAAAAAAGTACCTTTTATAAAAAAGTACCTTTTATAAAAAAGTACCTTTTATAAAAAAGTACCTTTTATAAAAAAGTACCTTTTATAAAAAAGTACCTTTTATAAAAAAGTACCTTTTATAAAAAAGTACCTTTTATAAAAAAGTACCTTTTATAAAAAAGTACCTTTTATAAAAAAGTACCTTTTATAAAAAAGTACCTTTTATAAAAAAGTACCTTTTATAAAAAAGTACCTTTTATAAAAAAGTACCTTTTATAAAAAGTACCTTTTAAAAAAAGTACCTTTTATAAAAAGTACCTTCTATAAAAAGTTCCTTTTATAAAAAGTACCTTATATAAAAAGTACCTTTTTTAAAAAGCACCTTTTATAAAAAGTACCTTTTATAAAAAGTACCTTTTATAAAAAGTACCTTTTATAAAAAGTACCTTTTATAAAAAGTACCTTTTATAAAAAGTACCTTTTATAAAAAGTACCTTTTATAAAAAGTACCTTTTATAAAAAGTACCTTTTTTAAAAAGTACCTTTTATAAAAAGTACCTTTTATAAAAAGTACCTTTTACAAAAAGTACCTTTTATAAAAAGTGCCTTTTATAAAAAGTACCTTTTAGAAAAAGTACCTTTTAGAAAAAGTACCTTTTATGAAAAGTAGCTTTTATAAAAAATACCTTTCATAAAAGGTAGCATTTATAAAAAATACCTTTTATAAAAAGTACTTTTTATACAAAGTACGTTTTATAAAAAGTACTTTTTATACAAAGTGCCTTTTATAAAAATTACTTTTTGTACAAAGTACCTTTTATCAAAAGTAGCTATAATAAAAAGTACCTTTTATAAAAAGTACTTTTTATAAAAAATATCTTTTATAAAAAGTACCTTTTATAAAAAGCAGCTTTTATAAAAGATACCATTTATAAAAAATACCATTTATAAAAAGTACTTTTTATACAAAGTACCTTTTATAAAAAGTACTGTTTATACAAAGTACCTTTTATAAAAAGTAGTTTTCATACAAAGTACATACCTTTAATAAAAAGTAGCTATAAAAAAAGTACCTTTTATAAAAAGTACCTTTTTTAAAAAATACCTTTTATAAAAAGTACCTTATAAAAACTACCTTTTATAAAAAGTACCTTTTTTAAAATGTTCCTTTTATAAAAAGTATCTTTTATAAAAAGTACCTTTTATAAAAAGTACCTTTTATAAAAAGTACCTTTCATAAAAAGTACCATTTATAAAAAGTAGCTTTAATAAAAAGTATCTTTTATATAACGTACTTTTTTAAAAAGTACCTTTTATGTAAAGTAAAAGTATATTCTACAACAGGCACCATTTATTTTAGCAAAAAGTCCTAATGACCCTCGCATAATATTATAATTTTTTTGCTTTACTTTGAACCTGCACATAAAAAAATTAAATCGTGGGTTTGGTTGCTTTGTAGCTTAATGTTTTTGTGCTGCTGCTGTTCTTCTATTAAATGATGTTGTTGTTATTATTATTGTTTTATTTATATTTTTAAAATTCTGTTTTTATTATTGCTGCCACAATTTTACCTTGGCTTCGTGACTTTTAAACTTGATTTAAGCCATGTTTTTGGCTGCTACTTCTTCACCCTACTGAAAAACATTTTTCGATCTACTGCATTTCAAGACTGTGATTTTTTCTTTCTCAAGATTTTTATAAAAACAATTTAAATAAAATGTTGCTGTGAGTTTTAGGAAATAGTTTTTGGAAAAAGTAGAAATTACTTACAAAGAACTTAAAACCTTAAGCTGCTTCTTAAAACAAAAGACTTAAGACACAAACATTTTTGAAATTTTAATATCCAGAAACAAACTGCTTTAGTTTGTTTAACATAATAAAACAAATCCCAAATAAATTTTATAGCAATAAATGTATATATGTATTTAAAAATTTTAAATTTAACAAAGATGAACTCATAAATTAATCTTTAAACCCGATATTTTTGTAGATTTATTTCATCTTTGTACATGTTGTGTCTATGAATAAATTTCAATTTGCATATGAATTATCTAAAATAGTCGCATGTATATTTAACATTGATTTTGTTTCGATGTATAAATATTTTATGATAAATTATGGCACAGTTTATAATAATCCAGTTTAAATAATAACAAAATTAATAACAATTATTAATAACTGTCATGTAGGCAGTAAAACAAATTATTTACGGCTGCTTAGAAGACAAAAACAAAACTTGTATTAAAAAATGTATTAAAGAAGAAAAAAAGAACAAGAGAAACACAAAAAGGCACAAACAAAAGAAAAATCTTTTTGGTTGAAAATAAAAATTATAAAGGAAACGTCAGTTTTAACAAAACGAACTTTTGTGTAGTTTTTTTGTTAAATCTTGTTTCTTCTCAAGTTGACATTTGACAACCTTGCTACCGATTTATCTTTCCTGGCTTCTACTAATTTATAAAAAAAATAGCGTTTAGTCAGTTTTAAGACAACAACGGATGCTGTGAGATTAACTGTCATGAATAAAATGGAGTAAACTGAACTGTATTTTCTTATTGAAGTGGAGGAAACAGGCAATTTAGTATTTAATTATAAGACTGATTCTCATTCTAAACGTACATTTAATATATTTTTTTCTGTTTACCAGTGTAACTAAATGGAACATGAGATGAGATCTTATAGTTTTCGCCTCGTTCAATGGGTACAGAAATAAAATTATAATTTTAGATTTTTAGGATTTTAGCGTATTGAGGCGTTATATTTGCTTTCGCTATTGCTCCGGGAATGATTATTGCGAAAAAAAAATACACAACAAAAGATGAGTACAGAGTTTGAAAGCACTATACATCTACTCTCTAAGAACAAAAAAAAAGTTATTATCGCAGAACACAATTAAAAGTTATGACCACTTTTTCAACTGTGTTCACATGAAAAAATTAAAAATTTTTATCTTTTAAAATATTTCTTTACAAACATTTACAAAGATTTATACATAAGCAAACAGTAGACTAACTGTTCTTACAAATAAGACTTATTTTAATAAAATCGACCGACAATGTTTAAAGTTATGTCAATTTGGGGGCCTCTGTGGCTGAGTAGTAGCGATGCTAGCCTGTCACTCCAGAGGTCGTGGGTTCGATTCCCGCCGTAGGCCCTTAGTGTTTTCCGCAGACAAGCTAATCGCCTCGCGGGTTGTGTTTGTTAAAAAAAATAAAATTTCAAATAAATTTTTTTGTAGCAAAATACGACCTACCTAATACATTCTTCGAAAATACAACAACCCACAGTAAAGTAGAAGCAAAGGTCTTGCAAAGAAAATCAAGAATCTGTGAAAAGATAATGCTCTTTATATCGTTTCTACCCTTTTGCTGCTGTTAACTTTGTTTTAACGTTCTGAAATTGATAGCTAAATTATAATAATTGAGTTATGAATTTTTTAGTCGAACTGTATGGTTTTTATTCACAGTTATTTAATTAGTTTGGCTTAAGTTCATTTTGAATTTAATCTTTCGTCCAAACTATTTTTTATTTAAGAAAGAAATTCTAAAGCATGTAAATATTGAACATTCAACGCAGGGTTGAACTGATAGCTGTTTCGAGACTACCAAGTCTACTCATCAGAGCGCTTTACCTACAGTACCAGTGGCATTAGCAACAACACTGTAGCGAAAATCCTACTAATTTTAGTAAGATCAATTAACAGACTGTTGCCATCTCGTGGCGAGTCGCACCTATTAATGAAGTTTTTTCTAAATGTTCGGAACTTCACTAAATTCATAACTCAATTACTAAAAAACTCTAAAGGCACTTAGCTAAAATATGAATGTGTGTGTACTGTTCCAGAAATTTTGGCAAAATAAACATTCAAAAAATCCCAGCATTGAGAATATCGATGATATTCCACGCTGGTAAGACTGGAATGCAAAAAGCTTAAAATAGTTGAATTTGCTAAGAAAAGACAGTTAGTGAAGTTCCGAGCATTTAGAAAAAAGTCCATTAATAGGTGCGACTCGCCGCGAGATGGCGACAGTCTGTTAATTAAGCTTACTTAAGTTAGTAGGATTTTCGCTACAGTGTTGTTGCCACTGTCAGTGGTAGTGTAGGTAAAGGACTCTGATGAGTACTCTTGGTAGTCTCGAAACAGCTGTCAGTTCAACCTTCCGTACATCGAAATTTTTCTTTGAATGTTCAATATTTACATGCTTTAGAATTTTTTTCTTAAATAAAAAATAATTTGATCGAAAGATTAAATTAAAAATTAACTTAAGCCAAACTAATTAAATAACTTTGGATAAATTATATTTAAAACATTTTGTTACGTAACGCTCAATACATTTTTATACGAATTCAATTTTTTTTTCAGAACACAAACTTTATTTTGAATATAATACAATTCAGATGTATAACCTTCTATGTCTTTTAACAAAAATTCCTTAGGTATTCACTAAAAATTTTTAATTAAATAAAAAAATATAGATAACACTCAGTACACTTTTTTGGATACAAACAATGATTGATTGGTAAAACATATAATACTTTTTAACAAAGTTAGAAAAACTTTTAAATATTTAATTATTTTAGTGTATTTGCTTAATGCTATTTTAATCATTTAACTGAGTAATGAAGCGTACTAAAAAACCGTAACGCTCAATACACAAGACTGAGGACAACAACAATTAAAAAAATATTATAATTTGTAAAATTTTTCAAAAATTGTATGTATAAAATAAGAGAAGCAAATTCAAATATCTTAAAATCGTCATTAATTTAATCTCGTTTTTGAAATAATTCATAGTTTCTTTATGTAGAAAATCAACAGCGTGCATTACGGACACGCCATTTTGTATGAAGAGAGTAAAAATAGTATTTTTGGTCTTCGTTTTTAACATATAATGGACAGTCTTACACAGAAAAACTTATGTACATTTATTTATAACATTTTGTGTAATTTTTTAAGTCATTGAAATTTTGATTTACTCTGTGAGGCAAAGTTGTAGCTCTTGTCATAAACAACAAAAATTGTGGACATATAAAATCAAAAAAACTGCATCTTCAAGATCAAAATCGCAAAAAAAAACTTTCAAAAATTCGATTTTTTTTTACCTTTTTTCTCCTGTGAAGGTCCATAGGTAGCAAACCGTTCAAAATTCAAGGAAACAAAAATCAACAACAATGTACCTCAGATCTCACTAAACAACTTTCTAGAATATATGAACTTCCTAGGAACGATTATTAACACCATTTAGGTAGCCGCAGAAGTGAAAAATCGAATTTTTTTAAGTTTTTTGCGATTTTGATCTTGAAGATGAAGTTTTCTCGATTTTATATGTTCACAATTTTTGTTTTTTATGACAATAGCTACAACTTTGTCTCAGAGAGTAAATCAAAATTCTGAACGGTTTATAAGATTTGAGCCTGAGAAAATGATCAGTTTTTTGCAAAAATGACACCGAGGCCGCAAATTTTGGGGACCCATAAAAAAGTGCACGACTTGGGGCAAAACTAGGAGACACGGGTCTTTTTTTTTGGTATTTTATCACGTAGTGGTGTCCGTATATGGTTATATTTTTTTTGTGTTGCACTGTGTAATCTATTAAATCATACTAAATCAGTTTTCATTTTAAAATTTAAATTTAAAAGTTTTTAACTGTATTTTTCAATTTATGGATTTATTTTACGAAATATTTTACTATACTGTCAACGGACACGAAAATAGTATTTGAAATGAGAATCACCCATTTATATTTGTTATTATTTTTCTTTTAATTTAAATAGAAAAAATAAATCTTTAGACTTTTTATCTATTGTAAACATTATCTAGTTATAAACTGAATAAACTTAAATTATTTCGATACTGAGTTCCAGCTGTGCATTTAAGTTTGCTCAGTCTTCAATAAGTTACATTTAGGGTCAACCGTTTAATTAATATTATTTAACATCAAAGAACAAACACCTGTTTCATACAGCGCCCAATCATTCTTCTTCCAAGCCATAATTATAATTTTCATTGAATCTTTTGTAGAAAAAAATCAAATTTATTTCATGCTCAAAAAAAATTATGTGATCCACCTATTCTTTTTGTGAAAACAGATTTTTCTCTACAAGATGTTCTCATCAGCTTTAATGAAAAAATCCGGCTTAAGTCACGCCTATCGTTACTTGTGATTAAAGTTAATATTCAAAAATCCTATTTAATTTTTCTTGTTGATTTTGCTATTAACTTAACTATTGATATTTTATAAGGTTTTAATTTTAACTATAATTATTTTGTACTTTTTTTATTTTTTGCCATCTTATTTTGTAGATAAAATAATAGTGTGAATTTTTTTGTACGTTTTTTCCATTCATTGAAACGTTTTACTATTTTTATAATGGCGCCTTTAATTAATAAATGTTATTTCTAGAGAATAAACGTTGGTGTCTTTGCTATTGATTTTTTTATATAAATTTTTTTTATTTTATTTTTGTTAAACTTTTAATTCTCAGCATTTGTAATCACTTTTTTATCTTCAAGTTTATTAGAAGTAAACGTTTAAGAGTTTATGAGTTTTCACTTCGTTCATGTGAAAACAGTAAGGGGTCTACATTTAAAGGCAAAAAGAAAAAATATGACAATAATAAAGAAAATAAAAATTATATTAATTACACTGTGCAACAAAATTAATTTTTTTTCCATATAATAAGGCTTTAATGTCTGATTCTAGTAGAAGGCACAAAAAATGTATACGGGTGTCGTCGTTTTGAAAGTTTACATCTGGCCTTTATTTTAGGGACAGTTAAAGTTGCCACCCTATTTTTCATATTGCAGTGAATCACAATATGAAATCTCTTTTTTTTTTCTTTAATCACAATATGAAATCTTTTTATCCTTACACTCTAAATTGAAAATGTATTTAGCACTTTTACTTAAAACACTCCGAAAAACATTTTTGTGAAACATTTTAACCCTCTAACTTTTCGCTGTATGGGTCTTTCTGTCCCTTTGTCAAGATAGTTAAGAAAACCTTCCTTCAACGGTGATATGGCGAACTAAAATATCCTACAAAAATATTTCTCATCAAACTCTACTATACATATATTTTCAAAGATACCAAAACTTAAAGCTCAACTGGAAAACCAAAATTTAAATTTGGTTTAAATGTTAATTTCGTACTTATTCATGATACTAAACAACACAATATATTTGTATGTAAATGACAATGTTCAAACGACATTGAAACAGAAGGTTTGTTGCTTTAATTATAGCCTTAAAAACACTTTTGACTAAAACTAATATATCGAATTACTTGAACTTTAACTCCTCTCAAAAAAAATAAGCCAGACTTAAACTTTCAATATACCGATATATGTATTTTTTGTTTGTCTCGTTTGCCGGAATCCCTTGTCAGAGCCATCTCGGTGAAAATTTTTCCACCAATTGTTTTCAAAGTACAATGACAAAAAGAAAACAGATCACCTATTTGACTAGTACTAAAGAAACCACCACAGGAAAAGTGCCTTAAGTTTGGATGTATTATCTATCAATAAGTAATTTATTTATGTCAAATAAGCCCTTCAAATAACAAAGCCATGTAAAAGTGACCGGTTCCTATCATATGACTTCTCTTGTGGCAGGTTCTCTTCCCTACATGGTTGCTAATTTTATTTTTTG
Source organism: Panzeria rudis (assembly GCA_956483635.1). Lineage (NCBI taxonomy): Eukaryota > Metazoa > Arthropoda > Insecta > Diptera > Tachinidae > Panzeria > Panzeria rudis. The sequence continues at coordinate 16,575,673 of OY101451.1, read as the reverse complement.
TAATTTTCTATGAGCAATCTTTTCCGTGGGTAAATTTTCTATTAAAAAAAACGCATGGTGTCATGGGACCCCACGTTGGACCGAAGTTACTGACAGCTTCGGACTACACCCTATCGGCGTAGGCCATCATATTACTCATACGTCATAGACTTTTTCCCTAAAAATATCGGATACCCGCAATTTCTTCACATTTTTTTTAAATTAAAAATTCATAAAAAATTCCGTTTAATATATCGTTAAAATTTTTTAAAAATAAGAGGATTGCTATGTTTTTTAATAAATAGTCAAGAAATAAAAATGAAAAAATGAAGTTTAGTACACAGAAAAAAATAGACAAGAATTATATTCAATAAAACCATGTTATCAAAAAAATATGAATTTCAATAACATTTATCTTTAACATAATAAAATATTTCGTTCTAAGTATTTCTTTTCCATACCGGTTATTTCTTTTCTTTTTATACATAAGTACTTAAAACAAGTTGTATCCCATAAAAAAATAAATGGGATATGGCTCAGCTAGAGAGTGTATGCTTTACGTCCGGAAAGCCCGGGTTCGTATTCCAGCCATGTCAACATTTTTTTTTATTTTATATATATATATTTTTATTTTGAAATAATTTTGTTATCAATATAGGGGAGTTCTTTATCACAGGAAATTTGAAAAAAAAATTATTGAATACCGGGATTTTTGTTATCAAAAACGAAACTTATTTTTTTCTGTGTACAGTTTTCATGCAGGCAAATAAAATGCATCTGAAAACTTGACTATTTGTAGAAAATCTGCTGTGCAGGCAACATTTTAGAGTGGGTGGGTAGCAATTAAAAGCCAAATTAATTATATATAACCAATATAATTTTTAAAAAATTTTGAAAAACTCGATGGAATTTCGTAGAAGAAAAATTTACCATTTTTCGCAAATGCTCGATGCAGCCTCCATACGTTAGTTAATATAAAATTCCAAATGCAGTAATTTTTGTAGTCTATTGCCTTGAAATATTGAAAAGAAAGCATTTTAGTTTTGAAAAGTTTTTTAAAAAAACTTCAAACAAATTTAGCTCTATTTTAAGTCAAAATTTAGCAATTTTTCACTCCCATTTCAAAGTCTTGACTTTGATATTCCTTTTGATGGCTACATGAATTCATATAACTAAAAAAAACTATGTGTTGTCAAGGATTGTGTTAAAATGCATAAAATATTTGTTTAAAATTTTTTGCTATGCTATTACCGGAGACATTGACTAAATTGAGAACAAAGTCGAGACCAGAAACTAAAATTTTAAAAATCAAAGCCAAATATCATTGAAAATATTAAAGATATTTCAATGAAATAAACGTTTTTTTCTTTATCTGCCTATAAGCATTGCACCAAGTTCAAGTTTATTAAATTCGGATAATATTTGTAAAAGTTATGAGGCCGACAAAGTTGTTCATGCCCGAGGTAGTCAATTTTGACACCCTGTAGCTCAGCATGTATTTCAACAGGGTGGTCAAAATTTCAACATTGTTAAAGATTAGGTCATTCTCTATGATTTTCGTATACATCGTTTAGTAATCGGATTGCAAGTTTCAAAGATAGAGATATTACCCTTTTTCCAATTGAAACCACTGTACGTCTTCGGCCTGCTACTTCCGGCGTTATGTCATCAGGCGGCCACTGACGGCCTTATGCCATTGGCAGGCCATCTTCCCCCGGCCATGTTCGGGCGACAACCTTCGGCCGGCCACGTTCGGTCGCCAATGTTAAACGCCCACTCATCTTTATTCCCCTTACATACCCTCCTCTTAGTCACCCGACCCGGCGCCATGACTCCCATCAAAAATAAGTGTTATAATTTGAAAACCAAAAATTTCACCTACCTTGGTGACGCCAAGTAAACGCAGATAGTAATTTCAACCTCTAGATGAAAAAAATTAATTCGTCAACAAAAAAAAACCGACTATCGCATGGAGGATACTTAGGCGATACTTATGCACTACTTAGGCAATACTTTTCAAGAATTTAGCCGAGACACCTCCATTTAGCAATAACACCCACCAATTACCAAGACACAAACCTGGTCCAAGGAATCCAAAAAACTTGGAAAAAATACCCCCAAAATGTTAGATGTTCTTCCGAATCTCCAAAGCTAGGACAAAAATCTCCTCAAAATCCCAAATGTTTACCGGGTTCACAAAAATTAAGACAAAATTCTCCCCTAAATCCCAGAACTTCTCCGGAAAACAGCGGCAACAACGAAAAGCGTGAACAGCAAAGCGGCAACACTGACTTTTTAAGGAATTTAACTTTCACGCCGACGTATTGCCTTAGCTTTTTTTGAGAAGAAAGACAATCAGAACCATGTTGGTTGGAATCCCAAAAACTTGGAAAAAATATTGCCAAAATTTTAGATGTTCTTCCGAATCCCAAAAGCTAGGACAAAAATCTCCCCAAAATCCCAAATGTTTTCAGACTTCACAAAAATTACGATAAAATTCTTACCAAAATCCCAGAACTTCCTCGGAAAATAGCGGTAACAACGAAAACCGTGAATAACGAAGCGGCAAAACTGACTTTTAAGGAATTTAACCTTCGCGCCGACGTATTGCCTTAGTTTTTTTTTTTTTTTGAGAAGTAACCCAGGCAAAAAAAGACAATCAGAACGATGTTGGTTGGGATCCCAAAAACTTGGAAAAATCTCCCCAAAATTTTAGATGTTCTTCCCAATCCCCAAAGATAGAACAAAAATCTCCCCAAAACCCCAAAAGTTTCACGGATTCACAAAAATGAAGACGAAGTTCTCCCCAAAATCTTAGAACTTCCCCAGAAAACAGCGGCAACAATGAAAAACGTGATTATCGAAGCGGCAACACTGACTTTTTAAGGAATTTAACCTTCGCGCCGCCAGCACAAAGTAAATGTAAATATAAAATTACTCTGAGAGCACCTGAGAGAGAAAGTTAAATTTATTTGTGAACTAGTGACATTTTTGGTTTTACAGCAGGAACCGGCAAAGACATACTAATACATTTTGCTTGTAAATATATGTTTTATTTTGCAACTCTCGCTCTTACAAAGAAATAGCAAGAAACAAGCGACAACACAACCTGCTTGTTAATACGTATGAGTACATACGTGTGAGAGTAAAAGAGTAAAAAGTCCCATGTAATATGTTTTGCCGGTTCCTGTTTTACAGTATTGTAGTGGTATATGATTATTGTGAATATGATATTTCGACAGTAAACTCATAATTTTGAATTTGCAATGTTGTCACGGTATTGGATTACTATGAATGCAGTATTAGGAAATTAAAGTCATATTTTTTTGTATATCAGTACTGTGGTTGCAAACAAACTTTTGGAAGAGTCGCAATTTTGTATTTACAGTGTTGTGCTGGTACATATTTCTTGCATAAAGTCGCAATTTCTGCCTGGGAGCACACCCAGACAGTTAATGCTCTCAAAATTGCTCTAGGGAGGATGATAAGTTTCTACGTTCATACGAAAACTAAAAAGTTGGTTGTTGCGGACGTCTTAATATCCATAAATTTTTACTTGTACAATTTACAACAGAAATATGTTTAGTGGAATTGTAGAATATATTATTATCTAAAAGAAAGTTTTCAAAAAAATTTTCATATTCTATATAGTTTACGAGATAATCTAGAAAAGTAGTAACTTCCTTATTTTCCAGATAGCGGGAGTTCCCAACCTCCTCCGACCTCGAAAACTCGAACTTGAGCTCACGATCACATGTGTAACCAAAGACACAATTATTTTATAGTATATGAAATGCAAAGATGGATTTTTTTGGTGTAGTTATATCTCTTCTATTCACAAAAGGATAACCAAAAAACTTTATCCTTTATGTATTTTTAAGCTTCAATATACAGCACATTATTCCATCAACATATGTATCTAGTTTTGATAAATTTAAAACTCTGCCCTTAGTATATAATCTTATGGATTTGCCTATATGTACAACGTGCCATAAGGAACTTTGTTCCAAAGAGTTCCACACGTTGTGTGACAAAATGTTGCTATTCATAAAGTATTGATGATATAGATAAAATTAAACATTTGCGATAAATATTTTTTGCTCTTATTAAGTTTGCCATGGCAAAGCTATTCCATAAAAATCACTTAGAGAACATTTTTGATAGGTGTTAAAAAAAATTTTTTGCTTTTGAAAAGTTTTCTAAAGAAAATTTTTGCTGCCAATGAATTTTCTTTTGCAAAACTTTAACTCATCAGTAGAAATACTGCAAATAGGATTCTTTATCTTTCTGCCTTTATAGAATTTTTCCTGACTGTTATTTTGTACTTTCTTCTACTAAATTCACACTATAGCGGCTTCTGTATGGCACAAGCTGCGTATGTATATTTATAAATTATATATATATTTTTTAATCATACTGAAATTGTTAATTTTATTTTATCAGTCTTGAGCTGGTGTTTTTCACAAGTTTTTTTCTTCTATTATTCACTATGAGTTTTTCTGTAAGTTAAGTGTGTTAAATAGACTTTTTTTCTTTAAACAAAATAAATGTTGCTGTTGTTTTGTAGTTATTAGTTACTTATTCTGCTGAAGTATTAAATACGTGATTTTTTCGATCATGTTAATGTACTTCATAGATTCATACATACGCACCTAAATGTTGATGTTTGAAAGTGTTGAGTTCTCTCAATACAGTGAAGGTGCGTTTGTATTTGAATCATGTTTGTATGAGTGTTCTTGCATGTTATTTATATTTTGAAATTTTTACTGCTTGGTTTTTTGCTATAAAAATATAGATTTCACATTTAAAACTTGAATTATTCTAGGAAAAAATGGCGTCTAATTACAGTGGGTGGTCTTAACATGATTTTTTTCCATATATTTGATTTGTTTTTCTTTACGTTTTTAGTACTGTTTGGTTATAAATTTTACAACTCTGACTGTAGAGACGACCTTCTTTGCCATAGTTATGGCCATATTTTTAAAGTGTAAATTTTATTACAAGCCCATTAAAGAAAAATGTGTATAGAAACAATTGTTAACTTATATTTTGCAAGTTTTGAAGAAAAAAAAGAAGCTAATTGGTTTTTGTTAACATTTCTATTGTTTGTTGTAACTACGAGGGTGGTCTCAAAGATATTTACTGTGTAATATGGATTAAAGTAAATCTTTCTATATGACAAATAAAACGGTTGTGAGTATGAGGACTTTATACAGAAAAACTTTATATTAAAATCGGCAAAACAAGTTTGTTGGTTTTGCTTCATAGGTGTTTCATGTTAATTTAATATGATATTATAATAATCTTCAAAGAACATTTTTCCTTTCGAAATAACTATAGTTCATGTTGATTTAATATTCCAGTGCACTGTAATCAAAATGGAATTGATATTGAAATAATACGAAAAATAATGTTGATTCAAATTTAGTTTAAGTTGAAACAACATGAATTTGATACTGAAATAATACGAAGAATCATGTTGAATCAAAGTTATTTCAAGTTGCAATAGCGTGAATTTGATATTGAAATAATATGAAAAATCATGTTGAATATATCAAGTTGAAACAACATGAACTTAATGTAGCTATTTTATTAACTACTTTACTTACGTACACAGAAAGAAAAACGACGTACAAAATTCAAGTATTTTCTACTTACTTTGAGTAAGACTAATTTAATTACGAATAACACTAAAATGTTCGAATAACACTAAAAGACGAAAACGGGATAATCACGTAAAAAATCTTGAATCAATAACAAAATACTTAAATTGTGCACAAAATTCTTATTTTAAGTACTACTATTAGTATAAACTTTTTGCACACTCGTAGTGTGTTGGTATTTGTTTGCTTGTTGATAGCTTCAGTCGCATGTTGTGCTTATGTTGTTGTCTTGTTGTTGGTGCACGAACAAACCGAAGTTCGTGCACTGCCGGCTAATAGCCTACAAACGTGGTATTACATGCTGCTGGCTTATACTGGATTTTAGCCGTCGTTCTTTCTGTACCGAGTTAGCTAAGTTGTCTAAGGCGTTGGTTTACAAAAAATGATGAGTTAAGTTCAATACCAGGAATGAACAAAAATAAATTTAAATTAAAACATGTAAGTAAAAATATTAAATTTATATAAGTAGTAAAAATAAAAATTCCCAAGTCTGTTCCAGGATTATTAAATAAGTAAAAGTTAGCCTGGTTCGGGATTGATTCAAGCACGCGCGGGATTGATTAATGTACGCAGTTTAGGATTGATTTAAGTACGCGGCAGATTGATTCAAGTATACCGCGGGCTTGAATCTACATGCAAGACGACATGTATCAGCTACTTGTCGGCCATGCCCGAGTAATGAAAATAAACAACAACAAGAGCAGAACAGTGATTTGTGGCCATCATCAAGCAAAGAAACACCAACACAGTACGACTGTGTATAAAGTTTATAAACATACTCGTACTAATAAGATTTTGTTTACATGAATAAAGGCTAGTCAGGCTAAAATTAAGTATTTTGCACTTGAATATTCCGACTTGAAACAATCTTTCTGTACTTGATTACAGAAAACCCGGGATTACCGTACTTTTGACACCGCTTGGGATTAATGTAAGTACGGATGGACTGATTTTTCTTTTGAGTGTAATGTGTATTAGCATATTATGCATCAGAAAAGTTTGTGTTCTAGTTGGCTGTCCCAGCCAAGATCTGAACTCGGGCCACTTGCTTTGTAGTCAACGCGCTAACCACTGCAGCCACAACAGCCCCAAATATACTTTATATTACACTAATATCAATACCATCACAAGTAACATGAATTTCATTTTAATTTAACATGATTTAATTGATGATTTAACATAATATTTATTTGAAATTAAAGTGAAAGTTATGTTGATTTAAAATGAAATGTAACGCTGTTGCTTTAATAATTTAAAATAGTAAATCAAAAAGATTTAAGGCTAAATAAATAGCTTAAATAGCTTTTCGTTTAAAATAAATGAATTTTAAATCAGCACCTGGAAATATTTGATGGTCATGCGAAGTTTGCGGGCTATTTTCATTTACACGAACATCAAAATAAACAACATCAACAACAAATCACACAACTAAGCGGAAGAGTGCATTGTAGCTATAAACAAAGCAAATAAACACCAACACACTTAAACAACATATTATTTCTCATAAATTTAATATGATTTCCAATCAGTATTGCGGCATGTTGATTTTACATTGGTATTTTTTTTTTCTTCTGTGTGTTCTTTTGCCGGTTTTACATGAAATACTTCAGCTGAATTGAATTCCTTTAGTTCATTCAAAAACTGAATGAAACCAGTATATAACCCAGTAAAAAAATATCATGTTTCTGGAAGCAGTAAAAGACGTTCATGCCTTCCACATGCGATCTTTTGAAGCGCTTTCGATGATGCTCAAAAAGAAGGCATTAAAGGCATTTTTTTTAAAGAGAAGTAACACAATCAGCCAATTATTGCCTACCAGTTAATTAATTAATTTGTTACCTTCTTTGGGAAAGGGATAGTGTAGAGAGAACAGGTGGTGAAGCGGGAGAGAGATAGAAAGCTTAATTCATTTACAACCCTGCTAGTGCGGGTTTTTTTTGTTGTAGAGCAGTGTTGCAAGCCCCTCTGGTGTAAAGTAGAGGGACTGAGTTGCTTAAGTTATGTAGCCATTTTATTAGTTATTTTACTTCGCCGACGGTTTTGCTACAATACCGACGAAGGAGGGTGCTGAGAGGTGCATTAGGATATGTTAGTATTACTCGCTGTTATGCCTTCATCACTTTAACAGTCCAACAACAACCAAGACAATAACACACCAATGCACATGAGAAAAATGCATGATGTTGTTGGCTTGCCTGAAACCAGTCTCGAACTCAAGACCTCAGGGTTTGTAGTCAAACGCGCTAACTACTCAGCCAACAGCACCCTCTAAGTACGCTCCCTTTCTATATTTCCCAGCTATTGCATGGAAGAGAGAAATTTATAATAAAACACGATTTGCTTTGTCTGTAGTTTGACGATGATAAAATGAGACATGATTTTAGAGCATTTGCGATGCTTCAAAAGAAGCGCTGTTTTATACCAAAAACAAGAGCTCCAAAGTGGGACATCGTAAATAAAAATCATGCATGTTCGAGGCGCTTTTTGAAGCAGTAAAAACAAAAAAAACTAGCTTCTCTCGCTTATAAACCTGCTTCTGCCGAAGCAGTAGTTTTTGCTGTGTAACCCATGAAAAAGGCCAGCCTGCTGCAGAGAAATTTAGCGTCAATAATTCTATTCTGAATATTTCAAGCAAAATTTATTTTTGTTTTCTTTCTATAACAAAAATTAAATCAAATTTTCTTTGCTTATTTAGCCAGTAATTCTAAAACCGCCGTCGTATAATATGGATTTATTAACTAGATTTCTAACTATTTACTGTAATTTTCCTTAAGGCTCATTTTTTATATTCAACACTAGTAGCAGAAATTTCTTTAAGGCCCCAAAACATAGCACCCACATTTTTCTTAATAATGTGGTAAAATCTACACAAATATTAAGACTCAAAAGAAAAAGCAAAAAGGCATCAAAAAGCTTAAACTGACACGTTTAACTCATTTCAAAGATATAAATCTCTTGTCTTTTTAAACTAAACTATTCTACTTTATTTTGACTGTTTCAGAATAAAGTAAGGAAAAAGAAAACTCTCGGTCACGGTTTTTTCTTTAGAAAAATTCTAGCAATGTTCCCCATTTCTTTTTCTTTTTTCTAAAATTGTTTGTCAATTTGAACACAACTTTAGTGTCAACCTAAAGGCAAACCTAGTCACATTAATGTGGTTGCTTGTAAGGTTTTTTTTTTTTTTTGGTTTATTCTGCTTCAACTTGTTGTTACGACAGGCTGCTCTGGAAAGTGCCTGCCTGCCTGCCTGCCTGACTGTTTGTTTGTTCGGCAAATTCTGTTGGTATTGGTATCATGGTGTGAACATTATCACAGTAAACCGTTTTTTGAGATGCTAATGTTGCTGGTTTTACTAAAGCAACACCTGCTGTGTTAACATTATTTTAAATTTGGCAAATAAGCTGCCAGCCAGAAAAAAAGGAAAAGGTTAACACTCATTTGAAGAAAAGGTATATGAGTTGAAGAATTTTAAATTGTAAAAATTTATTGTTTTTCAGAATTTTCCAAAAATAAAAAGAATAATAAATAGTTTTAATATATAATATAACAAAAAGACGAACGAAATAAAAGACATAAACAGTTAAATATTTTAAATAAATACTCGTAATGATAGAGAGTCTTATTAAAAATAAAATAATGGTGCTATATCCAATAAGCTCACGCTTTAAGTCACCTGAGTATTTGAGTATAAGGGCAAAGAGTTGACCACATTGCAGCCGTAATTGAGTAACATGTTTGCCCCGTATAGAGACGGAGATATGTACTCGTGTACACTGTGGGATGAATCACTGCCGCATACGTCCAAAGTAGAATATACAGCCTAAGCACCCATATTTTTCCAAAAGCTCTTAATCATGCATATGAAATGCTTAACGCTTTCTTCATCTTATCCGAAGTATGGCCCCGAGTACGATTCACAACTCAACTTGTTTGAGTTGTCAATGTTACAACCCAACTCAACCATTTTTCTTTTTTGTATTATGATTCACAACTAATTTTAGTTGTCTTCGAAATAAGTTTTGAAAAAAAGCTCTTATCTATACTCTCTCTCTCTGTCTTTTGAAACCAAAATAGCCATCACAAAATATTTTAAATATTATCCAAAGCTATTTAATTAGTTTGCCTTAAGTTCATTTGCAATTTAATCCTTCGATCAAATTTAGTAAATATTGAACATTCAAAAAAAAAAGTTTTCGATGTACGGAAGGTTGAACTGACAGCTGTTTCGAGACTACAAAGTCTCTCATCAGAGCCCTCTACTTACACTACCAGCGACAGTAGCAACAACACTGTAGCGAGAATCCTACTAATTTTAGTAAGCTCAATTAACAGACTGTCACCATCTCGCGGCGAGTCGCACCTATTAATGAACTTTTTCTAAATGTTCGGAACTTCACTAACTGTCTTTTCTTAGCCTGTTCAACTATTTCAAGCTTTTTTCATTTCGGTCTTTCGGTCTGTCAGTTCAACCTTCCGTACATCCAAAAATTTTTTCTTTGAATGCTCAATATTTGCATGCTTTAGAATTTCTTTCTTAAATAAAAAATAGTTTGATCGAAAGATTAAATTGAAAATGAACTTAAGCCAAACTAGTTAAATAACTCTGGATAAAAACCATTCAGTGCGACAAAAAATTTATAACTCAATTATTTTAAATATTTTTATTTTTGGCATTACTATTTTTCCTTGAGGTTTTATGTTTTATAGATATGTCAACAATATTGGTTGACAAATGGGATAGATTGGCGCCTAAAATCCTACCATTTTAAAAGTAATCAAAAGTAAAACAATAGTCTAAATAAAAACAAAAGACAACTGACAAAAAACAGTTGTCTCACTTTAAAGAAAGTTGTAATACATAATAAGAATTTCACAACTACGACTCAACTATCAATTTATATTTCCACAAGAACCTTTTTCGATTCATAGACCGTTTTCCTTGACCCATTCAAGTAGTTTGCTGAGTGGCGATTCCACAAGTCTACTAATACAGAAAAAACTAAATTTCATTTTCTGTACAGGAATTCAATGAATTAGTAAATATTTGTGACTAGAAACGTACCTACAAACAAACTTGTAAATACATACAAAAATGACTCAACAATTTCATTGCAAAAAGCTGATTTTTTCATTAAAGAGACTGTCCAAACCTATAAAACAATTTGTCTAAAAATATTTATAAATTCTAAACAAAAGAATTTACTGAATCAAACACAAATATTTACCGGATTTTCTGTAACATATCCAAGCAAAATTTTTTTCTGAATTTTTTAAAACAAGTTGTCTAAAGATACTTCTAAATTCTCCAAAAAATATTTTACTGAATCAAAACAAATATTTACTGAATTTTTGTATAAAGTGTATATCAAACAAACTTTTTATCTGAGTTAGAAAAATTTTATTTTCAAATATTTTTAAGTTTTAAATGAAAACATCATTATCCGTTAAGCATTTTTGCAATTTTACTTTGTTAAATGTGTTCAACTCTGTATGTTTATATAAAGATTCTTAAAAAAATTAATGAGAATTATTGCAATACCATTTACAAATTGATTGACTCACAATCATTGCTATCATTGTTGTTCTTGTTATTTATGTGTATGCCGTCAACAGAGTTGTTTTTTTTTTTGCGACCCAGAAAACTGGAGTTTGTTGTTGTTTTTTGTTGTCTGCGTCCTATTTCTAAAGACAAGTTCTAATTATGAGTAAATTTGAAATTAAACCATAAGCACATTTTAAGTTTTAAATGATTTCTGGCGTTCCACTTTAGTCTAGAGCTTGCATGTATTTAAAGACTTATAATAGAATTTTATGGCAAAATTTTTTGTAAAACATTTTAGATCGCTATACCGCCGGTGAAGTGAAGCCTTTGGCCTTTTTAAGAAGAGTACAAAGACACCCATATATCGAAGAGTTAGAGAGTTGAAATTTTCAACAAAAATGTTTTTCGCGACTATACTAAGGTCCCAGCTATTAAGATTTGCCAATATTTAATTTTAAAAATATTTAATTTTAAATGAAATTTATTCGTTGATGGTTAAGCATTGTCTATATGCATTTCTTTGGTTCTTTAAAATAGATTCATATCGAATAAAAATTATTTGTTGGGTTTTGTAGAAGTTTCAAAGCCTGCACCAACGAATAAATTTCGTTTAAAATAAAATTATGACAATATGTCAAATAATAAATTTCTTAAAAAATATTTAAAGTAAGAAAATTCTATTTATTTAAAGATTTTTCTCAGAAACTTAATTTTGTACAGAAAAATAACTTGTTTAATATTTTTGTTAGAGGTTTTGTGCATTTTTTTGGTATTTATTTCAATCACTATTCAATTTTGAAAAGTTCCCATCTTTGTTTTTTTTTTGTTCTCCAAAAAATGATTTACATTCCTCACTGTCCAATAAACTATTTATATTGATGTCTTTTAACAAGTTTTACTATTTTTTGGCATAAAAGATCTTGTTGCTGAGCTTTTTTTGTTCCTTAACTGCTGCATTATTATAGTTTCTTTGTATTTCAGTTTATTAAAAAGACAACAATCAAATTGCAAAATACAAAACAGCATATTAAGCCTTAAGGCTATTGCACGCCTTTTGCCATGGTTATGATTTCAATTTAAATGATTTGCAAGCCATTAAACGAAAAAAAAATACTCAAACAAAAAATTTAATGCTGACGTTTTTAGCATCTAAACAAAACAGTTTAAAAAAAAGGAACAAAATCCTCATCAACATCAAACGTCGTCGTCATCATCATCATCATCAGCCAGCATCATGAGCAGCAATATTTGGAAAATAATTTTCACGACATTGCTTCATATTTAGTTTTTTTATTTTTATTTTTTCTTAAAATTTTTTGTAAACACAAACATTCTCATGACCTGCCAATCTAATAAATAACAAAATAGCATTAGACTTTATACAGCAAAAATTGTTAACAAAAGATTTTAAATCTTTTTGCTGTTTATTTATTATTTTTTTTTTCTTCTTTCGCTTTTCTAATGCTCAAACTTTAAAGCCCATGTTAAACATAAATTCACACCTCTGGTCATAACGACACCATGTTAAACAACCTCAAAAGCCAAAGTCAAAGTAGTGGAAAAAAAGAGTCACTAAAGAAATCGATCAAACGTCAAAGAAAATCATTTTGAAGTTTTGAATGGGCATGAGCACAATATAAACGAAATTTATCCTTTATATTTATGAAGGTGCAAGGAAAATCACTTTTCTAAAATGGTGGCAGACTATTTATGCAAAAGAGCTGTAACTTTAAACAAAATAAAAATCAATATCGAATTTAAGCAAAATAAGAAAGACAGAAAAAAAATCCCATTTTGGTCTAAAATGTTATGGTAAATATACAATATAACTTGGCTAAGAAGCCAAGTTTAAAAATATCAAAAAATTTTCATCTTGATTTATGACTTCATGACTAACAAACAATCACACACCAAAAACACACCAAATGAAATAAAGGAGTTGAGAATCTTTAAACGCAACAGAACAAAAGTGTTTTAATTTGACGACTTTTGCTACGGTTTTCCACATCAGCAATTTCCGTATATTCGCTTTTTCTGGTTCAATCCTCCAGCTTTTCATAAATATACTTTACCAACAAGCAATTGGTTATGTTATGGTCGAGCATGCTCACACCAATCAGTGTCGCTTTGTGCAAACGTCACTCATTCTTGGTCATAAAAGCAACACAAATTAAAAAAAAAAAACAGAAACGAAAAACGCCAGAAAATATATCACAATACCAACACAAATGAAATCGCAGAAGAAAAAACAAACAAAAAAACCGAGGCAAGAGAAAAGAGTATGACTGAAAATATCAAATTTATTGAAATGATCTGTTTTTGTTTACAGACTGAGCCCAAAAAATCTTAAAAGGTCCAAAAGGAATTTTCTTTAAAAATTAACACACAGAGAAAATATATGGTAGTGACATGGTTGCGTCAACAATGTCATGTTTCCCATTATAGTTTAGAGTTGTTATTTTTAACCATATATATATGGTTATTTTGAAACATATCGCACCCTAAATACAAAAGGGTCACAACTCAAAATTTTCCAAAACTGACTTTTTTCCATAAATTAATTCAGAGTACACATCTCTAACTACTGCAAAAATTTCTTTCGCATCACTATCTTCTTTAACTGGAAAAATACACTTATGTCTATTTTTATGTTAAGTGTTTTGCTTCTGCACATAAACAGTTTTTGGTCTCTCCTGAAAATTTTAGTATTTTGAGTTGTGACCCTTTTGTATTTAGGGTGCGATATATTCAATCATAGTATTTTTCTCTTCGATTATGGTTGCCTCAATCATGTTTTTCTTTGAGTGTATTATTGAAGAAATTACAATATCTGAAAGTTTTAGCATAAAAATATTTACTATATCAAAAGATTTGGAAAAAAACGAGAGGCAAAAGGTCCCCAGGAATGACTTTTACGATTTTTCAAAAAAAAAAAAAAAAGTTTGGCTCTCAATGAATTAGCGAACAAAATTTTTGTTGCACATACATTTTAAACGAAGTGTTTGCTATCGATTGGTTTGTGTTTTTTTTTAATTATTCCCATAGAGACACTTTCTACAAAAAATTTTTCATTTCGATAAATTTTCTAAAAAAAATTTTTTCTTATCGATAATTTTTTACTAAAGCGTTTAAATTGTCAATAAATTTTCTAAAAAAAAAATTTTTTGTTATCGATAAATTTTATGCAAAACTTATTGTTATCGATAAATTTTCTGTGTAAAAATTTTTTTTCTTTAAAAACTTTCCCTAGAACACTTTTGTTATCAATCTTATAAATCTTTGCTATCAATTACATTTCTGTAAAAAGTGTTTTTATCGACCAATTTTCCGTAAAAAGACTTACCATTATCTAGACATTTTCTATAGAAAATTCTTGTATCGATAATTGATTAATTTTTTACACAAAATTTTTGTTATCGATAAAATTGCTTTAAACTACTCTTTTTTATCGATATATTGAAAGCATTATTTTTTATCGATAGCTCCAACTTGTTATAAAAAATATCGAACACAATATATAGAAAATTAATCGATAACACACATTGTGAATAAAGTAAAGAGTAAATATCAATAACTATCAAATGAAATAAAACTCTAAGATTGACAGTATGAATCGATTAAAAGTAAATGACACTTAACTCTTGACTACAAACCACCGACTTTAGTCGAGTGTCTACGACGTAAAGTACTCTGACGAGAAGAGTGGGAGCTCCCGAAACATGTCAGTTCAAGCTTCCACACAGTCAAATTTTTCTTTATCTACGAGTACATGCTTCACATTTATCTCTAAATAAAAATATAATTTAATTGAAAAATTAAATTCAAGCCGAACTCAAGCTCAATGAATTTTTTTTTAATATTTAATGTTTTTCCTTTTAGTGCATTTTTTGTTTAGCCCTTATTAATTTTTATTATTTTTTTTAATTAATTTTGCGATTTTTTTTTCTTGTTTGGCGATTTTTTCGTTTGGCAATTTGTTCGGATTTTTTGTTTGCTTTTTCAGTTTTGGCGATTTATTTCGTTTAGCCGATTTTGTGATTTTTTCGTTTTGGCGCTTTTCTCGTTTGAGTGCTAGGAATGCTAGGGAAAAGGGAAATCTTGGCTGAAGTAAAAAATATATAGCTGAAGAGAAAAACCGAAATGAGCGCATACGTGAGAAACAAAGCCGGGAGAATCTCGCAGAAGTGCAAAATGCCAAACAAGCACAAGTCGAGCTTTATGAATACAAGCAAACGTTTGCAAAAGCTGTAAACAAAGTGAGGAATGGTAATGCAGATATGCAGAAAAAATTCCAAAATTGATTACAAATCGTTCAAAACAGAACGAACGGCAAAAACTCGACACGAAATAGCACAAATAGCGAAAATTCGCAAAAACTTAATGTGTATTGAAAATTGAAAATTTAATATTGAATTAACACAGCTTAAACCGTGTAAAGATCATGAAAAATCAAAAATGCTTTTACAGCAAAAATTTGCGAAAAAATTTAATATTGCCAACCAGCTCTAAAGTGGATTACAAATCGCTAAAAATGTTAGGAATACGGGACTTTTTTAAGAAACTTAACTTGTTTATATATAATTTCGTAAAAAGGGCCACAGAAACAATATAGATATCAAGATGGTGAAAAATGTCACGTGCGACAGTGACTAAATTTAAATTTAATAAAGTATTAATAATTTTTGGGTAAAATCAAAACCATTTTTAGGAGACATAAATTCACAACGTTCTAAAATTAGTCATATTGAAATATTGCTTCAGGTTTCGCTGAAATCTGCGTTTTAATCGTTGGCCGCAAAAACTACATCTGTTCTTGTCACGTGCGAATGTCTCGGTTTCTTGCAATTATCCTAAAAACGAAGAATTTCTTAAAATCAAACACCTATAAATTAAGGTTATTGTCGAAATAAAAATCCGTTTTATATAAACTTTCTTCATTTTAAATGTATACGACGGTCACGTTCGACATTATGATAAAGTGCATATATTATTTTAGATTTACAAATTCTTTTGTTCTATTCTGTACATATTCTTTTGTGTAGCCACTTTAGAAACAAATAATGTGATATAGCATTTTGCCTTATATTTTACTCGTATATGTTAAAAGTATTAATTCAAATGGTACCAAGAGGTCTGGCTGATCTAGATTAAACACAAACAGGCAGTTTTGGGAAACTTTTAACCAAATAAGGTTTCCCCAAACAGCCAGCAGAAGCAAAGATAAAAAAATATATATAACGCAAATCAAAAAACCAACCAACTTAAATTGACAATCATTTGAAATATTATTGTTAAGCAGTAGCTGCAGCAGCAGCAGCCGCACTAGCAAAAACACAACAAAACCATCAGCCATCAGAAAAAATAGTTGTAAAAATGTTGAAGCTCATTTAAAGATTTTTATTTTTCCAATTCATTGTTTTTTTTCTATTTTTCTTGTCAGATTTTTGTGGCAATTTTTAGTTCATTTAAGTGAAAATGAGACTTAGAATTCTCACCATTTAAAAAGGCCTGGCATATAATAAGAAACGACTTCAGAAGTTGTACTAGAAGTGGTGGTAGTGAAGTTGTATAAATGTTTATTGTTGCTTAGTTTTTGGAGGCATTTTTGGTAAAGTGAAATAAATGGCCAACGATTGAATGAGCGGAAACCGACCCCTCTTGAATTTATTATTTTTATTTTTTATTTTTGTTTTATTGTTTTAGCTATTGTTGTTGTCGGTTTCCAATCATATCTTTGTTTTTGCTTCAAAAACTGTTGTTAGTTTAGTTTTTTCTGTTTTTTTTTTTCATTTTCGTTTGGTTTTGATTGTTGCAGTTGTAGCAAGAAAGTCGTGAGATTCTTTAATGGAATTGGTTCGTGAAGAAGTGTTGATGAGGTCGATGATGTGAATGATGACGACTATGAAGAGACTACGACAACTACTCAACTCCAACTGCAACTTGCCACAACACTCTTGATTTTTTTTCGTTTCGTTTAAATGATGATAATGATTATGATGATTATTGAGGAGGACACCAAAAATAATGTACGAGCGCATATATGAAATATGAAGAGGTTGTAATATCCAAAGATTATTATTAGTATTTCAAACCTAAAAAAAATATATGAATTTCTTACAGCTGGACTTAATAATGTTTGCATAATGTTGCAAGTTTTCTAAAAATTGTATTGCTAATGTAATTATTAAATAAATATCACAGTATGAAACAAGAAAAATAACAAGGATAGGAAAGTCAAGTTTTTGTCACGTGCGACACCAAGTTTTAATTCATTAAATTCGGATAATATTTGTAAAACTTATGTGGCTAGCAAAGTGTTTCATTTCTAAAGTAGTCAAACTTGACTTCCTGTACCTCAACGTGTGTTTCAACAGGGTGGTGTAAATTTCAACATTCTTATAGCGTAGGTCCTTCTCTATGATTTTAACGTGCATGGTTTTGTAATGGGAACGCAAGTTTCAAACAGAGATTTATTATCCTTTTTTCCAATTGCAACCACTGTGCATCTTCGGTCACATCCTTTCGGCGTTATGCCATCGGACGGCCTTTCGCCATTGGCAAGCCACCTTCGTTCAGACATGTTCGTGCGACAACCTTCGGCCGGTCACGTTCGATCGCTATGTCAGACGCCCCCTCATCTTTATCGCCATTCGACACACTCCGCTTAGTCACTGAACCTGGCGCCATGACCCCTACCAGAAATTAAACTTATAATTAAAAAACATAAATTTCGCCTACCTTGATGACACCAAGTAAACGAAGATAGTAATTTCAACCTCTAAATGATACAAGAAGATAATTCGTCAACAAAAAAACAACTATCGCCTGGAAAATAATTAGGTGATACTAAAGCAATAATTATTAAGAATTTAGCCGAGACACCTGGTATTAAGGCGATACACCTTCATTTTGCATAGTTTAAGGCAAGCCAAAGCATTGATGCAGCCATTTTCTTACAGTACCATCCTGCATTGTAACAGGAACGATTTAAGGGTTGTTACTGGTTTTCTCTCTGGTCACTTTATACTGCACTATCATCTGTGGAAAAGTAACCAAGTTCTCTCACCCTTGTGTTGTTTATACTTGGAAGAGGATGTGACAAAGGCTCACATTCTCTATGACGGTATTGTCTTATGTAATAGTAGAAGGCGTGTTTTTCAATCTGACTTTCGGAGGATGTTAAGCGGGTTTCTCCAACCTCTGTTCTGACTTTTACACAAAAGATCTACTAAGTGTCCCAGTGGCGGTTTTTGGACCAGATCTTTCCCCTATTCTAATTCTAACTTCATATAGCCAGGACAACAACCATTAGCCAAGACATAAACCTGGTCTACGGATTCTCAAAAACTTAAAGAAAAATATCCCCAAAATCCCAGAATTTCCCCGTATTCCCAAAAACTAGGTCAAAAATCTTTCCAAAATTTAAGAAGATTCCAGGATTAAAAAAACTAGGACAAAAATCATCCCAAAATCATTTAAAACTTCCCCCGGAAAGCAGCGAAAAAAATGAGCAAAAAATACCAAAGCGGCAACACTGAGTTTTTAATGTACCTGTTGCCTTCATTTTGAATTATCGTTACATGTATTTCTTACCAGTTATCGTAACACCTATTTCATACCAGTATTCGTAATACGTATTTCTTACCGGTATTCGTCACACCAGTATTCGTAAAATATTCATTCCAGCATTCGCAACACGTTTTTCTTACCAGTATTCATCACACGTATTTGTTACACGTTGATTTTCGTTAAAACAATTTTTTTTACCCCCCAACTCAGAAAATATTTATATGCTGCATATCATATGCAGAAAGTGACATGAGAAACTTCGTACCAAAAATATAAAATAAAAAAGAGATTCATTTTGTTGCGTAGTGTAATTTAAAAATATTTTAGATATAGGATACTAAAAATTGGTTTACTAAAAACTGAGATAAATTAAAATTTTCCAGCACCCGTTATTCTGTAATGCGTTAAAGCTAAAACTAAATGTCGATCGCTAAAATGCTGAATGATGACATAAAACACAAACATTTTGGAGACTTACACGGAAAAAATTATCACCAAAAAATTAGCAAACAAAAGTTTGTCTAAAGAAAAAGTTCATTTTCAGTAAATGCTCTTAACTGAATCAATGAATTCTTTGTTTGACTTTTATTTAGGACGCAAACACAAAAAACAACAACAACCCGTTTTCTGTATCGTCAAAAAAAACGCCGTTGACGACACACACACAAATAGCAACATCAGCAATGATTACAAAAAGAATGCGATTGTATCAAGTTTGTTTGAAGATTTTTGAATGACTCAATTCGTTAACGTTGTTGCGGTAATTCTCATTAATTTTTTTAGAGGCTTTACATAAACATTCAAAGTTGAACACATTTAACAAAGTGAAATTTCACAAATGCTTAATGGATGATGATGATGATGATGACTCAGACAAAAATTTTGTTTAATATATTACAAAAAATCCAGTAAATATTTTTGTTTGATACAGTAAAATATTTTGTTAAGTACATATTTGTAAGTATTTTTAGACAAATTGTTTTTTAAATTCAGACAAAAATATTGATTGATATATTACAGAAAATCTAGTAAATATTTTTGTTTGATTCAGTAAATTATTTTATTTAGAATTTGTAAATATTTTTTGACAAATTGTTTTATAGATTTACACAACTTGTTTACTGGAAAAAAGCCGGGTTTATTCCATGAAATTTTTGTTATATTTTGCCTTTATTTAAAAATTTGTTTGTAGATCTGTTTCTAGGCAAAATATTTACTCATTGTTTACTCATTCTTTACTGAAAATAAAATTTGGTTTTTTTTGTGTAGCTTTAGCGAGTTACTGAGGAAGGCGACAGGGGGTCTACTGCTGTTAGTCTCTCATCAGGAGCATGCAATTGAGCCGCAGCATTAATATTTTCAAGTAAAATGCTTATCTTATACAATAGAACATAAGGTTCACGGTTCTTAGTGTTTGTGTTTCCCTGAAGACGACTCTAAATTGGAAAGAAATATTATCAATATTTTTCAAGATAATTAAGATTATTTATTTAATCTCAGGAAAAACTTTCTCGTAAAATTGAGGCTTCCAATTAAATATTTTTGGCTTATAATTGTCAAACCATTTGTTCAATAACACCAACAATCTAAAGACAGTTCGAATAACTCAACATATTATTTGAACTTGAAATTTCATTTAATGTTGGTTGACTTAAAACACATTATAAGCATCTGAACAAGCATCTGTAAAAGCACCCAACATAAGCCTGACTTTAAAATTCTTTGACCAACAATAATTTCTTTTTTTTTCTCTCTTTATAAGAACCCGTAAGAATAATATGTGAGAAATAGCCATCATAAAAGCTTAAGAAAAATCATTTGATAACGAATATGTAGGAAAAATTCACATGGATTCCCATGAAGCCAGTAAAGCTGGTAGGCGTTGGTTGATTTGCCGCTTTGAACACAAGTATTTTATTGTAGTCAAATTTAACCGAAAAAAAATCATAAAAACCGGTTGAAAATTTAAGCAAAAAAAAACGAAATCTGTAAGATTTTATTTGACTTTTTTATTCGCCTTTAACGGCAGCCCAAAAAGCAGCGGGTCATTACACCAATTGTTGTAGATGTCTAACAGAAAAATAGTAAAGATATTTCTATAGGAAAAATAAATGTTTTTTTAGAGAAATCTACTGGCAAAGGATTTGGAAATTCAAAATAAAGTGAAAAGATATAATGGCTTAGTAGGTAAAAAGACTCACACAGTTATAAGTTCTTTGCATTATTCTTTTTTGCACTTTTTATGTTGGGTGTATAATTTTTTTTATATTTAAGTTTCTTCTTCAATTTAAGAACAACAATTTACCAAACAAATAAACCAAACCAATGCAAACTTAACAAACCAAACCAAACAAAAATTACTTTAAAACCAACACGTTATGAAGAGAGTTCAAATTGTATTGGCCATAACTAAGCTGCTAATAGAAGGTGATTTTTTAGGTATTTGGAGTTTATTCAAAGCTAAACAAAATATTTTCCAAAATTGCCAAAAATTGAAAGTTTCAGTCGCAAAGGAGCCACGTGCGGAAATTGTACAGCTCTGATAGCATCCTAAACACATGAACTGAGGGGGGTCATGTTACCAATCCTAATTTGAACTTAAACTTCTACTCAGTATCACATCAAAATAGAATTCTTGATTTTTTTCTTCGAGCCTTCAAGGTTCCGTTCAGATCCATGTGGTACATTATAACAAAATAAATTCAGTAAAATGCGACTTTGGCTCGCGCGTGAACAGTTCCGTACGAATACACATATATCCCTTTTCGTTTTTGCTCTTTTTTCATTTTGCCAATTTTTTCGTTTTGCTTTTTTTATTTAATCTTATTATTTTTATTTTTCAACTTTTTTCGTTGTTTTTGGTGATTTTTTTGGCTTTGGACCTATTTACATTTCTATGATTGTTTCGTTTTTTTTAATTTTTTATCAACTTTTTTTAACTTTTGACGATTTTTTGGTTTTGGCGTATTTTTTTTTTTGTTTTAACATTTTTTCGCTTTTTGACGATATTTTTAGCTTTAGCAATTTATTTACGGTTTAGCGCTTTTTTCAGTTTGGCGCTTTTTCCGTTTTAGGGATTTTTTTCGGTTTTTGTTGATTTTTTTAGTTTTAGCGATTTATTTTTTTGTTTTGAAACTTTTTTTCTTTTTGGCGTTTTTTCTCGATTTTTGGGGATTTAGTTTAGGAGCTTTTTTTTGTTTTGTTTTGGCGCTTTTTTTTCATTTTGGTGATTTTTTTTTCGTTTTTTGATGGTATTTTTAGTTTTAGCTATTTTTCGTAAATTTTAGTGCTTTTTTCGTTTTTTATTTTTCTTTAGTTTTTGGCGATCTCTTTAGTTTTGGTGATTTTTGCGTTTTAGCGATTTTTTTTGTTTAAGTGCTTTTTTCATATTAGCTATTTTTCGTTTTAACTTTTTTTAATTTTGGAATTTTTTAGTTTTTATGTTTTTAGAATTTCAAGAGTTTGCCTTCTACGATTTCCAAGATACAGCAAATTGTCTAAATTACATAGTCAAAATTACATTAACTGATAGAACACCCTTTAATTTGTATTGTTTTAAATATCAGTGATAATTGGTGTAGTCTATTCTACAGACTACGCCAATTAGCACTAACGTTGAAAATTTAAAGTGTATATATGTGTCTGTATATTACATTAGTGTTTCAACATATTTCGTTGCTCGCGTTAGGACACTCTTTAATTTTTAACTGTCACATATATTTTTTGTTGTAGCGGTCAAAGTTTTACATATTCTATGACAATTTCAGGTCCTTAGCTCTTACGGTTCCCGAAAAAGCAGCCTGTGACAGATAGGCAGACAGACAGACAGATAGACAGACAGACAGATAGACGGACAGGTGGACAGCGTAGCGAAAACAATAGGGTTCCCTTACACTTTTACTGTACGGAACCCTAAAAAAGCATAATAAACAATATAATTCAGAAAGCCCAATGTAAAAAAAAGTTATCAATAAATTCATTTTCGAAATAAAAGTTATCGATAGCTCTAGTTTTTCATAAAAAAGTTATCGATAATATTGTTTTTTATATAGAAAAGCTATCGGTCATGTTATATTTATCAAAAAAAAGTTATCAGTTATTATGCATTTTCATTTAAAATGTTACCTCTTGTTTTCAAAAGAAAACAGTTAATAGATTTAATTTTCTTAAAGAAAATTATCGTTACGTTTTCTGCTCTAAAGCAAAGGTATCGATCAACCGTTATTAAAAATATATCGATAAATTTTATTTTGTTTTTAGGAAAAAAGCGATAAAAACGAAAAACTTTACGTTTGCCAAAAAAATAAAGCTATTGATGACCTCACTTTTCAACAAAAAATATCTATTATTATGTAATTTTTCGTAAGCAAAATAAATAAATGAATTTTCTACAGAAAAAGTGTCGAAATCTTTAGTGAACTATAGAAAAGTAATTGATAGATTTACTTTTTTAAATATAAGTTATCGATTTTTTACGTTGCCATACAAAACATTATTATGCCAAAAAAAATCTATTAAGTATTATATTTTTTATACAAAAGTTATCGATAATTTCACTTTTCTACGAAAATTTATGGACAAATTTCTTGTAACATAAGAAGTTACCGATAACTTTACCTTTCTATAGAAACGTTAAATTTACTTTTGTTTTAAAGAGTAATCGATATAAGACATATTATACGAGTAACTAAATTTATTTTTTGATAGCAAAATTCTTTTATTAAGAAAAAATATCGATTGATCTCCTTTATTAAATTGAAAACTTATCGATAGCTTTTCTTGTTTCTACAAAAATTTTGGGTAATTTTAATATTCTAAAGAAAAGTTATAGAAAATTTTTTATTTTTTGTGGTTAACTTTATATCTGCGGGTAACGCTTTAATTTTTTACAAAATTTATCGAAAAGCTGTCGAATTTTTTTTTTTAATTTATTGATAACTTAACTTTTCTTTAGAAAAGTTATCGCTGACTATTTTAATATGCTTTAGATAACGAAAACTTAGGTTTATAAAGTTGTTTACTATTGCATTAGTAGCTGAGTAATTCCATTTAGCCGGGTGTGACCACTTTACACATATATTTTGTTATAAGTAAAGAATATAAAATTTTTTACTTAAAAAAATGTTGCGACTTGCAAGGCCATTAAGCTTACAGTCGCTGAATAACGGGTAGACACTGAAAGAACACGATTCCTGCCCAGAATGGTCGTAAGTAAGCTGCGACGGGTGTGACCTTACAAATCTTAGTTTTAAAGAATTATGACCTTCAGTATAAATTCTGTAAAATTTTTACTATAAGGTACACACTAATTTTAGTATAGATATATGTTCAAAATGTTTTATTTGTATTGTGTATTTACTGTTTGACAAAAAATCAGTTTTCTAAAAAAAAAAACTATTTTTAAAATGTGACGGGTGTGACCGACGGTTGTGACATAATACGAAAATTTAAAAAATTCAAAGAAATACAACTTTCTATTGATTTCATTAATATAAATAATATAAAAATAGATCATAAGAAAATAATAACACATTAAATTATTTGCTATCCGTTCTATTATAGACAGCAGAATACTCTAGCTGATTCAATAAAAAGCGAAAAAAATAAATTCTTTTCAGAGATAATCGTTTATATTAATAATGAGAAAGGGAAGAAAAGAAAATCTGAAATAAATATTAAACATACAAAGATGGAGAGCAAAATGTTTCGAGGATGATCATTTAAAAGTGCTTCCAATTGCTTAAAAATATTAACTAATGTATTTTTATTTTTTCTATAATTGTAATGCTCTAAAAATATCAATTGAAAGATTTTATTTAAAAATAAGAAAATTATTTTTTCCTTGCATAGGGCCGTTTTACGTGGAATCACTCAGCTCTAGTATTGCCTCTAGATGGGTAAATTGATTGAAGAAACTATTTACGCTTAAAAACCAAACATCAAACAAAATACCCTTTACTAAATTTCATTCAATTCCAAACTCATTTCTGCAACATCTTCTTCTTTATTATAATGTGGCTTTTATTTTTTTATAATTTTCATTTTTGCCTTCTTACCTCAATTCAACGTTTTTGACCTACTGACTGGTCTTAGTAAAATTGCAAGCATTTAGTTAAGTTAGCATACATACACAAGCACATATCGAAAAGCACACATACTGACTCATTCAGAGAGAGAGAGAGAGAGAGAGAGAGAGAGAGAAAAAGCAATTCAAAGTTACCTGCAATCCATTGAACGAACCTCCTTCTCTGTAATCATGGAAAACCATTCATGGTTAAAGCAAGCACATTATTATTTGTTGTTTCCTTCTTCTTTTTTTTCCTTAACCATGCATAAAGTGTTTGAAGGCTAAAAGGCGTTAAGAATTAAACACTTGTTATTACTTTTTACAAAAGAGTTTTTCGTTCTGCTTACCAAAGATGACATTAATTTAGAATGCTGTTGATAAATTTATTGCCAAGTTTTTTTTTCTTTTCTCTCAATCTCTAATTTTCTATGGCTTGTTTGTTGCTTGGTGGAAATAGTTTCTTTTTAAAAAGGATGAAATTATTTTCATAAATTTTCCCAAGACTTTGTCAATGACATAAAACTAAAGGTTATGTTAATCAAAGAGTTAAGTTAAAAGGGGTTAATAAGTTTTTTGGTGAGGGAGTTTTTGTCTTTAATTTTGGTGGAGAGTGTGGCGAAAATAGAGAAACCTGGTTTGAAGAGGAGAAATATTAGAGATTAAGGAAAAGTTTACAAGCTTAAAGTAAATTGAAAGCAAAATATTTCTTTTGGATTTTTTGTACTTGAGGTGTAAATGAGTTTTAGTGTGTGACTAAAACAAAAGACTTAAGCAAAAAACTTCTTTTTTTTAATTTTAGTAAACAAAGAAAAAATTTCTTTGAATATCCCGGTAGAAGATTCAAATTAACTACTCTCGTCAATCCACATTTTTTTAAAACCCCAGATAATTTAAAACCTCAGAAATCTGGCAAATAAACGATCGGATTTAAGTAATTTCAATAAGTTCCATTTTCAAAAACCGCAGTCGGCCTTATTTTGTCATACGTATTATTTCTTGACATACGTTTTACTTCCAAATAATTTCCCTGTTTCACAACAACTAAAATAATTTGAAGTAATTTAAATTCATTGAAATTTGTTAAGTAGTAAAGAGTAGCAGTAGTACAAATACACAATGTTTACACAATAAATTGAAATCAGCCTACCGAACAGCAGTCAGCAGAACTTTTTTTATATTTTTAATGTATGAAAAAGTGTTTAACACGCATTTGCATTTCAGCTATAAAAAAAACTATTTTTCTATTTTTCCACAGACGCTGTCTAAGTATATTGCAAACAGTTTCTTTTATTGTTAAAAGCTATAAAATGCGAAATACATTTTTCCATTTTAATGTTTATTGTTTTTCACATATGAAAAATGCGGCGGCTGCATTTCCCTATTGTAAGCAAACAGCCATAAACTAGGTGCCACAAACGTTATTGACAAATTCCTTAAGGCCTGCTGCGGGCTTACATTTCTTTTATTTATATTTAACGGTTTGGCAGAAGCAGGCAGCAAATAGTTGTATGAAAAAATGAGTTTTGTTAAAGGCAAATTAATTTTTGTAATATTAACTCTTTTAAGACTTTCCGTTTTTGTTTTCTTCAAAAGAGATGCGTACGCTTAAAGTTGGGTCTAGACTTCCCTGTGGTGTAGTGTTATTTTTTTGGTTTTATGGCAGTCGTTAGAAAAAAGGAAGAAATAGCAAATGACGCCACCTACTTTGCACAGTTTTAATTTGCATTTTACAAATCGTTGGCAAAATTTTATTACACATTTCTTTTAGGATTTTTTAAGCTTATGGGTTTAATTACGGAAAAAATTGCTGAGGCCTAAGATGTGCAGCAAAACAAAAACAAAAAAATTTGCAATATTTTTATAATAGATATTGAAGTAATATGTTGTAGAAAAATGAACGCACGGTGTTAGGGGCCGCCAGATGGAAAGGAACTTCCCGTCGCCTACGGCATGCGCCCTATCAGAAAAATTGGGTAATTCACCAATAAAAAACAATTATCACCTGGATGATATTTAGGTGATACTTAAGCGATACTTCTCAAGAATTTAGCCGAGACCTCTGGTATTTAGCAGAGACACCTTCACTTAGCAAGGGACCAATCAACATTAGCCAAGGCATAAACCTGGTCCACGGACTCCCAAAAACATGGACAAAAATCTGCCCAAAAAGTACCAGAAGTCCCCCGGATTCCCAAAAATCAGGACTGAAATCTCCCCAATATCCCAGAAGTTTTTCGGTTTGCCGAAAACGTGGACAAAAAATTTTTGGGCGTTGTTTTCTTAAGAGACTAATTTAGAATTTCGTAGAAAAAGTCACCATTTGCGTCCAATGCTGGCTGTAGCGTGCATGCATTAATCGATTTAAAATTTCAAATGCAGTCATTTTTTCAGTCTATGCTTTTGAAATATTGACAATAAAAAAATTTTAGTTGTAAACATTTTTTGGAGAAAAAACATCGAAAAATTAAGCTCTATTTTTAGGCGAAATTTGGCAATTTTCCAGTCTCATTTCTAAGTTTTGACTTGGGTTCCTTTTAACGACTACATATCGCACCTGCTCATCAAAAGTAACACAACTCAAAAAATTCTATTTTCCACTTTTTTGAAGGAAACAGTGTATGATTACCATATCTAACCACTGTAAAAATTTTGGTATTGTATTATTTTATTGAAATATTATTGAGTTTCCTTTACAACGGTATATTTGTTTATAACAATAATTCCATTATATTGGCGCAATTAGTTTTTTGCTTCTACTGAAAACTTGTAAATTTTGAGTTGTGTTACTTTTGATGAACAGGGGCGATATATTGAGAAAACTAAAAAAAATTTTCTACGTGAACAAAGTTCAAAAAGGGCCAAAACCCTAAATTGTAAAATTCAAAGCCAAATATCTTTGAAGCTTTTAAATATATTTTATTGAATTAACCGCATTTTCTTTACCAATTTATAAGCTTTCCAACAAGTTCAAATTCATAAAAATCGGATAATATTTGTAAAACTTATGAGGCCGACAAAGTTTTTCACGCCCGAGGTAGTAAATTTGACAGACTGTAGCTGTGCATTTCAACAGGGTCGTCCAAAATCCAACATTCTTAAAGCTTAGGTCCTCTTTTATGACTTTGACATACATCGATTTGTAATCAGATCGCTAGTTTCAAAGATGTAGACTTGTTACCGTTTTTTACCAATTGGAACCACAGTGCGCCTTCGTGCTTCTACTTTTGGCGTTATGCCATCGGGCAGGCACTTTCGGCCTCTTGCTATGGCAAGCCACCTTCGGTCGGCAGCCTTCGCCCGACAACTTTCGGCCGGCCACGTTCGGTTGCTATGTCATCTTTCTCGCCCATCGGCACATTCCACATAGTCACCGGACCCGGCGCCATGACCTCCACCAAAAATAAAAGTTATAATTTAAAAACAAAAAGTTCACATGCCTTGATGACACCAAGTAGACGAATGTGTTGTTTCTAGAACCCAAACAATCGACTTGAGTAGAAAATTTGTATGGAAACCAGTCGGAAAACTGATTACCTTTCATAGAAATTGTTCACTCAATTCTATTGCTTGGGTTCTATAAACAGCACAGAACATAGAAATTTTAGCCTCGATGGAAAAATTAGATAATTCGAGAACAAAAAACAACTATCACCTGGAAGATACTTAGACGATACTTAGGCGATACTTAAGCGATACTTTGCCAGAATTGAGCCGAGACGTCTGGTATTTAGGTGAGGCACCTTCATTTAGCAAGGGACCAACTAACATTGGCTAAAGCATAAACCTGTTCCACGGACTCCCAAAAACATGGACAAAAATCTCTCCGAAAATCCTAGAAGTTCCCCGGATTTCCAAAAACTAGGACTAAACTCTCCGCAAATCCCAGAAGTTTTTCGGTTTGCCAAAAACGGGGCCAAAATCTCCCCGATATCCCAGAACTTCCCCGAAAACCAACGGCAGCGCCGACTACCGCGAAATTACCAAATCGGCAACATTGAGTTTTTCTGGAATTTAACCTTGCCGATGTCCTGTTGCATTCGTTTTGAATTGTCGTTACACGTATTTCTTGCCAATATTCGTTACACGTATTTTTTTTTGTTTAAAAAATTTGCTTCTTATCCCCCAGCATAGAAAACATTTATGTATATGCTGCACAACGTGCCAGACGTACCATAAGAAACGATTATTTTACGAAAAACTGAAACCTGTGGGGTTATTATATATTTCGATTCGAAAGAAAACATTTTCGAAACACAATGTATAAGGTATACAAATACGAATGATTTCCTTTTCGCATCGAAATACATAATAACTCCGTGGTAGTAAAAAAGTTTTTCGATAAAAATTTTCGGCCTTAACATTAGTTTTCGAAAATATTTCTATTATTCTATTAGTTTCCTAGAAATACCTTTAAAGCTTTTAGGAAAGTAATAGATTTTTTACAATATTTGGCAATTTATATGAAACGCAGTTATCTGAGGATGCTGACCCACGATGTTCTTTTTTACCCCTGGTACCACCTGCTATCAATTTTTAGTTTTCATCAGGATCTTGCATTGTATATATGCGGTGAAGTTGTGTACCCGTGCCAGCACTTACTAAGTACGTGCTAGATGTAACACTCCAGAATCGCTCTAGCCTCCTAGATATAAAACAAAATATTAAAGTAATTTTGACAATATAAGCCAACTGTACGGACTAACAAGAGCTTTAGCCCGCCAGAAAAAATTTCTAACTAAAAACAGAAACAACTTAATTTCATTTTCAGTGAAGATATTCAATGAATTAGTAAATATTTTTTCAGAAACGGGCCTACAAACAAATTTGTAAATATGTATGTACAAAAAATTTCTGAACAATTTCATTGAAAAAAACGGTTTTTTTAGTAAATAAATTGTTCAAATTTATAAAACAATTTGTCTAAAATCAGTTACAAACTTTTAACAAAATAATTTACTGAATCAGACAAAAATAGTTACCGGATTTTCTGTAATATATCAAAAATAATTTTTGTCTGAACTTATAAAACAATCGGTCTAAAAAAATATTACAAAATTCTAAACAAAATAGTTTACTGAATCAAACAAAAATATTTACTTGATTTTTTTGTAATATATCAAAGAAACTTTTTGTCTGAGTCAGTAAAAACTTGTTTTTTTTTATATTTTTAAGTTAAGTTATGAAAGGCTATATGGGTTTAAGCCCGAAGAAATTAAATTATTTTTTTATTAAAATATTTTTATTTAGAGATAAATGTGAAGCATGTAGACAAAAAAAAACTTTTTTATTTTAAAGTTTTAAATAATAAGACATTATCCATTAAGCATTTATGAAATTTTACTTTGTTAAATGTGTTCAACTCCGTATGTTTATCTAAAAATAGTAAAATATTAATGAGAATTAACGCAACAACGTTAACGAATTGATAGACTAAAGCGGATTACACACAGGTCAATATTCAGCTTCAATATACATATATGGATGTGTGCGGTTGTTTACAAAAAAATATGTACACATATACCGAGGGGAAATATTGAAGAATATCAAAATGCTTTTGATTTTCATAACAAACGCACACAAGCACATATATTGAAGCTAAAATATTGATCCCTCTAGCACCCGCATAACAATCATTGATATCATTGTTGTTGTTGCTATTTATATGTACGTCGCCATCGGGGTTGTGTTTTTACGACACAGAAAACTGGTTTTTGTTGTTGTTTTTGATGTTTGCGTGCTAAATAAACGTCAAACAAAAAATTCTCGGATTTAGTAAAGAAGTTTGCTGAAAATGAAATTATATTTTAGACAAACTTTTATTTGAAAATTTTTTGGTGATAATTTTTTGCTATCGCTGGGTGAAATTCAGAAATTGGTTACACTATTTCCACCTCAGATTTCTTTGCAGAAATCTAAACGCGGGAAGGAATAAAACTATATCCGGTTTCGATTATCTCAGCGATTTCATATCGAAAATCATTTAGAGTTTTCCGAACAATGAAGTTGATATCGTGCCATACAATTTTAGAAGGCCAATATGTCGAGTTAGTTATTCGCCCCACAGAATCACCTCGGTCATGCAATTTTTTTTTACCAGAACTATTTTTGAAAGATGACCTTCAATGCAGCACTTTGAGCTTTGTTTTACAAATTGAACCTAATGAAATAATTTCCTAAATTTCTGGCTTATGTTTTTATTATATATTGTTTAAAACTTTTTTCTTATTAATTAAATTCAATATATTTACCGTTTTTTCTTTTATAGATGAACCAGCTGTGTAAAGTGTGTGGCGAACCAGCGGCTGGTTTTCATTTTGGCGCCTTCACCTGTGAGGGTTGTAAGGTGAGTAATTCTGTAAAAGAAAAAATAAATAATTATATGAAATTTATGGTCAAATTTAATCAATATATTAATAGTGTAAACATGCTAAAATGAACACTTTGAAGATGAAAGAGCTTTAAGTTGTAAAATTTTTAACGATTTAGAAGTTACGTACATAAGACAAAAAAAAAATGGTTGGTTTATTGAACCTTAAAAAATCACTGGTAGGCTGGATTTTATATTTTTTTAAAGCGAAACAAATTTAATTTCTTTATTTTGATGAAATATCTTAGTGGTAATTAAACCTAAAATCTAGCTAAAGAAGATAATATTTCTAATTAAAACAAAAATTATATAATTTCCTAATCATTAATGGCTTGGGACTTAATATTGTCTGTGTGTGTGTGTATGTGATTTTAAAAGCCCCCAGAATATGTGAACGTGTTTAGCTTTTAACTTTATTTATTTTCTAACATTTTATTCACAAGTGCTATCTTGTATATTAACAGCTTTAGCAAACTTTTATAACTTAAGGTTAGAAAAAAGAATAACAAAGAGAACAAACAGCTTCTACCGATTTAACAACAAATTATAGCTTGTGGCCATATAAGCCGCAGGCAAAATGAGGCATAAGTTATAGCTTAAGAGCTCAATATGAAAAAAGAGTGGCATTAATAAAATAATTTTGGCTTGTATTACAAAATGTGCGTAACTAATCTAAAATTTTTTTGTATTATTAGGGACTTATAGTGAAGATCTCTAGTTATTTTCTTGTCAATTTATGTTTGCATTTTTACATTTATTCCAAGTCATGAAATTATAACAAGTAATCAAAAATATGGATAGTGAGTCATACAACAAATTTTGCCAACTCATGGCTTAAGTTGGTATTTTTTTGCGCAAATTGAATTGTATTGTTTCCTTATTACTCTAAAGTAAATCACTTTTTTTTTCATTTAAAAACTTTTAAATTTTTTTTGCTTTTTTTCTTTCTTTCTTTAATATCTACTTCTTATAATTGTGTGCCATTTTTATGCCAAATCATCTAATACGCATGTAATTTTATAGTGATTGACTGCAGTTTTCTTTTCAATAAAAAGAAGTTGAAAAGAACTCTCTGGCATATTTTTTGCTCTTCTTACTCCAGCCCTTTAATACAAAAAAAAAACATCTAAGTCTGAATAGAGATCATATTCATTCATTGAAAAATCTCTTTGATGGACAGACGATCAGTTGAAGTTTCCATTGTTAATCTAATAAATAAATACAACAATGTACATATGGTTGATGGCTGATATCATTGAATATAGATTTTTTCCCATCATTTTACAACATATAATTTTGCTGTGTGGAACAGGTTAATTAAAAATCGATTTATTTATTTAATTTTTTTTCTTTTGGCTTTTGTATTATCAGTTGTTAAAATTTTATTTGTGATCATGCGCTATTGTTAGAAATCACAAATAGTTTTTTTTTCTCAACTAAAAAAAAGTGAGAGTTTCAATTTTTTGGCACAGTTATTAGTGACTTGACGGTTTTTCTTTATTCAAAATTTCAATTTAAGTTTCTTTTATATTTTTGTATAACTAAAGTTATAGTTATTAGAACTAGTGTGGGAAAATATTTAAAAATCGTATAGAATATTGACACCAAAAATTGGAACGTTGTACCCAAAGAACATTTCAAAAATGTTTATATTTTTCCAAGTCATCGCCCTTTATCAGCAAATACAAAACAGCTACAATGCTCTTGCTATTTAGAATAAGTCCAATTGTAATGAATATATCTTATTCACGAACAATTGTCGAAGTTATATGACGCTTTAAGAGCAGGCTTCGCATACAAAATTCACACGTTCAATCAGTCTTAACTTTAACAATCGTTTATGAATAATGATTTTGCAGTCTACCTAAATTTAACTTGTTTGTTGATGCAAGGTGCCGCTAAATACAGTGTGCAACAAAATAATACTTTTGTCATGACCTTTGATGACACTATATTATTTTGATATCTTATGGTCCCGTTACTACAAAGACATTCGAAATTTAAAATTCTATGGATACGATTTTATTATTAAATTTTTTCTAAAATTATGGATTTTTCAAGAGGCTGCTCGACCGACTTCTTCATAACTTGGAAAAAATTAGTCCAGTTTTAATCTAAATTTTTATATATTTTAATTACAATTTTCAATTACAACTTTTACAATACAATAATTCAATTACAACTCTGCTACTGTGTCTTTTCTGCAGAGCAGTGTTGCAGCACCTCTGGTGTCAAGTAGAGGCATGAATTTGTTTAAGCTAAATAGCCATTTATTAGTTCTTTTACTTCGCCGACGGTTCTGCTACAATACCGATGAAGGAGGGTGCTATGAATTCCGTTAGGATATGTCAGTATGAATCGCCGCCAGTACACACAGAAAACTTGCAATGTAAAATCGTCGAAAACCAGGTTAATTTAACATTTTACGGTAGTGATTTTGATTCATAGACGTTTCAGTTTAATTCAACATGATTTACTACAATCTTGAAGGAACATTTATCCTTTTGAATTAACTATATTTCATGTTGATTTAATATTACAGTACAGTTAAATCAAAATGAAGTTGATACTGATACGAAAAATCATCAAAATTATTTCGAGTTGAAACAACGTGAATTTTATATTGGAACAACACGAAGAATCATGTTGAATCAAAGTTATTTCAAGTTGAAATAACGTGAATTTGATATTAAAACAACACTAAGAATCATATTGAATTATACAACTATAATTCAAGCTGAAACAACATTATTAAAGTCATGTTGTTTCAGCTATTTTATTAATTATTTTATTTACGTGATGGCTATTAGCATAAACACAACCAACTACAACTTTATTTTGTAGTTGGCTGCCCCAGCCAAGATTTGATCTCCTGCCAGTTGCATGATAGCTCACACGCTAATCACTGCATCCACAACATCTTCAAACTTTACTTTAGCTATACACTAGACATCTGCAACAAGCCATTTGCAACGCCTTTTAAATCACACTATGTTTTTCCAAAACGTGATTTGATTTGACTTGAAATTTACATGCTAAATCATTACACCATACAAAAACAGGAATGATTTACAAATCATAGGCTTGTAAGTAATAAGTCAAATGTGTGTAGAGCAATGAACAAGAAAAGGCAGTAAATCATTTTAGCTTGTAAGACATGATTTAAATTGCGTGACACACATATGTGTTTAGTGTCATTTTTCCTTTTTTATTTTTGTGTATGTTTGTATGTGGACTTGTACATATTTATGTGGTATGCAAGGGTCAAATTTAGTAATTAAAAATTTACACACTTCCTGTTGATTGATTTACCTGAAATTTAGCAGACACCTTTACTGAGTGTTGCCGTTTTGGTATTTTCACGGCTTTCAGTAATGCCGTTGTTTTCCGGAAAACTTCTGGGATTTTGGGGATATTTTCGTAAATGTTTTTGGGAATCTGGGGAACTTCCGGGATTTAGGGGATTTTTGTAAAAGTTTTTGGGCATCCAGGGAACTTCTGGGATTTTGGAAAGATTTTGTAAAAGTTTTTGGGAATCCGGGGAACTTCTGGGATTTTGGGGAGATTTTCGTATCAGTTTTTGGGAGTCCAGGAAACTTCTTGTTTCGGAGAGATTTTTGTCCTAGTTTTGGGGAGTTCTTAGACTGGTTTTGTGTCTAAGGATGGTGTCCTTGCTTAGTGAAGGTGTCTCGGCTAAACACCAGGTGTCTCGGATAAATTCTTGAGAAGTATTACCTAAGTATCTTCTAGGATATATTTAAGAAAGTATTAATTTTTGTAAAAAAATATGTCTGCTATGAAATGCTGTTTCTTAAGTCTATTGTTTTAAATATATTTTCTTCATAGTAATCTTAAAACGGCATTTGTTTTTGCTTGCATACAATATAAACAAATGGCAAGTGTGACTTATTTGTTTCAAGTCATTTTGATGATTTTCTTTTCATATGAGAGAAACAATTCATGTAATGACTTGATTCTCACGAAACAAGACATGATTTGATTCTCTTAAAACTGTTTGTTGCTTTCATTTGTTTTGCTTTGAGATTTAGTAATAGTGTGTGTGATTTTAGTGTTATGAATTACTGTGAGTTAAAATTCAAATGGCTTATTGTATATGATTGCTAAAATTGCAATAAATAAATACCCATCGCATGTAAAATGATTTTCATTTTAAATCAACATGATGTAAATAATTATTTAACATAAAACTTATTTGAAATTAAAGTTATAGTCATGTTGATTTAAAATGAAATGTAAGGTTTTAACAAAGTTGTTTTAACAGTGAAAAATTTTGAATCAAAGAGATTTAAGGTTAGATTAATAATTTTTCATTTAAAATTAATATGAAACAATGGTAATTTTAAACCAGTAGCAGTAAATTTTCGCTGGTAGTTCGTTTTTTGTCCTCTACATAGTTGACATATGTAAAAAGAAACAACAACAAGTCACACAACTAAGCACAAGAGTGAACTGCAGCAATGAACAAAGCAAATAAACAATAATACACTTAAACGAAAAATTACAATTGCATCATGTTGATTTTACATTCCTTTTTTTTCTGTTTGTACTGCCAAAGTTATCAGAGCTATGCCTTCACTACTTTAAGAGTCCAACAACAACCAACACAATAATACACCAATGCATATGAGAAAAATTCACGATGTTGGCTTGCCTGAAACTAGTGTTGAACCCAAGTATAATATAAACTACTTTATAATCAACAACATACAAAAATATTTTAAAACTATTTTAAATTTGACTTTAAATTAAATTAAAAATTTTAATTAAAAATTTTGTTTAGGGGTTTCACGTTTGCAATTGAAATCTTAGTTAATGCTAATTTAAGGAACACGTGTTAAGCGTGTTAAATAACTTTTTCATAATTATTGTTTAAAACAATTCATAGGAAATTCTAGCATTAAGCCAAAAAAAAACTCCAGGAAAATTTTGCTCATTTTATTTAAACATAAAATTTAAATATTATTTAATACTCCTATAAAACTAAATGGCACATTAAATACGTAACTGACTACTGGAACTAACAATTGAACAAAGTTGAAAATAAAACAACACAAATAAGCAGCTTAGATATGCCAACTATTAAACTTAAGCAGAGATTCTCAAGTGAAATAAAAGAACGCTGATGAGATGTTGTAGCGGCCGCACAATCAATACTGATCCGTTTGGCTAGTCTGACGATTAGATATTTATAGTATATATTCTTAATAAAAAAAACTAAGCAAATGAACGCTGATGAGAGAGAGAGAGAGAGAGAGAGAGAGAGAGTGAGCACTGTTGCTTGCGAAAACGGCATGCCCATGAATGCAGGACAAAATTCACTTTCCTTTTTGTATTAACTCTTTAAATAATGCTCCTAATAACTACTTTCAACTAGGAAGACATACACAAAATCGAATGGTCTTCAAATCCAAAATAATAAACTTTAAAAAATGGCCTAGTTCTGAGGCAATAAATACCAAAAATTAAGTTTACAGGGGAGTTAATTGAAAATTTTTGTGTAGGTTCTGTTAAAAATAGTCGAACATTATAAATCTTTAAGGTTTTAATTGAATTTTTATTGCGTGTTTGAAAAAAATATAAAATTCTCACAAAATTGTATTGAATGTTACTTTGACAAAAAAATTTATATAAGACTTAGCTTTGACTTTTCATTTTGAAAATTTATAAAAACTATTTCATTAAAAACTTCTAGAAATTATTCATTATTTGTATGGTATGGAATGTCTTGAACGTCACTAATAGTATTTTGCAATTAATTGCATAAATTTGTTGTGTATAAATAACTCCTTTTTGTTAAAACTAATATTTGGTGTTAATTGATTTTGTAATGCGTGTTGCAAAAAAAAAAATTAGATACATACCAAAATGTATTGAACGTTACTTTGTCAAAATTCTTAAACATGCCATAATCATGTGAGTTTAGATTTTGGAAATTTATTGAACATTTGTCATTGTTTCCTATTTAACTGATAACTATTTTTTTTTGTATATCGAGCCATAATTTCCAAAAACCTTAACCGACATAATTTTCGAACCTCGTTTTTTACTCAAATCGATTATATACGATAACTTGGACTATCTGTCAAAATTTCAAAGTCATGTCAAGTATCGACCGTTACGGAAATACCGCAAAAACAATTTTAGCTCAGGGGCTATTCACATATTACGTAAAACTATTTTCGGATTTGTTATACAAACTTAAAAAACTGCAAAAAAGCATTTTTTTCGAGAAAATTTCGAAAACGCTTTTTTAAAAAAATTAATAGATTTCATATTCGTCTTTAGCAGCCCCAAATTATCATAAAAACACATATTTTTCAGGTAACTTTTCTTTTGTTGCATAGTGTAATAGCAGTCCACAGTGGGGACTTTTGCAAAATAAATTGTAATAAATCGGGAACTTCTAAACTGCTAATTGGATTTATCTGAAACTTCGAACATATTTCGAGGAGGAGCCAGGCTTTACAGAGCGTGGCTTGGTGCCCTTCTGGCTAAAGTACGAGAGAAGTTA
Organism: Panzeria rudis; assembly: GCA_956483635.1. Lineage (NCBI taxonomy): Eukaryota > Metazoa > Arthropoda > Insecta > Diptera > Tachinidae > Panzeria > Panzeria rudis. The sequence continues at coordinate 16,537,954 of OY101451.1, read as the reverse complement.
CAGTGGGCCTAAATTGACCAACTGGGAATCGAAAAAAACTTCTCAGGATTGTACCTTTTTAAATATTCCCGCTTTCAAAAATATAGAGTGTGTTGAGCTAAGCTTAGAAATCACAGTTTAGAACATATTTAACTTTAAATAAAAAAAATGTTTGTCTTGACTTTTTTTAGTATTTCGCCTATAACTATTTTGTTCGCAGTTAGATTTTAAATTAAAAGCCGTCATTCGATTTCTGACAAAACTATAAATACAAATGGAGAAACAGTTTTTTTATTATCTCCATTCTTGAAGTCGGAAAAATGCCGAAAATTCAAAATTTTGAAATTCAGCTGAAAAAAGAATGTTTTTGTTTTCAGAAAAAAAAAATATCTTAAAGAGCATGTAAAAAATTGTGACAACTGTTATAATTTCCAAAACTCTGCCTAAACTACATAAACACAACAAAAGTACATTTCTAATGTTATTCAAAAGCTTTATGCACACTTTCCACAATAATGAAAATATGCATCTTATTTATACAATATGTTTTTCATGTAAGAGTACTTAGTACTAATAACGCTGCACGGTCACGCAGTTTATCCGATTTGAGCAAATAAGCTCTCAGAATATGTGGAATAAAATTGTCTTTAAGTCTATTCAGAATATAGCGGCGAAAAATTGGTTTTTTCATGCAATTTAAACCTTTTTTCGTTTTAAAAACCTCATAAAAAATTAAAAATGCAAAAAATTTTAAATTTTTTGAAATCGGATAATAATTAAAAAAGTGACAAGCCTCAAAAGTTCTTATGAGTCCCAGGTAGTCAACTTTGGCCCACTTTAACTCCTCTCGTGCTTCAGACAGAAGGCCACCAAGACATGCGTTGGAAAGCCGACTCTTGCTCTAAAGATATTCGAAGTTTCGGATAATTCTAATCAGTAGCTTAGAAGTTCCAGATATATTATCATATATTTTGAAAAAGTGGCCAGGCTGCTGCAGTCTTAAAAAGGTTAAACAAACATACAAATTTGATAGCAAATAGATTCATAGAGTAATGGACACGATCGCTCAAAAAACTCAAGTTAGTATTATTTCGACTGATATTTAATTTTCAGTATATATTTCATTTTACTAATCTGTTTTAAAATTATATTTTTTTATTAGAAATTTTAGAATCTCTGTATGCCATAAAGCAACAAATTCTCCTGAATATGTTTGTATCTATCTATATGCGATTAAAACTAACCATAACAAATTTTTCATTATATTCTAGAGCCAAAGAATATAAAATAAGCTAGCAACGTAATTAAGAAAAAAAAAAAACAAATCTTACATTAATATAAAGATGCTAAACAGTGCCTTAGAGAGACTAAAGTATACATGCATATGGAAAAAAAGTCAAGGTCATTTTATAGTCATTCAATTACAGTCTAAAACTTGGCTTCGTAGTTAACAGAAGACACTGACTATTAAAAAATACAGATAAGTTGTCATTGTTATGCAAAAATTATTGTTAATAAATATTAAATAAAGTAAGCAAATGATGGTACATAGTTAAAATATAAATAAAGCTTTGCAGTTATACGCTTTACACCCCACCCGCCGGGCTATAGCATCTAGTAAAAGAATGTTAGAGGCTTTGCATTGTAGCAGCTGTAGGTTTTTTGAAATATCTTTTGCTATAAGATCTTTATTAGATTATTTAATTTATTAGTTGCTACAACACTCCCCAAATGTTAATCATTATCAAAATAATGAAGACGAGCATGATGATGAGTTGAAAAAATCATTAACTAAAGCAGCAAGCAGCTGTTTGTGCGAAGATTTTAAGCTGGTTTTTTTTATATAAATTCTCTATATATTTCAGCAGCTAGTTAAGGTTGAAATGATTTACAAAAACAAAATAGAAAACAAAACAGTTGTAATTAAATTTAATTAATTTTTAAAAATTGTAAATTTAATGTAAATTTATGTTAATGTTAACACTTGTAAATCTTTTTCTTTTTAGAAATAACAAAACGTTTTTAATTTTATATTAGAGTTAGAAATTTGCACATAAATAAAAAGGAGAATAATAAAAATTAAAGGGTGATTTTTTTATAAAGACAATTTTTAGCACTTGCAAAAGTCATAATTGCTTAAAAGCACAACCTAAGCTATCTTACTCTAAATAAAAGTTCTGAGATCAGTCTTGAGTTGCGACATAAATCTTGCAAAAATTCACCCGATAACAAAAGCTACTTTTACAGCTTTCAGCTGGAAAGTCTATATAATTATATGTAATTACACATTTATTTAAACAGCCTATTAAATGGCTTTTAACTTTTAGTAGCGAAAATGGTTTACTGTTTGCTTTTACTTTGGCTTTGTTTGTATGTGTAATTATAACACAGAATTATAGATAATGTGAAATAAAGTGTGCTGTGAGCGAAACAAGAGAACTTTGGCTTTTAAATTGTAATTTTGTTACGTTTTGTTTTTGGCTTAAGTGCGAAATAATTAATGGCCTTTTGAAAGTTAATGTACTCTAATTTTTTTTTGTGAAAATTTTGTTAAAAAGTATTTAAACTAAAATTATTATTTCTTTGTTGTGTTTTGTGGCTAAGAAAGTTATAATTAAATTGTAATTTAAAGCTAAATTTAGCGTTAAAATGATAAAAGGAAAGGATTTATTTCTTAGAGTATAATAAGGCATACGTCCAAATGATAAGCTCACTTTTTTGTGGAAAGCTAGAAAAATATATTTTAAATAAACATGTTGCTTAGAAAGTGATTTGATCAATTTATAGGAATTTGGTAATCATTTTGATAGTAGTACTATTAACGGACGAAATTTTTGCTTAGTGACTTGGCCTTGGGCGGTGCCCACTTTCCCATTCATTCAATTCTATGGTTAGAGGAACTCAATGCGTGTTATAAATATAATGAAGATCTTTTAAATAGAAGTATTTTGTTTGAAAATAGTATTTTATTTGCATGGGCGTGGTACCGCCCACTCTTTCAAATTAACAACTCGCCTTTTCAGGGGCACTTAATGTGTGTGAACAATTTTAGAAGCATTCATTATTTAATAATTCTTGCAAAAAAAACCGACTACAACATAGGCGTGGCACCTCCCCCCATATTTTATCATCATGTACTTTTACGAGAACTAACTGTGTGTACGAAGTTTCATAGGAATCAGATAAGTAGAAGTAGGTAAAATGAATATTTACTTTTCATGGGCGTGGCACTGCCCTCTTCTCTAACCGCAATGTTGCATTGTAACAATAACTAAATATGTATGCAAAATTTCATAAGCATCGGCTAAGTAGAAGTAGTTAAAATGCTAATTTACTTTTCATAGGCGTGGCACTGCCCACTTTTTAAACCACATTCTTGTATATTAACGATAACTAAACGTGTATGCAAAGTTTCATAAGAAACGGCTGAGTAGAAGTAGTTAAAGTCCTTATTTAATTTTCATGGACGTGGCATTGCCCACTTTTCTAAACATAATGTTGTATTATAACGATAACTAACGCTGTATGCAAAGTTTCATAAGAATCAGTTAAGTAGAAGTTGTAGAAAAAGATTATATACTTTGCATGGGCGTGGTACAGCCCACTTTTTTTACCCTGATGTAGTATTTAAACAGAAGCTTAATGTGTGTGTAAAGTTTCGTAAGAATTGAAGGAGTAGAAGTAGTTGAAACAAATGTGTATGGGCGTGACCCGCCCACTTTTCAAGTAGACCAATCTGGAAGTACATCCTTTTGAATAGCGACAAAAAATCCGAAATCTGTTCATAAATGGAGGAGTTTTTAGGAAACATACATAAAAAAATACATGACAAATTGATAACTTTCTCCTTTTTTTAAAGTGGGTTAAAAATAGTTTAACATTTATATATACTTGGTGTGGGCGTGGCACTGCCTAAGTTTTCGACCAATAAATTCTATTTTCGTGCAAAGTTTCATAAGAATTAATGAGTTTGAAAGGGCGTGGCAAAGCGCACTTTTTTTTCTTCTAATTCTATTGCCAGATTAAGTCATTAACCGACTTAAAAAAAATAGGAGTTATAAATTAGTGTCAGGCGCGGATCCAACTTGAGCTTTTCAAGGGGGAGAACTTCTAACTGAAAGATAATATTTTGAGAAAGTTTTTTTAGAAACTCAATAGAAATTGGGTATATTTTAATCGTTGGTGGGGTGGGGGGGGGGGGGAGATATCATGTTTTCCCTCCCCTTGTATCCGCGCCTAATTAGTGTGCATCTATTGTTTACTTTTTTATTTTTGTTCACGCATAACTTTGTCATTTGTGAACCGATTAGCAAGCTCTTTTTTGTTTGAAAGGGTTTGCTTCCATAATTGGTACCATTCCTCAGCCGATTTGCAAAATTCTCTATTGGTTTGAAAAGGTTTGCTTGCAGTTTTGTCCCATAATTTAGTTTTCCAAAATCGGTGGGGAAATTTGCTGACCGCATGCCTAACTATGTCATTTGTGAAGCGATTTTCAAAACTCTTTTTTTGTTGAAAGTTTTTGCTTTGGTCCGATAATTTTTTTTCGAAAATGGGAGGAGAGGAATTTGGTCCACCAAGCATAACTCTGTCATTTGTCAACCGATTTTCAAAATAATTTTTTGGCTTGAAAATGTTTGCTTGCAGTTTAGTCCAATAATTTTTTTTTTGTTTTTGAGAATCGGTGGGGAAATTTGTCCCCTCCCCCTCCCATGCTTAACTCTGTCATTCATAACCCGATTTTCAAACTATTTTTTTGTTTGAAGGAGTTTGCCTTAAGTTTAGTCCCAAATTTTTTTTCCGAAATCGGTGGGGAAATTTGCTCACCCTTCCCTCCCCCCAAACCCTATGGTTAACTCTGTCATTTGTAGACTTGGGTCCAACTAGTTCGAACTCGTTCAGCAGCTCGTTTTAGACACAAACCTATGATCAGACCCATGTAATTTAAATGGGTTTGATCATTGGTTTGTGTCTAACACGAGCTGCTGAATGAGTTCGAACTAGTTGGACCCAAGTCTAGTCATTTGTGAACCGATTTTCAAAATTATTTTTTGTTTGAAAAGGTTTGCCTGTAGTTTTGATCTGTAATAGTTTTTTCGAAAATCGGTGTTGAAAAATTTTTCCCCCAAGCATAACTGTCGTTTGTTAACAAATTTTCAAAATAATATTTTTTTTAACTTTGCTTGAAGTTTGGTGAAATTTTTTAATTGTTATTTACGAACTCGACGCTTGGCTTGTAAATTTAGAGATTAATCTATTGAAATATGCCAAAAAAAATCGATTTAAAGAAATAATGAATTAGGGCATTTCTATATTATAGTAACAATGGGCACTGTTACATAATACCTCAATTATGGCAGTTTACCTCCTCCAATGACAACGACATGTACATATAAAGTTCTAGTACCAGATACGCTCACTTCCACTTGTTTCTTTAACAATTTCTCTTCCATCAAGAGAACAGCTATAAGTGAAGCTAATAAAAATTTTCTTAAATCAACCATGGCTTTTTCTTTGCATGAACAGTTTCTACTTACAACTCTTTTGATGTTCATATTACTTTTCTTTTCAGTCCTTCTTTGGCCGCACTTACAACAATATCTCTGCTATAGCTGGTTGCAAGAACAACGGAGACTGTGTGATAAATAAGAAAAATCGTACTGCCTGCAAGGCCTGTCGCCTACGTAAATGTCTGCTGGTGGGTATGTCCAAAAGTGGTTCACGTTATGGTAGACGCTCTAATTGGTTTAAAATTCATTGCCTGCTACAAGAACAGCAAACAAATTCAGGTAACTCGCAACAGAGCAGCAACACCAATAATCTAGAACAATTGGCCCGGCTACACCAAATTCATGCACGACAGACATATCAAGATAAAACAAATCCCTGCATTAAATCGGCCATTGGACAACAGGCTACCAGCTTAACGATACCAGCTACGAATGCTGTTACACCAAATAGTTTGACCAATTTTCTTAATCCTGCTAAATATTTTAATGGCAGTGATGTTTCAACCCACAAGACCAACGAATCCCGCCTAAGTGATACACCCAGTGATTCGGGAGCCTCTTCGGCAGGCGACCCGACCGATGATTGCACCAGCAATAATAGTATACGACAGCATAGTCATCATCATCATCATCATCATAATGTGCTGACAGCTTTGAAAATTGAACGTAATTGTAGTTCGGCTCATCAGTCATTGAACGAGAGTAATGGTGATGAAGATTCTGATGAAAGAGAACGTAGACGACAGCAGTTTTTACAAATATTTCGTAGTCATTCCGAGCCATTAAGTCCTTTTGCTCCCTTTCATTTCTCACAATTACCACCACCTGCAACGCCTGCTGTTTTAGCGGGGACACCGCCGAACTTTATGCTACCCCATGCTTTGAAAAAGAGTAATGAAAGTCTGCACAATCAAGACGAGTTACAAGAAGAACCCATCGATTTGTCGGTGAAGTCAAGACATAGTCATACACCTGAGAGCATAAAAAAAAGTTTGAGTCCAGCTTTAAAAGAACCGAATAATGAGCCTGTCAATGTCTTAACTAAAACTACTCCCCTGGATTTGACTTTGGTGAGAACAACGCAAGCGCTAACGGGGTGAAAGAATTTTCAAGCTAGCTCTCAATGGCATACTTTAATTATTCACAACATTAAAGCCTAAAAATATACTCCAAATTTTTTAGTTGAAGAAAAAAAATTCTATTTTAAATTTTAAGCGAATTGAATAGATATTTATTTCTAATGAATATTTATTTCAAAACCAGTATTTTTTGTCATTAATTTAATTTTCTCTAATCCAAAAATCTAAAACCCAGTGTTTTTAGTTCAATTAAATTTTTAGTTAAAATTAAGTGAATATTACACTGTACAACACGAACAAGAATTGTGGGGTCTTATGAACCGCTTCTCGCAGAGGAGACAAAAAAATATATACGTGCGTCGGCGTTTTGCAAGATCACATCGGAATTTTATTTTAGAGGGGCTTAAAGCTTCCTCCTTTGTCCTGTTCCTGCAGCATATCGGTATATGAAACTATGTATTCTTTACATTTGAGGTGTAACTTTGTAGAAAATATTTTCTCACGAATATTTTTTTTATCTCCTCTAGCAGAATCGTTTTACAGAACCCCGTAATTTGAAAAAGTTCGAAATGGTTGTATAGTGTTATTAAAGATTTCTACTTTTTTTTGTATTAAACTATTTATATTTAAATGGTTTGCTAGCATAATTTTAGTTGTAGTTTGTTATTATTTTTATTTGAATTGAAGCTAAATCTTGTATATACACTTGACACCTGGGAATTCCCTTTTGTGCCATAAGCTTTTTTGTGGTTCCCAAATTAGTTTTTAGGACATACAAAGAAACATTTGAAAGCTTAAAGTAACGAAAAATATACGACAAAATGGTGCCAGATATAAAAGAAATGTACAAAAAAAATTAAATAAAAACAAAAACGGTTGTTAGTGGAAAAAGGAAAGAGATAAAATTATTTCCCAAAAATGGTATCTTTTTAAAGGCACTCTTTTTTTAATTGGTACTTTTTTTAAAAGGTAATTTTAAAAAGTATTTTTTTGAAAGGTACTTTTCTTATAACCTACTTTACAAAAGGTATTTGTTACTTAGAAGCTACTTTTTCAAAAGGTACGTTTTTAAAAGCTGCTGTTACAAAAGGTACTTTTTTTAAAAGGTACTTTTGTTAAAAGGTAGTTTCTTAAAAGGTACTGTTTTGAAAGGTACTTTTTTAAAAGGTACTTTTTAAAAGCTACTGTTTTAAAAAGGTACTTGTTTTAAGAGGTACTTTTTTTAAAAGGTACTTTTTTTAAAAAGTACTTTTTTAAAGGTACTTTTTCTACAAGGTACTTTTTTTGAAAGGTACTTTTTTTAAAAGGTACTTTTTATAAAAGGTACTTTTTTAAAAGGTACTTTTTTTAAAAGGTACTTTTTTTAAAAGGTACTTTTTTTAAAAGGTACTTTTTTTAAAAGGTACTTTTTTTAAAAGGTACTTTTTTTAAAAGGTACTTTTTTTAAAAGGTACTTTTTTTAAAAGGTACTTTTTTTAAAAGGTACTTTTTTTAAAAGGTACTTTTTTTAAAAGGTACTTTTTTTAAAAGGTACTTTTTTTAAAATGTACTTTTTTTAAAAGGTACTTTTTTAAAAGGTACTTTTTTTAAAAGGTACTTTTTTCAAAAGGTACTTTTTTTAAAAGGTACTTTTGTTAAAAGATACTATTTTTTAGAAGGTACTGTTTTTAAAAGGTACTTTTTTTTTAAATGTACTTTTTTAAAAGGTACTTTTTTTAAAAGGTACTTTTTTAAAAGGTACTTTTTTTAAAAGGTACTTTTTTTAAAAGGTACTTTTTTAAAAGGTACTTTTTTAAAAGGTACTTTTTTTTAAAGGTACTTTTTTTAAAAGGTACTTTTTTTAAAACGTACTTTTTTCAAAATGTACTTTTTTTAAAAGGTACTTTTTTTAAAAGGTACTTTTTTTAAATGGTACTTTTTTTAAAAGGTACTTTTTTTAAAAGTTACTTTTTTTAAAAGGTACTTTTTTTAAAAGGTACTTTTTTTAAAAGGTGTTTTTTTTTAAAAGGTACTTTTTTTAAAAGGTCCTTTTTTAAAAGGTACTTTTTTTATAAGGTACTTTTTTTAAAATGTACTTTTTTTAAAAGGTACCTTTTTTAAAAGGTACTTTTTTTAAATGTACTTTTTTTAAAAGGTACTTTTTTTAAAAGGTACTTTTTTTAAAGGTACTTTTTTTAAAAGGTACTTTTTTTAAAGCGTACTTTTTTTAAAGCGTACTTTTTTTAAAAGGTACTTTTTTTAAAAGGTACTTAAGGTACTTTGTTTAAAAGGTACTTTTTTTAAAAGGTACTTTTTTTTTAAATCCTTTTTTTAAAGGTACTTTTTTTAAAAGGTACTTTTTTGAAAAGGTACTTTCTTAAAAGGTACTTTTTTGAAAAGTACTTTCTTAAAAGGTATTTTTTGAAAGGTACTCTTTCTAAAGGTACTTTTTTAAAATGTACTTTTTTTAAAAGTACTTTATTAACAGATAATTTTTATAAGATATAATTTTTTTAAAGGTTGTTTTTGTAAAATGTACTTTATAATAAAAGTTATATTTTAAAAGGTACTTTTTGTAAAAGTTATTTTATAAAAGGTCCTTCCTTTTAAAAAGTGTGTACTTTTCTCCAGCCGTTTTATGAGATTTTATAATTACAAATATGTATGTACTTTAATTAATTTTTTAATTTTAGTTAATTTAGTTTAATTTTTTTCATATTCTATATAATTCTCGTTTAGTTTGAATTTTTTGTTGTTTTTTATTTTTAGTTAAAACATTAATTAAATAAATAAAAGAAATGTTTGTTTTTTATGTTGTGTAATTTAATTTTATTACATAAATACTTATTTATTTTATTCTTTCGCATAAGAGTCTATTTTTATAATGAACAAAAAAAAGGAAAAAAGCAGTAATAACTAAATAATTAAATAAAATCAGATTGTTTTTTATAAAGAAATCAAAACAAGTTTTTAACTCAACATAGTCTGCATATAAGGAGGGGTAAGTTGAGTTACAAAAGTACTAAAGATTGGATAAAAATGTATAATGCATAAGAGCACTTGCCTGTTGCCGGCAAAATTCAATCTTGTCACGTAATGTTTACAATTACGTATGCTAAAGACTTTTGTGTTTCGGAACTATTTCAAAAATAAATAAATGTTGTCTTTCAAAGGTGAAAGGTTACACTATGCAACAAAATGAAGCTTTTGTCATGACCTTTGATCAACACTATATTTTTTGTACAAAAAATCCAAAAATAGAAAAATAAAATATTTAATTATTTTTGGCTTGAGTTCGGTTTTGATTTAATTTTTCAATTAAATTATATTTTTATTTAGAGATAAATGTGAAGCATGTAGACAAAAAAATATTTGACTGCGCGGAGGGTTGAACTGATGTTTCTATAGCCCCCCCCCCCCCCTACTCTCATCAGAGGTCTTTACCGCTTGGAAAAACGAAAAAAGTGAATATCAATAACTATCAAATGAAATACAGCTATAAGAGTGACAGTATGAATTGATTAAAAGTAGATGATATTCAATTCTTGACTGCAAACCACCAACTTTGGTTGAGTGGTCTAAGCGGTAAAGAACTCTGATTAGATTAGCGGGAGCTATCGAAACGTCAGTTCAACTCTCCGCGCAGTCAAAATTTTCTTTGTCTACATGCTTCACATTTATCTCTAAATAAAAATATAATTTAATTGAAAAATTAAATTAAAGCCGAACTCAAATCGATAATAATTAAATTTCTTTGGATATAAGCCCATAAAGTTCGGCCAAACTCATAACTTAAAAATAAAAAATTTATAATAAAAATATGTATTCATAGAATTTAAAACTTCGACTATTTTTGTAGTTAGGGGACTATAAGACATTTAAACAAATATAGTGGTACTCCTTGACATTTTTCTTGTTGCATAGTGTGAGTTATCGGCCTATATTATATATCAGCTTCATTTTAAGCATCACTTGTGCAAAATCTAACATATCTATTTCACTGTCTACTTTTACTTTGAATATTTGTAATAGTATTATTTAGAAATATTTTATTTATTTCATACAACTGCTCTGACCATACATCATATTCAACTTTTAATATCATCACATGTCATATTGTATTGATTTTCAAACATAAAACCTCTATTTCGTTTTACTGTCTATAACTCATTTTTTTGTTTTGCTTTCAGCTAAAAAAAAAGAAGGTTATAGTATTCAATAAGTATTGTCAATATTTATTATCCCTACTTCATATGTTTGAGCAACTTTATGTCAAAATGACATTTTACTTTATGAACAACAACAAAAACTGAAAGACTTTGACTGCTAAAGTCATATCAAAGCAATATCGAATGGTTAGAGTTCTCTTAAAAGATGATGATGTAGTGTTGTCAAAATATAGACTTTTATGGAGACATTTTAAATATTTTCCTGTATTTTGAGTCTGAAGTCTTTTAAATAATTTAAAATACAGTTATTAAATAATAAAAAATAAATGAATAAATTGTTTAGTATTGCAAATTAAATGTGAAAAATAGAAATATTGATGATATGTTAAGAATTAATAGATTTTATGTCATATAATGTCTATATTGGAACGTGGGATAGAGCAAGTGTTTTGCAATAAGATAGTGATTGTTATAAAGTATATTTATGGACTTTTCTGAATTAATGAAAAAGAAAAGTTTATTTTATTAAAAGTCCTATTAATACATGAAGTTACAATCAAATCTTAACTCTTTCCATCAGTTCTCCGTTGCATATCCGACTACTAAAGGCTTTAATCGGTAAAATTGGTCTTATATAACAAGATATAACCTACACAGTATTAAAAATAGCTGTCCAATTTTTACAGAAGTTAAAGCCTACATCCTTGGCCATAACATACATTTTTATTTGTATTTATTTATTTATATGGTAATTTCAATACAACAAGAACATCTATACCCTGCATATAACGCGACTACTCCGCACACGCATGTAAATTATACTCCATAGAGGACTAGTACTAGTCCAAAGGTAACCCAAATGTATGAGAAAAACATGGTCGATTTAACATTACGATGACCTAGGGCTGGACCATATAACCCAACTTTGCACTACACCGAAGTAGTAGCAAAACTACTCCATGTCACCACTTGATAGATCACTCTAGTGTTCGTGTTGAAATTGTTAAAAGACGAGCAGTTGCCGCCGCTTAACTACAAACTCTTGTTTGCAAATGACAATGGTCCATGTCTGCATTACATCGGGCTAGTCTTAAAACTACTCTAAGTCACTATGCGATGGAGCACTCGTGTTCGAGTTCGTGTTTTAACGATTGGACTCGTTAAAACACAAACACTTATCGTTAAACTAGAAGCTATTGTTTACAAATGACATGGTGCCTGACTGCATTACAAAGGACTATAAAGTAACTACTCCATTTCAGTTAAAATGGACCAAGTAGTCCAATATTATCTGTAGGGTATATATAAAAATGAATCTGTGTTTTTATATTTTTGTTTGTATGTTCCTTATTGGATGCTAAACGGTGCGGCCAATCGTTGTAAAATTTCAGAATTGTCTTACTAATGACAGGAAACTTCAAATGCGCAATTTTTTTAGAAAAATTTGGGGGGATAGGGCACCCCCATACAAAGCAATTTTTAAAATCCCTATACATATCTGTATAACTACAGCAGTGAGACTCTTCAGATTTACTGTGAGCTGCTCTTAGAAGAAAGTGAAACTTCCACTAGAATCTGGAAGGTATCGGAGGGAGGAAACCGGTACCCCCATAGGAGGTAATTACTAATTTTATTATATCTGTACAACTAAAAGGGTGAGTCTTTCTAAATTCGATATGAGTTATTTTTAGAATAACGTGCAATTCCCAGCAAAATATTGGCGGTATGGCATAGTGGCAACGGGTACCCCCTATAGGAGGTAATTATTAATTTTTTCATATCTATACAACTATAAGAGTGAGACTTTTTAAATTGTATGTGTGTTATTCTTAGAATAACGTGGAACGTCCACCAAAATATTAGTGGTATAGGAGGGGGGAAAAGGGTACCCCCCATGTGAGGTAAATATTAATTTTCTTATATCTGTACAACTATAAGGGTGAGGCTTTCTAAATTCGATGTGTGTTATTCTTCGAATAACGTGCAATTTCCAGCAAAATATTGGCAGTATAGCAGGGGGAAACGCGTACCCCTCATAGGAGGTATTTATTAATTTTCTTATGTCTGTACAACTATAAGGGTGAGACCTCCTAAATTATATGTGTGTTAGTCTTGTCTTAGAATAACGCGCAAATTTCCAGCAATATATTGGCGGTATAGCAGGCGGTCACGGTTACCCCCCATAGGAGGTAACTATAAATTTTTTCATATCTGTACAGCTATAGGAGGGAAGTTCGAAGCATGTTATTCTTCGAATAACGTGCGATTTTCACCAAAATATTGCTGGTATAGGAAGGGGAAACGGGTACCCCCCATAGGAGGTAATTATTAATTTTCTTATATCTGTACAACTATAAAAGTGAGGATCTCTAAATTCGACGTGTGTCGTTCTTAGAATAACATAAAATGTGAAGCAAAATATTGGTGGTATAAGAGGAGGAAACGGGTACCCTCCATAGGAGGTAGCTATTAATTTGCTTATATCTGTACAACTATAAGAGTGAGACTTTCTAAATTCGATGTATGGTATTCTTAGAATAATATGCAATTTCCAGCAAAATGTTGGCGGTATAGGATGGGGAAACGGTTACCCTCAGGCCTTCATACAATGTAATTACATAATAATATTTCTATATCAGCTCAACTACATTAGTGAGGCTCGCAAAATTTGGTCTGGGTTACTCTTAGAACAAATTGCAATTTCTAGTGAAATCTTAAGTGTATCAGTAGGGGACGGGGGTAATTATTTATTTTTCTATTACTATACAACCATACGACTAAGGCTCTCTAAATTGTATGTGTGTTGATCTTAGAATGCTTGCAATTTCCTTCATTATCCTGGCGGCATAGGAGCCCGGAAACGGGCACCGCGTATAAAAAGTAATTATTAATATTTCTATATAAGCACATCTACAATAGTAAAGCTCTTAAAATTTGGTGTGAGTTACTCTTTGAAGAAATTTCAGTTTCTAAAAAAATTTGGTTATCAGAGCGGGGTGAGGGGTGCCTCCATACAAAGTAATTATTAATATTTCTGTATCACACACTAATTCAAGAGCGAAATGCTTGAAATTTGACATGGATTACTCTTAGAATAAAGTGCAATTTCCAGTAAAATCTTGAGCGTGTCAGAGGTGAGAGATGAGTACTCCCCATATAAGGTAATTATAAAATGACCTATATCTGCAAAACAATGGGGTAGCGAAGCACACCTGGTAGGGCTGGTATCCTATGTTATAGCATTGGTTAGTAATTTGGCATATGTATGTAACAAGTTCACAAATTTAATTTAAAAAAGAGCAATATTTAGAATTACTTATATGAATAAATAAGAAATCTTTAAAAATAAATAATAATAAAAATTACATTTAAGACAACATAACACAATAAATTTGTCCGTAGGTTTACAAATAGTAGAAAACAAATACGAAAAGTGCTTAAATACGGCAGATTATCTAAACATTTTTATAGATCAGACTATTAGTTTCGAAGATATGGATTTTTCGAAAACTTCAGAATGTTATTAGTAAAATTCGTCGTATACAACAACATATAGCACCCGCTGTATTAAAACGGGTGCCTAATTTTGTACGCACTCTAAAGCCAACATCCTGCTTATCATTTATCTATCTATTAATTTTGAAGAATAAGATTTCCGATGACTTAAGAGTTTTATTGATAAAATTGGTGTTATACAACAACATATAGCACCCACTGTGCTAAAAATAGCTGCCTAAAGCCTGCATCCTTGCCTATAATTCATACAGAGATTTTTTTTTGGATCAGACTATTAGTTTACAAGATATGATTTTTCCGCCACTAGATTGGCCTCGTTTCCCTGTGTGCAGCGTTCCGAAAGTTTTACATCTGTTACCTTCTTTTGCATATAGTTGTAGCGACTCCGAATAGGAAATTTAGAAAGCCTTACATTTGAAGCATATGTAAAACACCACGAGAAATATATGCATTTCTTGGTTCGCATCACAGTAGTATTTTCTTGGGAAAAAAGCAATTTTTCGACTATCACTTTTCAAAAATCTAATGATGCAGCTCTATAGAGAAATGTTTCACTAAGAAAATTCATAACTTTATTTTTTTTTTTGTAAGAAAGACACATTTTGTGCTAGAACAAATCTGGTGAAGTTAGTAAAATAGTTTAACATAAAAACCGATGAAAATTTTTATGCACCTAAGTGGCTTATACGTGTAAGATATTTTCACTGCTAAAATGCCGTTTTATTGAAATATACCACCTCCTTTTTAAATAAAAAAAAAGTTATTTAGATTGCATATGTAGTTTAGTAGATATAGACGAAATAAAATGGCCTTGTAAAATTCAGCGTTTGCAGTTTTCCTTGAAAAAAAACTAGCTCCTTCTACCTCCGTCTTCGCACTTGATCTCAATGAAGGCAGAGAGTGTATTCTAAGAATTAACGCCGAAAAAAAATCCTGCGCTTTTTTGAGATCGCTGAACAAACTTATAAATTTTCTGGAAAAGGTCACAAATATTCCAGTGCTGGCTTGTAATAAAATCTGTTGCATACATTTAGGCCCAAACTTTACAGATACTGCTTTAGCAGCCGTATGTTAATTTTGTAAAGCGAAATCCTTCGAAATTTACAATTTGGATATAATTTGAAATAGAAACATTGATAATGAGGCTGGTAAATTTGGCAGTTCGTCATTCATTGTATGCTCGAATAAATTTTATGGAATGCATACTTCATGTAGCTTATAATATGCCTTTCGCAAAGTGGTCTGAGATCAATGCAAAAACTATCGAATTTAGACGTCATTAAAAGAACGAAAGAGCCTACGAGTTGGTTCTGCACAACAAGGATCTGGGTCTGCGAACGATGGTAATACCAGAATGTCAGATTTCAAAGCAGTGCCTTTTCTAATAATTTTCTGACTTTGTAGCCTCTCCAAGATTTTGAAAAAATTTTCATTAGAACTTCCATTATTATCCATTTTGGAGTTGTAAGCAGCACTTTAAATTTTATACGTGGTAGGTAAGCTTGTAATGCAATTCGTAACGTTGAATCCCAAACTGTACATACATATTGTAATGCAGTTTAACTTTCCAGCCGAGGTAGTTGTCAAGCATGTCCAGGATCTTACTGCAGGTCTGCTTCCATTGGAAATAAAAACACGAAGATGTTTGGTGTTTTCATTTTCAAAGAACACAGTATAATTTATATATGCAACTTAACTACCATAAACAATATATAAAATTATATCCAGAAATATATCGAACTCACTGCATTTCTTCCTCTCTCGGTTTTTGTTGCTGTCTTTAGTTGCCTCCTTGTTATTAGTGACCGCGTTCTTTAAGTAAACCGAAGGGGGAGGATGATTGGATCGGCGGTCATGGTTATGCTGACATAATATTTGATGAATTACGAACAACCGAGGAGCTCGTGAGATCGGGTGTTCAGCTAACTGTGCGAACACTCGAAAAATGCGGTAGATTGGGTTTTCAGCTAACTACTCTGATAAATAAGAACAAACAGACGAAAAAGCTATTTATCTTAAGAGTCTTAAAAAATAAGTGTAAAAACGAAACAATAAGGATTGGTTTAACATTACTTTCACGGAAAATCCGGCTGATTGCATTCATGAAATCCATTTTTGCTTGAGTTTTGAAAATTTTTGTTCGGAAGTGGAAATAGTTGCTCATGAATTAGAGATCAGCATATATATATCAAATATTTTTGTTAAAAGGGAAACCTAACAAAAAAAAATATATATATATATATATCGGTTATCAAAATATCATTTTGTTGAATAGTGTTCTTAATCTGAAAAATATTTTTTTTGTATAAAAAAGTCATTTAGAACTAAACCACTTACACCCATTTATAAGTAAGTAATTTGATACTATTGTTTGAAGCTGTTTGAAAACTTAAGCTGCAAACTAACACATTTCTTTTTATCTGCTTGTTGGCGTATACGACAGTTTTGTAGTACATACATATTTACGCTAAAATTTGAAATAAATTATGTCATACAAATTGAATTACTTTTAAGCCCAAAAATCCAGTTTTAAGTGAAACACTCACTGTACAGGTAAATTTTAAAATATAATTTTTATTTGTTTGTTTTTTTTTTTAATTTTTTCTCTTTGTTGTGCTACCGTTTTATTTTATACATTAAGAGAGTAGACCACCTAGAGTGATGTAACCTACAAACTAGGGATGTAACGATACGCCGTTTTGCCGATCCGATACCGATACCGATACTTAAAAATAAATATCGCCGATACCGATTCCGTTACCGATACGAATATTGAAATTGAGTTAAAGTTTAGATTAACAAAACTTAAGTGCAATTTTTTTATTATACAAAACTACAGTGTAAGAGATTATTAATATTTAAAATTGATATTAACCCAGTATAAAAATTGCGAGTATTTTTTAAGAGCTACATTTTCTTTGCTTCCAAAAAATTTTTATTAAAAATATGCAGATAACACAGTTCAACAGTCCAAAAAACACACGGACTTGACAGTATAGATTCGATTGTACTACCACGGGGTAGTAAAACCCTATACTTAGCTTGGCGAATTTGGTGACCAATTTCGTTTTATGAACCTCCAAAGTTTTGGAAAATCAGCGGGCCCTCAAAAAAAAGGTGTCATCAACTTTTGGCCAACAGAAAATTCAAACTCGGTGATACCGCTTAACTATATATGGCAATAATGTAGCAGATTTTATTACCATTTTATGCCAAAAAATAATTTTTTCGTGTACCTTTTTTGAAAAATTAAGGAAAACAATTTTTTTTCACTTTTTCCAGAATAACTTACAGGGACTCGTAATTTTTTAGCTACGGTAAAGCTGAACAACTTTTGTGAACATGTCAATACAATCTGAATGTATCTGGGCACCCTAAACAGCCCAGAAAAACTAATTTCTACCTTAAAAGTTTTCGTTTTTTACGAGTTAGGCTATATTTTTATTGCATTTTTTTTTGCTTTCTTTGTTATTGTTCCACTTCTTATGTTGCTGATTTTAGTATTTACTATTTTTTATTGTTTGTTGTTGTTTTGCCAAATAATGGTAATGAAAAATTTAGAGTTCCTACAAGTTATACTGAAAAAAGTGAATAAAATAATTTTTTTTAATTTTTTTTTCAAAAAAAGTACAGGAACATATTATTTTTCTGGGCACAAAATGTTAGTGAAACACAACAGAAGTATGCATATACTATTGAATATACTATTTAAAAAAAACTATTTTTTTAGCATAAAAAAATAGTGAAAAACTAAAATTTGTAAGGTAAAAAGTGGTCTGTGTGAGCTATTAGAGTACCTAGATACGTGCAGATTGTATTGATATGTCTACAAAAGTTGTTTAGCTCTACCGTAACTATAAGTTTGCCAAATATTGTTAGTTAAAAATTACAAGTCGCTGTAAGTTATTCTGAAAAAAGTGAAAAAACATTTTTTCCTTAATTTTGTCAACAAAAAGTTAACGAAAAAAAATTTTTGGCATGAAATGTTAAAAAAAAATCTGTTAAACAGACTTAGCTACATTATTGCCATATACAGTTAAGCGGTATTATAAAGTTTGAATTAGCTGTTGGCCAAATACTGATGACACCGTTTTTTGAGGCCCCACAGATTTTTAGAAAATTTGGAGGTCCATAAAAAAAATTGGTCACCAAATTCGCCAAACTGAGTAAAGTGTTGTACTACCCCATTGTAGGACAATCGAACCTGTACTGTCCAGTTCTTATGTTTTTCCAAAAGTCTTTATTTATCGCATAGTGTAATTAGTAGAAAAGCAAGAAAAAAAATTTTAATTACTTTATAATTTTAAAAAATTCTCGCCATACTCGCGTTAAAAAAATTGTGAAAATGGGTAATTTTTTATCCTTTTTTCTTGAGGAAAAAATCATTATAGAACACCGAAAAAGAAATTTGTCCGAGCATCGCTTCCAATTCGGTGATTGGTAATCGAAAAACAGAACTTCTTGCAATGGCAAGGATATGTAAAACTAATTAGAAATGATCCAAATTTGCAATACTTCCGGATCGCGAATTCTACATTTTCATGACTTCTTTGGAGTATCTTTTTTTGCTGCAATAAGATTTAAAAAACAACGAATTGAATTTGAATTCATGGTAAAATTAACAAAAAAAAATAATTTTTTTACAAAATAATAGTATAAAATATTATTACGTTTTAAAATTGATATTAATAAGATTTAAAAAATAACGAAATGAGTTTAGTTCATGGTAAAATTAACAAAAAATAAATAATTTGTCAGAAAAACTCTGAAAAAATGTTTAAAAGTATCGTCGTATCGACAGTAAAATATCGCCGATACCGATGTATCGGAAAATCTGAAATATCGCCGATATATCGGTATCGGTATCGGTATTCGTTACATCCCTACTACAAACGTCGATTTACCACTGACAGTGAAAACAAAAACAATGACCAAATGAACTTTATAGCAAAGAATTTTTATTTGAAATTCAATATTATTTTATACATGGGCGATTCTCATTTTGAAAGTACATGTTTTCATATTTTTATAATTTTTTTTTCACCTTACTAAATTTAAAAAATTAAAAATCTGTTAAAGTAAAATTAGGCCCTCATTGTATCAGGCGCGGTTCCAGGGGAGCAAAAAAAGGGATATTTTCGCTTCAAAACGAATAAAATATATCTACTCATTTCTATGGGTTTGCCTAAGGTTTGGTAGCATAATTTTTTTTCGAAATTCGGAGGGGGAAATTTGCTCCCCCCCCCCCCCCCCCCCCCCCCCTATGCATAACTCTGTCATTTTTCAGCCGATTTTCAAAATTCTGTTTTTGTTTGAAAGGGTTTACCTACAGTTTAGTCGCATTTTTTTGAAAATAGGAGGGGAAAATTCGCTCCCCCCCCCATTCATAACTCTGTTATTTGTCAACCGATTTTCAAAATTCTATTTTTGTTTGAAAGGTTATGGTTGCAGTTTTTTCCCACATTTTTTTTTCTCGAAAATCTGTGGGGCATTCGCCTCCGTTCTGTAATTTGTTCTATAAGATCTTAGCATGGAAGGATTTTTTTTGCAAAATTATTTATTATTCAATTACCTTTGACAAGGTAAAAATATGTCTGAAAATTCGTCAGCTGATAGTTACGTTAAAAGCTAAATATGAAGGTGCTGCGACCTTCGAAACTAGTGGCTTTTATGTTCTTCTATAGGTTAGGTTGGGAAGGGTAGTGCTATGCCGCACATCCACTCGGAGACCCAGTTGGATCCATTGTGATTCCCTTCTGTTCTTCTATAGCGTTAATTAGTATTTTCTGTACTACTTTCTTAATAAAACTCATTTAAATTCGGTTTTAATAAATTTCATTTTATATTTTATAACAGAAAGTAATTGCTTTTTCGCAGGACTATATTTATTGTTTTATTTAATTAAGATTCGTTAAAACTATTTTTAAATTATAGTTATTTATTCAATTGTGGTTTTGCACGCAAGCGCTTTCATTGTGTTTTATCAAAAAAAAAAGTAGTTGGATTTGAAAGAAGTTTATACAATATAGAAGTTAAAGCTTTTTTTTATAAAATTTTTTCACTTTTTCATCTCCTTTCGTTGGATTGTTTTTGTTTTTTTTTGTTCTTTGCAACATTTACAAACAATGAAATTCAATGCAATCATTTAAAATTCAATTGAATTTTAAGTAGTTGCACATCTTACAGACAGTTATCGAGAGACAAATAAATAAAACTTATAGTTTTGTAAAATGAAATGAAATAAATAATAGAAAATTGTTTAAGAAAAAATCAAACAATCTAGAGAAAAAATTATACGTTTTGTTTTTTTATTAAAAAAGTGTAAGTGTATGTGTGTGGCAGAATATCAATGATTTCGGTAGCTATAAAATTGAGAGCGTGTGCTTAAAATATTAAAAAAAAAGTTCAGATGTTTGTGTGTGTTTTTTTAAGACAAAACATTCTTGGCTTAAGCCCATAAGCAGCCCAAGTCTATGGTGGGAATGGAACCAGTAGTCCTCACTGAGGACCTGATTTTGTAAAACTATATGCTTCTAAGTGTTTCCATTTTGTGTAAGGAATAATCGGAATTTGTTAAACTGTTACAAATTTAGAAACAAAAATTTACAAAATGAAGCCTTACAATAGGGACAAAAGAACCCTATGGTTTTCGCTAGGCTGCCCTTTTATCTGTCGGTCTATCTGCCAGAGATTCTAGACCCGTAGGAGGTAGAAACTTCAATTTTTCACAAAATATGTTTTTCTTTGGTCGCTGCAACAACAAAAATAAAAACTAATGAAAGTTAAAAATTAAAGGCTGTGCGAAATCGGGCATGTTAAGATTGTACTGATTATTGTTAACCGTAATATAAAGGCACATGCAATTGTCACAGTTAATCTATTACACTATGCAAAAAGAAAAATAACAGAAAGTACCACCACTCAGTAAAAACTTTCAGGAATTCCATATGCGATGTTTTGAAGTGCTTCCGAGGATGCTCCAAAAGAAGGCAGAGAGTAATGTCTCAGTGTTCATAATGTTTAAATTACGAAGCTAGTCAGCATTTTACATTTATTCAACACGAACTCCAAAATAAGTTAAATCATATTCAGTAGCATTGTAGCTTTCAACAATATAGGTTCTAAAGAATTGTCGTACGCATTCTTTCAAATAAACACTAACACAATTGAAAACTCGAAACCCATATAAAGTATGTTCTCTTTCTACATTTCCCACCTATTGCATGGAAGAGAGAAATTTATAATAAAACACGATTTGTTTTCTCTGTAGTTTAACGATGATAAAATCGAATGACGTAATAAGATGAAGAGACACAATTTTAGAGCATTTTTGATGCTTCGAAGTAAGCGCTGTTTTGTATCAAAAACAAGAGCTGCAAAGTGGGACATCGCGAACAAAAATCATGCATGTTCGATGGGCTTTTCGAAGCAGTAGAAACAACAAAACCAGCTTTTTTCTCCCTTATAAACCTGCTTCGGCTAAAGCAGTAGTTTTTGCTGGGATGTAACTCAAATGGGTTCGACCTTAGGTTTGTGCTAGAATTCTGTCTAACTCGTTCAGTTATAGGTTTTTGGCACAAACCTATAATCGAACCCATTAGTACTACATAGGTTTGATTATAGGGTTCTGTCTGAAACGAACAAATGAACGAGTTAGACACAAGTCTAGTTTGTAGACTTGGGTCCAACTAGTTCGAACTCGTTCAGCAGCTCGTTTTAGACACAAACCTATGATCAAACCCATGTAATTTAAATGGCTTTGGTCATTGGTTTGTGTCTTAAACGAGCTGCTGAACGAGATCGAACTAGTTGGACCCAAGTTACCTAAAACGAACAACTGGACGTGTTTGACAAAAGACTAGTCTAAACAAGACTTGGGCCCAACTCGTTCGAACCCGCTCAGCAGCTCGTTTTAGGCACAACCTAATGATCAAACCCATGTATTTTAAATGGGTTGGAACATAGGTTTGTGTCTAAAATGAGCTGCTGGGCGAGTTCGAACGAGTTGGACCCAAGTCTAGTCTCAATCGAGCTGCTGAACGAATTCGAACGAGTTGGAGCCAAGTGTAGACCCAAGTCTAGTAGAACGGCTTGAAACAAACTTTGGTCAAACTTGTTCAGCTGCTTGTTTTAGACACAAAACTATGATGAAACCCTTTCAAATTGCATGTGTGTGATCATATGTTTGTGTCAAAACGAGCTGCAAACGAGTTCGAACAAGTTTGAACGAAGTCCACAGCAAAAAATATTCGACATTTAGAAGCACTTAAGCTATTAGGAGCAATTCATTGCATATTTCAGAACATATGTTTCCAAAAATGCTACTACAAATGCACTAAAGTCTGCAAAAGTCCTCGAGCGAACAGGCACGAAGACTTCTTAGCTTTTGACGATAATTTTAAAATGCAAAATATATAGGCAAAGCAACATATTTATTTAAGATTTAAATTCTCTCACTGGCGATAGTGCTTCTTGGAAGCACTAACGCAAGCGAGAACCTTAAAATATGTTTTGCGATTCTATGCGCGAACAAGTATGCACGAACAGAACATTTTAAAAATAACGTAAAGTAAATAGTTATAAAATAATGTATTTGTAGGAGAGTAATTCCATTTAGCCGGGTGTGACCACTTTACACATATTTTTTGTTATAAATAAAGAATATAAAATGTTTTACTTAAGAAAAGGTTGCGACTCGCAAGGCCATTAAGCTTAAGCTCGTTGAATAACGGGTAGACACTGAAAGAACACGATTCCTACTCAGAATGGTCGTCACAAAGTTGCAACGGGTGTGACCTTACAAATCTTAGTTTTAAAGAATTATGATTTCCAGCATAAATTCTGTAAAATTTTTATTATAACGTACACAACAATTTTGGTATAGCTGTCTGTTCAAAATGTTGTTACGTATTTACTGTTTGACAAAAAATCAGTTTTCTTCACAACAAACTATTTTTAAAATGTGACGGGTGTGGCCGACGGGTGTGACCGACGGGTATGACCGACGGGTGTGACCTAATAAGAATATTTAAAAAATTCGAAGAAATGAAAACTTTTATTGATTTCATTAATATAAATAATATAAAAATAGATCATAAGAAAATAATAACACAATATATTATTTGTTATCCGTTCTGCTATAGACAGCAGAATACTCTAGCTGAGTATTTTTTTAAATTCAATAAAAAGCGAAAAAAGTATATTCTTTTCAGATAATAATGAGAAAGGGAAGAAAACAAAATTTGAAATAGATATTAAACATACAAAGAGGGAGAGCAAAATGTTTCGTGGATGATCATTTAAAAGTGCCTCAAATTGAAAAAAAAATATTATATAATGTATTTTTTTTTTTCTATAATTGTCATTCTCTAAAAAACATCAATTGAGAGATTTTTATTAAAAATAAGAAAATTATTTTTAAATGCATAGGGCCGTTTTACCTGGAATCACTCAGGAGTAAGCTTATGTTAACTTTGTGCTGCCAGTTTACAACAGTGTCCTTTGTTGAGTGGTTGGTGCGTTCGATTTCAAATCAAAAGGTGTTTAGTTCGATACTAGTTGTAGTTAAAATAACAAACAGTGAGTAAAAATATAAAATTAATAATTAAAGATAAGAAATATTAAGCCTTCAACATGACGTTAGCCCATTTGTGAACACGTCTATCCATCATCCTCGTCAATCTATATCGAACCATGTATTCCCTATATTTTCAGTTTTAGTGCTGAAAATTTTGCTGATTTTCAGCACTAATACAAGCATTTTGTGGATACAGAAACTATTGCTTCTAAGCGGCTCATCGCGAACAAAAAATCATGCAAAAAAAAGCGGAATTGCAAGTGAATCCGTTTTGTTGTCTCCCTTACAAAAATGCTTCCAACAAGCAATAACTTTTGCTGGGTCTAGACTTAAAGGCATTTTTTTGAGCAAACAAACAAACAAACACACTGCTTAGGCCAATTTTTGATTTTTCTGCAGAAACACCAAAGGTTTTGGCAGGACTCGAACCTGCTGCCTCTCGCTTAATAGTCTATCACACTATCCACTACACTATGCGGTTACCACAGCAGGTGTTTTATTTATTAAATCAGACAAACCGTTCTCGAGTTATGATGAAGTATACTAGTAAAACCCTTAAAAAATCTCTACGTGATAGAAAAAATGTAAAAACGGATTTACATTTATCGCTTTAAAATCTCTATACATTCCAGATATTTTTATTTAAAGGACACAAAAAAATAGTTTGCATATCAACAAATTCAATAAATTTTGGCCTTCAAGTTGAGTTTTGTGCTTTAGAGTCTTTGAAAACTTATAGAAGAAATTTACGACAAATATTTTTGTAGGAAATGTTAGCCCCTTTATCGCTATTTAATGATTGTTTTTGTCCCTCTTTAAGAAGGGGACAAAAAAGATCCACACACCGAAGAGTTAGAGAGCTAAACTTTTTTACAAAAATTTGCTTAAAAATGTTTTACATAAAAATATAAGCAAGCATATGTTGTATGTACCTAAAGTGTAAGGACACAAAATTTTTATGCGGTATCAATTTCAAAAAAATAAATGTTAGATGGAAACTTTAAAAACTTCGATACACTTGCATATTTTTCTTGTCCACTCTGCCAAAATGCGTTGTCAGAACATTGCTATTTTTTGTGATATACACTGTTAGCAGGCAATATAAAAAAAATTGTTTCGTTTGCATGGTAATCTCAATTCAAGGTAGATTTATTTAAGTATTATTATTATTTTTTGTACAAAAAAAGCAGCTGCTAACAATTTAAGAGTATTGAATAAATGGTGTCTTTTATTGAACTAAATCAACATTTTTCCCCATTTAACTATTTTTAAATTAATTAAAATAGTTATGTCTTCATAAAAAATAGCTTTAAAATTATCAAATAGAAACATTTTATTAAAAGTTGTTAACTGACAGTTTGAGAGTAAAATCGTTGTGACAACTTAAACATTTGTACAGGAATTATATTTAATCCTCTTTCTATTTCAATAAAAAAAAATTGAAATTAAAAATAAGAAGAAATTAACAACAAATTGAAATGAATGTGTATATTGATGGCAAATTATGATTGCATTAATCTAATTATCAATGTCAGAAACAATTGTCTCAAATGATGATGATAAGTTGTCATTTTAAACTGTTAAAACAAAAGACTTAAGACACAAACTTAATTTTTTTTCTCTTCCACTTGTTCAGTCGTCATGTTATAAAAGTCAGCGAAATGTAAAAATTAAACTCACATCAGCATGTTTTCAGACATGTTTATCTCTTCACACACAAACAACTTGTATATTTAATCGATTTTAGAAAAATTGATATTGATCTTTAAATTATACCAGTTTGAACAAAAATCTGTTGAAAAATCGATCTGTATTAAAGTTGGAAAGTTTTTTTTTAAACTGCTGACTCTGTGCCATGATTTAATCTTTTAATCTTGGTGGCTTGCTGGCCTGTTGTATACTAACATACATGCATACATATATGTTTGTTATGTATGCCTGAACAGTGGTGTAATATAGATTTGTGCATCCATGATGCACATGTTGCATTTTAAATACAACAGTGTTTATATCAAAGAGACAAACACGCCCCCTGAGACCATTAAAATAGAAAAAAATCTATATAAACTTACAGCTGAGCAACTTTAGTAAGGAAAAATATTCATTTAACAAATACATTTAAAAAAACTATTTAAACAAAACATTTAAAAATGAAACAAAAAGTTTAATAAAAACAAACATTACCTTTAAATATAAATAAAAATATCTGTATCTGTAAATATCTATTTCTAAACTGCAATTGTATTAGTTTTGAAAAACTGTTTTTTATTATTTGTAGTTTTTCTTTATATAAATTTATTTATTCAGGTTGTTCTGCTGCAGCAATTGTAGATGAAATTGAAACAACAAATAGACAAACAACAACACATGTTGTTGTTTTGTGCCTGTTTGTTTGCCAAGATGTTTAACAAATGATAGACTTTAGCAATCATTTTATTGGTGTCGCTGATAATCATCTTCGCATACATAATGCAACAAATCAAATTGTACCATGTTTAAGAGCAAGCAACTCAACAATAATACAAACAAACAAAAACAACATGTATGCTTTAATGTATTAGTTTTAATTTTTTTCTTAATTTATTTTTAACATGTGGCCATGTTGGTTAATATGACTTCAATTTTTAGTTGTTGGTCACAAATCATCATTAGAAAGAGAGAAGATATATTTGATATGTATAACATGCATATTGTTACAGCTTTGGGTTTGAAGTTTGAAATAATACTGTGTTTACAAGAGGAATTGCTTGGGAAACTTATCCGAATTATGTATAAGCAAGTGTTTTGCTAGCGGCAAGTGTTACCTTCCCTTGATCCATTCGAAGCCCTTTTTCTCTTAACTACAGGCCGAAATTCATGAGAAATTTCAACAAAAAAAATTATACCAGCTAAGTTATATATGAATTACAAAGCGACTCACAGAAAAAAGATTATTGTTACCCGATTTATATTAAAGATCGGTATTTTTAATGAGGTTTCCCAAAACATTTGTGGGGTCTAGAGCGATAACCACCCGTTAGCTGGACCTTGTCTAAAAAAGATCTATTTTTGTAGTTTTTTGTATATTTTCGTATTTTCTCCCAAGACAATATATAAACAAATTACGTAGTTTGAAAGATCTTTTCAAGCTTCATCAAATAATGTATGAAACTTTACCATTCATTCCATCAGCAATGCGTTATTCCATAAAAACCATATGGCAAAAAAATTATTGGAAGTTTGTTGACTGCATCATTTATTGTAGTTTTTAGTTATTATAAAAAATAGGACAAATAAACGATCATTGAACATTTTATGCATTAACTGTACGGTTTGGGATTCGAGAAATCCCGGGCGGGAATTTCTGAAAAATTACTACTACAACAACGAATATATAACCATAGACATGGGTCCAACTCGTTCGAACTCGTTCAGCAGCTCGTTTTTGACACAAACTAGACTTGAATCCAACTCGCCCGAACTTGTTCAGCAGCTCGTTTTTGACACAAACCTATGATCAAACCCATGTACTTTAAATGGGTTTGATCATAGGTTTGTGTCTGAAACGAGTTGCTGACCGAGTTCGAACGAGTTGGACCCAAGTCTAAACACAAACCTATGATCAAACTCATGTATTTTAAATGGGTTTGATCACAGGTTTGTAGCTAAAATGAGCTACTGAACGAGTTCGAACGAGTTGGACCCAAGTCTATATATGACAGCTAAAAATTAAAGGGTATTCTAAATCGAGCAGCGAAACATGTTAAAATACTATTGTTATATACATGGACACTTTAAATTTTCAAAGTTATTGTTAATTGGTGTAGTCTGTAAAATAGACTACACCAATTAACACTGATATTTAAAACAATAAAAATTAAAGGGTGTTTTATCAGTTAATGTAATTTTGACTATGTAATTTAGTCAATTTGCTTTAACTTGGAAACCGTAAGAGGCAAAGTCTTGAAATTTTAAAATTCGCAAAAACTAAAAAATTCCAAATTTAAAAAAAAATGCCAAAACGAAAAATCGCCAAAATGAAAAAAAACGCTTAAGAAATCAGCAAAATTATAACAATCGCAAAAACTCAAAAAGTCGCCAACAATAAAAGATTGCCTAAGAAACTTAAAAAAACCCAGTAATCGAAAAAAGTCGTTAAAGCGAAAAAAAACGCTAAAACCTTAAAAAATCGCTAAAACTAAAATATCGTAAAAAAAACATTTGCCCAAAATGGAAAAAAAATCACCAAAATGAAAAAAGCGCCAAAACAAAAAAAAACGCCAAAACAAAAAAAGCGCCAAAACAAAACAAAGCGCAAAAAAAATCGCTAAGACCCGAAAATTTCGCCAAAACGAAAAAATTGTGAAAACAAAAAAAAATCGCTAAAACTATCAAATCAAATCACCAAAACCTATAAAGTCCCTAAAATCGAAAAAAGCGCCTAAAAATGTCGCCAAAAAGCGAAAAAACTTTAAAACCAAAAAACCGGCAAAACTAAAAAAATCAGCAAAAAAAAAATGCAAAAAGAAATGCAAAAAAAAACGAAAATCGCCAAAAAAACGAAGAAATCATTAAATGAAAAAAGCGTCAAAACAAAACAAAAGGCCAAAATAACGAAAAAACTTAAAAAATAAAGTAACTAAAATTAAATGAAAACACAAAACGAAAAAAAATTGCCAAAATGAAAAAAAGGGCAAAAACGAAAAGGGATATATCAGGGATGATAAAGTTGGTACAATTGTAATTTTTTTGGTACTATTGAAACCAAAAAAGTACGATGGTACCTTCGTGACTCATTTGGTATTATTTACAAATTTTTACAATTTGTTGGTCGGTATCTATTGATTATTCAATAGTTATCTCTACTTTGGCAGTTAACTTAATTCTGTCTTAAGTCTACTTAGGCGGCTATTTCGTGAGTGGATTTGTGTACTTATTTAAGGAGAATACATAACAGGAGAGAACAGCTTATAATATTTTGTTGTTAGTGTTCAAGCCAAATATCAACAGCGATGCTGATGGAGTAGCTTAGTGTCAAACTCGATATTCTATAAACATATCCTTGGTTTTCTTGTATAAATGCGTATGCCTTAAAACTGATCTTTTCAGTAGAGCAAAAACAAAATATTTGTGAAATTATGTCCACGGTATGAGCGTCTTTGATTTTTTTAACACTCGCCATTTATTTGCCAAAATAACTTTGTGTAACAATTTCAGACAGAAATAACGTAATAATGAGATCCTCGCAAGGTTGCATAAAACCGACTATTTCGACATAAATAACATTTAACAAAATATTTATATAGATTTCAAAATGTATTTAGATAGTAACATCGTATCGCTGCTTGTGTGCTTAAATAATCCATCACACAGGAATACTTAAGTCGTTATTGCTGAAAATTTATGGAATCAATGTAGAGGTCAGGTTCTTGTGCATGAAAAATATCGAGACTAATCCATGATATCCCAACAAATTTTTACTCTCATGGAAAGAACGCTTAAAATAGAGCTATTTCGCATTAATAACTTAAAATATACGGTAGTCGACTTACGCATTTATTCAAGAAACCCACAGAAATGTCGAATTCCAAATTTTAATAGAAGAAATGGCTTGCTTATCCACTACGAACAAATTTAAAATTTTTTAGTAAGCTTCAAGTTTATAAGAATAAATATATTAGTCAGTAGGTTCCTTGTCATATGGCAGAAGTGAAGTTTCATTGAGATAAATTGATATTTAAATTACTTCCAAAGAAATTTAATTATTTTTGGCTTGAGTTCGGTTTTAATTTAAGCATGTAGACAAAGAAAATTTTTGAATGCGCGGAGGGTTGAACTGACGTTTTGATAGCTCCCGCTAATCTCACCAGAGTTCTTTATCGCTTAGACCACTCGCCTAAAGTCGGTGGACTGCAGTCAAGAGTTGAATATCATTTACTTTTAATCAATTCATATTGTCAGTCCTAGAGCTGTATTTGATTTGATATTTATTGATATTCACTTTTTTCTTTTGTCTTGTGTTAAGCTTCTTTTTTATTATTTCTCTATTCTAGTATGAATTATCATTGATAATTACAAGTAGATACTAGTGTGTGTGAATGTTTGTTTGTTCAGTTTATTTGAACATGTACATCCTTTTTGCTAGGTGCATTTAGCGTTTAACAATTAAGTTATAATTTTTTTTTCTTTTTTTGAAAAGAGAAGTAGCACAATTAGGCAATTAATGTCTACTGGTTAATTAATTAATGCGTTACCTTTCTTGGGAAAGGGATAGTGTAGAGAGAACAGGTGGTGAAGTGGGAGAGAGATAGAAAGCTTTATTCAAACCTGCTATATTGCGTTTTTTGTATAGCAGTGTTGCTAGTCCCTCTAGTGTCAAGTAGAGGCATTGAGTTGTTTTTTTAAACCAAGTAGCCATTTGATTAGTTCTTTTACTTTGCCGACGGTTCTGCTACAATACCGACGAAGGAGGGTGCTTTGAAGTGCATTAGGATATGTTAGAATTATTCGCTGCTGGTACTGCCAAAGTGATCAGTGCTATACCTTCGTCACTTTAACAGTCCAACAGCAACCAACACATTAACACACCAATGCACATGAGAGAAATGCATGCTGTTGTTGGCTTGCCTGAAATTAGTCTTGAACTCGAGACCTCAGGATTTGTAGTCAAACGCGGTAACTACTCACCCAACAGCAGAATTTATTTTATTTGTATTGGTTATTTTGGACGATTGCATACCAATAAGAAGAAAAATCAACGTAAAGGTATTTTCTTTTCTGTAAACTTTGCATTTCATAAAAAGTGGACTTATCAAGTTTGCTGACCAAGCCAATGATATATTTATTACACATATAATACTTTCATAATATTTTTCAATATGACTTACAACATTCATAATAAATGCTACATTTTGCTACAAATTTACCTTTTTTGTTATAATTCAAATACATAAAAGACTTGGCACACAAGCACCTAAAGTTTTAATAACCACTTTGTTTTTATTACTGTTTATAACTAAACTTCTTTCACGCTTTGTTTCATAGTTTTTACAGAGACAAAATGATCGTTTTGAAAAAGTCTCTGTTTTAAGGTTAAAACCTCTGGTAATTAATATTTTTAAGTGTCTACACTCCTGCATACCAAAAGTACATACTCCAATTTCTGATGATTTATGAGACTCTATAAACAGCCACAAAATAAAATCAAAACAAAAAATCGTTCATACTTAAGCTGCCACAATAACAAAAAATTACAAAAATTTCTCCAATATACAAAGCAAAAAATTATATGAACAATAATATATCGTTGTTTTTCTCTTTTTTTTATTTAATATTAAACCACAAAATATGTCTTAAGCTGTTAATGGGAGATGAAAAATGTATGGATGCTGTTAGCTGGTGTTGTGTGGTAAGTAAATGAACAATAGCGGCCACCGCCCTCCCACCACCATTAAATTAAATGTGAAACAAGGCTTAATATACCTTTTAAGGTAACAACACAAAATATAAATCATATCGATACCAAGTATTTACAAAAAGTAAAAACAAACTTTCAACTAAAGAAAAATATCATTTTTTAAAGCAGAAAAATACTTGTATACACTATAAAACACATTTGTTGAAAATTGGGTCGATAATAGTCGGCAACACTTTACAGATTATTATCGACATAAAATTACACACGCATTATATTTCAAGAAAATATTTTTACTAAAAAAAATCAATTGGCTGTGTGCAAGTTTGAACCGCGAGCTCCTGACTGATAGTCTGACGTATCTACCATTCAGCTATAGCCGTATTATAACTACTTTATGTTAAATTTTTTCCACTTGGACTAAATATGTTTAATTTGAAAGTTTTTTTCTTTAATAAAATAACTACAAAATCGATGTAATTTTAGACAAGGAGCAATTTTGAACACAAATTTAGACAATATATGATCGTAAATTTGAAGTAATGTTTTAGAGTGTATGAAATATCAAAGAAAAAACTTTAAGGAGTTAAAAATAATATTTTATATTTCTCAGAGTCTATTTACAAGTTTAGTGAGTTTTGTTTTAAACCAATTTTGCTTTGCTTTACCTTTTCAAATAATTAATAATATTTCCTTTTTTTTCTTTGTGTCTTAAGTACCAGTGGCTGGTTTTTTTCTTTATGTTTTGTAGCTTATCTTGAAACAAAAAGTGAATTATAACATTAATTTTGGAAGCAAAAATACCGTTTACAACAGCGAACAAATTAAAAGAAAAAACCTTTAGGGTTAAAGATTTTGCCACTTAATTATATAAATAAGTTAAAGGATAAAAGATTCTCAACAACAAAAGCAGCGCGCTACAAAATGGTTTCATGTAGCTAAGCAACAATGCTAAAATTTGTACATGATGATTTATAAAACGGGGTTGCAGATATTTGGCATAAAATATACTGATTAAAAATGTACAAATGCTCCCTACAAGCAGCATACAATTAACACTATGTGTGGACGTGGCATGTCCCATCTTTCTAAACAAAAAATTCAATTGTCAAAAAAAAAACAGCGTGTGTGTAAAATTTCATAAAAATCGCCTAAGTAGAAGTCCTTAAAAATTAACGTTTTCCTTGTATGGGCGTGGCACTGCCCAATTTGTCTAGTCAACAAATTGTGTTGTCAGAAAAACTTGATTCGATATGTTGGCAATGTTTTATAAAAACCTAATAAATAGAACTACTCTAAAAATGATATCGTATTTCATGTGGGAGTGGCTCTGCCCACTTTTCTCATTATAAAATTGTCTTGTTAGAGGAACACATGATGTGAGCAAAGTTTTATAAGCAACATTTCAGTAGAAATTGTAGCAAAAAATATTTATTTTATATGGGCGTGGCACAGCCCACTTTCCTTTTCATAAAAAAAAACTGTCAGTGAAAATCAATGTGTATGCCAAGTTTCATAATAATGATTTAAGTGTCTATAGTTTAAAAAGAATATTTCATATGTATGGGCGTGGCACTACCCACTTTTTGAGATAAAAAATTCTAGTGTCAACTGAACTCAGTGTGTGTGTGTTCAAACTTTCATAAAAATCGGCTAAATAACACTATTCGAAAAAGAATATTTACTTTCTGTGGGCATGTCACAAAAAAATATTGTAGTGTCACGTGAACTCAGTATATCGTCAAAGTTTCATAGCAATCTATGAAGTAGCAGCAGTAGAAAAATAATATGTAGTTTGTAGGAGCATGACCCTGCTATGAGGAGCTCAGTGTGCGCCCAAAGTTTTACATGAAATAAATAAATGATTAAGTGGAAAAAATATTTCCTCTGTAAGTTTGTATCAGTGCCCACTTTTTTAAGTACTTAATTGTACTAACTTGTACATATCTCTCTCCGCAAAGAGCAAAGGATATTCTATTTCGCAATCACTGGTGCAATGAGGTCAACCACCAAATATGTACTTCAGTTTACTCCCCGTGAACTTTTTATCAAATACATATCTGCCAGGTCTGCCCTCAGACTCAGAGTCAGGCGACTTAAAACATGAGCACACTGTATATGTCACCATTCTGCGAATCACTGTAGGGCAAGTCCTTGCAAAATAACTAATCCACATGACTTCTGTCATGAACTTTGACAACCTCCTCTCCGAATAAGCACGACTAAAAATGAAATTATGTAACTCGAGACAATGTAGTTTCGGGCTTATGTACCGGTCAAAAATCGATGCTTTTACTGGGCCAATGAATTTTTAGCCTTCACTTAGTAGAATTTGAACGAAGCCACTTATAATACTTGGATGAAGGTCGCTGGCACTCCTGGTCGAAATCACTATGGCACAAAGTACAATTGGATATATTGGAAACGTCTAGTCTTTATTAATGATGGTCACGGCAGGAGCTTCTTAAACGAAAATTTTCTCTGTGCCTGTCCGACTTTGCAGGAACACAGACGTGGGTATCTAGGCAACCGATTCTTGCAGGACTTAGACTGTCTCAGGAATGCACCACGGGGTGTCCTGTTGCTCTTTGTGGAAATTTATTTGTGGCTCTCTGGACCTGGATTTCCAGAGCTTCGTAGGAATATGTTTAGAGTGTAGATAGGCCTCTGGGCATCACGGTGGGTGTAATGGCCTGGCTTCTGATCATTTTCAATAGCACGCCCATTTACCCTAATCTAAACTAATTGTGGTATCACTTGAGCTCAATGCGTATTCAAAGTTTTACAACTAATTCAGTTTTGTATCAGTAGTTGGAAAAGAATATAACTTTATGTGAGTGTGGCACTCCCATACACAGAAAAAATTAAATTTCATTTTCAATACAGAAATTCAATGAATTAGTAAATATTTGGTCTCCAAACTGGTCTAGAAACAAATTTGTAAATACAGATTTTTATCTGTCTCAACAATTTTATTGAAACCAAACGTGTGATTTTTTTTCAGTAAACAAATTGTCTAAATCTATAAAACTGTTTGTCTAAAAATATTTTCGAATTCCAAATAAAATAATTTACTGAATCAAAGAAAAGTATTTACTGGATTTTCTGTAATATATCAAACAATATTTTTGCCTGAATTTATAAAAACAATTTGTATAAAAAATACATACGAATTCTAAGCAAAATAGTTTACTAAATCAAACAAAATATGTACTGATTTTTTTAAATAATCAAACAAATTTTTTGTCTGCGTCAGTAAAAACGATATTTATATGTTTTTTTGAGATATTTTTATTAAGCATTTATGAAATTTTACTCTATTAAATGTGATCAACTCTGAATGTTTATCTAAAGACTCTAAAAAAAATGAATGAGAATTAATGCGACAACATTAAACGAACTCATTCGCATTTCTTTTGCTATCATTGTTGCTGCTGTTATTTATGTGTATGTCGTCATCAAGGGTATTTCGACACCTCAGCGCCAAATGATCGCAAGCGACAAAAATTAAATGTTTCAGGAGAGGGGTTTTTAATTGTATTTAAACATGATTTATATTCATAAGCTGTCGCTTACGATTAAATTGCATAGCCTGTATTTCAAAAGCTATCAACAAATTGGAAATTTTAATGATTTTAAACTATGGGTAGGCTCATAAAATTTTGATTTCAATATAAAAATAGTTTTTTACTATATGTCGCTTACGACTATTTGGCGCTAAGGGGTATATTTTTTATAGCACAGAAAATTGGTTTTTGTTGTTTGTTTTTGGTGTTTGCGACCTAAATAAAAGTCAAGCAAAAAATTTACTTATTCAGTAAAGAATATTTACTGAAAATTAAATTTTATTTTAGTCAAACGATTGTTTGAAAAATTTTTGGTCATAATTTTTTTTATGTAAATGTAAAATTGTAGTGTGGCCAGAATTCAATGTACATATTTGCAAAAATTCATGACAATCATTAGTTTAAGTATAAGTTATATAAGAACATGTTATACATTGTATGGGCATGACTGCCCACTTTTCTCATCATAAAATTGTATTGTCACAGGAATTCATTTCGTATGCAAAGTTTCAAAAGAAAGTGCTTAATAGTAGTAGTAGTTGCAAAAGAATATTCTTTTTGTTGTATGGGCATGGCACTGCCCACTTTTATAGTTATAAAAAATATTGTCGGTGTCAATATTTTCAATTAATATTAAATTATATATACAATTAAATTATATATACAATTGAAAAAGAATATTTTCATTGTATGGGCGTGGCACCCACCGCCCACCTTTTAAAATATTTAATGGTAGTGTTGTTTATGTGTTCTGAAAGTTTCAAAACACATTAAGATCGCATAGAGATCGATTTAGTGAAAGTGGTTAAAATATAACATTTTCTTATTATGGGCATGGCACTGCCCATTTTTGTATTCATATACCTGTATTGTTCAAAGAATGTAGTATGGTTTCAAAGCTTAATTAGAATCAGGTGAGTAGAAAAAGTTTAACGTATTTATTTTCGTTTTATGGGTGTGGCATTGCCCAACTTTCTAAGTATTAGACTGTATTCTTAGAGGAATTCAATGCATATGTAAATTTTTTTAGCAGAATCGGTATATTATAAGTAGTTTAATAGTAATATTTTCCTATTATGGGTGTGGCACTGCCCAATTTCTTATTAATAAAAATGTAGTGCCAGTGGAATCCAATGCGTTTATATGAACATTTTCATTAGAATATGTTCCCTAGAAGTATAAAGTATAAAAAATATATTTACAGTAAATGGGCGGATGCTGCCCACTTTTTGAACTTTTGGAATTGATGAAAATCATATTTACCAATATGAGGCTTACATTGTGTCGTATAAGACCATTATTATTTCTCCTGAAAAGTTTTATACGCCCTACACTTTTTGATTTGTATACTCAATAAATATGCTACTGACAACATTTAATATCGTTTAACTAAATCCATTGCTCTCCATTTGTTGGAAATTATACACCAAACAAATTATTCCGTGATTTTTGGCCTTAAACCTGCTAATTGTTGTTGCAATTTAAAGATGCTCTTGTAAGTTGTTGTAAAATTTTACGAGCGTACGTGTGGCTAATTTAAATTTCGTACAAACCATGGCCAGTAAAATGAACAAAAAAGAAAAGGAATAACGAATTCATTGACCCACCAAAAGCTAAAAATATTCATTTTGGAATTTAAACCAGATTATTTTTTACTGCAACATCCTCTACAGCATCTTTTAAATGTTTTCCTTAAAGGAAAGTGAATTAATTTTGTATGACTTGGCATGATTTTCGTTTTTTGAGAATTCTCACTTCATCCGCCGTATGGTCGAATATTTACCGCTTTTATGCTATACACTTATGAAATTTGGGTCAGTAAGATATATATTTTTTTTGTTACTGATTGTTGCAGCAGCTTTTATTGTATATTTTTTTCACTTTTAAACTT
The DNA here is from genome assembly GCA_956483635.1 of Panzeria rudis. NCBI lineage: Eukaryota > Metazoa > Arthropoda > Insecta > Diptera > Tachinidae > Panzeria > Panzeria rudis. The sequence goes on along the minus strand of OY101451.1, from coordinate 16,501,298 downwards.
CCCTGTGTGTTAAATCATAACAATTGTTAAGCTGTATTGTTGATTGTTAACGGCAACAGCAGCAAACACAAAGCCAGCCACCACCAACAATAAATTGTTTGCTAACCTAAGGAAGATTTTGTCAACAACACCAAAAATATTTTTATTGTAGAGTAGAAAAAAAAGTACTTTATATTCTGTTGTTGTAGTGCGTTGCAATAAAATTGCAATTAATATTTATTGACAAATTTTTATTTATATTTTTTTCTCTTTAAGCCTTATTTTTAAAGCAGCAGCAAGCGGCACCTGAAATAATCAGCAATTGTTGTTGTAATAATTGAAAATTAAGGAAAAAAATTTAAACGAAAAAAAAATCGATTACTTTTTTACCTTTTTAGTAGAGTTAAGTTGTTTGACACGCAAGAAGTGCAACGTCATATTTACTATATGAATAACATATGTATAAGGTGTTTGTTGCTTAAGTCTTTCGTTTTTTTGGTGGGTCCATATGGAAGGTACATACATATGCATGTGTGTGTGTGTGTGTGTTTGTATACTATTTTGAAAGGCAGCAATAAAATGCATTTTTGTTAAGGGCTTCTTAGTTATTTAAATTTAAGACCAAAATATTTTGAGCCCATGAATAACTTTATTGCAACATGATGCATTTTTTAATGTTTAAATAACACTATGCAACAAGAAAAATTGCGGGGAGTAGCACTATAATTTTTTTTGATGTGTTATAATCCCCTAACTAAAAAAACAGTCAAAATTTTTAAATCTATGGATCAATTTTTTTTTATTAATTTTTTTTTTTGATAGGGATTTTTGAAGAGGCTGCTGTGCTTCACTGATTTTATCATAACTTATGAAGGGGTTGTCCAATTTTATTAAAAATAACCACTGAAAAGCTTTAAACAAAATTGCATTTAAGCCGTTCTAATATTATTTTTTTATATACTCTATGGTTTTAGAATTATTCAGAACGCAACGAGGAAAAATATATTTTTTTTATACAAAATCTAAATATTTTTATTTATCAAAAATTTATAAAAAAAAACTCGAAAAATGCAATATGATACATTTTTATATACTCGCCTTAAAGCCATATATACCACAAATAAAATAAGTTTCAATTTATTAAAATCGATGGATAAATATTGATTTTATTCACAACAAAATAAGATTACCCAATTTTTGCAAAAAATCGAGCTCCACTAATTTCATCATAACTGCGAAACTAGTTATCCAATTTCCTTACAAAATACATTAAAAAACTTGGAATAAAATTACCTTTAAGCCGTTTTAATATTATTATTTTATATACTAAATCGTTTCGGATTTATTCAGACCGCAATGATGAAAAATATATTTTTTTATGTAAAATTCGAATATTTCTATTATTAAAAAATTTATAAAAAATCGAAAAGGGCAAAAACTGAACAGTTTTATTAACTTATCATAAAGCCACATGTATTAAAAATAAAATAAGTCTTATTTCATGAAAATTTATGGATAAAATTTGATTTTATTCATAATAAAGTGAAATCATCTGATTTTTGCTAAAATATACAATACAACAATACCGATTTTTTTTAAATAACAAGGACCTTACAATGAATTCTGGCAGAAGCTGCTAAAGTAATAAATACGTATCGGCATTTTTGAAAGTTTATATCTCGGATTTACTTTAAGGAGAGTTAAATTTTCCACCCTTTTGCACACAGTTTACGGATTCGGCATAGTATATCTTGTAGGCCTTACTTTTAACGCATAAAAAATGTTCAGCATATCTATGCAAAATAACATGATTAATATTTTTGTAGAACATTTTAACCCTCTATCTCTTCGGAGTATGGGTCTGTGTGACCCATAAATAAATAAAGGGGAAAAAACTCCACTTCAGGGACGTAATAGCGAGCTTAATTGTTCCATAAAAATGTTTCACGTGGTGTTTTACATAAAATTGTTAAACACATTATACATCTTAAACGTAAGACCTACAAGATTTTCTAAGCTGAGTTAGTATAACTATGTGAAAAAAGGGGGTGGGGGGGAATTTAACTAACCCTAAAATAAATCCTAGATGTCAATTTTCAAAACGCCAATACACGTATTTATTATTTTGGTAATTTCTACCAGAATCAGTTGTAAAAACCTAGTTATTTGTAAAAAAAACTAGATTTTGTTGTACAGTGTAAATATTCGCAACTTTAACGAAAATCAGATGATTTCGCTTTATTATGAATAAAATGAATATTTATGAACCGATTTGCATAAAATAAGGCTTATTTTATTTCCAGTGTATGTGACTTCATAAGTTTTTGCCCTTTTCGATTTTTTATAAATTTTTTAACAATGAAAATTTTTCAATTTTGCAAACAGAAAATATCTTTTCCATCATTGCGGTCTGAATAACTCCGAAACTATTAAGTATGCCAAAAAATAATGATCAAACGACTGAAACACAATTTAATGCTTAGTTTTTAATGTATTCTAAAAGAAAATTGGATAAAACGTTTCGAAGTTATGATGAAATGTGTATAGCAGCCTCATGAAAAATCTCAAATTTTAGAAAAAAATTAAAAAAAAGTACTCGGAGAATTTTAAATTTCGGCAGTTTTTGTAGTTAGGGGACCTTAACACATAAAAAAATATAGTGGCAATCAAAGGTCATGACAAAAGTTTCATTTTGTTGCATAGTGTAATTGAATGGAGGGAAGTTTTAATGAAATTCAAGTCAAGTTGTTTTGTAAAGTATTTGCTAAAAAAAAAGTAATTAGTTTTTTTTGTTTGCAATGTAAAAAAATGAGTTAATTTCTTTTATAATTTATTTAAAATAATCAGTTGTTGACAAAATTTTTCATTAAAAACTTGTCAACTTGATAGCTTTATCACTTGACACAATAAATAATAAAAAATGATATATAAAATAAACCAGTTTGTGTCAAAGTGAATTTTATTCAGAAGGAGTAGAACATGAAAAAGGAAAATTTAGCGTTAATTTATTTCCTAAACTTTTGTATATGATAGAACAGCCAAATATTTTATAGCTGTTATAAAGCAGGCATATTTGCTGCTATAATTGTAACTATAACAAATTAACATAAATTCCCAAAAAGGTTACTCAAGACCTGACAACAGTCAGAAAGATAAATTTTCTCTTTACTCTTATACATTGGCAAATTTAACTTCTAACGAATATGAAATTTTTTTGAAAAATTAAATACATTCCCTCATATTAAAAATATTAAATACATAGGCTTATGAGAGGGCTTATATTCAAATGGTGCTATCTACAAGCAAGCAATTGTCTTAGGAAGGCGAAAATTCCTTTCGTTCTCTCAATATTAAACGTTTTGACAATCAATATTATACAATGTTGCCAGCTAATATTATAAGGGTTTGTATTAATAGAAGATTGATTTGTCAAAACTTTAGTAATGCAAATAAGAACGTTTTTTGTCTTCCTCAAAAAAAAAAATTTATTTTTATACCACAGAAATTTTCAGAAGATTAAACACAGAAAGAAAGACAGCTACTTCTTACAGTTAAAATAAGAAAAACTGCTTCTTTCGGCCATATGATTCGTAGTGCAATATATGAAAAAAAAGGCGAAAGGTTATCAATTCGTCATGTACTTTTTTATGTATGTTCCCTCAAAACTCCTCCATTTATGAACCAATTTCGGATTTTTTTCTCTATTCAAAAGGATGTACTTCCAGATTGGTCCCGTTGGAAAGTGGGCGGGGTCACGCCTATACAAAGTAAATACACATTCGTTTTCTACTACGTCCACTCAACCGATTCTTAAGAAACCATACACACACATTAAGCTTCTGTTTAAATAGTAAATCAGGATCAAAAAAGTGGGTTGTGCCACGCCCATGCAAAGTAAATCTTCTTTTTCAACATTTTATACTAAACTGATTCTTATGAAACTTTGTATAAGCCTTTAGTTATCGTTACAATACAACATTACGTTTAGAAAAGTGGGCAGTGCCACGCCCATGAAAAGTAAATAAGAGTTTTAACTACTTCTACTTCGCCGATTCTTATTAAACTTTGCATACACATTTAGTTATCGTTACAATGCCACATTGTAGTTAGAAAAGTGGGCATTGCCACGCCCATGAAAAGTAAATACTCATTTTAACTACTTCTACTTATCCGATTGTTATGCGACTTCGCACACACAATAATTTCTAGTAAAAGTACATGTTGATAAAATATGGGGGCTGTGACACGTCTATTTTGTAGACGCTTTTTTTGCAAGAATTATATTTACATTTTTTGTTTTGTTTTTTATATTATGTCCTAAACACTATACTGCATTATAGTAGCCAAGGGCTTTCATTTAATATCCATATTGAGGGGGCTGACAATATATATGCTTGTATATAGCCCCCCATTTTGTACTGGTCGCCATTTTTGAATTGGAAATTTTTCATGGCGTACTGTATTGTGTTAGTTCATTTGATATACATATTGAGGTGTTTATAAACAAATAACTAATTTCCCATTTGGGGCAGAAACCATCTGTGATTTACAATAATACTGAATACACATAATCATAACGTCATCAGATCAATCGGTGATGAAAATTACATGTGTTTACCAAATTACAGATCAATCGGTTAGCAGGAAAGGACTTAAACTAAATATTACTTTTTATGGGAGTGGCACCGCCCACTTTTTTAATTACAAAATTGTATAGTCGTCGTAGGTAAAGCTCTGCACCAAATCTAAGGATCAATCGGTTAAGAGAAAAGGGCTAATACTAAGTATAACTTCTTATGGGCGTGGCGCCACCCATTTTTTTAACACTAAATTGTATTGCCATGAAAGCTAAAGTTAATTTCAAAATATCAGATCAATCAGTCAAGAGGAAGATGGTAAAAATCAATATTACTTTTTATGGGCGTGGCCAATCCCACATTTTTAATCTTAAAATTGTGTAGTAATCAAAAGTAAAGGTGTGTACCAAATTTTGAATTAATCGGTTAACAAGAAGGCGTTAAAACTATGTACTATTTTTTATTGGCGTGGCGCCGCCCACTTTTGAAATGACTAAATTATGACAATACAAGTAAGTGAAAGTGTCCACCAAATCTCAGATCAATCGGTTAACAGGAATGGGTTAAAACTGAATATTATTTTTTATGGGCGTGGCACCACCCATTTTTTTAACTACGAAATTGTACAGTCATCGCAAGTAAAGGTGTCCACCAAATCTCACATCAACATGAAAGGGCTAAAACTAGATATTACTTCTTAAGGGCGTGGGGCCGCCCACTTTTTTTAATACAAAATTATATAGTAATCGTAAGTAAAGGTGGCCACCAAATCTCACATCAATTGGTAAACATGAAAGGGCTAAAACTAAGTACTACTTTAAATGGGCGTGGCACGGCCCACTTTTTAAATACATTATTCCAGAGTAATTGTAAGCTAAGGTGTCCACCAAATCTCAGATCAATTGGTTAACAGAAAGGGGCTAAAACTAAATGTTACTTTTTATGGGCGGGGCGCAGCCCACTTTTCTAATCACAATATTAAATTGTAACCAAAACTAAAGGCGCTTACAAAACTTCAGATCAATCGGTCAACACGAAGAGGGTAAATTTTCAATTATTAGATTTGAACAAAACTCCACCCAGCAAAAACTTGTTTCATTTTTGTAATCGGTAGTACTTGATTAATGGGCTACAAAGTAATGAGTGGTACTTATTTATCTTATCACTATGCCTCAAATTAGAACTACTACTAAGGTTTTAATAAAATTAGTACGTATTTTTCTCATTATCTGAAAGTAGCTACAATTTGTTGATATGTCTTACGGCCCCTTTCACAATGTACGTTTAAGAGTTAACATGGACTTTATCGGAAACTTCGCCACACAAAACTTGGCGTTAAAGTCCACGTTAACTCTTAATCATACATTGGGAAAAGGGGCGTTAATAAAATAAGTAGACAAGCACTTTTTAAGTTAGCATGTGTTTGTATATGAAGACTAATTTTTGTCGCTTAAACTTATAAGTCAACAATATCTGAGTGGTTAAAGTTCTTGTCTTTATATCTGAACGAGCACAGGTTCGTATCCAAACTGAAAAATATATAAATAAAATATAAAGTGTACAATTTTTTTTTTCAATTTTAATTTGTTCCTTTGACTACTTATTTTTTACCTTCAAGTAAGCCAAATAATAACTAGTTAATTGCTGTGACAATGCAAATATATTTGTTAGGGGTTCCCCTAATTTTTTGGACTTCTGAAACAAAAATAAGTACGAGTAGCTATCGAGTCAAATTGTAAGTAGTTGCGACTTAAATCCTCATATAATTACTTTTTTGCCTAGCAGTAAGCAAAGTTTTTGCTGGGTAATTCCATAAATACAATTCAAGTTTTAAAATTATTGAAGTCAATGCTAGCACTGTTTTATCTGTTAAGCAAGTTCTACAACCAGTGGTGTGTACCCACACTAAGCTACAAAAGTTGTGCCAACTTTATAACCAAAAGATCTAGTGAGAATAACAACCGAGCAATAATTTATCTAATATTTCAACACTGGCAATTGATTAAGCTAAAGCAGTATTACAAAAATATTTTATTGGCGTAAGCAAAGAAAAATGTGTTAACACTAGAAATGCCGAAAGTTACGTTGTTCCAATAAAACGTTGGGACAAAAATAGAAGCAGTCATTAATTATTGCATATTTGGAATGCTATAAAAGTGAGCGTCTACAAACCGGGAGTGAGTTCCTTCATAGTCAATGCGCGTAATCCAACAAAAAAAAAAAAACTGCTGGGTTAGGAGCTAGTGGAGGCCACCTCACGTACAAAGTAATTGTTAGTTATCGTTTATCTGAAAAACTTTATCAGTGAAAGTTTTTAGTCTTGGTGTGAGTCACTTGGAAGGCAGTATGCGTAGTCCAGACCAACTTAAAAATATATGGACTAAAAAGAAAAAAATATATTAAACTTAAGAAAAAAACTAAAATATTATTAATAGCTGATTCTCATCTCAAATGGTTTTTCGTGTCCGTTGAAAGTATAATAAAACTTTCATAACAAAATCGCATAAATTTTAAAATGAAAACTACTTTAGCATGATTTAGTAGATTATAAATAAATGTACACAAGTTTCTTTGTAAATATAAGACTGGGATTATGTGCTAAAAACGAAAAACGAAAATACTGTTTATGCAGATGTCATACAAAATGGCGTGTCCGTAATGCATACTGTTGATTTTTCACATTAAGAAACTATGCATTTTTTCAAAACCAAGACTAAACTTATAACAGTTTTAGAATATTTGCACATGCTTCTCTTATTTCACAAATAAAAATTTTGAAAAATATTAGATACTATAATTTTTTTTTATTTAATTGTTGCTGTCCGCAGTTGTGTGTTGAGCGTTACGCGTCTTTAGTATGCTTCATTAGTCAGTTTAATTATTAAAATTGCATTAGCAACATATACCAAAATAACAGCGTATGTTTGTAATTCGAACTATTTAAAAGATTTGTAAGCTTTGGTAAATAGTATTATGTTGCAAAACGTTTCGTCAGTCAATCATGGTTTGTAATATTTAAAAAAAATGTATTGAATGTTATCCAGACTTTTATAATTTAATTGATATTTTTAGGAGCTTATGTTAAAATACATCCAAGCTTATACCTCCAAATTGTATTGAATTCAAAATATAGTGTGTGTTCTGAGAAAATAGGGTATTCGTATAAAAATGTATTGAGCGTTACGTAAAAAAATTGTTATATATAATTTATCTATAAAAATGTTAACAACAACTGAAGGATAGAAACGATATAAAAAATATTATCTGTTTACTAATTTTTGGTTTTCTTTGAAAAAATCTTGCTTCTTTCGCGCACTGTGGGTTGTTATATTCGAAGAATATGTAGGTCGTATTTCGCTACAAAAATATTTAAAATTTACATAACTTTTGACCCTGTTGGTCGATTTTATTAAAATAAGTATTATTTGAAAGAAAAAAGTCTTATTGGAAAAAGCTTTTTTTTGCTCATTTTCAAATGTTTGCAAAAAACTATTTTAAAAGATTTCTTGTTTATTTAACAAGAATATTAATTTGAAAGCTAAAATAAGGTAAACATTTTAAAAGATAATTTTTATTTTTATTTTTCCATGTAAATCAAAGTCAAAATTGAAAAAGTGGTCATAACTTTTAATTTCGTGCTGCGATTATTATAAATTTTTGTTTTTAGAGAGTAGATATCTAGTGCTTTCAAACCCTTGACTTATTTTTTGTGATGTATTGTTTTCGCAAAAATTATTTCTGGAACAAAACCGCAAGAAGACACAAAAATGTTGAAAAGGCGAAAAATATAATTTCAGTTAAAAATTCTATCTTTTTCTGCTAGCTGGATAGATATAACAGAGAGTCGGCAAATTTTGTAGGCACCATTTTGCATTCAAAATATGAAGATGCTGAAGATGATGTAGGTGGTGGTCCCCGTGCAAAGTAATTAATAATAACCTGCTATCTAGAAAGCTATCAGTTCCTCGTTTCTGTAACTTGTGAGAACTTCTCACATCGAGAAAAAGTTTATAATTATATGTATGTGTCCGATATTTTATAGGACGTTTCATTGAAAAATAGTTTGACTATTTATTATATGCACCACATCACGTGCAAGGCAAACAAAAGTACAAAATTATCAAATTTGTTTCTAGCTCGTCTTGTTTTTCATAGAATGATAATAATTTTTCGATGCGAGAAACTCTCACGTTAGTAACAGAAATGAGGCACAGGTATGTTCTGACACTGGCACGATTGTAAAATCGTATGTGAATTGCAAATCACCAAACTTGATTTTTCTTGTTCTGAAACTCACGTGTTTTGCTCACGTTTTGCTTGCGACAAAAGAAAGAAATGGTCATGCAAAACCAAACAAAATTTTTAACATTTCATATTTTTAATACAAATTGTATTAAAACACGTATTTAATTTAATTAATTCATCAGTTTATTGTATATTTAAAGTTGAGCTTAGTCTAAATTAATCAGTGCACTTCAGTCTGGCGATTGCGATTTACAGAACACCTCTCTTGCAAGCTCAATTCACAATCGCAAATGTTATGTGAGATGCGAGTGTCAGAACATGACCGTATAATAAATAGTATGAGTGTTAACATTTTTTATGAGTTAATTTGCAAACAAAATACAAAGCTAGGGAAGAAAGAAATGACGTAAGTGCGAGGGAAGGAGTATTCCCTATACCAAGTAATCAGCAATTAACTGTTAACTAGAAATATATAACAGTTAAACTTAAATTTACAGCCATTAGTTAATTTTTAGTTAACTCTATTGTATATTATTCATCATGTGTTTGTTTTTTTTTTAATTCTCTGCTCTTAGAGAATCTAGGTATACAGAGACGAATAATTAATTACACAGTGCAACAGTGCAAAAGCCCACAGACTTGTCAGTATAGGTTCGTTCTACTATCACAGGGTAGTAAACCCCTATACTCACTTTGGCGAATTTTGTGCAAAAGTTTTGTTATTGGCGTCCAATTTTCTGAAAATCAGTGGGCAATAATGTAGCTAAGAGTCCGCTAAACAAACTTTGTTAACATTTTGTGGCAAAAAAATATATTATTCGTGCAGTTTTTTTTTTAATTATAGGAACAAACATTTTTTTTTTACTGTTTTCAGAATAAATGACAGGGACTGCAATTTTCTGGCTAAGAACATTTTCCAAAGTTGTAGCTACGGTAAAGTTGAGCAACTTTTGTGAACTTATCAATACAATCTACATTGTGGTAGTACAATAGAACCTATACTGTCCAATCCGTGTGCTTTTCCAAAAGTATTCATTTATCGCATGGTATTATTTAGAGATGAGCGATATTTCAGTACCTGTGATTTAATCACTGTTACTGAAAAATCACGATTCACAGTTGTGAGAAAATTTGTCAAGTAACTGCTACTTGCAAAGTTGTTCTTTTCTATTTGTTACATACAGAAAATTATGAACCCAATTCACAATCATGTGCAAATGGTCTTGCATCGTAGCATTTGCAAAATCGTATAGTAAATTGATACTCATCACTTAAGAAATGTTGGTGGTGAGTATCAATATACCATTTTGCAAATGCTACGACGCAAGACTATTTGCACAAGATTGTGAATTTGGCTATGATATTTTACTATTTGTGTGGGTAATAACGTTTTTCATTTACGTACAATAATAACAAGCGAATAGTGTTGCTATTTCTTGTGTTCTCTTCTTCCTTATTAGTATTTCTTTTGAAAATTCAAAGTATATTTTAAGGCGTATTTAAATCTGCCTTGGTATATTAGAGAACAACGTTTTTGTTGTAGAGATGCATGTGTGTTTTGATAATTACATTGATATAAGAGAACTGAAAACAGTGATCACAGACAGCGTGACCGTTTTGCGACTAAAGTGGCAATTTGCCACTTTTTCAACTGCCTTGCCACTTTTAGTGCCCCTTTTTTAAAATGACCTAAATCTGCAACCTTTTGTAATATTATGCCCCTTTTTGCCCCTTTTTATGAAATGATGCTTCTTGTTTTAATATAAGCTTTTTACGGCACGAAACTGTTTTTATAAAAAAAATCTCAAGACAAAAATTTGTTTTTGAGTCTATCATGTAAAATCTTATGACAAAAACTATTTTGAAATAGTTTAAGAGTTTAGATCTATAGATATTCATTATTGTATTAAAATTATTAAAAATAACACCCTGATTCACTAACACGAACAAGAACGTCTTGTTAAAAATTTTTATGAAAATCACGCAGCTTTAAATATTTTTAAAACTATTTTCATGCAAATGTTGGTGCCATGTCACAATATCCAGTGACATAATGTCCAAAGACATTTTAAGACTTTTAATTAGGGATGTAACGATACGCCGTTTTGCCGATCCGATACCGATACAGATACTTAAAAATAAATATCGCCGATACCGATTCCGATACCGATACGAATATTGAAATTGACTTAAAGTTTAGATTAACAAAACTCAAGTGCAATTTTTTTATTATACAAAATTACAGTGTAAGAGATTATTAATATTTAAAATTGATATTAACCCAGTATAAAAAATTGCGAGTATTTTTTAAGGACCTACATTTTCTTTGCTTCCAAAAAATCTATATTAAAAATATGCAGATAACACAGTGCAACAGTCCAAAAAACAAACGGACTTGACAGTATAGATTCGATTGTACTACGACGGGGTAGTAAAACCCTATACTTAGCTTGGCGAATTTGGTGACCAATTTCGTTTTATGCACCTCCAAAGTTTTGGAAAATCAGCGGGCCCTCAAAAAAAGGTGTCATCAACTTTTGGCCAACAGAAAATTCAAACTCGATGATACGGCTTAACTATATATGGCAATAATGTAGTTAAGAATTCGCTAAACAGATTTTATTACCATTTATGCCAAAAAAATTTGTTTTGTGCATCTTTTTTGAAAAATTAAGGGAAAAAATTTTTTTTTCACTTATTCCAGAATAACTGACAGGGACTCGTAATTTTTTATTAACAATATTTGGCAAAGTTGTAGCTACGATAAAGCTGAACAACTTTTGTAAATATGTCAATACAATCTGAATGTATCTGGGCACCCTAAACAGTCCAGAAAAACTAATTTCTACCTTAAAAGTTTTCGTTTTTTACGAGTTAGGCTATATTTTTATTGCATTTTTTTGCTTTCTTTGTTATTGTTCCACTTCTTATGTTGCTGATTTTAGTATTTACTATTTTTTATTGTTTGTTGTTGTTTTGCCAAATAATGGTAATGAAAAATTTGGAGTCCCTACAAGTTATACTGAAAAAAGTGAATAAAATAATTTTTTTTTTCAAAAAAAGTACAGGAACATATTATTTTTCTGGGCACAAAATCTTAGTGAAACACAACAAAGAAGTATGCACTTGAATATACTGTTTTCAACAAAAAAAATAGTGAAAAACTGAAATTTTTAAGGTAAAAAGTGGTCTGTGTGGGCTATTAGAGTGCCTAGATACGTGCAGATTGTATTGATGTTCACAAAAGTTGTTCAGCTCTACCGTAACTATAAGTTTGCCAAATATTGTTAGTTAAAAATTACAAGTCCCTGTAAATTATTCTGAAAAAAGTGAAAAAACATTTTTTCCTTAATTTTGTGAACAAAAAGTTAACGAAAAATTTTTTTTGCCATGAAATGTTAAAAAAAATCTGTTAAACAGACTCTTAGCTACATTATTGCCATATACAGTTAAGCGGTATTATAAAGTTTGAATTAGCTGTTGGCCAAATACTGATGACACCGTTTTTTCAGGCCCCACTGATTTTTAGAAAATTTGGAGGTCCATAAAAGAAAATTGGTCACCAAATTCGCCAAACTGAGTAAAGGGTTTTACTACGCCATTGTAGGACAATCGAACCTGTACTGTCCAGTTCTTGTGTTTTTCCAAAAGTCTTTATTTATCGCATAGTGTAATTAGTAGAAAAGCAAGAAAAAAATTTAAATTCCTTTATAATTTTAAAAAATTCTCGCCATACTCGCATTAAAAAAATTGTGAAAATGGGTAATTTTTTATCCTTTTTTCTTGAGGAAAAATCATTATAGAACACCGAAAAAGAAATTTGTCCGAGCATCGCTTCCAATTCGGTGATTGGTAATCGAAAAACAGAACTTCTTGCAATGGCAAGGATATGTAACACTAATTAAAAATGATCCAAATTTGCAATACTTCCGGATCGCGAATTCTACATTTTCATGACTACTTTGGAGTGTCTTTTTTTTGCTGGAATAAGATTTAAAAAACAACGAATTGAATTTGAATTCATGGTAAAATTAACAAAATTACCGATGTATCGGAAAATCTGAAATATCGCCGATATATCGGTATCGGTATCGGTATTCGTTACATCCCTACTTTTAATAGTGCAATGGACTTTATGACATTATTATTATGACCATTATGACACTTTGAAATGTGTCATAATGTCCACACTTTTAAAAATGAAAACAAATTCAAATACATGTACATGTTTTTGACTATTCAGTTTTTACTTCTGCAATCGGTGACAAGTAATAAAAGATCAATTGACGTTATTGCATTTTAAAAAGTGAAATAAAATCAAGAACAATTTGCAAATAGCGTCAACAATGCTTAAAATATGTCTAATCGACATCGCCGATTCAAAGAAATATTTGGAAATTAATTAAAATTTTATTTTACTAAAAAATATTCTTTGCGTAGCTGGCCTTCGGCCGGGCTTAAGTATTTTTTCTTCTTGGTATATTGAAAAGCGGCCTTCGGGCGGTCATAACGATTTTCTCCTCTCAGTATACTCAGCGGCTTCGCCGACCGAAGGCCGGCTATGCAAAAATCTTTACTCAGCGAAACTGCTTTTCGATATACTTTACTAATGTGCTGTTTCCATATGCAAACAAGCGACTTGAGTAAAAATTTTTTTATGGAAATTGCTAAAAAAAAATGTCAGTGCCTTTCACATAAATTTTATACAAACAAGGCTTGTTTGCATTGTTTGTCTAAAATTTAAATAAAAAGCAGTCAATGTTTTGAACGAAAAAACACCAAAATTGATTAATTTTATTTCAAAAGCATTATATGCCCTAGAATTTCATTAAATATTAGAATTTGGTTCAACTATTCCCTTTTTGGTGCCACTTTTTTCCTCAAAATCCCCTTTTTGTGCCACTTTTTAAAAATTTTCAACGGTCACCCTGATCACAGTCACAGTCTTAAGTAAAAGTGATTTTTAAAGCACATTCAGTGTTCACGATGTTCTTTAAAAATTACGGGATCTCTCATCTCTAGTATTATTATATATCAAAAAAACAATTAAAAGATTACTTTTATTTTTTAACTTGCTTCAAGCTAAAATTTTATTTAGAAAACTTGTGTTTGCACAACTATTTATTTGCGTCAGAAACAAAATTAGTCAAGATAAAATTTTTTTATTATTTTTATGAGCCTATCAAAACTTAAAAAAAAGTTATTATACATAAGTTTTTGTCATTTAATTCTTTTCTTTATAATTCTAAGGCTAAAGAACAAAGATAAAGATAGAATATATGAGCAAATCCCAGAAATAGTCCACCAAGGGCAGAGTTTTGGAGTTGTTAAAACTCTTTATATATGTTGATGAAATAATGTGCTATATATTTAACCTTAAAAATATATAAAGAAAAATGTTTTTTGGGTGATCCTTTTATGAATGGTAGGACAAAAACCCAGCCTTGTTTTTAAAATCAACGGATATACTCTCTACGACACAAAGGACCCCCAAGGTAGAGCTTGTGGTGGCTCGGGTATACTAATAAAATCGCGATTAAAATACTACTTAATGAGTGATCATTGTGAAGACTATCTTCAAGCAACTAACATCTGCATTGAAGCTTTTCATCAAAACCTGGTGATTTCATGAAATTTGCTCTCCTCCCAGGCACTCTATTACAGAAAATCAATATAGTAGATTTTTGGATTTTTGGCCGCCGGTGATTACAACGCTAAGCACACGTTCTGGGGATCTCGCCTCATCACGCCAAAGGGTCGCTTTTTGTTTGACACAATTTGAGAAATGCGTTTGAATGTTATATCAAGTGGGCAGCCAACTTACTGGCCAACAGGTCGCCGAAAAGTACCTGCTGTTATCGATTTTGGAGTTGTAAGGGGTGTGCCAAGCGAAATTATCCAAGTTGAAGCATCTTTAGATTTGTGTTCAGATCACTCACCAACTATTGTCACCATATATTCACATACAACTTCTTCACCCACTTGAGATTTAACGATGACAACCACACGTATAAATTGGTTGAAATACAAAAAATATTTGAGTGCTCATTGCCCAGAAAATATTCCACTAAAAACGCCTACTGACATAGAAACCTGCTTTATTGTCTAACATGTCAAAACTATTTGAAAAGCTACTTATAAGTAAGCTAACACCCATACTGAATCGTACTGGATGCATTCCAGACCACCAATTCGGTTTTAGGAAACAACATAGCACGATTGAAGAAACACATAGACTCGTGAACGTGGTTAGAAAAAACCTTCGAAGAAAAGAAATATTGTTCTGCGCTCTTCAGCGATGTTTCTCAGGCATTTGATAAAGTATGGCACGAAGGTTTAATACATAAACTAAAGCAAAACCTACCCGAAAACATCCTTAAACTTTTAGAAAGCTACTTAACTGGGCGAAAATTTGTTGTTAAAGAAGGTAATTTTCTAAGCCCTCCGCAACCCATGTCAAAACGAAAAATCGCCAAAATGAAAAAGCGCTTAAAAGAAAAAAGCACAAAACTTAAAAAAAATTTTAGAACACAAAAAATCACCAAAGCTAAAAAGATCACAAAAAGAAACTAAAAAAAAACGGCAAAAACGGAAACAATCGTCAAAACGAAAAGAGCACTAAAACTTAAAAAAATCGCTAAAACTAAATATTGTAAAAAAAGCAAAATAAAATCGCCAAAAATGGAAAAAATCATAAGAACGAAAAAAGTGCGAAAACAAAACAAAAACGCCAAAACAAAAAAAAATATGCAAAAAACCATAAAAATCGCAAAAAAGCAAAAAATTTCCAAGCCAAAAAAAATCACCAAAAACCGAAAAAATATCCTAAGCCGAAATAAACGCCAAAACTAAAAAAAATTCGCAAAAACTAAAAATATCGTCAAGAAGCGAAAAAACAGCAAAGCAAATAAGAAGCGTCAAAGCCAAAAAATTTTCAAAACTAAAAAATACAAATACAAAAACACTCTAAATCACACTGTGTGCATATGCCTGAGCTTGGCACTCTACCGTCTGCCCTAATTAAACCTCTGGCCACTTCCTATGATTTACTGCCTTTGCAACGCTCCATTATGGCAAACGAAAAAACACCCACCAAATTCGATATGAAAATATCAACAATGGTAATATTGGTTAGTTTTATATTATTTTAATTTGTAATTACTGCTTAACAGCTAAGATTACAATTCTAGCAACAAAATACATCTTGTTTTTTTAATGTTGTTTTTTATAAAAAAAAAGTTTAGCTCATAAACAAATATTTATATCTTGGTTTTATTGTATATATTTTCATTTAGAGACGTTTCAATTTATTTTTGCTATTCTTTTGAGCAAAATTTTGTATATATACTACAGATTAGTTTTGGTTGGAATATCAGTTTAGTTTTCAGCTTAAAATGAAAACATCTAGCGTATTTTTCATCTTTTTATTAAATTGCTTGCTACAACTAAGTACGGCACAAACGGATTCATCTTATTGGACAGCAAAAACCGTGGATAAAGATGCAGAGTATCTTCTCGAACACATAAATCTTGATGCGGTAGATTATGCAAAAAATCTTACTCAGAACTTGAAGGATATAGTAAGATATTTGGATAATGAAAGGATTAACAGAATTTTTGCTCATGCAATACATACTAATAGAGACACTTTCAACAATGAAACATTCAAAATATTTCTGCAATCTCTGCTAGAAGTATATGACGGCTATGACCGAGAATACAAGTTGGAGACCGCACGTAGCCAAAATAATTCGTATTTAGTATCGTACGCCAGCAATTTGTATGAGTTGAAAAATCATAAGTTATATCAGAATGTGGATAATGAATTAAAAGAAAGATTAGAAACAATTATCAAGAAGTTGCCTGAAAGTGTAAAATACTTTTTCTTTGAGCCCTCTTTTTGCATGTTGAATAGTAAATACGGTTCGGGAGATCGCCATGTCGTGAAAGCTGAAATTGAAAACTTGTATGAAAATAAATTTAAGGTTTTCCTTTCTGAAGAAATGTGGAACGTGTATTACTACTATCATTTGGATGACAAACATAACAATACTTTATTCGTATATGAAGACAAACATTCCGTTTGGACTGTGGAATTTTTGGATCCTGAACGGGTTTTATTTTCGTATGGAGATATTTTGTTGTGTCCCGTGCCTGTTGAATATCCCATGTATTATACTCTTGGAGGACGCCAATATGCTAATGCAGGACAATCCAGCCCTCCTGAATGTCAATGGCGTTTGGGAACTTGTCCAAAAGTAAAATATACTTATTGAAAAAAATCGTTTTTTTTTGCAATTAAAATAAAATTCTCCCATATATTATATTGATAAACATTATAAATTATGTAAAAAAATTTAAAAAAAAGTCGAAACAGACAAAAAAATATGGGAATGGTAAGGGCTGTACAATTTAGCCGGCCAAGCCGGCTAAAAAGGTTAGCTAAGAAAATTAGCCGATTAACCGGCCAGCTTATGTCATTTAGCCGGCTTAGCCGAATTATCCGGTTTACTCGGCTTAGGTGGCTTAACCGGCTCAGCTAGCTTAGCCGGCTTAGCTAATTTAGCGGGCTTAGCTGTTTTAGCCGGCTTAGCTGGTTTAGCTGGCTGAATCAGCTAAATTAGCTAAATCAGCTAAACAGCTAATTTTGTTTCTGTTGTTTGACGATTTATAATAACATAACATAACATATGACCGGCAGAACATGCCCGTCCGAAGTTGGCCGACCGAATGTGATTCGCCGTATACGATCGGAAGGTGACCAGCTGAAGGTGACAGACCGAAGATGACAGGCCTAAGTAGGCCTTGTGAAGGCGACAGGGGGTAGGCTGAAGGCGATAGGAGCTTCGTTCCTACCCAGTGCCCTATAGCACCGTACGTTTTTAGAGTTCCGTACACCAAAAGTGTCAAGGAACCCTATTGTTTTCCTTACGCCGTCCGTCTGTCTGTCTGCCACTGGTTGTTTTCTCGAGAACCGTAAGAGCTACGGACCTGAAATTTTCACAGAATATGTAAAACTTTTGCCGCTAGAAAAACAAACAAAAATCGCTAAAACCTAAAAAAAAATCTTAAAAAAAAATTCAAAAAAGCAAAAATAACGAAAAAGTCGTCAAAACGAAAAAACCGGCAAAACTTAAAAAAAATTGCTTTAACTAAAAACATCGTCAAAAAACTAAATTAATCGCAAAAAACGCTAAAACTGAAAAAAAATCGCCAAAAGTGAAAAAATGGCCAAAACGGAATAAATCGTTAAAGCTGAAAAAGATCGGCTCAAATAAAAAAAAAAACGCTAAAACTGAAAAAATCAATAAAAACTGAAAAAATCTACAAAACCGAAAAAACCGCAAAAAAACGCCTAAAATGCAAAAAATCGCCATATATGAAAAAATCGCCAAAACCGAAAACATCTCCAAAAACCGAAAAAATCGCCAAAAAATGAAAAAATCGCAAAAAAAACTGAAAAGATCGATTTTTGGCGATTTTTTTCATTTTAAGCGATTTTGTCAGTTTTTTGCGATTTTTTCCGTTTTTGGCGATTTTTTTGGTTTTTGGTGATGTTTTCGGTTTTGGCAATTTTTTAATTTTTGGCGTTTTTTTGCATTTTAGGAGTTTTTTTTAATTTTTAAAAATTTTTTCGGTTTTGGCGATTTTTTCACTTCTGGTGATTTTTTAGCTTTGGCGATTTTTTCAGTGTTGCGATTTTCTTAGTTTAGGCGGTTTTTTTCAGTTTTGGCGTTTTTTTGTGTTTTGGCGATTTTTTTTTTGCTTTTGCCGATATTTTTCAGTTTTGAAGCTTTTTTGTTTTTGGCGATTTTTTCTGTTTTGGTGATTTTTTCAGTTTTAACGTTTTTTTTTGGATTATTTTTGGTTTTTTGACAATATCGTTATTTTTGAGTTCTTTTTTAAGTTTTTTTTTGGTGATTTTTTTTAGTTTTGGTGATTTTTTAGGTTTTAGCGATTTTTGTTTGTTGCTCTAGCGGCAAAAGTTTTACATATTCTGTGAAAATTTCAGGTCCGTAGCTCTTACGGTTCTCGAGAAAACAACCAGTGACAGACAGACGGGCAGCGTAAGGAAAACAATAGGGTTCCTTGACACTTTTGGTGTACGGAACTCTAAAAACGTACGGTGCTATAGGGCACTAGGTAGAAACGAAGCTCCTATCGCCTTCAGCCTACCACCCGCCGCCTTCACAAGGCCTACTTAGGCCTGTCGGATTCGGTCTCTCACCTTTGGCTGCCGATAGTATACAAGCGAATCACTTTCAGTCGGTCATCTTCGGACGGTCATGCTCTGCCGGTCATATATTATGTTATGTTATTTTATTATAAATCGTCAAACAACAGAAACAAAATTAGCTGTTTAGCTAATTTAGCTGATTAAGCCAGCTAAACCAGCTAAGCCGGCTAAAACAGCTGAGCTGATTATTCCAGCTAAGCCAGCTAAATCAGCTAATTCGGCTAAGCCAGCTAAGCCGGTTAGCCGGCTAATTTTTGTAGCTAACTCTTTTAGCCGGCTTGGCCGGCTAAATTGTACAGCCCTAGATATGGTTGGCCTTGCAAGCCTTTACTGGAACTTCCCATTACTTTCAAGCTCAAAGCGTTGAAAAATCTAAATAAATTTCTTACGTAATTAAAAAAAAAATAATTAAAGATTTTCTACAACGACATCTTTCGAACCACTTAAGCGATTTATGTATTGTTTCTAGAACCTAAGCAATCGCCTGGAGTAGTAAATTTGTATTGAAACTAATCGAAAAAATTAATGATTTTCATGCAAATTGTTCACTCAGTTCGATTGCTTGGGTTCTATAAACAGGACATTAGATCAAATTTACGTTTTTTTCATGTGGCTTTTCAAGTGCATAAAAGTACATGAATCTTATAAACTGATTTGAAAAGAAATTTTGCAGTTATTAAAATAACGCGATTTTTTTCGTTTATATTTATTTATTGTATCTTCAATAAAATTGAACTAACAATAAGTAAGAAAATCTTAACTTAAAAATTTTAATTTTAAGTCCAGCCAATGCCAAAATATTTGTTCAAAAATATTTGTTTCAGCGGTTGGTTCTTTGGTTGTCTACGTCTCTCGTGTTCGGCTGAGAGCAAGAGTATCCCTCCTTCTCAGTCGAGTGTGGTCTCTTAAGTTAATGATGTTTCGGGCTAGGGGTTTGGGTACAACTCAAGTTTTCTTATATACACTCTAAAACACTTTTGTTGAAAATTAGGGCGATAATAGTCGGCAACACTTTACAGATTATTATCGACCTAAAATTACACACGCATTATTTTTCAACAAAATGTTTTTACTTAAAAAAGCGATTGGCTGCGTGCATGTTTGAACCGCGACCTCTTGACTGATAGTCTGACGTATCTACCATTCAGCCATAGCAGTATTATACCTTATGTTACATAATTTCCACTTGGACTAAATATGTTTAATTTGAAAGGTTTTTTCTATAATAAAATAACTACAAAATCGATGTAATTTTAGACAAGGAGCAATTATCAACACAAATTTAGACAATATGTATATGATCGTAAATTTGAAATAGTGTTTCAGAGTGTATCTTGTCACATGTTTAGAAGACACTGTCTTAACCAGCGGCACATCAATATCTGTATGAATTCGCTTATTTCTGACATACCATGGGGCTGGTGTACTCCTTCGGAATATTTTATTTTGTCGCCTTTGAATATTTTCTCCATTTGATGCCGAGGCAGTGCTGCATAACTGGATAACGTAGTGCCATATTGGTTTTAGAATGGAGTTGTATAGAAGAAGCTTACAATCTAGGCTTAGTGTAGAGTTCCTTCGAATGAGCCAATTCATTTGAGCTACTTTTAATTTCCTTTGGCTCACCTTTGCATTGATGTGGGACTTTCATGTTAGACGACGACCAAGATGAACATCGATATATTTTACTTCAGTGTGTTGAGGTATAATTTGGTTATTTATTTGTATAGGTGGGCACGTTTCTCTGCAGAATGTAAAGGTAATGTGTAGACATTTATGCCCGTTAATTTTAATTCGCCATTGTTTTAACCATTGTTCTAACTGGGGTATATACTCTTGCAGTTTGCGGGAAGCTTCTTGATGGCTTTTGTGAACACGTAGAAAAGCTGTAGATTTTTCTTTAGTTTATGTATTAAACCTTCGTACCATACTTTATCAAATGCCTGAGAAACATCGTTGAGGAGCGCAGAACAATACTTCTTTTCTTCGAAGGCTTTTCTAACCACGTTCACGAGTCTATGTGTTTGTTCAATCGTGCTATGTTGTCTTCTAAAACCGAATTAGTGGTCTGGAATGCATCCAATACGATTTAGCATGGGTATTAGCTTACTCATAAGTAGCTTTTCAAATAGCTTTGAAATGTTATATAATAGGCTTATAGGATTCCACCTTCGAATGATCTTTGCCTGGCAACAAACGTACTATTTGCTACCAATATTTTTTTCTACAGACACACAATCTCACATATAGAAAGATACACACTACAAGCTTGTTGTGGTGTTGGCTGGATGGCTAGCGCATTTGACTACAAATCCTGAGGTCTTAAGTTCAAGACTAGTTTCACTCAAGCCAGCAACATCATGCATTTTCCTGATGTGTGTTGATATGTTATATTTATTTTATTTATTTTATTTTATTAATTGTTGTACTGTTAAAATGATGTAGCCATGGCGCTGATCACTTTGGCAACAGCGGCAGCGATTAACACTAACATATCCTAATGCACTTCGCAGAGCCTTCCTTCGTCGATAGTCAGTATAGCCAGATGAGGGGATTTGTCCCCAAATTGGGGATTTCAACTTCTATTTGGGGACAGATTTTCGCGGGGAGTAATTTGGGGATTTTTCATTATAAGCACTTTTAATAAACATTAATTTTTTCCACTTACATATATTTCGATTATTTTAAAATAGTGTTTCAATTGATGAATACCATTTGATTGAATACAAACCATTTGATTGAATGCACTAGGCTGAAGTTGATGTTGGTATAGGATGTTCAGAGAATTGATAGCTGTTATCACTTTCGGATCAAAAGAAATTAAAGGAATTTGCTTACAATATTTATTTGGCAGTACTAGCAAAAAAAATGCTTAAAAGATTCGATGAAAATTTTTTACATATCGATAATCATATCATCCCTAAAATGTCCAACTATTGAATGTACAAAATTCGCGTTTTAGATTCGTCACCATGGTCGTCCAATTTGTACGATACTCTTCGCTGCAAAATGCTGAATTTTTCATAGAGGATTGAATTAAATAGACATGATACGGGCGATATATTAACAACACGTAAATAAGTTTGTATTATTTTTCAGGAAACGTAGAAAGTATTATAATGTAAATCGTTCAAAAGATTCCTATCCTCAAAATAAACAAATTGAAATTAATTAACATGCAGGTAGGTGATGGAAAACGATCCTTTTCAAAATGATTTCAATACGATTGTTTTGAAAAGGTGTGATGAATTCCGAATTCCGACCGATTTTGACAATTAGTTTCGAGCCAAACTCAAACTACTGACTTTTCAAAAGTGCATGAGAAGATAATATATAACCAATATAATAGAACTGTGAGAAGAAATTTAACAGGCAAGATTCAGAAACCTATTAAAAATAAATTTGGAAATTATTGACAAAAGGACTATAGCAAATACATTCATATCTTTTATCGTTTTCAAATCGTGTTTGTGTCTAAATCGTTTTTCATCACATACCTGATTATATACTAATTAATTTTCAGTTATTTTATTTCGTGGTTGGTAATGCTTTTAGTGTTACTAAGGGATTAAGATACAAAGGGGTGCAAGTGCAAAAAAGAGTAATTAAGCTTAAAAATTTTTGTGTTGTTAATATGCATTTCATACTTAATATTTGGTTTTGTAATACGTTCAGTTTTTTAGGATTATAATACAGGTCTGAATTTTTTTAGTGAGATAAATATCAATATTAAGTGCTGATTTCTGCATATAACTCATTTTTTTAGTTTTGCACTTGTACCCCCTTGCTTCTCAGCTTTTCAATTATAATGTAATATCTTCAACTGAGAAGTTGCAGAAATCAGTTTCGTGTTGTCGACGTACGACCTACGATATATAAACTGACGTTATTCTGCGTGCCTGGCAATGCCGGAAGGCGTGGGCTGAGTGTCTATTAGACTAATAGGGCCGGAACCGTTCTTTGGCATCTCACGTGGATACGTCAAAAAGAAGAATAGTTTCTGAGATTAGGTGGTGTTTACTCGCCATTTATTGTTAACGAACAAAAATGACCTCAGACCACTAACCGGGAAACAGTGGTCTCAGACGACAACAAATTCCTAGCTCTGGGACTCCATGAAACTCAAGAAGAGATACAGTAACCTGCACAATTACCCGTCTGTAACTGCTCACAGAATGAAGTTTCTGGGAGGAATACTGATGACTCCAAGTGAAGTATATAACCTATCATCGAGCGGAATGATTGGCTTTAGCGTAGCCTTTATCTGCTTCAGTACATATCTGGGCTAGGTTTTCCAGAATCGCAAAACTGTAGCGGTTTCATTATTACTTTTAGAAAAAAATGTTTCCTTATCCTAGAGAGAAAGTGAATTAACGGCCCTTTTCACAATGTATGATTAAAAGTTAACGTGTACTTTAACTCAAGTTCAGCATACAAAACTTCGCGTTAAAGAACACATTAACTTTTAATCGTATATTGTGAAAAGGGCCATAAATATAACAATTCTCAAAGTATTAAAAGTCATTAGTTTTACTATACAGTGGAATAAAATACTAACAATTTGCTTTTAATTAGAAGTGCAAAATGCATAATACGCTTATTACATGCTATGTAAACATATATGGCTAAATCAAAATAATACTATTATTTAGACGTAATAAAATACGCAGAGGACTTAGAAATTTTATTTTTATTGAATGATAGTGCTTTTATAAAAAAAAAATATTTTTGGGGACAAAATTGGGAATTTTTACTTTTGAAATGGGGATTTTTGGGGACAACATTTTTAAAATTGGGGACATAAGGCAAAACTTTTCTGGCAACACTGTCGGTAATGTAGCAAAACCATTGGCGAAGTAATAGAATTAATAAATGGGTACACAGCTTAAACAAATTAATGCCGCTACTTGACACCAGAGGGGGCTGCAACACTGCTGTACAAAAAAGGAGCAATAGCAGAGCTGTCAATGAATAAATCTTTCTATCTCTCTCCCGATTCACCACCTGTTCTCTCTACACTAGTCATTTCCCAAAGAAAGTAAATGGTAGGCATTAATTGCCTGATCCCTCTTTTTGGCCGGTAATAAAAACGATTTCTTACCTTGGTTCTTCTATAATTTGCAAATTTTATTTTCTTTATATAAGAATTTTTCTGTGTTGAAAATATTAAATTAAAAAATATAATCAAAAATATATATTAATTTTTTATTTTTTTCCAACAAATGAAAAAAAATTTTCATCAACAAAAATATTTATATGATATGGAAATAAAAAAATAAAAGTTTTCGGGTCTCTGAATGTAAAACTGTAAAAGGGGCGTGTCTGCAACTGATTTTTTCTTTGAAAATTTGTATGGTGACGTAATCAGTAATTGATGTAAACACAAAACACCAACTTTTTGAATTTGTGTCTGTCTATCTGTCTGTCTGCCTGTCTGTTTGTCTGACTGTCTGTCTTACTGTCTATCTGTCTGTCTGTTTATCTGTCTGTCTATCTGTCTGTTTGTCTGTTTGTCTGTTTGTCTGTCTTACTGTCTCCCTGCCTGTATGTCTGTCTGTTTGTCTGTCTGTTAGTCTGTATGTCTCTCCCAACATGCATCACGCAAAAACCACTGAAATTTGGTATGGAGGTACTTTAGAGTCCTGGTTAAAAATTAGGATACTTTTTACCACGATAAAATAGATCATTTCCAAGTTAAAATATAAATAATTCTTGCAAAAAAAAAACCCGACTACAAAATAGGCGTGGCACCGCCCCATATTTTATCATCATGTACTTTTACAAGAACTAATTGTGTGTGCGACGTTTCATAAGAATCGGATAAGTAGAAGTAATTAAAATAAATATTTACTTTTCATGGGCGTGGCACTGCCCACTTTTCTAACCAAAATGTTGTATTGTAACGATAACTAAATGTGTATGCAAAGTTTTATAAGAATCGGCTAAGTTGAAGTAGTTAAAATGCTTATTTACTTTTCATGGGCGTGGCACTGCCTACTTTTCTAAACATATTTTTGAATTGGTAATATAACTAAAGGTGTATGCAAAGTTTCATAAGAATCGGTTTAGTAGAACTTATTGGAAAAGGATATTTACTTTGCATGGGCGTCGCACAGCCCGCTTTTTTTATCCTGATGTATTATTTAAACAGAAGCTTAATGTGTGTGTAAAGTTTCAAAAGAATCGGTTGAGTAGATGTAGTTGAAAACGACGTGTGTATTTACTTTGTATGGGCGTGACCCCATATCCGCCATTTTTGAATCCGAAATCGGTTCATAAATGGCGAAGTTTTGACGGAACATACATATAAAAAAAATACATGACGAATTGATAATCTTTCTCCTTTTTTTTGAAGTCGGTTAAAAGTAAAAACACGCAATTTTCCCAACATAAATGTTGTTGCAAATTATAAAGATATTTTTTTTCAACGTTGGTAGCACTGTTTATTTTGTATAAGAGAAACTTTAAACAATACGTAAAGAACTTTATAATATTATATTCTACTGACACTTTATAGTCATAAAGTGAACCATAGGAACAAAGCGGGTAGAACGGGTACTCCCCATACAAAGTAATTAATAATAATGTACTATCTGAAAAGCTATAAAAGTATGACCTTTCAAATTTGGTATCAGATAATTTGAATATAATATACAAAGTACGAGGAAACGGGTACTCCCCATACAAAGTAATCAATGATTACCTGCTAGCTCGAAAGTTTTAGTAACAGTGTAAAAATTTGGTATGAACTAATCTGAAGACATGATACGAAGTGAGGTAATAAAATGACGGGTTAGGAGTGAGAGAAGGGTACTCCCTATACAAGGTAATTAATAACTACCTGTTATCTTCAAAGATATAACAGTAAAAGTCTTCAAATTTGGTATGATTTAATTTGAAGACAAGATACGGAGTTATGTAAATAAACTGGCGGAGTAGGTGCGACGAAAGGGCTACTCCCCATACAAAGTAATTAATAATTACCTGATATCTTGCAAGATATAACAGTAAGAGTATTCAAATTTATTTGGAACTAATTTCAATGAGATACAAAGTCGGAAAAAAACTAACGGTGTAGGTGCGAGAAAAGGGTACTCCCCGCCTAAAATGGTTTGTTTATCCACATATGGCTGTTTTTTTTAAATAAATAAATCGGTACAACAATTTAAAACCCACGTTTTTAAGTAAAATGGCAAAAAATATAAATTCTAGACGTTTATGTACTGTTATCATGTTCGAAAACTCCGCGCCGGCTTTACGTATGTACAAAAGATTTGCTTTAAAGTCGCGAAAAAAGATTTTTTTAATTGCATAATTTTTGTTTCTTATTTTATTTTTGACTATCTACAAAGCCTCTATGTAAAATTAAACGTTTTTCGAATTTAAGGCCAGCTTCATGTAAAAAGTTTTTAATATTTACTTTTTGTAGAAATATTTTTGGATAAAAACCATACAGTTCAACTAAAAACTCATAACTCAATTATTAAAACTCTAAGGGCACTTAGCTAAAACATGAATGTGTACTGTTCCAAAAACTTGGGCAAAATAAACATTCAAAAAATCCCACCATTAAGAATATCGATGATATTCCACGCTGGTAAGACAGAAATGGAAAAAGCTTAAAATAGTTGAGCATGCTAAGAAAAGACAGTTAGTGAGGCTCCGAACATTTAGAAAAAAGTTCATTAATACAATACGTACGACTCGCCACAGGATGACGACAGTCTGTTAATTGAGCTTACTAAAATTAGTAGGATTTTCGCTACAGTGTTGTTGCCACTGTCAGTGGTAGTGTAGGTAAAGGACTCTGATGGGTAGACTTGGTAGTCACGAAACAGCTGTCAGTTCAACCTTCCGTACATCCAAAAATTTTTCTTTGAATGTTCAATATTTACATGCTTTAGAATTTCTTTCTGAAATAAAAAATAATTTGATCGAAAGATTAAATTAAAAATGAACTTAAGCCAAACTAATTAAATAGCTTTGCATAAAAACCATACAGTCCGACTAAAAATTCATAACTCAGTTCATTATTTTAATAACTCTTGTCGAATCAGTTTTGAAGATTCAAGAACTTTTTTGGACTTGAAAAACTACGTCGGATACCGCAAATTGATATAAATCAGTGGTTCGAAAGATATCGTGGTCGAAAATTTTTTAAGTTTTTTGAGATTTGAGCTACAAAGTAAAGAGCAGTTCAAGTAATGGCTTGCAAGTTCAATCGTATACCATATATTTTCGGTTGTCTCTTTCGATTTTATTTAATTTATTTTCAAAATTCACAAATTGTTTTCTTAAGCATCACAATACTATTTATTATAAATGGGAGAATGTTAATTTATTTGCAATAACAAAAAGATTTTCTCCAATAAAAAGTTTTCAATCAGTTTTACTATATTTTATTTAAAATAACAAAATCTTTACATATTTCAATCAATAATTTTGCTGTGTGTACGTACACTAGATAGTGTTTATTTTTTTTTTTAACATCTTATAAAACGCCAATGACATTCAGGGCTGGTTTTTGTAAAAGTTTCTCCTATTTGGCGACCTTCTACTTCATACATTAAGTTGGGAATTTTTGCCACGACGCACATTAGATTATCTCTTTGCGAAAATACAACATTATCAATATCCACAAATTCCATAGTCCAACTTTGTCGTCCCTCAGGAGATGAATTGGAAACTTCCTCAAAGTCCACAATATTCTCTGTATCAGTTAGAATGTAATATTTATAAGGTTGGTTGCCAATAAGTGAAACATTAAATTTATTTTTATAAATATTTTTAATTTCAGCTTTCATAGGATCATTTTTGAAATCCAAATAGTTAGTATTCAAAAGGCAAAAAGTGGGCTCAAAGAAGAAGTTTTTTACACCTTCAGGCAAATCTTTGATAGTTGCTTCTACTCTTTCTTTTAATTTATTATCCACATTTTTATATAACATATGATTTTCCAATTCGTACAAACTGTTGGCGTACGATAATAAAGACAAGTGGAATTTTTGTACTTGGGATTGAAGGCATTTTGTGAATGTGTCATTGTTGAAAGTTTCTACATTACACTCTTCTACATTTCCCGTAACATCTTCAAGCGTTTGTGCTGTACTTAGATGTAAGAAACAATTAAGTAGAAATATATAAAAAAATACGTTAGATTCTTTCATTTTGAAGATCAAAACTAAACTGATATCCAAACTAAAATGGAACTGGTATTATACAAAATTAGACCATTTTGAATTAATGCCGGAGAGAGCAACAAAAATCAACAAAAATGAATATACTCGTATACAAAATTATGCCCAAAGCAACAGCCAACAAAATATATTGAGGCGTCACTAAATCCAAATACAATAAAAAACTACGATGTACATATTTCTTTATCAGGAAAACTTAGTTCCATCAAAATAGCTTTAATAAAAAATCAACAGCTATATTGTTGCTAACATTTTTATTTTAGGTGTTAAACAAAAAAATAAAGAATAAAAAATACAACACCAACCAACGTTGCCATTGTTGGTCTTTTCATATCGAATTTGTTTGGAGTTTTTTCGTTTGCCCCAATGGGCTCAATGGCCCTTTAATGTATTAAAAAAAATACACGAGCAGTAGTTTTGATCAATGAAAAAGAATTGATGTTTTATTTACTGATTTCTTCGACTTACTTAATGTCAATCAATATTTGTATGCTTAATTTATTTTACGTATATGTATTTAATTCTTATTGTACCATTCTATGGTGAATTCTATAAATGTATAGTTGAGTGTATTTTGGGCAGAGTGCTATATCCATAGTAACAGTTTATTAATTCAGCATAATTGTTCTAGTGAGTAATAAGCTATTAAGCAGCAAAATTAATAAGCGTGTAAAATTAATAAGAAAGCCCAGCTGTCAGTTACTTATGAGCCTTCGCAAATACATGAGACTTTTTCCAAGCCGCTATATATTTCTTGTTGCACATATTCATATTATTTACGCCTAAGGCGGGATGTCTGGTCAGGTTATTCATATTACCCAAATTAATAAAATTTATTAATTTCAAATACGCAAAATGAATATTCGTTTATCACTCGTTATCTTCTATTATTATTATTATTTTTTTGCCAAATGACTATCTTTTATATCTCTAATAAGAGAATAGATTTTTTTTAAATTATTTACTTACACTTGAATCGTGTATTTCAGAAACCCCATAAGTCATGTTTTTTTTTTTGGAAAATGATAATAAGCACAAAAGATCCTTCTTGTCTTGATCGAATAAAAACTCATTCAGTTAAATGAACATAAAATTGAAAAAAAAAGTGTATTTTAGACATAACTTCAAGACTCGATACTTAAAAATTTCGAATCCAAAGATACCTAATTATTCAGGCTTAAGTCCGTTCAACTTAATTCTTCAATTAAATTATTTTTATTGAGAAATGAATTTTAAAAACATGTATTAATTGAAAAAACAAAGACAAATTCTTGACTGTATAAGGGTCGAACAGAACACCATGATATTCTAAGACTTACCACGATCTCATGATCAGACCTCTTGTTATACCATTCACAGTGTGAGGGTGGTGAAGTCAAGTAATAAGGCACGTAGTATTGAAAATAATTGATTATTGCAAAAATTAAATTGAACGACTTAAAAAACGTAGAGTTTGACTAACATTGATGCCTTCAATTAACATTGTTTTTCCATTAAGATGAAACAAAAATCCAGAAAAAACCTTCAAAGCCCAAAGTTGTTGAAACTAATTTGGTGCCGAACACATGATACATAAAAAACTTAAGAACCGACAAAATAGAACAAAGTTACAAGACATTAAGTGAAAAAACAAAATTGTTTTTGATCAAAAATATTCTTTTGACTATAAACTGAATTTCATAAAAGTTGACTGCGGATTTTTTCACTCACTGACATACACTTCCTTACTTTTGTCGGGCCCTAACGACTTCATGTTTTATGTGTTAAAGACAAAATTATTTTTAGGCTTAAAGCAATTTATAAAGTTTTTGTTTCATAAAAATGATAAATTTCTAAAAAAAACATATAAAATTCACTTTTTTTAAAATTGTAAGGCCTGTAACTTAATGAATTTCCTAAGAACATATCTAACATACTCGTATATAATTGAAAATGCGACTTTAAATTTGTTGTAAATAACGTAAATAATTTCACATTTCAGCTAACGATATGGAGCTGTAGTTGCATACATTTAAAAAAAAAATCATATATTATCACCAGTGTATTTACAACTTCCCGCTTTCCATAATATTTTTTATAAAATCCTGTTTTTTGGTCATACTTTCTTCAGAATCCCGCTTTTCAAACGTTCTTGTCCCTCTTTTGACAAAAACCTTCTGGTCACGTTAAATAGGAGCGATGTGCTTTAGGAAGCACAATAAGATCATGTGGAAATTATGCTTAAAATTGTAAACAAGTAAAACAAGACTATTCATTTATTAGATATATAAAGTAAATAAAATTATATTAAAAATTTTAAGAACCCCCGAAGAAAATAGATGATAACTGAAAAACGGCTGAACCCATTTTCAAACATAGGTTAGAAGATTTTGGATCAAGTCATCTTTCGAACAAAATTGCCTCAATTAAAATCGATCTTTCCGTTTGGGGGCTACGGTGTCAAAGGTACACAGATTCAGCAGGATACATCTAGAAAACATGTGATATCTTCTAAACAGCTGGACCGGTTCTTTATCAAACATGACTAAGAACACTTTCGATCAAGTCACATTTCAAACAGAAAAAACTAAAGGAAAATTCCTCCTGCCGTTTGGACAGAACGATGAGTTGTACAGCCACGCAGACAAAGAGCCACATATACACAGGTACATACCCACCAAACCAAATGTTCCGATTTCGTCGGCAATTTCTTCCGATTTCGGAACCGAAATCTTAATGAAATCGTAACGATTTTCATATGAAAGGGTTGACACGACTTTGTAACGATATGTAGGTAAGAAATCGCAACGATGTCGGTACGAATTCGGTACGAGTTCGAAACGACGTGCAGGTACGAAAAAAATTTGTTCCGACAAACTACCGAAATGTCTTAACGAATTCGTTGTGACAAGTCTGATTTCAGACAAACTACCGAAATGTTTTAACGAATTCGTTACGAAAAGTCTGATTTCAGACAAGCTACCGAAATGTCTTAACGAATTCGTTATGACAAGTCGGACATCAGAAAAAGTCGAAAGCTTTAGTTTGGTGGGTGGACACAGATTACAAACTTATAACACCCCTCTTTTTTGGTCTGGGGTTAAAAATAAGTATTTGACAAATAAATGGATAAGTAAGACACAAATATTCATTTTGCGTATTCAAAAAATTCCAAGGAGAAAAAAATTAATTAATTCTATTAATTTGGGTGATATGGATGGATCATAGGATATACGAAGCGTATTAAGATCAAAGTATCAAGATCAAGTAGCTTTGCAAAAATGTACCATTTTCCAAAAGTACAGGGTAGCCCAAAATTAACGAAGCGGTTTGAATAGTCTATAATTCCATTATTTTGGGAAATTAAAACTGGAAAGGTTTACTACTGACCAACGAACATACATCAAGGGAAACAATGGCGCTGTTACCGGACATTTTCATGGCTTTCCATGACTTTTCACGATTTTTGAAGCCATCGTTGGAATTTTTCCTCGAATATTATTTTTTTGGTTGGGTCATGGTCTGTGGCTTATATACGTATGCTCGATCTTTAAAATAACCCAAAGGAAACGCTTCGAGAGCGGTTTAGTCCGACTAATAAAATCACTGCTTCTTGAAATAATGCGTTCGCTGAAAACGCTCCGCAACAACGTCATTGTTTCTCTTGCTGTATGATCGTTGTTCAATAGTAAACCTTTCCAGTTTCAATTTCCCATATCTTCATTACAACAATCTGAAAAAAAATAGAAGAAAAACATGTTAAGATAATGGATTTAAAGACTATTCAAAACCCTTCGTTAATTTTGGGCCACCCGGTACATTTTCAATAACGTACATTTTCAATAAAGTACCTTTTCCAAAAAAAAGTAAAAAAAAACATTATTATTCAAAAACAAAAAAACTTTTCTAAAACAGTACGATTTCTTAAAAATACATTTTCAAATAAGCACCTTTTCAAAAAAGTATCCTTTACAAAAAGTATGTTTTCCAAAGAGTACGATTTTGCAAAAGTATATTTTCATAAAAGTACATCTTTAAAAAAGTATATTTTCCAAAAAAAATACATATTTTCCAAGAAGTACGATTTCTTAAAAGTACATTTTCAAAGAAGTAGATTTTGAAAAAATTATATTTTTAAAAAAGTGTGTTTTCAAAAAGTACGATTTTACCAATGTATATTTAAAAAACCTTAAATTTTCAAAAAAGTACCTTTTCCAAAAAAGTATCATTTCCAAAAAAGTATCATTTCCAAAAAGGACATTTTTAAAAAGTATATATTCAAAAAGTACCGCATGAATCCTCAATGTTTCACTTTAATGACCATGTTCCAAAATGTATTAGATCAGATAAAAGATTTGTGTGACCAAAGAATCATGTGTTGCAAATTTTGTGAAAATTGGCCTAATACTTTTTAATTAAATGCATTTTAGATGGTTTACCCTTTTTGGGACATTTTTTTTTTTGTGGAATTTAGCTCCCCTTAAAATAAGTCCAAGATATAAACTTTCAAAACGCCGATACACGCATATAAATTTTGGTGGCTTCTACCAGAATAAGTTGTAAGAACCTTGTTATTGAAAAAAGTTAATTTGCAAATATTTACACTGTACAACAGCAGTGTAAATATTCGCAACTTTTTCAAAAATTAGGTAACCACGGTGTAATTTTAGTTTAAAATTATGTTTTGGTTTTTTTATAAATTCTATCGTGTAAATTCTATTAATCATTGCTTTTTCTACGCATTAGAATTATGCTGAAAAGAACACAAATGATAAACAGTTCTGTATAATTACTTTTCTTAAATTTTAGGAGTCATATAAAAATATTAAGCATTTGTTATCTTGACTAATATTGTTTTTGACGCAGATAGTAGTTATGCAAACACACGTTTTCTAACCAAATTTTTAGCTTGGAAACAAGTTAATAAATAAAACTAATTGTTTACCACTTTCTTATTACTTTATTTGTTATTTTTTGTGATAGATAAAAAATAATCGTCTGCGTACACAAATTCTCTAAGAACAGAGAATTAAAAGAAACTAACATTGGTTGAGTAAAACGCAAGAGATAAAACGAAAATTATGTTAACTTGCATAACGCTATGCAAAAACAATTATCCTCAAAAAAAAGTTTTTTAAATGATAATTTCGGACTGCTGAACACGAATATGAAATTTATTTATTTTTCTTTAGAAGGGTATTCGAGATATTCGCGAAAAATGTGTATTTGTGCAGACAGCCAGACAGACTGACACACGGATAGCGTACGGAACCCTAAAAAGTACCAAAAGTAAAAAAAAACGCTAAAACGCTAAAAATCACCGAAATTAAAAAGATCGTAAGAAAACTAAAAAAACGCAAAAAACCGAAAAAAATCGCAAAAACGTAAAGAGATCGCTAAAACTGAAAATATCGTCGAAAACAAAAAACATTGCCAAAAATGGGGAAAAAATTTCCAAAATGAAAAAGCGCTAAAACAAAAAAAAAATGCCAAAACTAAAAAAATCACCAAAAACCAAAAAATCGCCAAAACGAAAAAAAGTGCCAAAACTAAAAAAAATCGCTAAAACCAAAAAATCACCATTAAGCGAAAAACAGTCGCCAAAACGAAAAAAAAGCACAAAACTGAGAAAAAGCGCAAACACTCAAAAGCACCAAAAGTTAAAAAAAAAACGATAAAACGATAAAAATCACCAAAATTAAAAAGATCGCAAAAAAACTTAAAAAAACGCCAAAAAACGAAAAAAATCACCAATACGAAAAAAGCACCAAAACTTAAAGAAATCCCTAAAACTGAAAATATCGCCGAAAAACAAAAAAAAAATGCCAAAAATGGGAAAAAATTACCAAAATGAAAAAGCGCTAAAACAAACAAAAAAGTGCCAAACCTAAAAAAAGTCACCAACTAAAAAAGTCACCAAAAACAAAAAAAAATCGCCAAAATAAAAAAAAATTGCCAAAACTAAAAAATTAAATCGCTAAAACTAAAAAAATCACCACTAAGCGAAAAATAATCGCCAAAATGCAAAAAGCGCAAAAACTGAGAAAAAGCGCCAGCACTAAAATAAATCGATAAAACTAAAAATATCGTCAAAAAGCGAAAAAATCGTTAAAACAAAAAAAAACGCCAAACTAAAAAATTGCCATAACCAAAAATATCAGCAAAAAACAAAAAACAATCGCCAAGGAACGAGAAATCACCAAAAACCGAAAAAATCACCTAGAAGCGACAACACTAAAAAAAATCGCTAAAAAACTAAAATTAAACGAAAAAATTGCCAAAATGAAAAAAGGGCGAAAGTGAAAAGGAATAGATGTGTATTCGTACGGAAACCTTCGTGTGTGAGCCGAAGTCGCACTTTACTGGATTTATTATTCAAAGGCTTGAACATTTTTATCTTTTGCGCCGGCCTGTGTTATTGGAATTGCAAAAATTGGAAAACAATAATTTTTTTTCCAAATAATAGAAATTACATTTTTGATTAAGTAAATAATTAAAAGTATATGCTAAATTAAATAACATTTTATGAAATGCTTCACCATCGATCACAAACACAACACTTCTTTTAAGGAGACTTGTCATAGGCCTAGTAACAATAGAATCGTCTATACAAGATAACATGATGTTTTCGCTAATCAGTTCACGACAGATTACACTATACTAATATTTTGTATAGAAACTGACCTACAAACCAATTTGTAAATATAGACAATAATATCTCAACAATTTCATTGAAAAAACACGAGTTTTTTTAGTGAACAAATTATTTAAATCTATAAAAAATTTGTCTAATAATATTTACAAATTGTAAACAAAACAATTTACTAAATCAAAAAAAAATTTACTGGATTTTCTGGAAAATATCAAACAACATTTTTGTCTGAATTTATTAAATAATTAGTTTAAAAATACTTACAAATATTAAACAAAATAGTTTGCAAAAGTATTCACTGGATTTTTTGTAATATATCAAACAAACTTTTTGCTTGGTTCATCATCATCATCATCATCCATTAAGCATTTATGAAATTTCACTTTGTTAAATGTTTTCTAGTCTGAATGTTGATCTAAAGACTCTAAAAAAAATGTATGAGAATTAACGCAACGACATTAACGAATTGATTCACTCAAAAATCTTCAGTAAACAAACTTGGTACAATCGCATTCTTTTTGCTATCATTGTCGTTGTTGTTATTTGTGTGTATGCCGTCATCGGGGTTTCTTACGATACAGTTTTTCTTGTTGTTTTTGGTGTTTACGTCCTAAATAAAAGTCAACAAAAAAATTCATTGATTCAGTAAAGGACATTTGCTAAAAATGAAATTTATTTTTATACAAATTTTGTTTGAAAATTTTTTGCTGATAATTTTTCTGTGTACAAAAATAGTCGAAATTTTATAGTCTATGGATAATTTTTTTATCTTTATTCTAAGATTTTTGAATTTTGAAGAGGCTTCTCCACAGATTTTATGATAATTTGGGAAAACTTTGTGAACTTTGGCACTTTTTTTGTTTTAGCGCTTTTTCATTTTGGAAATTTTTTTCCCCATTTTTGGCAATGTTTTTTGTTTTCGACGATATTTTCAGTTTTAGCGATCTCTTTACGTTTTTGCGATTTTTTTCGGTTTTTTGCGTTTTTTTAGTTTTCTTACGATCTTTTTAATTTCGGTGATTTTTAGCGTTTTAGCGTTTTTTTTTACTTTTGGTACTTTTTAGGGTTCCGTACGCTATCCGTGTGTCAGTCTGTCTGGCTGTCTGCACAAATACACATTTTTCGCGAATATCTCGAATACCCTTCTAAAGAAAAATAAATAAATTTCATATTCGTGTTCAGCAGTCCGAAATTATCATTTAAAAAACTTTTTTTTGAGGATAATTGTTTTTGCATAGCGTTATGCAAGTTAACATAATTTTCGTTTTATCTCTTGCGTTTTACTCAACCAATGTTAGTTTCTTTTAATTCTCTGTTCTTAGAGAATTTGTGTACGCAGACGATTATTTTTTATCTATCACAAAAAATAACAAATAAAGTAATAAGAAAGTGGTAAACAATTAGTTTTATTTATTAACTTGTTTCCAAGCTAAAAATTTGGTTAGAAAACGTGTGTTTGCATAACTACTATCTGCGTCAAAAACAATATTAGTCAAGATAACAAATGCTTAATATTTTTATATGACTCCTAAAATTTAAGAAAAGTAATTATACAGAACTGTTTATCATTTGTGTTCTTTTCAGCATAATTCTAATGCGTAGAAAAAGCAATGATTAATAGAATTTACACGATAGAATTTATAAAAAAACCAAAACATAATTTTAAACTAAAATTACACCGTGGTTACCTAATTTTTGAAAAAGTTGCGAATATTTACACTGCTGTTGTACAGTGTAAATATTTGCAAATTAACTTTTTTCAATAACAAGGTTCTTACAACTTATTCTGGTAGAAGCCACCAAAATTTATATGCGTGTATCGGCGTTTTGAAAGTTTATATCTTGGACTTATTTTAAGGGGAGCTAAATTCCACAAAAAAAAAATGTCCCAAAAAGGGTAAACCATCTAAAATGCATTTAATTAAAAAGTATTAGGCCAATTTTCACAAAATTTGCAACACATGATTCTTTGGTCACACAAATCTTTTATCTGATCTAATACATTTTGGAACATGGTCATTAAAGTGAAACATTGAGGATTCATGCGGTACTTTTTGAATATATACTTTTTAAAAATGTCCTTTTTGGAAATGATACTTTTTTGGAAATGATACTTTTTTGGAAAAGGTACTTTTTTGAAAATTTAAGGTTTTTTAAATATACATTGGTAAAATCGTACTTTTTGAAAACACACTTTTTTAAAAATATAATTTTTTCAAAATCTACTTCTTTGAAAATGTACTTTTAAGAAATCGTACTTCTTGGAAAATATGTATTTTTTTTGGAAAATATACTTTTTTAAAGATGTACTTTTATGAAAATATACTTTTGCAAAATCGTACTCTTTGGAAAACATACTTTTTGTAAAGGATACTTTTTTGAAAAGGTGCTTATTTGAAAATGTATTTTTAAGAAATCGTACTGTTTTAGAAAAGTTTTTTTGTTTTTGAATAATAATGTTTTTTTTTACTTTTTTTTGGAAAAGGTACTTTATTGAAAATGTACGTTATTGAAAATGTACCGGGTGGCCCAAAATTAACGAAGGGTTTTGAATAGTCTTTAAATCCATTATCTTAACATGTTTTTCTTCTATTTTTTTTCAGATTGTTGTAATGAAGATATGGGAAATTGAAACTGGAAAGGTTTACTATTGAACAACGATCATACAGCAAGAGAAACAATGACGTTGTTGCGGAGCGTTTTCAGCGAACGCATTATTTCAAGAAGCAGTGATTTTATTAGTCGGACTAAACCGCTCTCGAAGCGTTTCCTTTGGGTTATTTTAAAGATCGAGCATACGTATATAAGCCACAGACCATGACCCAACCAAAAAAATAATATTCGAGGAAAAATTCCAACGATGGCTTCAAAAATCGTGAAAAGTCATGGAAAGCCATGAAAATGTCCGGTAACAGCGCCATTGTTTCCCTTGATGTATGTTCGTTGGTCAGTAGTAAACCTTTCCAGTTTTAATTTCCCAAAATAATGGAATTATAGACTATTCAAACCGCTTCGTTAATTTTGGGCTACCCTGTACTTTTGGAAAATGGTACATTTTTGCAAAGCTACTTGATCTTGATACTTTGATCTTAATACGCTTCGTATATCCTATGATCCATCCATATCACCCAAATTAATAGAATTAATTAATTTTTTTCTCCTTGGAATTTTTTGAATACGCAAAATGAATATTTGTGTCTTACTTATCCATTTATTTGTCAAATACTTATTTTTAACCCCAGACCAAAAAAGAGGGGTGTTATAAGTTTGTAATCTGTGTCCACCCACCAAACTAAAGCTTTCGACTTTTTCTGATGTCCGACTTGTCATAACGAATTCGTTAAGACATTTCGGTAGCTTGTCTGAAATCAGACTTTTCGTAACGAATTCGTTAAAACATTTCGGTAGTTTGTCTGAAATCAGACTTGTCACAACGAATTCGTTAAGACATTTCGGTAGTTTGTCGGAACAAATTTTTTTCGTACCTGCACGTCGTTTCGAACTCGTACCGAATTCGTACCGACATCGTTGCGATTTCTTACCTACATATCGTTACAAAGTCGTGTCAACCCTTTCATATGAAAATCGTTACGATTTCATTAAGATTTCGGTTCCGAAATCGGAAGAAATTGCCGACGAAATCGGAACATTTGGTTTGGTGGGTATGTACCTGTGTATATGTGGCTCTTTGTCTGCGTGGCTGTACAACTCATCGTTCTGTCCAAACGGCAGGAGGAATTTTCCTTTAGTTTTTTCTGTTTGAAATGTGACTTGATCGAAAGTGTTCTTAGTCATGTTTGATAAAGAACCGGTCCAGCTGTTTAGAAGATATCACATGTTTTCTAGATGTATCCTGCTGAATCTGTGTACCTTTGACACCGTAGCCCCCAAACGGAAAGATCGATTTTAATTGAGGCAATTTTGTTCGAAAGATGACTTGATCCAAAATCTTCTAACCTATGTTTGAAAATGGGTTCAGCCGTTTTTCAGTTATCATCTATTTTCTTCGGGGGTTCTTAAAATTTTTAATATAATTTTATTTACTTTATATATCTAATAAATGAATAGTCTTGTTTTACTTGTTTACAATTTTAAGCATAATTTCCACATGATCTTATTGTGCTTCCTAAAGCACATCGCTCCTATTTAACGTGACCAGAAGGTTTTTGTCAAAAGAGGGACAAGAACGTTTGAAAAGCGGGATTCTGAAGAAAGTATGACCAAAAAACAGGATTTTATAAAAAATATTATGGAAAGCGGGAAGTTGTAAATACACTGGTGATAATATATGATTTTTTTTTTAAATGTATGCAACTACAGCTCCATATCGTTAGCTGAAATGTGAAATTATTTACGTTATTTACAACAAATTTAAAGTCGCATTTTCAATTATATACGAGTATGTTAGATATGTTCTTAGGAAATTCATTAAGTTACAGGCCTTACAATTTTAAAAAAAGTGAATTTTATATGTTTTTTTTAGAAATTTATCATTTTTATGAAACAAAAACTTTATAAATTGCTTTAAGCCTAAAAATAATTTTGTCTTTAACACATAAAACATGAAGTCGTTAGGGCCCGACAAAAGTAAGGAAGTGTATGTCAGTGAGTGAAAAAATCCGCAGTCAACTTTTATGAAATTCAGTTTATAGTCAAAAGAATATTTTTGATCAAAAACAATTTTGTTTTTTCACTTAATGTCTTGTAACTTTGTTCTATTTTGTCGGTTCTTAAGTTTTTTATGTATCATGTGTTCGGCACCAAATTAGTTTCAACAACTTTGGGCTTTGAAGGTTTTTTCTGGATTTTTGTTTCATCTTAATGGAAAAACAATGTTAATTGAAGGCATCAATGTTAGTCAAACTCTACGTTTTTTAAGTCGTTCAATTTAATTTTTGCAATAATCAATTATTTTCAATACTACGTGCCTTATTACTTGACTTCACCACCCTCACACTGTGAATGGTATAACAAGAGGTCTGATCATGAGATCGTGGTAAGTCTTAGAATATCATGGTGTTCTGTTCGACCCTTATACAGTCAAGAATTTGTCTTTGTTTTTTCAATTAATACATGTTTTTAAAATTCATTTCTCAATAAAAATAATTTAATTGAAGAATTAAGTTGAACGGACTTAAGCCTGAATAATTAGGTATCTTTGGATTCGAAATTTTTAAGTATCGAGTCTTGAAGTTATGTCTAAAATACACTTTTTTTTTCAATTTTATGTTCATTTAACTGAATGAGTTTTTATTCGATCAAGACAAGAAGGATCTTTTGTGCTTATTATCATTTTCCAAAAAAAAAAACATGACTTATGGGGTTTCTGAAATACACGATTCAAGTGTAAGTAAATAATTTAAAAAAAATCTATTCTCTTATTAGAGATATAAAAGATAGTCATTTGGCAAAAAAATAATAATAATAATAGAAGATAACGAGTGATAAACGAATATTCATTTTGCGTATTTGAAATTAATAAATTTTATTAATTTGGGTAATATGAATAACCTGACCAGACATCCCGCCTTAGGCGTAAATAATATGAATATGTGCAACAAGAAATATATAGCGGCTTGGAAAAAGTCTCATGTATTTGCGAAGGCTCATAAGTAACTGACAGCTGGGCTTTCTTATTAATTTTACACGCTTATTAATTTTGCTGCTTAATAGCTTATTACTCACTAGAACAATTATGCTGAATTAATAAACTGTTACTATGGATATAGCACTCTGCCCAAAATACACTCAACTATACATTTATAGAATTCACCATAGAATGGTACAATAAGAATTAAATACATATACGTAAAATAAATTAAGCATACAAATATTGATTGACATTAAGTAAGTCGAAGAAATCAGTAAATAAAACATCAATTCTTTTTCATTGATCAAAACTACTGCTCGTGTATTTTTTTTAATACATTAAAGGGCCATTGAGCCCATTGGGGCAAACGAAAAAACTCCAAACAAATTCGATATGAAAAGACCAACAATGGCAACGTTGGTTGGTGTTGTATTTTTTATTCTTTATTTTTTTGTTTAACACCTAAAATAAAAATGTTAGCAACAATA
Organism: Panzeria rudis; assembly: GCA_956483635.1. Lineage (NCBI taxonomy): Eukaryota > Metazoa > Arthropoda > Insecta > Diptera > Tachinidae > Panzeria > Panzeria rudis. Next base: position 16,460,354 of record OY101451.1, on the reverse strand, counting down.
TAGCTGTTGATTTTTTATTAAAGCTATTTTGATGGAACTAAGTTTTCCTGATAAAGAAATATGTACATCGTAGTTTTTTATTGTATTTGGATTTAGTGACGCCTCAATATATTTTGTTGGCTGTTGCTTTGGGCATAATTTTGTATACGAGTATATTCATTTTTGTTGATTTTTGTTGCTCTCTCCGGCATTAATTCAAAATGGTCTAATTTTGTATAATACCAGTTCCATTTTAGTTTGGATATCAGTTTAGTTTTGATCTTCAAAATGAAAGAATCTAACGTATTTTTTTATATATTTCTACTTAATTGTTTCTTACATCTAAGTACAGCACAAACGCTTGAAGATGTTACGGGAAATGTAGAAGAGTGTAATGTAGAAACTTTCAACAATGACACATTCACAAAATGCCTTCAATCCCAAGTACAAAAATTCCACTTGTCTTTATTATCGTACGCCAACAGTTTGTACGAATTGGAAAATCATATGTTATATAAAAATGTGGATAATAAATTAAAAGAAAGAGTAGAAGCAACTATCAAAGATTTGCCTGAAGGTGTAAAAAACTTCTTCTTTGAGCCCACTTTTTGCCTTTTGAATACTAACTATTTGGATTTCAAAAATGATCCTATGAAAGCTGAAATTAAAAATATTTATAAAAATAAATTTAATGTTTCACTTATTGGCAACCAACCTTATAAATATTACATTCTAACTGATACAGAGAATATTGTGGACTTTGAGGAAGTTTCCAATTCATCTCCTGAGGGACGACAAAGTTGGACTATGGAATTTGTGGATATTGATAATGTTGTATTTTCGCAAAGAGATAATCTAATGTGCGTCGTGGCAAAAATTCCCAACTTAATGTATGAAGTAGAAGGTCGCCAAATAGGAGAAACTTTTACAAAAACCAGCCCTGAATGTCATTGGCGTTTTATAAGATGTTAAAAAAAAAAATAAACACTATCTAGTGTACGTACACACAGCAAAATTATTGATTGAAATATGTAAAGATTTTGTTATTTTAAATAAAATATAGTAAAACTGATTGAAAACTTTTTATTGGAGAAAATCTTTTTGTTATTGCAAATAAATTAACATTCTCCCATTTATAATAAATAGTATTGTGATGCTTAAGAAAACAATTTGTGAATTTTGAAAATAAATTAAATAAAATCGAAAGAGACAACCGAAAATATATGGTATACGATTGAACTTGCAAGCCATTACTTGAACTGCTCTTTACTTTGTAGCTCAAATCTCAAAAAACTTAAAAAATTTTCGACCACGATATCTTTCGAACCACTGATTTATATCAATTTGCGGTATCCGACGTAGTTTTTCAAGTCCAAAAAAGTTCTTGAATCTTCAAAACTGATTCGACAAGAGTTATTAAAATAATGAACTGAGTTATGAATTTTTAGTCGGACTGTATGGTTTTTATGCAAAGCTCATTTTTAATTTAATCTTTCGATCAAATTATTTTTTATTTCAGAAAGAAATTCTAAAGCATGTAAATATTGAACATTCAAAGAAAAATTTTTGGATGTACGGAAGGTTGAACTGACAGCTGTTTCGTGACTACCAAGTCTACCCATCAGAGTCCTTTACCTACACTACCACTGACAGTGGCAACAACACTGTAGCGAAAATCCTACTAATTTTAGTAAGCTCAATTAACAGACTGTCGTCATCCTGTGGCGAGTCGTACGTATTGTATTAATGAACTTTTTTCTAAATGTTCGGAGCCTCACTAACTGTCTTTTCTTAGCATGCTCAACTATTTTAAGCTTTTTCCATTTCTGTCTTACCAGCGTGGAATATCATCGATATTCTTAATGGTGGGATTTTTTGAATGTTTATTTTGCTCAAGTTTTTGGAACAGTACACATTCATGTTTTAGCTAAGTGCCCTTAGAGTTTTAATAATTGAGTTATGAGTTTTTAGTTGAACTGTATGGTTTTTATCCAAAGTTATTTGATTAGTGTTATTGCCAGTGTCAGTGGTAGTCAGGCGCGGATACAAGGAAGGGGAAAAGGGGATATTTCCTCCTCTTTAAACGAGTAAATTTCTATAGATTTTCTAAAAGAAGTTTGAAAAATTTTATGTTTTACTTAGAAGTCCCCCCGCCCCCAAGTGCTCAAGGTAGATCCACGCCTGGTGGTAGTGTAGGTAAAGGACTCTGATGAGTAGACTTGGTAGTCACGAAACAGCTGTCAGTTCAACCTTCCGTACATTCGAAATTTTTTTTTAATGTTCAATATTTACATGCTTTAGAATTTCTTTCTTAAATAAAAAATAATTTGATCGAAAGATTAAATTAAAAATGAGCTTAAGCCAAACTGATTAAATAACTTTGGATAAAAACCATACAGTTCGACTAAAAATTCATAACTCAATAATTTTGAATACTCGAATTTCAGCCGAATGTAAAGTAGAATTTCAGGCTGGCATAAGAAGTATATGTAAGAAATAAAAATAAACTGAAATTCAGTAGCTTCAAAACTCTCTCATATTATTGTTTATTTTCTTTTGTTCTTATATTTCGTATGAAAAATGTATGAAATTATATTAAAACAGGGCAACATTTGTGAGAGAATGAGTGGCTAAAACTGAGAGCATGAGAAAAAACGTTCTGAAAATAAAATCGATTTTATGTCATGACTGCTTTTTACGGCGTATGAGTACTGTCCATTTGTATGGAAAAACTCGTGTAGCTCTAGTTCTGTTTCATCATTAAGACAAAACAATTTGAAACGAGCCTCGCTGCACACTAGACTTGGGTCCAACTCGTTCGAACTCGCTTAGCTGCTCGTTTTAGGTAGACTTGGGTCTAACTCGTTCGAGCTCGCTCAGCAGATCGTTTTAGACACAAACCTATGATTAAACCCATGTATTTTAAAAAGGTTTGATCATAGGTTTGTGCCTAAAACGAGCTGCTGAGCGAGTTCGAACGAGTTGGACCCAAATCCAGTTTTAGGCACAAACCTATGATAAATACATGGGTTGATTCATAGGCTTGTGTCTCAAACAATCTGCTGAGCGAGCTCGAACGAGTTGGACCCAAGTCTACTGCACTCTAGACTTGGGTCAAACTCGTTCGAACTAGTTCAGCAGCTCGTTTTAGACAGAAACCTGTGATCAAGCCCTTTAAATTACATGGGTTTGATCATAGGTTTGTGTCAAAAACGAGCGTCTGAGCGAGTTCGAACGAGTTGGACCCAAGTCTAGACCCAAGTCTGCAGAACACAATTGCTTGTGGACTTAGGTCCAACTAGTTCGCACTCGTTCAGCAACTCATTTTGGACACAAACCAATGGTCAAACCCATTTAAATTACATGGGTTTAATCATAGGCTAGTGTCTAAAACGAGCTGCTTAGCAAATTCGAACGAGTTGGACCCAAGTCTACATCAACGTTACGGTCGGCTAATAAAAATCTATGTGATAGTTGGTAGTTTAGTTTTTCTTCTACCTCAAAAACTAGCCTAAATTGTTTTTGTTAATTTATAGACTTCACGTGGAAAAGCTTTATAATATAATTTAATATTTTAATATTTTTGTTTTATCCAAAAACAAGTAATAAAATCTTTATTATTTTGTTATTGTTTAAAGTATAGGCATAATTCCACTAAATTATCAGAAAAAAGAAGCAATAAAGCATCTATAAAGACTATCCAAATAACATTAAAGTAAAAACAAAAATTAGAAAACTTGAAAACTTTCCTAGTTTAATATTTATCTATCTTACGGCCGTTTCACAATGTATGATAAAGAGTTAACGTGCACTTTAACGGCAAGTTTTGCCGAACTAGATATTAAAGACCACGTTAACTTTTAAGCGTACACAAAAAGTTTTTAAATTACAGTTTATTTAAAAACAAGCTACATTAAACTTAATATGAATAAAATAGATGTAAATGCTATTCTATAAGAAATTGCCAGCAAAAAGTAGCAGAATGTAATCTAAATGGCTGTATTTAATAATATTCTGTCATTAAAACTCGCATTACTCTTATGATATTTCTTTAGAATTCTATTTATATTTTTTCCACTTTTCAATTTAAATTTCTAATTTAAATAAGGTTTTCTTTAAAATAATGAATTTATTAGATATTATTGCATCATCCCTTGTTAGCCAATCTTTTGTTTGAATTTTTCTACAAAAAGTAAATATTAAAAACTTTTTATATGAAGCTGGCCTTAAATTCGAAAAACGTTTAATTTTACATAGAGGCTTTGTAGATAGTCAAAAATAAAATAAGAAACAAAAATTATGCAATTAAAAAATCTTTTTTCGCGACTTTAAAGCAAATCTTTTGTACATACGTAAAGCCGGCGCGGAGTTTTCGAACATGATAACAGTACATAAACGTCTAGAATTTATATTTTTTGCCATTTGACTTAAAAACGTGGGTTTTAAATTGTTGTACCGATTTATTTATTTAAAAAAAAACAGCCATATGTGGATAAACAAACCATTTTAGGCGGGGAGTACCCTTTTCTCGCACCTACACCGTTAGTTTTTTTCCGACTTTGTATCTCATTGAAATTAGTTCCAAATAAATTTGAATACTCTTACTGTTATATCTTGCAAGATATCAGGTAATTATTAATTACTTTGTATAGGGATTAGCCCTTTCGTCGCACCTACTCCGCCAGTTTATTTACATAATTCCGTATCTTGTCTTCAAATTAAATCATACCAAATTTGAAGACTTTTACTGTTATATCTTTGAAGATAACAGGTAGTTATTGATTTCCTTGTATAGGGAGTACCCTTCTCTCACTCCTAACCCGTCATTTTATTACCTCACTTCGTATCATGTCTTGAGATTAGTTCATACCAAATTTTTACACTGTTACTAAAACTTTCGAGCTAGCAGGTAATCATTGATTACTTTGTATGGGGAGTACCCGTTTCCTCGTACTTTGTATATTATATTCAAATTATCTGATACCAAATTTGAAAGGTCCTACTTTTATAGCTTTCCAGATAGTACATTATTATTAATTACTTTGTATGGGGAGTACCCGTTCTACCCGCTTTGTTCCTATGGTTCACTTTATGACTATAAAGTGTCAGTAAAATATAATATTATAAAGTTCTTTACGTATTGTTTAAAGTTTCTCTTATACAAAATAAACAGTGCTACCAACGTTGAAAAAAAATATCTTTATAATTTGCAACAACATTTATGTTAGGAAAATTGCGTGTTTTTACTTTTAACCGACTTCAAAAAAAGGAGAAAGGTTATCAATTCGTCATGTATTTTTTTTATATGTATGTTCCGTCAAAACTCCACCATTTATGAACCGATTTCGGATTCAAAAATGGCGGATATGGGGTCACGCCCATACAAAGTAAATACACACGTCGTTTTCAACTACATCTACTCAACCGATTCTTTTGAAACTTTACACACACATTAAGCTTCTGTTTAAATAATACATCAGGATAAAAAAAGCGGGCTGTGCGACGCCCATGCAAAGTAAATATCCTTTTCCAATAAGTTCTACTAAACCGATTCTTATGAAACTTTGCATACACCTTTAGTTATATTACCAATTCAAAAATATGTTTAGAAAAGTAGGCAGTGCCACGCCCATGAAAAGTAAATAAGCATTTTAACTACTTCAACTTAGCCGATTCTTATAAAACTTTGCATACACATTTAGTTATCGTTACAATACAACATTTTGGTTAGAAAAGTGGGCAGTGCCACACCCATGAAAAGTAAATATTTATTTTAATTACTTCTACTTATCCGATTCTTATGAAACGTCGCACACACAATTAGTTCTTGTAAAAGTACATGATGATAAAATATGGGGCGGTGCCACGCCTATTTTGTAGTCGGGTTTTTTTTTGCAAGAATTATTTATATTTTAACTTGGAAATGATCTATTTTATCGTGGTAAAAAGTATCCTAATTTTTAACCAGGACTCTAAAGTACCTCCATACCAAATTTCAGTGGTTTTTGCGTGATGCATGTTGGGAGAGACATACAGACTGACAGACAGACAAACAGACAGACATACAGACGGTAAGACAGATAAACAGACAGACAGATAGACAGTAAGACAGACAGTCAGACAAACAGACAGGCAGACAGACAGATAGACAGACACAAATTCAAAAAGTTGGTGTTTTGTGTTTACATCAATTACTGATTACGTCACCATACAAATTTTCAAAGAAAAAATCAGTTGCAGACACGCCCCTTTTACAGTTTTACATTCAGAGACCCGAAAACTTTTATTTTTTTATTTCCATATCATATAAATATTTTTGTTGATGAAAATTTATTTTCATTTGTTGGAAAAAAATAAAAAATTAATATATATTTTTGATTATATTTTTTAATTTAATATTTTCAACACAGAAAAATTCTTATATAAAGAAAATAAAATTTGCAAATTATAGAAGAACCAAGGTAAGAAATCGTTTTTATTACCGGCTAAAAAGAGGGATCAGGCAATTAATGCCTACCAGTTACTTTCTTTGGGAAATGACTAGTGTAGAGAGAACAGGTGGTGAATCGGGAGAGAGATAGAAAGATTTATTCATTGACAACTCTGCTATTGCTCCTTTTTTGTACAGCAGAGTTGCAGCCCCCTCTGGTGTCAAGTAGCGGCATTAATTTGTTTAAGCTGTGTACCCATTTATTAATTCTATTACTTAGTCAATGGTTTTGCTACATTACCGACAGTGTTGCCAGAAAAGTTTTGCCTTATGTCCCCAATTTTAAAAATGTTGTCCCCAAAAATCCCCATTTCAAAAGTAAAAATCCCCAATTTTGTCCCCAAAAATATTTTTTTTATAATAAGCACTATCATTCAATAAAAATAAAATTTCTAAGTCCTCTGCGTATTTTATTACGTCTAAGTAATAGTATTATTTTGATTTAGCCATATATGTTTACATAACATGTAATAAGCGTATTATGCATTTTGCACTTCTAATTAAAAGCAAATTGTTAGTATTTTATTCCACTGTATAGTAAAACTAATGACTTTTAATACTTTGAGAATTGTTATATATATATATGGCCCCTTTCACAATATACGATTAAAAGTTAATGTGTTCTTTAACGCGAAGTTTTGTATGCTGAACTTGAGTTAAAGTACACGTTAACTTTTAATCATACATTGTGAAAAGGGCCGTTAATTCACTTTCTCTCTAGGATAAGGAAACATTTTTTTCTAAAAGTAATAATGAAATTTCAGAGAAATAAAATAAATGCTTTCGTTTTTTCTGCCACAAAGTCTTAAGAAACCGTTACAGTTTTGCGATTCTGGAAAACCTAGCCCAGATATGTACTGAAGCAGATAAAGGCTACGCTAAAGCCAATCATTCCGCTCGATGATAGGTTATATACTTCACTTGGAGTCATCAGTATTCCTCCAAGAAACTTCATTCTGTGAGCAGTTACAGACGGGTAATTGTGCAGGTTACTGTATCTCTTCTTGAGTTTCATGGAGTCCCAGAGCTAAGAATTTGTTGTCGTCTGAGACCACTGTTTCCCGGTTAGTGGTCTGAGGTCATTTTTGTTCGTTAACAATAAACGGCGAGTAAACACCACCTAATCTCAGAAACTATTCTTCTTTTTGACGTATCCACGTGAGATGCCAAAGAACGGTTCCGGCCCTATTAGCCTAATAGACACTCAGCCCACGCCTTCCGGCATTGCCAGGCACGCAGAATAACGTCAGTTTATATATCGTAGGTCGTACGTCGACAACACGAAACTGATTTCTGCAACTTCTCAGTTGAAGATATTACATTATAATTGAAAAGCTGAGAAGCAAGGGGGTACAAGTGCAAAACAAAGCTTTCAAACTGATTATTAGGCGAATGTTCGTAACGTTCTATTCCGAATGAATTGGGCATGATTAATATTCCACGAAACAGTGGAAAATTAACATCAACTTAATTTTTCAACGTACACAGCAGAACAAAGCAACGCTACTTACGGAAGCCGCTACACTTCCATCATCAGACCTCATGTGTATTTTGCTTACCGCCACTTATTAAGTTGATGTTAATTTTTCCATTGTTCCTTGGAATATTAATCATGCCCAATTCTTTCCGAATATAACTTTACGAACCTTAGCCTAATAATGAATTTGGAAAACGAGTTGTATTTTATTAAAATTGTTGGATAAATATTGATATTATTCAAAATAAAGTGAAATCACCTGATTTTTGCAAAAATTGTGAGGATTTACACTGTACAACAAAATTAATTTATTTATTTTATATGACAAGGTTTGAAGGGCTCATTCTGGTACAGGCCACCAAAAAAATTTATTAGCGTTTAAAAGTTTATATCTGGGTTTAATTTTGGGGAGAGTTAAATTTCCCTTTCTTTGGCATAGGATATCTGGTAGGACTTGGCATAGAATATCTGGTAGTCCTTGCGTTTAGCGTACAATATATGTTCAGCTCTTGTAAAACACTATGGTTAACATTTTTTTTAGAATATCTAAATCCTCTAGTGGCATTTTTGCACAGAAAAAATAGACAAGAATTATATTCAATAAAACCATGTTATTAAAAAAAATATGAATTTCAATAAGATTTATCTTTAACATAATAAAATATTTCGTTGTAAGTATTTCTTTTCCATGCCGGTTATTTCTTTTCTTTTTATACATAAGTACTTAAAACAAGTTGTATCCCATAAAAAAATAAATGGGATATGGCTCAGCTAGAGAGTGTATGCTTTACGTCCAGAAAGCCCGGGTTCCTATTCCAGCCATGTCAACATTTTTTTAATTTATATATATATTTTTATTTTGAAATAATTTTGTTATCAATATAGGGGAATTCTTTATCACAGGAAATTTGAAAAAAAAAATTATTGAATACCGGGATTTTTGTTATCAAAAACGAAACTTATTTTTTTCTGTGTGGCCACAAAATAAATGGGGGACAAGAAACTCCCCTTCATCTGCATTATAGCGAGTTAAAGTTTTCAACAAAAATGTTTCTCATGGTGTTTTACATGAAAGTGTTAAAAGCATTTTTTTATCATAAACGCAAGCGCTGGCAAGATATTCTATGCCGAGTCTGTATAATTATTTGAAAAAGAGGCATACATTTAACTCCTCCTAAAATGGGTCCCAGATGTAAACTTTCAAAATGCCAATATGTTTTTTTTTTGCCTCTACTAGAGATGAGTAATCCCGTGATTTCTAAAGAACATCGTGAACAGTGAACGTGAATTAAAAATCACTTTTCTTAAATCTGTGACTGTGATCACCTAGGCTCGTGTGACTGTGACTGTGATCACCTGGGCAAATGCATGTTTTTTGTGGTGATAGATAGAGAAGTATTGACTAATTATCTATGCGATTCATTAAGTTTTAAATAGTTTGGCATCGATTTATAGTTTCATATTTTTGCATATTTAGTCATTAAGTGCATATTTTGGCAATAAATGAATATTTTTGGATCTATAAAAATTTATTTAATGTATGTTTCTTAATTTTTGGAAAAAAATATTAATCGACCGATTATTGATGGCAAACGATCCTCAGTTGGGTTGCCAGTTGCTGAAAATGATACTACTGATGGCAACTGGCAATTGAGAGCAGTCAATTTCAGTTGCTATTTAGTGCCTTTCTGGCAACCATTAATTTTCAGTTGCCGACTAGCAACGCAAGCATAGTTCGGTTGCATTAAATAATTAAATATTCTGCCGCGTAGATTGGAATTACAGAACTTTAATTTTTCCCTTGTTCCTTGGAAAGTTGTTTCATGTCCAATTCTTTCTGAATAAATTGTTACAATTGTTACATAATAAAAGTTTATTTAGATGACAAAAATACAAAGAGAACAATAATTTCTTTCTACATATTTTGTGTCGCAATATTTTTGTGCTTATACGTTTTTACGAGTTAGTCGTCAGTATAATTGCTATTCGAATAAGTGCGTATATGAGGAGGTCCATAACAAAACGCAATAATTACACCATAACATTTTTTTTGGATAAACGACAAAATGTAATTAAAGTAAGTAGCATTTTGCTCTGAACCATTATATTTGATATTGAATTGCAGTGTAGCTATTGAGTTTTGGAATGCTTTATAATAAAGGTAATATAGATTTCAATGTGTAGAATAGGATTCAATCAATGTCTCACTGTTTACTCGAGTATGTTAGTTTTGTTACCAATTTGTTAGCATAACATTGGCTGAGCTAAATGAATTTACTGATGTTGGCTAGACTAAAACAATCTAGATGAACTAATAAAATTGTCATCTGGCAGCACTACCAAAACAATGTGTCTGCACTAAACAAACTTGTTGCGCTGCCAACTAAAATTATGCCTAATACTTTGCTAAATATTTTCTTCGTCTATAATTGTGGTTGTTCTCCATGATAGATAATGCATTAAGGTCCACTTTTTGAATGGGAGATTAGAGTTTAAATTAAATTTAATCTCTGTATTTATTTACTTTTTGAGGTGATTTTTAAGTTAAATTTTTTTTGTCATTTTATAATTAAACCACCAATATAGGGCGCTTAAACTAGCAAAAAAAATTATTTTAAATCAATTCAATAAGTAAATACAGATATTAAATTTAATTTAATCTATAATCTCGTATTAAAAGTGGCTTTAATGGATGATAATTAGGGCGGTTAGCCCCCCTAAAATAAAATTCCGATGTCATCAAGCGAAACGCCGATGCAAGTATATTTTTTTTTTGGTCAGAACAAGGTTGCTGAGGTGAAGCGTATCACCTCAGATGTAGCGAACACATAGTTTTATGTACCGACATGATGCACAATCTGACCAATTAAGGAGGGGGGGGGGGGGGAGGTTTAGCCACCCTAAAATAAAATTCCGATGTGATCAAGCGAAACGCCGATGCAAGTATATTTTTTTTTGGTCAGAACCCCGAAATTTAAAAAAAATATTGAAATTGTTGTATATCACAGAAAAAAATAAATTTCGTTTTTGATAACAAAATTCCTATATTCAAGTAATTTTTTGTTTTCAAATTTCCGATGATGAAGAATTTCGCTATATTGATAACAAAAATTGTGAAAAAATTTATTTCAAATTTAAGAACATTTTTTATTACAACTTGGGAGAATTTTGATAAAAAAAATTATTTAAAATTTACTTTAAAAATGTATATATATTAAAAAAAATTTTTTGATATGACTGGGATACGAACACGAGCTCTTCGGACGTAAAGCATGCTCTCTACGGCTGTTGGAATTAAGTACATATGTATTTGATTTAACGCCTATTTTTATTAAATATTTGCAATTTTTCAATCACTTTTTTAGCCAACCACTTTTTATTGCGTGATTTTTAAATTGCGCGGTATTGATAAATATTGTATTAAGTTAATGACAAATGTTATTGAAATTAGTATTTTTTTCAACAACATTATTTTACTGAATATAATTCTTATCTATTATTTTCTGTGTAGTATAGTTTGTCCACACTGCAGGCAGCTGGTCACCGTGTATAACTCTGACTAAAGGTTCAGTTAGACGTGCCATAACCTTAACCATAGAAAACAGTTGCTCGAACCAACCTTATGTACAACAATGTAATTGATTATAGGTGACTTGCTCTAACGCCATAGCCATAACCATAGAAGCCAATTGAATTTTGGTTTTCTGCCATAACCATAAGCTGAGAGAATTAATTTATTGTATATTTTTCTGTTTTGGTTTTATTTTTTACATTCGCTGCATTTTTTAATTTATATTTTCGCCTGTGCTTCTTCGTATATCTTTAGATTTTATTTGTTTTTATAATTTTTTCTAATAAAATGGATGACTAAAAGCTGCTTATGGTTAAGGCAAAACTAATCAAAGGCGGTAAGTATGGTTATGGCTATGGTGTTATGGTATGGTACGTATAATTGAATCTTAAGCTTATTCCCACCGCATACAGAGTGTGCTTGTACATGTGTTAGTATAGGAATTTATAGTAAACTAGCAGCTAAATGTGCAACACATTTATAGTAAATAAGAAAAATTAATTAAAAACGTATATTCAAAGAGAGCAGTCAGTCGCACAAGCGGCTGCTCAATATAAATAATAAAAAAATACTTTATATTTCATAAAAATCAATCTATTTTATTCATGATAAAATGATATCATTTGATTTTTGTTAAAATTGCCAATATTTACACTGTACAACAAAAACAAGTTTAAAAAAACAAGCTTCTAACGGCTGATTCCTGTGCAGGCTACCAAAAAATATACACGTAAGTATAGCGGCGTTTGAAAGTTAACATCTTGTACTGACTCGGCATAGGATATCTGGTAGGTTTTAATTTCAAAGTTTACTGGTGTTTTTTGTAATTAAATTGCACTGCCCCATCCCAGTTATTGTGAAATTGGTAAAGCAGCCTCTTGAAAACACCAAAATTTGAGAAAAAAATATAAAAAAACCTATACATTGTTTTAATTTTTTTTGTACTTAGGGGACCATAACACATCAAAACTCGATAGTGGTGATCAAAGACTTATTTTGTTACATAGTGTTATTCGACTTATTTTAATTTAAAAAATTTTAATTAAAATAAATTTTTTTTCTTATTTCTATCGGCAATAGAATGGTGTTCTTACATTTAGTAAAAAAGTTAAAAGTAAAAACTAAAAAAGATGAGGCAAAAAATATGAAATATTTGTATTTTGAAGTGAAATATCTCTTAAACTATAAGATATACAAAAGAAATTGAAAGCATTTTTTTTCTTTGTCTTGTCTAGCAAAATGTAACTCGGTTATAATTTTACAAATCTGCCAGTATGTGCGTACACTGGACTTGTTTTTTATTTTATTTTTTTAATTTTTTTGCGCAGTCGGGTTTTTTGATTTTCTAAATTTATTTTTTATTTTCGGGTTTATTGATTTTTCCAAATTTATTTTTTATTTCTAGTTATGCAAATGATTTTCCAAAACAACTTTTGTACTACAAAATTCATATGTACGCACACAGTCCCGGGCTTTACGGGATCGCGATTTCAGGGTTTGGCATCCACAGTTTTAATCTAAACATTTACTTAAGTTATGAGTTTATTTAGAAGACATCTGTTTGCATATTTAATATGCGTCAGAAAAAAAAATTGCGCAGAACCGTTTATCGTTTATATTCTTTTCATAATAATTCTAATGCGCAGAAAAAGCAACTAATGCCAAAGTTTTAATGATGGAATATATATCAAGATAAGAAATTAAACCTGAAATACATTTCTGGCGTTAAAGTTAAATTCATCATTTTAAACCCCGATTGCTGTATTGCGGAAAAAACCAGTTTAGTTATTCACTCACTGACTCATTAATCGTATGGGTTCTTCCACTTTATCTAGAGAGCTAAAATTTGGTATACAGGTTTGTTGGTATTGGTGAGTAAATAATCAGAAAAACCTGAAACGGTCACTTATTATAAAGGAGTAAGATCCTCACCTTTAACTTGAAAAATAGAAGCCTTAGCACACAAAAACATATATGTGAAAATAAGGCCAAGTTCCTATACAAAAGTTTTGGCACTTTCCCCTTTTGCATATTGTTATATTGAATCAGCATAGGAAATCTTGTTGTCCTTTAGGACTTAAGGTACACAAGATATGTTCAGAATTTTTACGTAAAAAATAACCAGGAAATTGTTTTTCAATTTTAATCCTCTAACTCGTCGATGTATGGGTCTTTTTGTCCTTGTTTTAAAAAGGGGGCCAAAAACTAACCTTTAACTACAATAATTTACAAAACTATTTTTCAAAGATACCAAAGCTTTTAACGCCAGAAATATGTTTCAGGGTTAATTTCATAGTTGCTTTTTTTAATCGTTAGAATTATTATGAAAATAATATAAATGATAAACGGTTCTGTATAATTATTGTTTTATAATTGTCAGGAGTCGTATAAAAATGTTAAGCAATTTTTTTATCTGCACTAATTTGTTTCTGACGCACATGAAACATGCATTCAGATGTCTTCTATATAAAATCATAATTATTATGAAAAGAATATAAATGATAAACGGTTCTGTATAATTATTGTTTTATAATTGTCAGGTGTCGTATAAAAATGTTAAGCAATTTTTTTTTATTTGCACTAATTTGTTTCTGACGCACATGAAACATTCATACAGATGCCTTCCAAGTAAAATCATAATTATTATGAAAAGAATATAAATGATAAACCATTCTATATAATTATTGGTTTTATAACTGTCGGGAGTCATATAAAATGTTACGGAATTTTTTTAATCTGCACTAATTTGTTTCTGACGCACATGAAACATGCAAACAGATGTCTTCTAAATAAAATCATAATTTAAGTAAATGTTTACATTAAAACTAGGGATGAAAATCCCGATCCTGAAAATCTGGGGACTCATCTAAAAAAATCCCGGGGAATTCCGAAATATTAAAATTAAATTTTTTAGTAAAACGAAAAACTCATAACGAATAGCAACGATAGTAACACACTATGATCAAATCCATTTAAAATACATGGGTTTGTGTCTAAAATGATCTGCTGAACGAGTTCGAACTAGTTGGACCCAAGTCTAATACCGAATCACGTACTCTGATATTTTGCGATGCAATTGATTTTGTGCAACAATAAGTAATGATTGTAAGCTCAATAGCTTATTTCAAACAATAAGCTTTAATCACTTGTATTCTAGATTTGGGTCCAACTCGTTCGAACTCGTTCAGCACATCGTTTTAGATACAAAGCTATTAGACTTGAGTCCATCTCGTTCGAACTCGCTCAGCAGCTCGTTTTGGACACAAACCTGTGATCAAACTCATGTATTTTAAAAGTCTAAAAGATATGTAGACTTGGGCCCAACTAGTTCGAACTCGTTCAACAGCTCGTTTTAGACACAAACCTGTGATCAAAATCATGTAATTTAAATGGGTTTGATCATTGCTTTGTGCCTAAAACGAGCTGCTGAACGAGTTCGAACTAGTTGGACCCAAGTCTAAAGCTATGATTAAACCCATGTATTTTAAATGGGTTTGATCATAGGTTTGTGTCTAAGACGAGCTGCTGAGCGAGTTCGAACGAGTTGGACCCAAGTCTACAATGGACATGAATGTTTGTAATTAGTTTCTTTGGTACGATTGTAGCCGCACCTGATCGAAACGAACATGTAATTCGCATCATTCTTGTAAAACTCTTTATGACCAGCGAAGCTACGTGGTTTAATAAAAATGCAATACATACATCCAATAAAATGTTCGTGCTATATTAGTTGTTTCGTACAATCCTCAAGGCTCAAGGCTCATTTAGCCGACCGTAACGTTGATGTAGTTGCATGTGCTGACCGTAACGTTGATGTAGTTGCATGTGCTGATCGTTTCTGTCACACCGAAAAGCTATGAGACAGGAACGATCAGCACATGCAACTACATCAACGTTTTCTACATTTACGCTCGGCTAAATCAGCCTTTACGCTCGGTTAAATCAGCCTTTACAGTTGGCTTAATGAGCCTTCATTCGTGTTGTTTCTTCTTAACAAAGTGGCATAAGAAAACCTACATACACATACACACGTATGTACGTGTTTGCTCCCAACAACAATAGTTTGCAAAACACAAAATTATACTCGAGCGCTTCTGTTTGGATCGCAATCATATCATGAGTTTTAACATAAACTCCTTATTCATACACTAAAAAATTTCAATTAAATTATAAATATATGGATAACAGCCAATATATTATTTTTGATACAAAACATGATTGATTCATGCAACATTTTGCAATATAATACTATTTAACAAAGTTCAAAAAACTTTTAAGTATTTAGAAGTACCAACCTATGCTTTTATTTTAGTGTATGTTGCTAATGCAATGTTATTAATTAAACTGAATTATGAAGCGTACTAACATCAAAATTTTTCTTATTATAATATCTAATATTTTCCAAAAAATTTATGTGCAAAATAAGAGATGAAAATGCAAATATTCTAAAACATCTATATATTTAATCTCGTTTTTGAAAAAAATCATAGTTTCTTAATGTGGAAAATCAACATCATGCATTATGGACACGCTATTTTATATGAAGAGAGTAAAAACAGTATTTTGGTTCTTCGTGTTTAACACATAATGGACAGTCTTACACAAAAAATATACGGTCAACCGTACCCCATATTATTTTTGTATTTTAGGATTTTGTTTAATTTATTTACACAATTTGATTTCTTATAATACATGGGCGAATGTTATTTTAGTTGCAATAATAAAAAGATTTTTTCACTAAGCATATCTTACTTTTGGGCAAGTTCCCAGACGCCAATCACATTCAGGGCTGGATTGTCCCGCATTATCATACTTTCGTCCTGCAAGTGCATAGAAATCGGGGTACTCATCATGCACGGCACACAATAAAATATCTCCATACCAAAATAAAACACGTTCAGCATCCAAAAATTCCACAGTCCAAATGGAGTGTTTGTCTTCATATACGAATAACCTATGGTTCTCTTTGTCATCCAAATGATAGTAGTAATACCCACCGAAAGATTCTTGAGAAATGAAAACTTTAAATTTATTTTCATAAAAGTCTTCAATTTCAGCTTTCAGGACAACGTGATCTTCTGAACCGTATTTACTATTCAACATGCAAAAAGTGGGCTCAAATAAAAGGTATTTTATACTATTAGGCAACTCGTTGATAATTGTTTCTACTCTTTCTTTTAATTCATTATCCACATTCTGATATAACTTATGATTTTTCAATTCATACAAATTGGTGGCGTACGACACTAAATACGAATTGTTTTGGCTACGTGCGGTCTCCAACTTGTAGTATTCTCGGTCATAGCCGTCATATACATCTAGCAGAGATTGCAGAAATATTTTGAATGTTTCATTGTTGAAAGTGTCTCTATTAGCATGTATTGCATGAGCAAAAATTCTGTTAATCCTTTCATTATCCAAATATGTTACTATATCCTTCAAATTCTGAGTAAGATTCTTTGCATAATCTACCGCTTCAAGATTAATGTGTTCGAGAAGATCCTGTGCATTTTTATCCACGGTTTTTGCTAGCCAATAATCTGAATCCGTTTGTGCTGTACTCACTTGTAATAAGCAATTTAGTAGAAAGATGAAAAATACGATAGATGTTTTCGTTTTGAAGGTAAAAACTAATCTGATGATATTCCAACTAAAATGAACCTGATATATAAACAAAGTTAGACCGTTTTGAATTAATGCCAAAAAAAGCAACAACACTACATTTACGCCTATCTAAATTTATTTATCCACAAAAGTTAGGTCCATAAAAAAAAGCGGAATGTATTTTGTTGCTACAATTTCCATATCAATTGTTAAACAAACAAAAAATAATAATAATTAAATAAAAAAGCAAACAATAGAACATTATAAAAAAAACAAATATTGAAATTTTTGGTATTTTCATAGAGAATTTGGTTGGAATATTTTTGTTTGACGTAATGGCCTCAATGATGTGTTTCAGAGGCAATAAATCACGGGAAGTACCTAAAGCTTTAATTTCTTTTTACAGGTAACTTCAATAGTTACCAAATCGTCAAGGCATCCAATCGCTGAGTACTAAGTCCACTTTACGAGGGCATTAGTCATCGTTGCCGGTTTAGCCTTTTGAGGCTAGATTTAGACTTTTATTTTGCCTTTTGTCCTCGGAATTTCTTTTACATTTCTAATTCTCTTATTTTTAGGTAATTTTAATGGAAACGTTTAAATGAATATTTATAGTTAAACTGGATACTTTTCCCTATAAAATGGCATGCAAATTATTTTAATACTACTTTTAATTTCGGTGTTCTGAAGTGGTACAGAAAAAGTTATGCCCTGAATAAAATAATCTGTGAGCGACTGTATTTAAAGCTAAGGTTTACTCTTATATAGACCATGACCGCTTTTTCATTGATTACCACAAACCCACAAACTGCACGAGAAAATATACGTCCTTTATACAATTTTATGTACAAAACGAATTCTGAGTTTCATTATAAATTAAAAAAAGAAAGCACGTTTTTGTGAGACACTGGGTTCGAACTTAGTTCCTTACGTTATGCTTACCTTAGCAAGTGTTCCTTACCCAGATCTATCTTCCAGACTCAGATCTATTCATGTTTTAAATTTTATTAGAATTGCTCAGATAGTTTCGGAGAGGCAGAAATGGTCCCCTATCCCTCATCATGCTTCTATTTTAAAAAAAATTGCAAATTGTATAGCCTATGTGTTTTTCTAGACTCAGATCTATCTATGTTTTTTTTTGAATTTCATCAAAATCGGTTAGCTAGTTGTTGAAAGGCAGAAATTTCCCCCTACCTCCCCTCGTGGTCCTAGTTAAAAAAACGTGTAACCTACATTTGTGTCCTTCTGGACTTAGATCTATTAGTGTTACAAATTATATCAAAATTGGTTCTGTGGTTAACCCGTTAAAGCGCAATAAACAAACAAACCTACTTTCGCATTTATAATAATAGTAAAGATAGTTGGCAGACAAAGCTTCAGATAACACTGCAAACAACCACTCAGCCAATGCACAAACCATTTAGCACAGACAGATATCATATTAGAGATTCCCGAAAACTAGGCCAAAATGCCCAAAATCCCAGGAGCTCGCCGGCATTTTCCCGGAAAATTGGGGCAACACTGATAATCTAAAATAAATTTAATATCTTTAATGAAATTTATTTTCTGGAGTTTAAGCAATTGTCTATATGGAGCATTTCGTTGGTGCTTTACCAACTCATCAGTAGACTTCAAACACAATTTTAAACAGTTACAAACCCTTTATTTTATGCACAAACTTTTAAAAACCATTTGAGAATTTACAAATAACTACATAAATGATTTTCGAAAAATAAGCATAATAGGCTTTGAAACTTATACAAAACCCAGCAAATAATTTTTTATTCGATATGAATCTATTGTATTTTTCTACACCCTCATACAATTAGAAATCCATCGGATAACAATAAAAGTACCTATAAAATCCGATAAAATAGATTCATATCGAATAAACAAATTATTTGCTGGGTTTTGTATAGATTTCAAAGCCTACTATGCTTATTTTTTGAAAATCACTTATGTGCTTATTTGTAAATTCTCAAATGGTTTTTAAAAGTTTGTGCATAAGATAAAGCGGTTCTAACTGTTTAAAATTGTGTTTGAAGTCTATTGATGAGTTGGTAAAGCACCAACGAAATGCTCCATATAGACAATTGCTTAAACTCCAACAAATAAATTTCATTTAAAATAAAATTTTGACAATATGTCAAATAAATTTCACAAATTTAATATCTTTAAGTCGGAAGTTATAATTTCGGCTTAAGTTCAATAAGTTAAGTTTCCCGGAATATTACGGCAGCAGTGAAAATCTAACAACTCCGCTGCTTCAACAACATTATGTTCAGTTATGTTGTGTCATGTCAGCAACTTTCATATCATTTACAAGAATCAATATAATTAGCGCCGCCACGAACCACTTAGCCAAGCCACAACCTATTTGGCAAAGACACCAACCATGTTGGAGATTATTAAAAACAAAACCAAAAATACTCAAAATCCCAGGAGTTCCCAGGCATTTCCCCTGAAAATCTAAAACAAATTTAGATTTCTATTATGATTCAAAACTCAACTAGTTTCAGTTGTTAATGTTACGACCCAACTCAACAATTTTTTTGTATTATGATTTACAATTTAATTATCTTCGAAAAAAGATTTGAAAAAAGGTTTGTATCTTTACTCTCTGTTTTTTTAAACCATAGTAACAAAATTTTTTGATTATTTTTAGTTTTGGCCTTACTATGTTTTCTTGGGTTTATATGTTTTATGAATATGGCAACAACATTGCTTCACAAATGGGATAGAACGGCGACTAAAACCACCATTTTAAAAGTAAGTAAACGTAAAACAATAGTCGAAATAAAAAGCAAAACACAACTGATAAAATACAGTTGTCTCACTTTGATGAAAGTTGTAGTCCATAATAAGAATTTGACAACTACGACTCAACTATCAATTTAGTTGTGAATCATAATAGGGGCCTTAAGTCGCCTATTTCTTGCAAAAGTTGCGAATATTTACACTGTACAGCAAAATCAACTTTTTTAGAATAACAAGGTATGTTTAGAAGTCACAAAAGAAAAATTATATACGTGTATTTGCGTCTCGAAAGCTTGTATCTAGCATATATTTTAGGGGGCTTAAATCCCTCCCCCCCCCCTCTCTAGCACATAGTTATACTGACTCAGCATAGAATATCTTGTAGGGTCTATGTTTAGGCTGTATGATGTGTTCAACAATTATATGTAGAACATCACGAGAAACATTTTTTTTGGAATAAATAAGCCCGCTATATTGCCTCTGCACAGAAAAAAATAGACAAGAATAATATTCAGTAAAACCATGTTATTAAAAAAAAATATGAATTTCAATAACATTTGTCATTAACTTAATACAATATTTCGTTGTTTGTATTTCTATCCCATGCCGGTTATATCTCTTCTTTTCATACAAAAGTACTTAAAACAAGTTTTATCTCATAAAAATATAACTGGGACATGGCTCGGCTGTAGAGAGCAAGTTTTACGACCGGGAAGGGCGAGTTCGTATCCCAGGCATGTCAACATTATTTTTAATTTATATTTTTTTCTTTTAAAATAATTTTGCTATCAATATAGCGGAATTCTTTATCACAGGAAATTTGAAAAAAAAATTATTGAATACCGGGATTTTTGTTATCATTTTTTTGTTATTATTTTTTTCTGTGTGAAGGTGATTTTTTTGCCTCTTATTTATTTAGGGGCCAAAAAGACACATTTTGCGAAGAGCTAGAGGTTTAAAATGTTCTACAAAAATGTTAACCGTGGTATTCTACATCAAACTGCTGAATACATTTTATGCGTTAAATGTAGGGCGTACAAGATATAATATGCCGGATCAGTATAACTATGTGCAAAATGGGGAAAATTTTTACTCCTCTAAACTGAGTCCTAGATGTAAACTTTTAAAATGCCGATACATGTATATATATTTTTTGGAGGACTTTACCAGAATAACAATTGACTTGAAAACCACATCGAAAAACGTCAATTTGATCTATTTTATTATAGAACCTAAACAATCGAATTGAACCTAAACAATCGACATGAACCTAAACAATCGAATTGAGTGAACAATTTGTATGAAAAGCACTAATTTTTTCGAGTAGTTTCAATATAAATTTTCTACTCCAGGCGATTGTTTGGGTTCTAAAAACAACACATAAATCGTTTGAGCGGTTCAAGAGACATCGTTGTGGAAAAAATTAATATTACCAAAAATTTATAGATTTTTAGCCGCTTTGAGCAGTGTTGCCAGAAAAGTTTTGCATTACGTCCCCAATTTGAAGAATGATGTCCCCAAAGATCCCCACTTCAAAAGTAAAAATCCCCAATTTTGTCCTCTAAAATATATATTTTATAATAAGCACTAAAATTCAATAACTATACGATTTTTTAAAGTCCTCTGCGTATTTTATTACGTCTAAATAATAGTATTATTATGATTTAGCCATCCATATAAGAACATACATTAGGATGGCCCTATATTCTTAAAAGTGCTCCGACTCTAATTCTCACCAGCTCGAAATATTTGCTCAAAAAATAGAGATTTTTACTACCATTTTTCACTTTCTTCAACCATATGTAACTAATTTCTCCCCAATTTCTTAAATTTTTTTTTCTCAAATTACACGGAGTATTATCTTTCCAAAATGCTAAAAATGACAAAAATCCAATCACCAGTAATAAAGTTATGACATAAAATATTAGCAGCTTTGCAGCTGAGTCCGTTTTTTATTTTCATATACTAATATTTTAAGTTTTACTTATTAGATCGTACCAAAACTTTGGCACTTTCTCTAAAATTGTGTTTTGTAAAATAATGCAAATATTTGTTTTTAGTTGTTAAACCAGATTTGTTGTGGATTCTGGAAAACTTAAAACTGTTCTGCTTATTATATTTTTTGGTTTAATTTTGCACGAAGACTAATATTTTGGTACAAAATTTTTAATAAAAAAATCATTTAGCGAAGTATAGAGCTTAATGCAAATGGTATTGCGAAAGTGCAAATGCTAAATATCGCGACTTTTTTAAAAATTGTTTGAGTATTTTGTTGTTGAATTTTATAACAAAAGCTACGACAATTTGCATTTGCACTTTTGCATGTACCATTTGCATCAAATACTGAACTCCGGTAATATGTTTTGCTTGTACTCGTAGAATTATGCCGCTATTTTGGAACTATTATTTTTATTATTATGTATAGGATATAAGCACCGCGAGTCGAAATATCTTTTGTGCAAATATATTTTCTGAGAGGTTATATACACTTTACTTGGGGTCATCAGGATTCCTTCAAGAAACTTCACTCTATGAGCCATATTACAGGCGAAATTGTAGTCGTCTGAGTCAGTAAATGGCGAGCAAACACCATCTGATCCCGCGAACTATTTTTCTCTTTGGCGTATCCACGTTAGATGATAGAAAAATGCCGGTCTTATTAATCTACTTTGGGCTCCTCTGTTGGTTAGACAGTCAGTCCGCTCTTGACCAAGCACGCACCATAATGTCAGTTTATTATGAGCGTCAAGTGCATTAAGATATCGTTGGTCATACGCTCACAACACGTAACTAATTGTTACAACTTTTCAGTTGAAGAAATTGCATTATAATTGAGTGTCTGAGAAGCAATGAAATGCATATTGACAACAAAATTTGAATCTTAATTACTCTTTTCTGCACTTGCGACCCTTTGCATCTCAGCCCCTTAGTTAGCATGAAAGCATTACTAACCACGAAATAACTTATTAGTATAAAATATTAACTCATTGCGATTTTTATTTTGAGGATAGGAATTTTTTTTTTAGCGATTTATATAAAATTTTCTGCGTTTCCTGAAAAATAATACAAAATCAGTTACGATATGTTAACATTTCGTCCCTAACATGTCCAACTATCTAATATGCAAATCGGTACTATTAAGAAGAGCGCGAAAACCCCTGAACTGTGAATTGTGAACATGTATATTATAAAGTCAGTGCCTTGCAAAATGTGCAAGTCTTAAAATATTCTTTATTGAGTTTTCATTGCTCTATGAGAGTATTTTGCAGCGAAGCGTACCGATTCTAAACAGCGAATTATTTATATTCGTTAGTTGGACATGTTAGGAACGATAACACTATCGATATGCAAAAAATTTTCAGCGAATCTTTTAAGCATCTCTTTTACTAAGGCAGCTAAATACATATTGCACATTTCTTTAAACATTTTTGAACCAAAAGTGATAAAAGTTCCCATCCTTCTGAATATCAAATGCCAACATATATGATGGCATAGTTCAATTTATATCTTGATGCATTCAAACACATGCAATTAATCAACTGAAACGCTGTTTTAAAGCAATTGTAATATCTACCACAAGTAGTAACAAAAATGTTTATTAAAAGTGCTTATAATGAAAAATCCCCAAATCCCTCTCCACGAAAATCTGTCCCCAAATAGAAGTTGAAATCCCTAATTTGGGGACAAATCCCCCTCATCTGGCTACACTGGCTTTGAGCATGAAAGCAACTGTACGTTCCAGTAAAGGTATGCAAGATCAACCGTATCCCATATTTTTTTCGTCTTTGTCAATTTTGTTTAATTTATTTACATAATTTGATTTCTTAAACATTATAATAATACATGGGAGAATGTTATTTTAGTTGCAATAATAAAAAGATTTTTTCACTATGCATATCTTACTTTTGGACAAGTTCCCAGACGCCATTCACATTCAAGGCTGGATTGTCCCGCATTATCATACTTTCGTCCTGCAAGTGCATAGAAATCGGGGTATTCATCATGCACGGCACACAATAAAATATCTCCATACCAAAATAAAACCCGTTCAGCATCCAAAAATTCCACAGTCCAAATGGAGTGTTTGTCTTCATATGCGAATAACCTATGGTTCTCTTTGTCATCCAAATGATAGTAGTAATACCCACCGAAAGATTCTTGAGAAATGAAAACTTTAAATTTATTTTCATAAAAGTCTTCAATTTCAGCTTTCAGGACAACGTGATCTTCCGAACCGTATTTACTATTCAACATGCAAAAAGTGGGCTCAAATAAAAGGTATTTCATACTATTAGGCAACTCGCTGATAGTTGCGTTTAAACCATCTTTTAATTCATTATCCACATTCTGATATAACGCATGATTTTTCAATTCATACAAATTGGTGGCCAACGTCAGTAAAAGCTTATCGATTGTGGTTTCGTTGAAAGTTTTGCCATTATTAGGTATTGCTCTACTTAGGTGTAGCAAACAATTTAGCAGCAAGATAAAAAATACGTTAGATGTTTTCATTTTGAAGGTAAAAACTAAACTGATGATATTCCAACTAAAATGAACCCGATATATATACAAAGTTAGACCATTTTGAATTAACGCTGAAAAGAGCAACAAAACTACATTTAGGCCTATCTAAATCTATTTATCAACAAAACTTAGGTCCATAAAAAAACCGGCATGTACTTTGTTGCTAAAATTTTTATTTTAATTGTTTAACACACAAAAAAGGAAACAATAAAAAATTATAAAAAACAGATATTGACATTGTTGGTATTTTCATATCCAATTTGGTTGGAATATTTTTGTTTGACGTAATGGGCTCAATGATACGTTTCAGAGGCAATAAATCCCGAAAAGTACCTTAAGCTTTGTCGTTCTCGACTCAACTCAGTTTGGTTGTCTCTGAGTATTTTATTTCCTTCAAATTTAACACGAATTTGTGTACTTTTCTGTCAAACTTGGTATATTATGGTTTTAACGCCATAATGGCTTCAACGAAAACTGTTGTGCTTCAAAATACTAAAAAAAAAACATCGTAACGTGAAAGTTGGTTCGAATCTCAGGCAACCAAACTGAGTTGAGTTGAGAACGGCAATAGGGGCATTAATTTCTCTTGACAAGTAACTTCAAAAGTTCCCAAAGTCGTCAAGGTAAAAATTGACAACCTATTCCTGAGTACTAAGTCCACTTTCCGAGGGCAATAGTCAACGTAGCCGATTTAGCCTTTTGAGGCTAGATTTAGCTTTTTATTTTGTCTTTATACTTGCGTTTTAGCTCCCTGGCTTTTTGTTAGCCTTTTTCATTTCTAGATCTCCTATTTTTATGGCATTTTAATGAAAACTTCTGCAATAAGTGAATATTGATTTTTAAACTGGATACTTTTTCCTATAAAATGGTATAAAAATTATTTTTATACTACTTTTAATTTCGCTGTTATGGAGTGTTAAAGAAAAAGTTGTGCGAATTCGAAGTTTCATTATAATTTAAAAGAAAAGGAAGCACGGTGTCGTGAGACACTGGGTTGGAACTTAGTTCCTTACGTTGTGTTTACCTTAGCATTTGTCCCTTACCCCGCCCTCTCCCCCTCCCCTCAAATGGGTTTATTTTTGAAAAAACATATAGTGTTTATGTCCTTCCAGACTCAGACCTAATAATGTTTTAAATTTCATTAAAATTTGCTAGCAAGTTGTAGAGAGGCAAAAATTTACCATTGCCCCTCCCCCACATCATGGTCCCACTTTTGAAAAAATAAATAGCCTATGTGTTCTTCCAGGGTCAGATCTATTCATGTTCTAAGTTTTATTAAAATTGGTTAGATAGTTTCGGAAGGGCAGAAATTGCCCTTTACTCCACCTATTGGTGCTATTATTGGAAAAATGTATCACCTATGTGTTCTTCCAGACTCAGATATATACATGTTTTAAATTTTATTAGAATTGCTCAGATAGTTTCAGCGAGGCAGAAATTGTCCCCTACCCCTCCTCATGCTTCTATTCAAGAAAAAAAATTTATAGCATATATGCTTTTCTAGACTTAGATCTATCTATGTTTTGGATTTCATCAAAATCGGCTAGATAGCTTTTGAGAGGCAGATATTTCCTCCTACCTCCTGTCGTGGTTTTAGTTTTTAAAAACCCATATAAGTTATGTGTCCTTTTAGACTGAGATCTATCTGTGTTCTTAATTTCATCAAAACTGGTTATGTCCTTTAGCCGTTAAAGCGCAACAAACAAACAAACAAACTCATTTTCGCATTTATAATATTAGTAAGGATAGTTAGCAGAGACACCTTCAGCTATCACTGCAACAAACCACTTAGCCGAGTCACAAACCATTTAGCAAATACATACACCATATTGGAGATTCCCAAAAACTAGGCCGAAAATCCTTAAACTCAGAGGAGATCCTTGGCATTTCCCCGGCAGTTAGCGCAACACTGAAAATCTAAAACAAATTTTATATTTTTAAGTCGGATGTTATTTTTTCGGCTTAAGTTTAATAAGTTAAGTTCCGCGGAATATTACGGCAGCAATAAAAAAACTAAAAAATTCGCAGTGGCAACACCATTATTATTATTATTTTTTTTTTTAAGAGAAGTAACACAATCAGGCAATTAATGCCTACCAGTTAATTAATTAATGTGTTATCTTCTTTGGGAAAGGGATAGTGTAGAGCGAACAGGTGGTGAAGTGGGAGAGAGATAGAAAGCTTAACTAATTTACAACTCTGCTACTGCGCGTTTTTTTTTCTAGAGCAGTGTTGCAAGCCCCTCTGGTGTCAAGTGGAGGCATTGAGTTGTTTAAGCTGTGTAGCCATTTTATTAGTTCTTTTACTTCGCCGATGGTTCTGCTGCAATACCGACGAAGGAGGCTGCTGTAAAGTGCATTAGGATATGTTAGTAAATGCATGATGTTGTTGGCTTGCCTGAAACTAGTCTTGAACTCAAGACCTCAGGGTTTGTAGTCAAACGCGCTAATTACTCAGCCAACAGCACCCTCAAATTATATTATGTTATGTTGTAGGGATAGGCAAAAAGATATCGATATATCGATATTTTCTTAAAAATATATCGATATATATCGTCGATATTTTTAATTTCGATATATCGATATTTTTTCCAAATATCAAATTTGATATTTTTTAGCTTTGGTTTTGGTATTCGTGCAACTTTTAAAAACATTTCGGCATAGTCTTCATTAAATACAATATGACTAAAAAAATCTTTTGCTTTATTTATAATATTTTGTCGAATCGAAAAATTATCATTCTTTGAGTGTAATTTTGTTGATGTATGTTCCATGAAATATTGGTGGAACAGTAAGGACCTTGGAAATTAACTCTTTCCAGCTTAATTATTTATAAGAAAGGTATTTATTTTTTGTTTTAGTTTAAAAAACAATTTTGGGGACTACTAATGAATAATCATTGTTGAAAAAATATCGATATTTCGATATATCGTTATGTTTTATTCGATATATATCGATGCCGATCGATATCTAAAAATATATTGATATCAATATATATATCGATATATTTTTTTCACTTGCCCATCCCTATTATATTGGAACATGTCAACAACTTTCATATCAGTTACAAGAATTATTATAATTAGCCGAGACTCTTTCAGTTAGCGCCGCCATATTGGACATTCTTAAAAACAAGGCCTAAAATCCCAGAAGTTCCCCGCCATTTCACCTGAAAATTAGGACAGCACTGAAAATCTAAAACAAATTTAATATCTATATGTCGGAAGTTATTATTTCGGCTATTCGCAATTAATGTAAATTCATCAAACGTGGTAAAAGTGAACAATGGACGCTGATGATGACACCTGTCGAAATCAGTATTACTAATCCATTCTGCTAGTCTGATTAGATATTCTAATATTCCACTCTTAAAAATAATTTGAATTTACATTAATTCAAGTATTGAACTTAAGCCGAAATAATAACTTTCAACTTCAACCTATTTCAGTTCGAATAATAATTATGTACAAATATTAACAAAGTTATAGGCAGATTTTTTAAAAAATTTCGTTTCTAAACGTTTCAAGTTTGTATGAAAAGTAACAGTAAATACGTTTCAAAAAAATGTTTTTCCATACAAATTTCAAAACACACGAAGCGTTTGTATTTACAAAATCTGGCCTTAAATATCGTTAACAAGAATTGACATAATTAGCTGAAACACCTTTAGATAGCACCACTACGAACCACTTATCCAAGTCATAAGCCATTTAGCAAAGACACACACCATATCGGAGATTCCCAAAAACAGGCAAAAATTCCCAAAATCTCAGGAGTTCCCCAGCATTCCCCCAGAAAAAGGGGATGAGGTGACGACATGTACACGTATTACTCATGCAGCATTACGTTTGCCATTTCCATTTAGAGAAAAAAAAACAGCAACCACAAATAACGAGGACATTTGATTCAAAAATTAGAACAATGAGCACTCGCTGGTACACCATACCATTCATTCTAATTTAAGGAAATGACAAAAGCAGGAATTAAAAAACATGAATTCCATCCCCAAATCTCTTAAGTGACCTTATTATTTTGAGTCTCACTATATACTTTAATATATCATATTTTTGTATTGAAAAATTGTCAACAAATTTGCACGGAACATTCAATAAAGAGACGATGAAATACATTGCAATTTTAAAAAAGAATTGAAACAAAATTTCATTGTGTAAACTTAGTTTAAAATTAAATTTTGGTTTTCATAAAAATTCTATCGTTTAAATTCTATCATTTGTTGCTGTTTCTAAGCGTTAGAATTATGATGAAATGAATACAACTGATAAGCAGCTCTACATAATTAATTTTCTTAAATTTTAAGAGTCATATAAATGTATTAAACAATTGTTATATTGACTTATTATGTTTTTGACGCACATAATAGTTATGCAAACAAACGTTATCTAAATAAATTCATAGCTTGGAAACAAGTTAATACACAGAAAAAAGTTTAAACATAAAAAGTATGAAAAAAGTTCATAATCTATTGTTCATAGATTTTACTAATTTTTAAATAAAAAACTGGACTTATTTCATTCGCAGTATGAATTTAGTTTTTAGTAAATACATTTATGAAATTTAAGTTGCTTTGAAAAAAATTTTTAATTTTTTTTAACGAATTCTATAAAGTTTTTTTTATTTATATAAAGTAAAAATACATTTAATTTGCAATAGTCTCTTGGCAGAAAGGAAAGAGTTGAGCCTAGTACAACAGGCTATACAAGTTTAATACTGAATTTTTAAAAATATTTTTTAAAAGAAATATGATTTAATTTTTATAAAAGTTCCTAGCTGGAATGAAAATAATTTGGAAAGAAAAATTATCATGTTAGATTCATAGCATTTATGAAAAAATTCCTTGGATATAAGTAATATTTTTTTCTGTGTATACATATAAAACAAATTGTCTACCACTTTCACATTAATTAATTTTTTTATTTTATGTGGTAGATAAAAAATATTTGTCTGTATACGCAAATTCTCTTAGAGCAGAGAAATAAAAGAAACTCAAATAAACAAAACGAAAATTGAGTTAATTTGCACTGTACTATGCAGCAAAAAATTAACCTTAAAAAGTAGGTGTGTTGTATGACAATTTGGGGCTGCCGAATATGAAAATCATTGACATATATACCACATATACTTATGTCTAAAAGGTATCTTCACAGACTTGACTTTAGAAAAAAATTAAGTTCAAGTTAATATTTTTGGTGGGCGTGCACCCTTTCGAATTTGACCTATTTTTTGGGATTTGTTGGAATTTTCTTAGCAATTCTGCTGATTCTCAGAAAAAATTCATAGTTTTCTTTACTTGATGGGTATTAAGTACTGAAATAAAACTGCTGTCATAACCTTTGATGTGTTATGGTCCCCTAACTACAAAAACAGTCGAAATTTTAAATTCTATGGATAGGTTTTTTTAAAAAATTGTTTTCTAAAATTTGGGATTTTTCAAGAGACGGCTACACCAATTTCATCATAACTTTGAAAGGGGTTATCCAATTGCCTTACAAAAAATACTGAAAAACTTGCAATAGAGTTACCTTTGAGTCTTTCAAATATTATTTTTTACATACTCAATTGTTTCGGAATTATTCAGACCACAATGATGATTAGTACTACTAATTTCGACAGCCGCTACACTGTCATCATCAGCGTCCTTTGTTCACTTTTCCCACGTTTGATCCTGGATACTAGTATTAATGAAACATCAGCTATTTAACCAAATTTTATGACAAAATCTAATATGAGTAAATTTGTTTTTACTCATAATAAATTGAAGTTACCTAATATTTGCAAAGTTGCGAATATTTACAATGTACAACAAAATCAACTTTTTCTTAAGTAATGAGTTTTTTACAACTGATTATAGTAGAAGTCACCAAAATTATACATACGTTTATCGGCATTTTGAAAATTCACATCTGGGATTTATTTTAAGGGGAATTAAATGTGAAATTCCTCCCCCCACCCTTTTGCACCTGGTTATACTGCATAGACCCCCTGGTACGCTTATACATCTTGGTGATAACACTAACTTTGATGTTGTGCTTTCTGGGGAAAAGGGTAATTGGTTTTTGCTGACATTACCTTTGGCCAATTACCCATAAAACTTATGTATTACTAGCCAATCTCTGGAAACAGGGCAACTGGCCTGCATGTAGGTATTTTAAGGAAGTAGGCTTGCCTACGCTAGTCACTAAGGAGGTGAAAGGGCACCTATGGTCTCGTCCAAGACCAAACTCAACAGAAATTTAACTTGTAGGGGTTTTCTTTCGAGGCTTTACCAGTAGCATAAACTGGCACCACGGGAACCAGTTGCCCTACAGATGACTTACTTTACAGAGGGTTAAAGAGATAATGCTCGTCGTTAGACGGTATTGGTTGTTGGTGAGGTCTCCTTCGGGAGGTCACGTGGTGGAACATTTTGTCACGTGGATCACGGTGGTCACGTTGTATGGATCTTTTTGTCCCTGTTTTAACCCTCTGCGACTGACATGACATTATTATCACAATTCCACTGATGTGGTAGTACACTAGACACTATTTCGACTGCTTATGTTTTCCAAGTTCCGTTTGTGAACCCACTCAAACTATTTTTGACTTTAGTTTGTTATTTATTGTAAATTTTTGTTGGAAACAAAACGACAAATCTTATTAAAAGCAAAATTATTAGCATGCCATAAATAAGCATTAAAAAACTTATGTCCATACAAAAACAAAAAACGTAATATTTTTTTTTTTTTGGTAAAAAGTTTAACATTAATTTTAGCTTATACCTAAGCTAATCAATCTAGAAAAAAAGAGATAATATCAATGGCTTAAAAAAAAGTTACAACGTATTTTGTCAGGTCTACCTCAATACTGACATGGTAGACTTGTAGACACTTGTATGCTCACATCAATTGCTTTCTTCGCACTAATGCACACATGAGTACGTAACAAGAAGGTACTGAAAACACCAGAATCGATATTTGTATAATTATGGCGTAAAACAATGTTTTCTGTTTACTGGTGTCTGCTAGACTACCACGTCAGTCGCAGAGGGTTAAAAACGGGGCCAAAGCTAACCTTTAACTAAAATAATATACCAAAGTTACCAAAGCTTCATATTCAACTTTAGCGCCAGAAATGTGTTTCAAGGTTAATTTCTTATCTTTTTACATATTCTATCGTTCAAATGTTTGTATTAGTTGCTTTTTCTATGTTTTCTTATGAAAAGAATATAAATGATAAACGGTTGTGTATAATTATTTTTTTTATAATTGTCGGGAGTCGTGTAATAATATTAAACAAATATTTATCTGCACAAATTTTGTTTCTGACGCAATATGAAACATGCATACAGGTGTCTTCTAAGTAAACTCATAGCTTAAGTAAATGTTTACAATAAAAACTAGGGATGCCAAACCCAAAATCCCGATCCCGAAAATCTGCGGACTCGTCTAAAAAATCCCGGAGAATACCGAAATATTTAAATAAAATTTTTTAAGTAAAATTCTTATTTGAAAAACTTATAATGAAAAACAGCTGTTATAATACTAATTTATGTATTTAAATGTAGTATTGCTGTCAAAGGGTATTCTATATCCGCGCTCCCCAGGTTGGTGATGATTGACGAACGTCTCCACGTTCTTAGTGAAAGTGGGCATGAAGTGACCAGATACGCCGACGACTCAGTGGTTATAGATAGTAACTGGGAAAGTCGGATGTATTCTCTTAGAAGTCATGAATGATGCTTTCTGCACTATTTCACTCTTAGGAGCAAACTTGATTTTTGTAAAATATAGTTAAATGGATGCTGTGCTCGATGCAAAATTTGTAATCACAGAAAAAAATATCATCAAGCTTCAACTAACAATTTCAATTCTTAATATGTAATTTAAATTCAAACATATATTTTGTTAACACAACAAATTTAGTTGTTGCTACGACAAACACAGAAATTTTTTTCAACAAATTGAACTAGCCAAATTTTTTGTTATATATTGTGAAAAAAATTAACGATCATCATTGTTGATATAACAAATGAATGCACTTAGGTAGATAAAACAAAGCAAATCAAGAAATTTTTTCAACAGACTGAACTAACCACATTTTTTGTTATGTATTGTGAAAAAATTAACAATCATCATTGTTGATATAACAAATGAATGCACACACGTAGATGAAACTTAGAAAATCATGTTTTGCGTGTATTCATTATTTGCGTGTTTACTAACGAATTGCTCTGTAGCTGATAGGTAAGAACGTTAGTCTATTAAACCAGAGTTCGCCGGTTCGATTCCTTCCAAAGACATTTAGTGTTTTTTGCACACAAGCAAACTGTCGCTTCGAGGATTGTGATTGTATAAAAAATATTGTTAATACAGCAACTATGATGGTTAACATTTTTCGAAAAATCAACAATTCACATTGTTGATATAACAATAATCTTAATTGAAATAAATTTGAAATCAACAAAAAAATTGTTAACAAATTTTTTCTGAGTTTCCTTTAAGTTACAATTTCGTAATTGTATTTACAAAAATTGTTGTAGGTTCAAAATCAATTAATTATTTAATTGATATAACAAAATAATTAATTGTATTTACAATTTTTTTTCTGTGATCAGACCGATTATCACGTACGGTAGTCCAGTACACGGCTGATTGTAGCCATTACACTATGCAACAATATGAAACTTGTTTCTTGACCTTTGTTCACCACTATATGTTTTCGATGTGTTAGGATCCCCTACCTACAAAAACCGTCGAAATTTAAAATTATATGGATAAGTTTTTTTTATTTTTTCTAAGATTTGGGATTTTTCAAAAATACAGCTACATCGATTTCCAATTTCCTTACAAAAAACACTAAAGAACCTCCAAAATTATTTTCAGACCGCAATTATTCAGACCGCAATGATGAAAAATATATATTTTTTATGCAAAATTAAAAAAGTTTTATTATTTAAAAATTTATAAAAAATCGAAAAGCCGATCAAAATATAAATATTGATAAATATTGATTTTATTTATAACAAATTTAGCACCCTGATATGATTCACAGCTCAAGTAGGTCGAGTTGTCAATGTTACGATCCAACTCAACCAGTTTTTTGTACTATGATTCACATCTAATTTATTTTTTTTTCAAAAAAAGTATTCGAAAAAAGGGTTCTTATCTATACTCTCTCTTTTTTGAAACCATAGTAGCTATCATAAAATATTTTAAATATTTTTATTTTTGGCCTTACTATGTATTCTTGAGATTATATATTTTATGGATATGGCAACAATATTGGTTGACAAATGGGATAGAATGGAAATGGGATAGAATGGAAATGGGATAGAATGGTAATAGTAAGCAAACCTAGCATAATAGTCGAAATAAAAACCAAAACACATATGCTAAGAAACAGTTGTCTCACTTTGATGAAAGTTGTAAGCCATAATCATAATTTCACAACTACGATTCAACTATCAATTTAGCTGTGAATCATAATAGGGACCTCAAGTCGCCTATTCTTTGCAAAAGTTGCGAATATTTACACTGTATGACAAAATCAATTTTTTTTTAAGCAACAAGGTTTATTTAGAAGTCCCTAACAAATATATACGTGTATCTGCGTTTTGAAAACTTATATTTTAGGGGGCTTAAATCTCCACACCCTCTTAAGCACATAGTTATAAAGTTATACTGACTCGGCATAGAATATTTTGTAAGGTTTACGTCTAGGCTGTATGATGTGTTCAACAATTTTATGTAAAACATCACGAGGAACATTTTTCTGAAATAAATAAGCCCGCTATATTGCCTGTGAAGCGAATTTGTTTGCCTCTTATTTATTTAGGGGCGAAAAAGACACATTTTTCGAAGAGGTAGAGGCTTAAAATGTTCTACAAAAAGGTTTACCGTGGTATTCTACATCAAACTGCTGAACACATCTTATGCATTAAATGTAGGGCCTTCCAAATATAATATGCCGAATCAGTGTAACTATGTGCAAAAGGGGGAAAACTTTGATTTGCCCTAAATGAATCCCATATATAAACTTTTAAAACGCCGATACATGTATATGTATATTTTTTGAAGGACTTTACCAGAATAACAATTATCCATGTCAAAAAACGTCAATTTGATTTAATGTGCTGTTTATAGAACCTAAACAATCGAATTGAGTGAACAATTTGTATGAAAAGCACTAATTTTTTCGAGTAGTTTCAATATAAATTGTCTACTTCAGGTGATTGTTTGGGTTCTAAAAACAACACATGAATCGTTTAAGTGGTTCAAGAGTTTTCGTTGTGGAAAAAAATATTTTTTTTTGGCTACACCAAAAATTTATAGATTTTTCAACGCTTTGAGCTTGAAACTAACGGGAAGTTCCAGTAACGCCCTGAAAGGTCGACCGCATTCAATTTTTTTTTCGATTTTGTTTAATTTATTTACACAATTTGGTTTCTTAAAAATTATAATACATGGGAGAATGTCATTTTAATTGCAATAATAAAAAGATTTTTTCACTAAGTATATCTTACTTTTGGACAAGTTCCCAGACGCCATTGACATTCAGGGCTGGATTGTCCCGCATTATCATAATGGCGTCCTGCAAGTGCATAGAAATCGGGGTACTCATCATGCACGGCACACAATAAAATATCTCCATACCAAAATAAAACACGTTCAGCATCCAAAAATTCCACAGTCCAAATGGACTGTTTGTCTTTATATACGAATAAAGTATTGTAATGTTTGTCATCCAAATGATAGTAGTAATTCACGTTCCACATTTCTTCAGAAAGGAAAACTTTAAATTTATTTTCATAAAAGTTTTCAATTTCAGCTTTCAGAACAACGTGATCTTCCGAACCGTATTTACTATTCAACATGCAAAAAGTGGGCTCAAATAAAAGGTATTTCATACTATTAGGCAACTCGCTGATAGTTGCGTTTAAACCATCTTTTAATTCATTATCCACATTCTGATATAACGCATGATTTTTCAATTCATACAAATTGGTGGCCAACGTCAGTAAAAGCTTATCGATTGTGGTTTCGTTGAAAGTTTTGCCATTATTAGATATTGCTCTACTTAGTTGTAGCAAACAATTTAGCAGCAAGATAAAAAATACGTTAGATGTTTTCATTTTGAAGGTAAAAACTAAACTGATGATATTCCAACTAAAATGAACCCGATATATATACAAAGTTAGACCATTTTGAATTAACGCTGAAAAGAGCAACAAAACTACATTTAGGCCTATCTAAATCTATTTATCAACAAAACTTAGGTCCATAAAAAAACCGGCATGTACTTTGTTGCTAAAATTTTTATTTTAATTGTTTAACACACAAAAAAGGAAACAATAAAAAATTATAAAAAACAAATATTGACATTGTTGGTATTTTCATATCCAATTTGGTTGGAATATTTTTGTTTGACGTAATGGGCTCAATGATACGTTTCAGAGGCAATAAATCCCGAAAAGTACCTTAAGCTTTGTCGTTCTCGACTCAACTCAGTTTGGTTGTCTCTCAGTATTTTATTTCCTTAAAATTTACCACGAATTTATGTACTTTTCTGTCAAACTTGGTATATTATGTTTTTAACGCCATATTAGCTTCAACGAAAACTGCTGAGCTTCAAAATACTAAAAAAAACATCGTAACGTGAAAGTTGGTTCGAATCTCAGGCAACCAAACTGAGTTGAGTTGAGAACGGCAATAGGGGCATTAATTTCTCTTGACAAGTAACTTCAATTGTTGCCAAAGTCGTCAAGGTAAAAATTGACAACCTATTCCTGAGTACTAAGTCCACTTTCCGAGGGCAATAGTCAACGTTGCCGGTTTAGCCTTTTGAGGCTAGATTTAGCTATTTATTTTGTCTTTATCCTTGCGTTTTAGCTTCCTGGCTTTTTGTTAGCCTTTTTCATTTCTAGATCTCCTATTTTTATGGCATTTTAATGAAAACTCCTGCAATAAGTGAATATTGATTTTTAAACTGGATACTTTTTCCTATAAAATGGTATAAAAATTATTTTTATACTACTTTTAATTTCGCTGTTATGGAGTGTTAAAGAAAAAGTTATGCGAATTCGAAGTTTCATTATAATTTAAAAGAAAAGGAAGCACGGTGTCGTGAGACACTGGGTTGGAACTTAGTTCCTTACGTTGTGCTTAGCTTTGCATTTGTCCCTTACCCCTCCCTCAAATGGGTTTATTTTTGAAAAAACATATAGTGTTTATGTCCTTCCAGACTCAGACCTAATAATGTTTTAAATTTCAGTAAAATTTGCTAGAAAGTTGTAGAGAGGCAAAAATTTACCATTGCCCCTCCCCCACATCATGGTCCCACTTTTGAAAAAATAGATAGCCTATGTGTTCTTCCAGGCTCAGTTCTATCCATGTTTTAAGTTTTATTAAAATTGGTTAGATAGTTTCGGAAGGGCAGAAATTGCCCTTTACTCCACCTATTGGTGCTATTATTGGAAAAATGTATCACCTATGTGTTCTTCCAGACTCGGATATATACATGTTTTAAATTTTCTTAGAATTGCTCAGATAGTTTCAGCGAGGCAGAAATTGTCCCCTACCCCTCCTCATGCTTCTATTCAAGAAAAAAAATTATAGCATATATGCTTTTCTAGACTTAGATCTAACTATGTTTTGGATTTCATCAAAATCGGCTAGATAGCTTTTGAGAGGCAGATATTTCCTCCTACCTCCTGTCGTGGTTCTAGTTTTTAAAAACCCATATAAGTTATGTGTCCTTCTAGGCTGAAATCTATCTGTGTTCTAAATTTCATCAAAACTGGTTATGTCGTTTAGCCGTTAAGGCGCAACAAACAAACAAACAAACTTATATTCGCATTTATAATATTAGTAAGAATAGTTAGCAGAGACACCTTCAGCTATCACTGCAACAAACCACTTAGCCAAGTCACAAACCATTTAGCAAATACATACACCATATTGGAGATTCCCAAAAACTAGGCCGAAAATCCTTAAACTCAGAGGAGTTCCGTGGCATTTCCCCGGCAGTTAGCGCAACACTGAAAATCTAAAACAAATTTTATATTTTTAAGTCGGATGTTATTTTTTCGGCTTAAGTTTAATAAGTTAAGTTCCGCGGAATAATCCGGCAGCAATAAAAAAACTAAAAAATTCGCAGTGGCAACACCATTATTATTATTTTTTTTTTTAAAGAGAAGTAACACAATCAGGCAATTAATGCCTACCAGTTAATTAATTAATGTGTTATCTTCTTTGGGAAAGGGATGGTGTAGAGCGAACAGGTGGTGAAGTGGGAGAGAGATAGAAAGCTTAATTAATTTACAACTCTACTATTGCGCGTTTTTTTCTAGAGCAGTGTTGCAAGCCCCTCTGGTGTCAAGTGGAGGCATTGAGTTGTTTAAGCTGTGTAGCCATTTTATTAGTTCTTTTACTTCGCCGATGGTTCTGCTGCAATACCGACGAAGGAGGCTGCTGTAAAGTGCATTAGGATATGTTAGTAAATGCATGATGTTGTTGGCTTGCCTGAAACTAGTCTTGAACTCAAGACCTCAGGGTTTGTAGTCAAACGCGCTAATTACTCAGCCAACAGCACCCTCAAATTATATTATGTTATGTTGTAGGGATAGGCAAAAAGATATCGATATATCGATATTTTCTTAAAAATATATCGATATATATCGTCGATATTTTTAATTTCGATATATCGATATTTTTTCCAAATATCAAATTTGATTTTTTTTAGCTTTGGTTTTGGTATTCGTGCAACTTTTAAAAACATTTCGGCATAGTCTTCATTAAATACAATATGACTAAAAAAATCTTTTGCTATATTTATAATATTTTGTCGAATCGAAAAATTATCATTCTTTGAGTGTAATTTTGTTGATGTATGTTCCATGAAATATTGGTGGAACAGTAAGGACCTTGGAAATTAACTCTTTCCAGCTTAATTATTTATAAGAAAGGTATTTATTTTTTGTTTTAGTTTAAAAAACAATTTTGGGGACTACTAATGAATAATCATTGTTGAAAAAATATCGATATTTCGATATATCGTTATGTTTTATTCGATATATATCGATGCCGATCGATATCTAAAAATATATTGATATCAATATATATATATCGATATATTTTTTTCACTTGCCCATCCCTATTATATTGGGACATGTCAACAACTTTCATATCAGTTACAAGAATTAATATAATTAGCCGAGACACAAAACAAGGCCTAAAATCCCAGAAGTTCCCCGTCATTTCACCTGAAAATTAGGAAGGACAGCACTGAAAATCTAAAACAAATTTAATATCTTTATGTCGGAAGTTATTATTTCGGCTATTCGCAATTAATGTAAATTCATCAAACGTGGTAAAATTGAACAATGGACGCTGATGATGACACCTGTCGAAATCAGTATTACTAATCCATTCTGCTAGTCTGATTAGATATTCTAATATTCCACTCTTAAAAATAATTTGAATTTACATTAATTCAAGTATTGAACTTAAGCCGAAATAATAACTTTCAACTTCAACCTATTTCAGTTCGAATAATAATTATGTACAAATATTAACAAAGTTATAGGCAGATTTTGTAAAAAATTTCGTTTCTAAACGTTTCAAGTTTGTATGAAAAGTAACGGTAAATACGTTTAAAAAAAATGTTTTTCCATACAAATTTCAAAACACACGAAGCGTTTGTATTTACAAAATCTGGCCTTAAATATCATTAACAAGAATTGACATAATTAGCTGAAATACCTTTAGATAGCACCACTACGAACCACTTATCCAAGTCATAAGCCATTTAGCAAAGACACACACCATATCGGAGATTCCCAAAAACAGGCAAAAATTCCCAAAATCCCAGGAGTTCCCCAGCATTCCCCCAGAAAAAGGGGATGAGGTGACGACATGTACACGTATTACTCATGCAGCATTACGTTTGCCATTTCCATTTAGAGAAAAAAAACAGCAACCACAAATAACGAGGACATTTGATTCAAAAATTAGAACAATGAGCACTTGCTGGTACTCCATACTATCCATTCTAATTTAAGGAAATGACAAAAGCAGGAATTAAAAAACATGAATTCCATCCCCAAATCTCTTAAGTGACCTTATTATTTTGACTCTCACTATATACTTTAATATATCATATTTTTGAAATACATTGCAATTTTAAAAAAGAATTGAAACAAAATTTCATTGTGTAAACTTAGTTTAAAATTAAATTTTGGTTTTCATAAAAATTCTATCGTTTAAATTCTATCATTTGTTGCTGTTTCTAAGCGTTAGAATTATGATGAAATGAATACAACTGATAAGCAGCTCTACATAATTAATTTTCTTAAATTTTAAGAGTCATATAAATGTATTAAACAATTGTTATATTGACTTATTATGTTTTTGACGCACATAATAGTTATGCAAACAAACGTTATCTAAATAAATTCATAGCTTGGAAACAAGTTAATACACAGAAAAAAGTTTAAACATAAAAAGTATGAAAAAAGTTCATAATCTATTGTTCATAGATTTTACTAATTTTTAAATAAAAAACTGGACTTATTTCATTCGCAGTATGAATTTAGTTTTTAGTAAATACATTTATGAAATTTAAGTTGCTTTGAAAAAAATTTTTAATTTTTTTTAACGAATTCTATAAAGTTTTTTTTATTTATATAAAGTAAAAATACATTTAATTTGCAATAGTCTCTTGGCAGAAAGGAAAGAGTTGAGCCTAGTACAACAGGCTATACAAGTTTAATACTGAATTTTTAAAAATATTTTTTAAAAGAAATATGATTTAATTTTTATAAAAGTTCCTAGCTGGAATGAAAATAATTTGGAAAGAAAAATTATCATGTTAGATTCATAGCATTTATGAAAAAATTCCTTGGATATAAGTAATATTTTTTTCTGTGTATACATATAAAACAAATTGTCTACCACTTTCACATTAATTAATTTTTTTATTTTATGTGGTAGATAAAAAATATTTGTCTGTATACGCAAATTCTCTTAGAGCAGAGAAATAAAAGAAACTCAAATAAACAAAACGAAAATTGAGTTAATTTGCACTGTACTATGCAGCAAAAAATTAACCTTAAAAAGTAGGTGTGTTGTATGACAATTTGGGGCTGCCGAATATGAAAATCATTGACATATATACCACATATACTTATGTCTAAAAGGTATCTTCACAGACTTGACTTTAGAAAAAAATTAAGTTCAAGTTAATATTTTTGGTGGGCGTGCACCCTTTCGAATTTGACCTATTTTTTGGGATTTGTTGGAATTTTCTTAGCAATTCTGCTGATTCTCAGAAAAAATTCATAGTTTTCTTTACTTGATGGGTATTAAGTACTGAAATAAAACTGCTGTCATAACCTTTGATGTGTTATGGTCCCCTAACTACAAAAACAGTCGAAATTTTAAATTCTATGGATAGGTTTTTTTAAAAAATTGTTTTCTAAAATTTGGGATTTTTCAAGAGACGGCTACACCAATTTCATCATAACTTTGAAAGGGGTTATCCAATTGCCTTACAAAAAATACTGAAAAACTTGCAATAGAGTTACCTTTGAGTCTTTCAAATATTATTTTTTACATACTCAATTGTTTCGGAATTATTCAGACCACAATGATGATTAGTACTACTAATTTCGACAGCCGCTACACTGTCATCATCAGCGTCCTTTGTTCACTTTTCCCACGTTTGATCCTGGATACTAGTATTAATGAAACATCAGCTATTTAACCAAATTTTATGACAAAATCTAATATGAGTAAATTTGTTTTTACTCATAATAAATTGAAGTTACCTAATATTTGCAAAGTTGCGAATATTTACAATGTACAACAAAATCAACTTTTTCTTAAGTAATGAGTTTTTTACAACTGATTATAGTAGAAGTCACCAAAATTATACATACGTTTATCGGCATTTTGAAAATTCACATCTGGGATTTATTTTAAGGGGAATTAAATGTGAAATTCCTCCCCCCACCCTTTTGCACCTGGTTATACTGCATAGACCCCCTGGTACGCTTATACATCTTGGTGATAACACTAACTTTGATGTTGTGCTTTCTGGGGAAAAGGGTAATTGGTTTTTGCTGACATTACCTTTGGCCAATTACCCATAAAACTTATGTATTACTAGCCAATCTCTGGAAACAGGGCAACTGGCCTGCATGTAGGTATTTTAAGGAAGTAGGCTTGCCTACGCTAGTCACTAAGGAGGTGAAAGGGCACCTATGGTCTCGTCCAAGACCAAACTCAACAGAAATTTAACTTGTAGGGGTTTTCTTTCGAGGCTTTACCAGTAGCATAAACTGGCACCACGGGAACCAGTTGCCCTACAGATGACTTACTTTACAGAGGGTTAAAGAGATAATGCTCGTCGTTAGACGGTATTGGTTGTTGGTGAGGTCTCCTTCGGGAGGTCACGTGGTGGAACATTTTGTCACGTGGATCACGGTGGTCACGTTGTATGGATCTTTTTGTCCCTGTTTTAACCCTCTGCGACTGACATGACATTATTATCACAATTCCACTGATGTGGTAGTACACTAGACACTATTTCGACTGCTTATGTTTTCCAAGTTCCGTTTGTGAACCCACTCAAACTATTTTTGACTTTAGTTTGTTATTTATTGTAAATTTTTGTTGGAAACAAAACGACAAATCTTATTAAAAGCAAAATTATTAGCATGCCATAAATAAGCATTAAAAAACTTATGTCCATACAAAAACAAAAAACGTAATATTTTTTTTTTTTTGGTAAAAAGTTTAACATTAATTTTAGCTTATACCTAAGCTAATCAATCTAGAAAAAAAGAGATAATATCAATGGCTTAAAAAAAAGTTACAACGTATTTTGTCAGGTCTACCTCAATACTGACATGGTAGACTTGTAGACACTTGTATGCTCACATCAATTGCTTTCTTCGCACTAATGCACACATGAGTACGTAACAAGAAGGTACTGAAAACACCAGAATCGATATTTGTATAATTATGGCGTAAAACAATGTTTTCTGTTTACTGGTGTCTGCTAGACTACCACGTCAGTCGCAGAGGGTTAAAAACGGGGCCAAAGCTAACCTTTAACT
The DNA here is from genome assembly GCA_956483635.1 of Panzeria rudis. Taxonomy (NCBI): domain Eukaryota; kingdom Metazoa; phylum Arthropoda; class Insecta; order Diptera; family Tachinidae; genus Panzeria; species Panzeria rudis. Next base: position 16,417,838 of record OY101451.1, on the reverse strand, counting down.
AAAATAATATACCAAAGTTACCAAAGCTTCATATTCAACTTTAGCGCCAGAAATGTGTTTCAAGGTTAATTTCTTATCTTTTTACATATTCTATCGTTCAAATGTTTGTATTAGTTGCTTTTTCTATGTTTTCTTATGAAAAGAATATAAATGATAAACGGTTGTGTATAATTATTTTTTTTATAATTGTCGGGAGTCGTGTAATAATATTAAACAAATATTTATCTGCACAAATTTTGTTTCTGACGCAATATGAAACATGCATACAGGTGTCTTCTAAGTAAACTCATAGCTTAAGTAAATGTTTACAATAAAAACTAGGGATGCCAAACCCAAAATCCCGATCCCGAAAATCTGCGGACTCGTCTAAAAAATCCCGGAGAATACCGAAATATTTAAATAAAATTTTTTAAGTAAAATTCTTATTTGAAAAACTTATAATGAAAAACAGCTGTTATAATACTAATTTATGTATTTAAATGTAGTATTGCTGTCAAAGGGTATTCTATATCCGCGCTCCCCAGGTTGGTGATGATTGACGAACGTCTCCACGTTCTTAGTGAAAGTGGGCATGAAGTGACCAGATACGCCGACGACTCAGTGGTTATAGATAGTAACTGGGAAAGTCGGATGTATTCTCTTAGAAGTCATGAATGATGCTTTCTGCACTATTTCACTCTTAGGAGCAAACTTGATTTTTGTAAAATATAGTTAAATGGATGCTGTGCTCGATGCAAAATTTGTAATCACAGAAAAAAATATCATCAAGCTTCAACTAACAATTTCAATTCTTAATATGTAATTTAAATTCAAACATATATTTTGTTAACACAACAAATTTAGTTGTTGCTACGACAAACACAGAAATTTTTTTCAACAAATTGAACTAGCCAAATTTTTTGTTATATATTGTGAAAAAAATTAACGATCATCATTGTTGATATAACAAATGAATGCACTTAGGTAGATAAAACAAAGCAAATCAAGAAATTTTTTCAACAGACTGAACTAACCACATTTTTTGTTATGTATTGTGAAAAAATTAACAATCATCATTGTTGATATAACAAATGAATGCACACACGTAGATGAAACTTAGAAAATCATGTTTTGCGTGTATTCATTATTTGCGTGTTTACTAACGAATTGCTCTGTAGCTGATAGGTAAGAACGTTAGTCTATTAAACCAGAGTTCGCCGGTTCGATTCCTTCCAAAGACATTTAGTGTTTTTTGCACACAAGCAAACTGTCGCTTCGAGGATTGTGATTGTATAAAAAATATTGTTAATACAGCAACTATGATGGTTAACATTTTTCGAAAAATCAACAATTCACATTGTTGATATAACAATAATCTTAATTGAAATAAATTTGAAATCAACAAAAAAATTGTTAACAAATTTTTTCTGAGTTTCCTTTAAGTTACAATTTCGTAATTGTATTTACAAAAATTGTTGTAGGTTCAAAATCAATTAATTATTTAATTGATATAACAAAATAATTAATTGTATTTACAATTTTTTTTCTGTGATCAGACCGATTATCACGTACGGTAGTCCAGTACACGGCTGATTGTAGCCATTACACTATGCAACAATATGAAACTTGTTTCTTGACCTTTGTTCACCACTATATGTTTTCGATGTGTTAGGATCCCCTACCTACAAAAACCGTCGAAATTTAAAATTATATGGATAAGTTTTTTTTATTTTTTCTAAGATTTGGGATTTTTCAAAAATACAGCTACATCGATTTCCAATTTCCTTACAAAAAACACTAAAGAACCTCCAAAATTATTTTCAGACCGCAATTATTCAGACCGCAATGATGAAAAATATATATTTTTTATGCAAAATTAAAAAAGTTTTATTATTTAAAAATTTATAAAAAATCGAAAAGCCGATCAAAATATAAATATTGATAAATATTGATTTTATTTATAACAAATTTAGCACCCTGATATGATTCACAGCTCAAGTAGGTCGAGTTGTCAATGTTACGATCCAACTCAACCAGTTTTTTGTACTATGATTCACATCTAATTTATTTTTTTTTCAAAAAAAGTATTCGAAAAAAGGGTTCTTATCTATACTCTCTCTTTTTTGAAACCATAGTAGCTATCATAAAATATTTTAAATATTTTTATTTTTGGCCTTACTATGTATTCTTGAGATTATATATTTTATGGATATGGCAACAATATTGGTTGACAAATGGGATAGAATGGAAATGGGATAGAATGGAAATGGGATAGAATGGTAATAGTAAGCAAACCTAGCATAATAGTCGAAATAAAAACCAAAACACATATGCTAAGAAACAGTTGTCTCACTTTGATGAAAGTTGTAAGCCATAATCATAATTTCACAACTACGATTCAACTATCAATTTAGCTGTGAATCATAATAGGGACCTCAAGTCGCCTATTCTTTGCAAAAGTTGCGAATATTTACACTGTATGACAAAATCAATTTTTTTTTAAGCAACAAGGTTTATTTAGAAGTCCCTAACAAATATATACGTGTATCTGCGTTTTGAAAACTTATATTTTAGGGGGCTTAAATCTCCACACCCTCTTAAGCACATAGTTATAAAGTTATACTGACTCGGCATAGAATATTTTGTAAGGTTTACGTCTAGGCTGTATGATGTGTTCAACAATTTTATGTAAAACATCACGAGGAACATTTTTCTGAAATAAATAAGCCCGCTATATTGCCTGTGAAGCGAATTTGTTTGCCTCTTATTTATTTAGGGGCGAAAAAGACACATTTTTCGAAGAGGTAGAGGCTTAAAATGTTCTACAAAAAGGTTTACCGTGGTATTCTACATCAAACTGCTGAACACATCTTATGCATTAAATGTAGGGCCTACCAAATATAATATGCCGAATCAGTATAACTATGTGCAAAAGGGGGAAATCTTTGACTTCCCCTTAAATGAATCCCATATGTAAACTTTTAAAACGCCGATACATGTATATATATATTTTTTGGAGGACTTTACCAGAATAACAATTCACCTGAAATCCATGTCAAAAAACGTCAATTTGATTTATTCTGCTGTTTATAGAACCTAAACAGTCGAATTGAGTGAACAATTTGTATGAAAAGCACTAATTTTTTCGAGTAGTTTCAATATAAATTTTCTACTTCAGGTGATTGTTTGGGTTCTAAAAACAACACATGAATCGTTTAAGTGGTTCAAGAGTTTTCGTTGTGGAAAAAATTATTTTTTTTTACCTACACCAACTATGTATAGATTTTTCAACGCTTTGAGCTTGAAATTAACGGGAAGTTCCAGTAACGCCCTGAAAGGTCGACCGCATTCAATTTTTTTTTCGATTTTGTTTAATTTATTTACACAATTTGGTTTCTTAAAAATTATAATACATGGGAGAATGTCATTTTAATTGCAATAATAAAAAGATTTTTTCACTAAGTATATCTTACTTTTGGACAAGTTCCCAGACGCCATTGACATTCAGGGCTGGATTGTCCCGCATTATCATAATGGCGTCCTGCAAGTGCATAGAAATCGGGGTACTCATCATGCACGGCACACAATAAAATATCTCCATACCAAAATAAAACACGTTCAGCATCCAAAAATTCCACAGTCCAAATGGACTGTTTGTCTTTATACACGAATAAAGTATTGTAATGTTTGTCATCCAAATGATAGTAGTAATTCACGTTCCACATTTCTTCAGAAAGGAAAACTTTAAATTTATTTTCATAAAAGTTTTCAATTTCAGCTTTCAGAACAACGTGATCTTCCGAACCGTATTTACTATTCAACATGCAAAAAGTGGGCTCAAATAAAAGGTATTTCATACTATTAGGCAACTCGCTGATAGTTGCGTTTAAACCATCTTTTAATTCATTATCCACATTCTGATATAACGCATGATTTTTCAATTCATACAAATTTGTGGCCAATGTCAGTAAAAGCTTATCGATTGTGGTTTCGTTGAAAGTTTTGCCATTATTAGATATTGCTCTACTTAGTTGTAGCAAACAATTTAGCAGCAAGATAAAAAATACGTTAGATGTTTTCATTTTGAAGGTAAAAACTAAACTGATGATATTCCAACTAAAATGAACCCGATATATATACAAAGTTAGACCATTTTGAATTAACGCTGAAAAGAGCAACAAAACTACATTTAGGCCTATCTAAATCTATTTATCAACAAAACTTAGGTCCATAAAAAAACCGGCATGTACTTTGTTGCTACAATTTTTATTTTAATTGTTAAACAAAAATAATAAAATAAAAAAGCAAACAATAAAATATTAATTTTGTTTGACGTAATGGGCTCAATGATGCGTTTCAGAGGCAATAAATCACAGGAAGTATCTTAAACTTTAGTTTCTTTTTTACAAGTAACTTCAATAGCTACCAAAGTCGTCAAGGTAAAAATTGACATCCTATCCCTGAGTACTAAGTCCACTTTACGAGGCCAATAGTCAGCATTGCCGGTTTAGCCTTTTGATGCTAGATTTAGCCTTTTATTTTGTATTTTTCTTCGAAATTTGCGTTCTAGCTTTATTTTTAGCCTTTTTCATTTCTAATTCTCTTATTTGTAGGGCATTTTAATGAAAATTTTTGCAGTAAATTAATATTTATTGTTAAACTGGATACTTTTTCCTATAAAAAACGTTATGCCTGCTGTGAGCCACTGTATTTAAAACTAATGATTACTTTTTTTATTGATTATCACAACGCTACAAAAGTGCACGAGAAAATATTCGTCCATTTTAGAGTTCTATGTACAATATGAATTGGGAATTTCATTATAAATCAAAAAAGGAAGCACGGTGTCGTGAGACACTGGGTTGGAACTTAACTCCTTACGTTATGATTACCTATGCACAGACCCTTACAGGCAGAGCTGCATATTACGCTTAGAGCGCAACAAACAAACTTACTTACATTAATTCAAGTATTGAACTTAAGTCAAAATAATAGCTTTCAGCTTCAACCTATTTCAGTTCGAATAATAATTATGTACAAATATTAACAAAGTTATAGGCAGATTTTGTAAAAAATTTCGTTTCAAGTTTGTATGAAAAGTAACGGTAAATACGTTTCAAAAAAATGTTTTTCTATACAAATTTCAAAACACACGAAGCGTTTGTATTTACAAAATCTGGCCTTAAATATCATTAACAAGAATTGACATATTAAGCCGAAACACCTTCAGATAGCACCACTACGAACCACTTATCCAAGTCATAAACCATTTAGCAAAGACACACACCATATCGGAGATTCCCAAAAACAGGCAAAAATTCCCAAAATCCCAGGAGTTCCCCAGCATTCCCCCAGAAAAAGGGGAGAAGAGAACATCAACCACAAATAACGAGGACATTTGATTCAAAAATTAGAACAATGAGCACTCGCTGGTACTCCATACCATTCATTATAATTTAAGGAAATGACAAAAGCAGGAATTAAAAAAAATGAATTCCATCCCCAAATCTCTTAAGTGACCTTATTATTTTGAGTCTCACTATATACTTTAATATATCATATTTTTGTATTGAAAAATTCCCAACAAATTTGCACGGAACATTCAATAAAGAGACGATGAAATACATTGCAATTTTAAAAAAGAATTGAAACAAAATTTCATGGTGAAAACTTAGTTTAAAATTAAATTTTGGTTTTCATAAAAGTTCTATCGTTTAAATTCTATGATTTGTTGCTGTTTCTAAGCGTTAGAATTATGATGAAATGAATACAACTGATAAGCAGTTCTACATAATTAATTTTCTTAAATTTTTAGGGGTCATATAAATATATTAAGCAATTGTTATATTGACTTATTATGTTTTGACGCACATAATGTTTATGCAAACTAACGTTATCTAAATAAATTTATAGCTTGGAAACAAGTTAATATATAAAACTAATTGTCTACCACTGTTATTATTTAATTTTTAGTTTTTTGTGGTAGATAAAAAATAATTGTCTGTATACGCAAATTCTCTAAAAACAGAGTTCTAAAAGAAACTAATAATACACAAAATAGATAAAACGAAAATTCAGTTAACTTTAGACTTGGTTCCCACTCGTTCGAACTCGCTCAGCAGATCGTTTTAGAAACAAACCTGTGATTAAACCCACGTATTTTAAATGGGTTTGATCATAGGTTTGTGCCTAAAACGAGCTGCTGAGCGAATTCGAACGAATTGGACCCAAGTCTAGTTAACTTGCGCAATATTATGCAACAAAAAACAAAATTAACCTCAAAAATGATGACTGTTTTACGATAATTTGGGGCTGCTGGACACAAATATGAAACTCATTTACATATATCCCACATATTAGTGTCTAAAAGGTATCTTTACCAGGGATGCCAAACAGGCCTGGTTTTGCAGATCCCGGGATTGCGGAATTCAGAATTTCAAATTCCGAGATCCTGGGATTTTTCGGGATTCCGGGATTTTTCGCGATTCCGGGATTTCTGGGTTTATAAAAATAATTAACTAGAAACAAGAAAATAAATTAGATATAACCTTTGAGGTAGAAATTCCATTTCCCCTTATTACTGTTTATCCGTTGACCAAATGACGCCACAAAAATGCTTTGAGCCCATTATGGGGAGTAGCACTAAATAAAAATTTTGTTAACTACTTATAGCTTGGGTAGTTAGCTTACGACTCTGACCCATGCTCGGATCAGAATTTTCATGAAAGGAGAGATTGCAGAGGTACTTGGCTATCGGAAAAGTTGGTTTATGTCAGCTCTGAGGACTTTTATTTAAAATAATGACGGCACATGTTGTAATTGCCTCAATTTCCACCGGAAACACCATAGGCGGAACCTCAGTTCACAGTTTATGCTGTCAGTCGGCATACCCTTTGACAACCATAATGTGTATACAAGTTAGTGTTACTTTTTATTGTGAGTTTTTTGTATAAGAATTTTAATTAAAAATCGTAATTTTAATATTTTGGGATTCCCCGGATTTTTGCGACAAATCCCGGGATTCGCGATTTCTGAATCGCGAAAAATCCGTAGATTTTCGGGATCGTTATTCCGGGATTGGCATCCCTAATCTTCACAGACATGATTTTAGGAAAAATTTTTTTAAATATTTTAGCATCACGCGTACACTAGCCACCGAACACATTTTTGTAAAAAAAATATTGCAAATCCATTTAAAAGGGCCAGATATATTTAGAAAATAGCTTTAGCCTTTTGTATCCTAATAGCACCCAAAAAAGGTTTTGTCATGCTTTCATAACGTACGGTCAAAATGGCATTATTTTCTACACTCAAATTAGCCATCATGCGAAATTGCAATCTTTGCTATTATCGTTAATTTAAGCAGAGACAAACAAAAATCATTAAATAATTAAATCAAGTGGTTCCAAGTAGAAAAAGGGTAATAAGTCTTTATCTTTGAAACTTTCGATCCGCTTAGAAAACGCTGTATGTAAAAATCATAGAGGAGGACCTCAGCTTTAAGAATGTAGAAATTTGTTTAAACACACGGTGAGCTACAGGGTGTAAAATTTTACTATCTAGGGCATGGAAAACCTTGTTGGATTCATAACTTGCAAATATTATAGGATTTTAAGGAATTCCAACTTGTTGTAAGTCTTATAAATAAATTTAGAAAATAAATTTTGATATATTTATTGAACGGGCATTTTTTTAACGAACTTTTAATTAAAAAAAAATAAGTGAATAAAATGCGAGGTAATAATTTTTTAACCGTAGAACATATAACCAAAAAATACAACGCAAACCCATAACCAGGTTACCCGTGTACCCCATTATTATTTTTTTTTAGTAATTTTCATCTTCAGAAAAAAAAAATTTAATTTTAAATGCTGTTAATGTATACATATGTATTTAAAAATTCTTAGCAAAAATTTCGTGATCAAATCTTTGAATAGCCTCTTATTCGCAAATTTTTTTTATATAAAAATTATTGGGCACACGGGTGCCCCGGTTATGTGTTTGCGTAGGTATCATATTTGGAAGTTTATAGCTATGGAGCCAATGAACCATATTTCATTAATGGTCAATAAAACGATACAAAAGGATTTGAATTTCCTAGATCCGAAGTTTCAATACTCTATTAGTATTGGTTTTGCAGATACAAACGTTTAAAGTTGCTAGTGAACACACGGGTACCCGGCTATGCATTATAGGGTTATAGCACAATTGTGGACGTATGGGTAATATGGTGCATGCTCATACGTCTACTCATAATACGTCATATTACTCATACGTCAACATTTTTTAACTTGGAAATTCCTGAAAAATGCCGGTTTAATTACATGTATAGTTAAAATATTTTTTGATAAATAGTAAAGAAATAGAAATTAAAAAATGAAGTTTAGTAATATTACAGGTAAATAAACCGCTTCCGAAAAGTTTACTATTTTTAAAAACTCTGCTCTCCTGGACACATTCTTGAGCGGGCGGGTAACAATTAAAAAATAGATTAATTATACTAAATACATCTAATATGATATATAAAGAAATTTGAAACACTCGTTCAGTATAATTTCCTTTCCACATATATATATATGTTTGTTTTATGAAAAACGTATAACATGCGTTACTTTTTGAGCTAAATTATATTAGGGAAGTTGTCTAGACTAAATCAATAGAGACAAATTATTAAAATTGTGATCCGGCAGCACTACGAATACATGGTGTCTGTACTAATCGAACTTGTCGCGCTGCCACCTAAAATCTTGCTTAGTACTTTGGTAAATGTATTCTTCGTCTAAAATTGTGGTTGTTGTCAAAGATAGATACTGGATTAAGTATTTTAGTAGTCGAACTGCTGAACAAACGTGCTTTAATTCGAATGTGCGCAGCAAAAACTTTGCTTAATGGTAGGAAAAAAAAGGATATGAGGATTTAAGTCGTAACTACTTACAATTTGACTCGATAACTACTTATTTTTGTTTGAGAAGTCCAAAAAATAAGGGGTACCCCTTACAAATGTATATATTATTTGACAGCACTTAACTAGTTACTCTTTCAAAAAATATATTGCTTTGTTCCTTTCCAAAGACTATTCAGTCTGCTAACACTTAATGCATTTTTGTACTTGCGTGTGTTTTTCTTATATGTAGTTTAGTTACCTGTAGTTTTAAGGTTAGCAGGGATTTCCGGTAATCTATTTTAGTTAACCCAACTAAGGACATGTTGTTGGGAGCTGCTAGAAATATTATGTGGTAAGGTGTTAATGCATACGAAATTTTTCCAAAGTAAATGAATTATTGAGAATGTTACACGAAGATGGAAGCATGGTTGTGAAAAATTTGGTTTTTATGAAAGATATTTTAAGAAATGTACAAAGAGAAAATATTTTGAGCTTAATCCTTCTTACTGCATATAATTTTAAAAAAATTTTCGCAATGATAGTTTTCCTAAAGAAAATTTATAGGAGTTATAATTGTTCTAAAGAAAATCTATCAAGTGATAAAATTTATCACAGTGATACTTTTTCTAAAGTAAATTTATCACAGTCATAATTTTTCTATAGAAAATTTATTACAGTTATAAATTTTTTAAAGAAAATGTATTAAAGTGATAATCTTTATAAAAAAAATTTCTAAAGAAAATTTATCACAGAGATATTTTTTCTAAAGAAACTTTATCACAGTGATAATTTTTCTATATAAAATTTATCAAAGTGATAGTTTTTCTAGAGAACATTTACCATAGTGATAGATAGTTTTCCCAAAGAAAATTTATCGCCGTGATAATTTTTCTGAAGAAAATGTATCACAGTGATAGTTTTTCTAAAGAAACTTTATTAGTGATATTTTCTTAAAGAAAATTATGACAGTGATAATTGTTGTAAAAATTGTACTACAGTGATAATTTTACCAAAGAAAATTTGTCGCGGTAATAGTTTTTCTAAAGCAAAATTTTTACAGTGAAAAAAATATCGCAGTGATAAACTCTTTCCGGAAAATTTATCACAGTGATAATTTTTCTAAAGAAAAAAGGAAAATGTAATAATTTTTTAAATTTAATTTGTCACTGTAATAATTTCGCTAAATTAAATTTATCACAGCGATCATTTTTCCAAAGGAAAATTTATCGCCGTAATAGTTTTCTAAAGCAAAGTGCTTACAGTGAGAAAATTTATCGCAGTGATAATTTGTCTTAATTTTTCTAAAGAAAATTTATGTCATAATTTTTCGTAATGTATTATATGAATACTTTTTCTAAAGAAAATTGATCATAGTAATAATTTTTCTAAATAAAATTTATCACAGTGATTATTTTTCCAAATAAAATGTATCACAGTGATATTTTTTCTGATAGTTTTTCTAAAGAAAAATGTAAAAAAATATTATCACTGTGATGATTTTACCAAAAAAAATTTATCACAGTGGCTATTTTTCTAAAAAAAGTTTATCACAGTGATAATTTTTCTAGAAAGATATATCAAAGTGATAATTTTTTCTAGAAAATATTTATCATAGTAATAATTTTTCTAGAGAAAATATATCACAGTGACAATTTTTCCAAAGAAAATTCATCACAGTGACAATTTTTCTAAAAAAAATTTAGCACATTAATAATTATTCTTACGAAAATTTGTCACTGTGATCATTTTTCTAAATGAAATTTATCACAGTGATTACTTTTATCAGTCATAATTTTTCTACAGAAAATGTATCTTCCTACATTTATTTGTCTACAAAAAATTTATCACAGTGATAATTTGTCTAAAGAGAGTTTATCACAATTATAGTTTGTCTAAACAAAATTTATCAGTGACAATTTTTCTAAAGAAAATTTATCACAGTGACAAGTTTTATTAAAGAAAATTTATCACTATTATAGTCTTTGTAAAGAAAATTTATCACAGTGATAAATTTTCTGAAAAAAATTTATCACAGTAATAATCTTTCTTAAAAAAAATATCATTACAGTGATAATTTTTCAAAAATAATTCATCACAGTAATGTTTTTCCTTGAGAAAATTTACCAGTTTTTCTAAAAAAAAGTGTACAGTGATAATTTTTCAAAAAAAAAAATTTAGTACAGTAAAAATTTTTCTAAAGAAAATTTATCACAGTAATAATTTTTTTAAAGAAAGCTAATCGCAGTGATAATTTTTCTGAAGAAAATTTATCACAGTGATTTTTTAAAGAAAGTTAATCGCAGTAATAATTTTTCTAAAGAAAAGCTATATGCAGTAATAAGGAAAATTTATCACAGCGATAATTTTTCTAAATAAAATGTATTACATTATTAATTTTTCTAAAGAAAATTGGTCAGAGTGGCAATTTTTCTAAAGAAAATTGATCACAGTGGTAATTTTTCTAAAGAAAATTGATCACAGTATTCATTTTTCTAAAGAAAATTTATCAGTGTTAATTTTTCTAAAGAAAATTGATCAAAGTGTTAAGTTTTCTAAAGATAATTTATCAAAGTGTTAATTTTTCTAAAGAAAATTTATCACAGTGATAATTTTTCTAAAGAAAATTCATCACAGTGACAATTTTTCTAATGAAAATTTATCACAGTGACAATTTTTCTAATGAAAATTTATCACAGTCATAATTTTTCTAAAGAAAATTTATCGCAGTGATAATTTTTCTAAAGAAAATTTATCACAGTGATAATATTTCCCTTTATGCTTTATTGGTCATACATACATCAAGATCTGAGCATGCTTGTGCAAGCCTATAGAATGTTAAAGAATTTTCTTGAATAAACAAAAAGTGAAGAAGAGAAAAAAAGCAAAGGTGAGTAAAAGATCATAAAGAATTACTTTTCTACCAATTGGCATTCAAGAATAAACAAATTTTCCAATCTGCTAGAAAAAAATAAAATTGCTCAAAACCAAAGTTGCTATCATTCTTGACATACTGAATGGGCAACATATATGAGGGGAAAATCAGGCTAAGTTTTGAGCAAATTTTAAGGAAAATTAGGGATGGAAATCAAAATTATTTATATAAAAATGAAAATATCCAGTATTGAGTGAAAATCAAACATGACACAAATTTTTGTAGACATAATATCCCAAAAAAAAAATCGCACATTAATGTTATGTAGTGTTGAAAACAACCCCTAAAAAAGACTCATGCAACATGAATAGAACGCTAAACTCTGTAATCCAAATGGTTAACAATTAATTGAAAGAAAAATAAAGTAAGAGAGAGAAAGCATTAGAAAAGAATCCTTACATCCATACTCAAGAAAATCGATATAAATAGATGAGAGTTTTCTAACAAACACAACATTCACTTTTTGCAGTTCTAAGTATCAACAACAAATTTTATTAAGAAAAAAAAGTAAACTTTTAGAAATGTCAAATACGAAATCATCAAGTTTTAGTTTAACCTCGAAGTCTGGTAAAATTGTGAAAAAACTTTTAAGGAAAATCTTCAGGAGGAAATCATCAAACAGACTAAAGCAGCGTTTGTCCGAGGAAGAATTACAAAATCTACTAAATGAAATAATAGAAGCCTAAATACTAAAGAACCTGCTCATCAAAAATTTACAATGTGATATTAATACAACATCCGTTCAAGGAAAAATAGTTTATTTTCTCCATCTCAACAAAATCCCGACAATTTTTCTAAGGAGCGAGTACTATTTGCTTTTGCTGGTTTGTGTTTAAGAAGCTTTAAAAATGAAAAACGTCTACTGTGATATTTATTCTTTTTTTCTTCTTTAGTATTATTAATAATAAAAATATTATAATAATGTCTTCCATTTAGTTCGTTTTAAGTTTAAATTTAAGTTTTTAATTTTTAAGAAAATGTCTTCCGGTTTGTTTGTTTGTTTTGCACTTTGTAAATTTTGTAAATAAAAGATATGTAAATATATTTTAAAACAAAAATTCAAAATTTTTTATTAAATGAATTTTTTCAATAGCACTGGTTTGCAAATAAAAAATATTTCGCACCTTTAAATAAAAATATGTGGAATATACAAAGTATAGTGCACTGAATTCAAACACGTTTTCAGTTTTTTTCTATCAGGTACAGACTTTTTTAATGACCATGACTAGGACTTCGACGAGATACACCACGATCTTTGACTCTTACTTGACAACGAATGCACCGATTTGAATAAATAAGCCATCAAAAGATGCAGAATAAAATTATCTTTCAGTTAAAGGAAGCGGTGTTTGTAGTGTGTGTGTGTGTCTGCTCCATCGTATATGTGTATGTGGCCCTATTTTGCCTTAGTTGTTTTTATTCGAAAGGTGACTTGATCGAGATTGTTCTTAGCTATGTTTGAAAAAAGTCGGACCAGGCGCTTAGAAGTTATCACCTCTCTTCTCACTGTATGCCCTTTAATCTGTGTGTCTGTGGCACCGTAGCTCCCAAACGGCTGGATCGTTGTTAATTAATTTTTTTAAAGGTGATTTGATCCTTTAAAAACAAATTACTTATCACAGATAGTTTTTCTAAAGAAAATTTACCACAGTGCTGAATTGCCTCTATAAAATTTATTTTCTATATACAATTTATCATAATAATAATTTTTCGAAATATTATTTATCACATTGATAATTTTTCCAAAGCAGATTTATGACACTGGTAATTTTTCCAAAGAAAATATATAGCGGTAATATTTTTCCCAAGCAAAATATATCACAATGATAATTTTTCAAAGAAAACTTATCAAACTAATAATTTTTCCACAGAGTATTTATTAACGATAATCTTATTTTAAAAAGTTCGTCACAGTGATAATTTTTACAAAGAAAATTTCTCAGAGTCATAATTTTTCCAAAGCAAATTTCTCAGATTTCTAGAGAAAATTTGGCACAATGATAATTTTTGCAAAGAAAATTTATCACAGTGAAAATATTTGCAAAAAAATGTATCACAGTGATAATTTTAAAAAAATTATCACTATGTGTTTTTTAAAGAAAATTCAGCACAGTTATAATTTTTCCAAAGAAAATTTATCACAGTGATAATTTTTCAAAAGAAAATTTATTACAATGTTAATTAAAATAAATTATCACAGTAATAAATTTTCCAAAGAAATTTTTCTCAAGTAACTATTTTTCTAAAGAAAATTTATTACAGTAATTATTTTTCTAAGGAAAATGTATCACAGTGATAATTTATCCAAAATTATTACCACAGTTATAATTTTTCCAAAGAAAACTTATCACAGTAATAATTTTGCTAAAGAAAATTTAACACAGTGATAATTTATCTAAAGAATATTTATAGCAGTGGTTATTTTTCTGAAGCAAATTTATCAGTGATAATTTGAAAAAAAATTTATCAACATGTTAATTTGTTTTTAAGAAAATTCATCACAGTAAAATTTTTTCAAAAGGAAATTTATCACAGTGATAATTTTTCAAAAGAAACTTAACCACAGTGCTAATTTAAAAAAAAAAATATCACAGTAATAATTTTTCCAAAGAAATTTTTCCCAAGTAAATATTTTTCTAAAGAAAATTTATCACGGTGATTATTTTTCTAGAGAAAATGTATCAAAGTGAAAATTTTTCCAAAATGATCACCACAATGATAATTGTTCAAAGAAAATTTATCACAGCAATAATTTTTCTACAGAAAATTTAACACAGTGATAATTTATCTGAAGAAAATTTATAACAGTGATTATTTTTCTGAAGAAAATTTTTCACAGTGATAATTTTTCAAAAACAAAATTATCACTGTGTTAATTTGTTTTAAAGAAAATTAACCAAAATGTATCGCAGTGATAATTTTTCCAAAGAAAATTTTTCAGATTAAAAATATTTATTATAGTGAAAATTTTTTCAGAGAAAATTTATCAGTGATAACTTGAATAAAATATCACTGTGCTAATTTTTTTAAAAGAAAATTCATCATATTGATAATTTTTCCAACGAAAATTTATTACTGTGATAATTTTTTTGAACAAAATTTATCACAGTGATTATTTTTCTAAAAAATATTTATCAGAGTGATCATTTTTCAACAAAAAATTTAAAACTGTGTTAATTTGTTTTAAAGAAAATTAATCAATATGTATCATAGAGATAATTTAACGACAGAAAATTTATCATACTGATAATTTTGCTGAAGAAAATTTATCACAGTGATAATTTGTTCAAAGCAAATTTATCAAAACTGCAACAATTTTTCTAAAAAAAAATTTATCACAGTGATAATTTTACCAAAGAAAATTTATTTTTAAGAAAATTTATCACAAAAATTTGTTTACACTGAGAACAATATGCAACAAGAAAAATGGCAAGGACTACCAATATATTTTTTGATGTGTTATGGTCTCCTTGGATAATAAAAAAATTTTTTTCTAACATTTTGGGTTTTGATTTTACCATAACTTAGAAATTGTTAGTCCAATTTTATTACTACAACTACTACAAAACTTGAAATAAAATTACCTTTAAGTCGTTTATATTTTTTTTATATACCAAATGGTTTCGGAACTATTTTTAAGATATTTATAAAAATTCGAAAAAGCCTAAATTTTGCCATTTTTATTCTCTTATATACTATAAATAAAATATTATCATAACTGGCGAAAGGGTTATTAAATTTTAATACAAAAACCACGAAAAAACTTTAAACAATAATTTAAACATTTTAAAAACGCCCGAAGAAAATGGATGATAACTTCAAAGCGGCTTGACCGAGTTTCTTCAAACATAGGCCAGAAGATTTTAGCTGAAGCAGCTTTTCAACGAAAACAAAAGTATAATTAAAATCGGTATATCCGTTTTGGAGCTACGGTGTAGTCAACAGAATATACCTAGAAAAGATATGCTATCTTCTAAACGGCTGGACACATTTTCTTCAAACAGACTAAGAACACCCTCCTATCAAGCAAAAAAAAAAAACTTAACTTGAAACACATCTTATAACTTACATGTTAGCTCTTTTTGTTAGAACCTTGTTATTAAAAAAATAATTGATTTTGTTGTACAGTGTAAATATTCGCAATTTTTGCAAAAATTAGGCGACTTCAATTTATTATGAACAAAATCAATATTTATCCATACATTTTCATGAAATAGAGCCTATTTTATTTGGTATATATTTGGCTTTATGATCGATCAGTTGATAAAAATGATAAGTTTTTGTCATTTTAAATATTTTATAATTTTTAAACAAAAATTTTTTTCCAATTTTACATAAAAAAAAATATTTTTTATTTCGGTCTGAATAATTCCGAAGCCATTGAGTATATAAAAAATAATATTAAAACGGTTTAAAGGTAATTTTATTCCAAGTTTGTATGTGTTTTTTGTAATTAAGTTGGACTACCGCTTCTTGGGAAAAATCTCAAATTAGAGAAACATTTTTTTTTAAACATACCATAGAATTTAAAATTTCGACTGGCTTTATAATTAGCGGACCATAACACATTAAAAACATATAGTGGTAATCCTAGCTACATAATCACAAAATTTTCATTTTGTTGCATAGTGGAACCAATTTCAAGTCAGCCACTAACCTTTGTGATACCCATAGAGAACAATAATATTCCTTTAAAATTTTTTTAGTATTTTAAAATTATTAATATGTATATATTCAAGGAAATCCTTTACAGTGACTATGGCTTTTTGTATAAAAAAGTGGACACTGATAAAAAAAATATTATGGTGATATGATTTATCCAAGAAATCTTGTGCCTCCTCCTAAGCCTGATACCATTTTTATTATGCCACCTCCGAAACCACTTGCTACACCATGAGCCATACTTAGTGCACTTTCTACCATGGCTTCTGCTACGTTAGGCACTACACCTACTGAACCAACTAATTCATCGTCAGGTAAACTATCAACCACGTTAGCCGAGGTGAAGGCAAACAAATTGGTGATGATGACAATGGACACAATGGAAAATAATATTTTCATGATGAAACTAAAAGAGAAAGATCTTATTAAAGAAATTAAAATTTTTTCTTCAAAATATATTGCGCTCATTATTATTAAATTTTTTAATGTTTAATAACTAAAACTCACAAGGAAAGTGAGTTTTTTATTCTTAAATAAGAAAAAATATATTTTTTTCCAAAATAGCTTTGAAGTGCAATCTGTTTTTGTACCGTTAAGTGGTTTTTTTATTGTGAAATATTAACATAAACGTGATTTAGAGGCTAAAATTTTTAGTTTTTATACAGAAACTGGGCAAGCATTTTGTGATAGAAAAAAAGGTTATTTATTTTTCAACACGATTTTAAGAGTATTAGCATACAAATTTTAATTAATTTTTATTTTATCAGCCATTTCACAGATTCCGTTCGGATTTGTTTTGATTCCGTAGTTGCCATTCCGAAAAAGTAAATTTTTGCTGCTTTAGATTCCGTTTATTTTCTGATAAAGTTTTTTTACCTTGAGGCGTTTGTTTACTCTTGTTTTTAGATACAAAGCTCACATTGAGCTTTTTATTACCATGGAAAGCTCATGACCAAATATTTATTTGACGCTCCTAAAAGTATGCACGTTTTTTTAGTATTTACTACAAATTAAATTAGTAGAAAAGTGTTTTTCAATTCCACTATGAAATTTAAAAGTGGTTTGATTACGAAGAAAAATGTTCGTTTTTTGTTTTCTGAAGAACCAACTTACGGAATTGAAACCACTTCCGATCGGAATGGTATTCTGTGACATGGCTGAATATCAGGATTTCTCTCAAAAATTATTATTCACGTTTTCCCAGAATGAAATATTTCTATGACGTGGAGCCAGCCGCTAATATTTTAGTCATAAAATAAAATTTAGATAAATAAAACATCAATATTTAGGTATAGCAACGTCACGCCCTTTCTCTTAATTGCTATTTTTAAAATATTAGCTATTTATCTTAATAATAATTTTATAAGTGGGAGATAAACTACACCAAGTCACATTTTATAAATTTTACAGGAGCTTGCAAAAACACATTGGGAAAAAAGGATAATAAATCTGTATCTTTGAAACTTGAGATCCGCTAACAAAACGATGTATATAAAACTCATAGAGCAGAACCTAAGCTTTAGGATTGTTGAACTTTGGAGTACCCTGTTGAAACACACGTTGTCAAAATTGACTATCTACGGCATGCAAAATCTTGTCGGACTCAAAACTTTTACAAATATTATCCGATTTGAACTAGCTTAAACTTGGTGTAAATTTTATGAAAATACAGTTTATTTTATTATGATACCTTTAATACTTTTGAAGATATTTGGCTTTGAATTTTAAAATATGGGGTTTTGGCCTCGACTTTGTTCTCTATTTCGTTTATATCTCCGGTAATAGCATAGCCAAAATTTTCAAAAAAAAAAAGATATTTTATGATTTTGAACACATTCCTTTTATTATGCTAGCTAAGCCCAGTGTGCTCGCTGCAAAATATCCGCTTTGCGACAAAAAGAAAATTGTTAAATTTCATTCTATTTAATTTTGTTTATTTAAAAATAATTACATTATACAACAATTTCGAACTTTTTTTCAAAATTACGGGGTTCTGTAAACAGATTCTGGTAGAGAAGACAAAAAAAAATATACGTGTGTCGGCGTTTTTCAATGTAACATCGGAATTTTGTTTTAGGATGGGTTAAACTTACCCCCCTTTTGGCCATATCGTGCCATTTCATGTCTATGGTTACTTTGGGCTATCGTTATTCAACAATATGACTTAGCTGAAATGGTAAAGGCGTCTGTTTTATAAACATGAGAACGAAATATTAAATTTTAATGAATTGTGAAATATAAATTTGGGAAAAACGACTCTTGAAAACTAAAATTATTTTTTATGCAAAGAAATTTTAATTATTTTGGCTTGAGTTCGGTTTTAATTCAATTTTTCAATTAAACTATATTTTTATTTAAAGATAAATTTGAAGCATGTAGACAAAGAAAATTTTGACGGTGCGGAGGGTGGAACTCACGTTTCGATAGCTCTAAGCGGTAAAGAACTCTAATGAGATTAGTGGGAGCTATTGAAACGTCAGTTCAACCCTCCGCGCAGTCAAAATTTTCTTTGTCTACATGCTTTAAATTTATCTCTAAATAAAAATATAGTTTAATTGAAAAATTAAATTAAAACCGAACTCAAGCCAAAATAATTAAAATTTCTTTGGATATAAACCCACACAGTTCGACTAAACTCATAACTTAATTACTATTATTTTTTTTTTTTGTTTAAAATTAGTCATTTAATTTGTAACAATTTTTTGTGGTTAAAATGACCAATTTTTACGGTTAAAATTACCAATTTCAAATAATAACGAAAATAGTTATTTTACAAAAATGTATGTATTTTAGTCAAGAAAGTCACCACCAGGGCTGCCAGGTCCTTTTTATCACGCTCCCCAAGTTAAAAAAATCTCCTGTTAAAAATAAAATCCCCCAAGAAAATCCGCATGAAAAATACGGATTTTTTGAAAAAATTCTAAGTTTACACGATGAAATATTTCATGAAGTTTGCTGCATGAAATTTTTTGTATGCCTAGAGAAGAAATTTGGTAGAAAAAGTGGTATGAAATAAATGTTTAGATGATTCTTGTCAAGTTTCTTTACCACATTTGCATCTCCACAGTTGCAAACAGCAAATAGAAGTGTTTCGTGAAATATTTCAACATGTAAATTTAGTCTATATTAATCACGGGCTTTGTAATTATCATGTGATTTTTGAAAGTTTATGAATACGGTAAGAGGTTTGAATCTTTTAAAAAATTATAGTGTAAGTCCACGAATGATTTGGTAAAGCACCAATAAAATGTTAACGATAATGTTAAGCTTTCAGATAAAACTTAAGTTTAGGCAAACTGAGAGTAAGTAAACTTTTAAATACAATTGATATGACTGAACTTTGTGTTAATAGGGATTAGTACTTTATCTGGGTCCAAATCTCTCAATATATGTAAGTATGCTTAAAATATTTTAGAAGAAGTAGTTTTAATTATAGATCAAAGGAAAGAAACTTTTAAGGAATTTCCCCAAAAAAACACAATATATTTTTTAAGTAACCCCAAACCCCAGAGGAAAATTTTCATATATTTTTTTGTGATGAAAATTCCCCTAATTTGTGGTCAGAACTCCTAAACAGGCAGCCCCGGTCACCACATGTCTATGTATACATTGTGCTATTGTCATTTCACAAGATGACTTAGCTGAAATGGTAATGGCGTCCGGTCTATAAACATGATTAAGCTTGTGAGAACCTCAGGTGAAGACCAAAAAATTGCAAACTAAAAAATATTCTTTTAACAAACACACTTAATGCTTAAGCCTTAGCAGGCATAGAACCTGCGACCTTCCGGTTAGCGCAATTCTAACCTATGAAATTGGTTAGATTTATTAATATTTTATTTTTAGTGTAGATTGCTTATTAAAAAGGACTTGGTGTTATTTATCTCGGAGATGATTTTGAGAAAAACAGCATCCTTTGAAGCATACTGGAATTTTTCCATCAATAGAAGAAAAAATGCCAATTCGAATAGTATAAAAAAATATTATGTATTTCGAAAAATATGTGACTTAGTTTAGTTTACCTCCCATCTACAACTCAAACTCATGTTAAAAGTTAAATACAATATTTAGAGTCCGACCGAACCTAATATTCGGCCTAATCCGAAACTTATCGAAACTTTTTTTAGCATTAACTAATATTGACATTTTTAAAAGCTTATAAGAGTTAAAAGCTCATTTATTTTATTAAGAGAATTTTTACATACATACACAGAGTGTCAGTCAAAATAATAGCAGAAATTGCATATATTTTATTTCATCGTGGAAAAATAAAACTTAAACATTTACGAGCGTGACTAACAAAAACTTGGCATGAAGTTAGCATAAATAATGAATGGAACTGGAATGTTGGGTTCGGTACACATGCATTTAGGAGTGTTTTATCACTTTCTATTGATGAAGTTCATCTTTGATTAAAAAAACACCTAAGCCCAATATCAGCCGAAAACATAATTTTCTTCGAATCCGAAACCGACAATTCGGTCAGACTCTAATAATATTATAAACTGCGAATGCTTTTGCTATAAATAGTAAAAGCTTTAATCTTAATATTATAGTTTATCTAGGTATTTTAGACATCGAACATTAAGTGCGCTTAACGGCACGAAAAAATTTTCCTTGTAAATATTTGCTCAAAATCACAAAACTTCAAAGATTTATAAAGTAAATTTTTTGTGTGAATTGGTTTTATGAACCTTTGAAAATTAATATTAATGATTTTTTATGTATAAAAACTTTAATAAAACTTTAATTGTAGAACATTTTTTTAATAAAATCTTTTTCTTTTAGCTTCGTCATGAAGATTTTATTTTCCATTGTGGCTTTTATCTTCATTGATGCTTTCGTTGTTACCTCCGCTAATGTGATTGAAGGCTTACCTGTCGGTACAGTAGTTAGTACAGTATCTGTGGTGCCTGTCGTTGTAGAAGGAGCGACAGGGGGTGTAGTAGGTAAGGCTCAGGGTGTAGCAGGTGGCTTGGGTGGCCTAGGAGGCGGTGGCTTGGGAGATGGCGGGCTGGGAGGCGGCGGCCTAGGAGGTGGCGACCTAGGAGGTGGCAGCTTAGGAGGTGTTGGTCTAGAAGGTGGCGGCCTTGGAGGTGTCGGCCTAGGAAATGACGGTCTAGGAGGTGGTGTAGTAAAAATGGTACCAGGTGTTGGAGGTGCTGTGCCAGTCGTTGGATGATTCCTACCATTAAGATATTTTTAAGGGGTTAATTAATTTCTTTATAGATATTTTAAGCTTTCAATAATATCTTATTGATGCAGTCAGCAATAAATGAATTAATTATTGTAATAAAATTGCCAAAATCAAAGAAAAAAGTAGTAGCATTTGATTACACTGGTCTGCAGAAATAATTCACCTATAAATAAAAATATGTGGGATATACAAAGTTTAATATGCTTAATTCGAGTCCGTTTTCAGCCTTTTCCTATCACGTACAGATTTTTTCTGGTGTTTCAGTTGAGTTTAGAAATTTATTGTCGTCTAAGACTTATAATAAAATTTTATGAGCAATTTTTTGTAGAATATTTCAGCCCGAAATCTTGCCGTCGAAGGAGAGTTTTTTGCCCCTTTTTTAGAACGGGTCTCAAAAGACCCATACAGCGAGGCGCTAGAGGGCTAAAATGTATCATGAAACTATTTCACATGGAGTTTTACATAAAAGTGCTGAACGCAGCTAATACATTGAACGCAAGGTTTTCGCGATATCTTATACCGATTCTCTATAACAATGACCAAAAGGTGGGGCTCAAGTAAAAATTATTAAAAATAACCTTTAAACTCATGGAAATCCAATAATCAAACTTTTACGATATAATAAGGATATACTAGGCTAACTTTGGTAAACAAAAATAAAAAATTAAAGGCATCGAAGTTAGAAAAATTTTCATTTCAATTGGTCATTTCCGGTTTTGATTATGAGTGATTCCACGTAAAACGGCCCTATGCAAGAAAATATATATATCTTATTTTTAATAAAAATCTATCAATTGATGTTTTTTAGAGCATGACAATTATAGAAAAAATAAAAGAATACATTATTTAATATTTTGTAAGCAATTTGATGCACTTTTAAATGATCATCCACGAAACATTTTGCTCTCGCTCTTTTTACGTTTAATATATATTTCAGATTTTCTTTTCTTTCCTTTCTTATTATTAATAAAAACCTTTATCTTTGAAAGGAATATACTTATTTTTCTTTTTATTGAATTTTAAAAAATACGCAGCTAGAGTATTCTGCTGTCTATAATAGAACGGATAGCAAATAATTTAATGTGGTATTATTTTCCTATGATTTATTTTTATATTATTTATATTAATGAAATCAATAAAAAGTTTTATTTCTTCGAATCTTTTAAACATTCATATTAGGTCACACCCGTCACATTTTAAAAATAGTTTTTTGTTAAGAAAATTTATTTTTTATCAAACAGTAAATACGTAATACAGCTAAAAACTCTTTGAACAGACAGCTATACCAAAATTATTGTGCCCGTTATAGTAAAAATTTGACAGAGCTTTTGCTGAAAGTCATAATTCTTTAAAACTAAGATTTGTAAGGTCACACCCGTCGCAGCTTTCTGACGACGAATCATGTTCTGAGCAGGAATCATGTTCTTTCAGTGTCTACCCGTTATTCAACGACTTTAAGCTTAATGTCCTTGCGAGTCAGAACCTTTTTTTTAATAAAAAAATTTATATTCTTTATTTATAACAAAAAATGTGTGTAAAGTGGTCACACCCGGCTAAATGGAATTACTCTTATGAAAAAAATTTTAAATGAAAAAAAAAATTTTAACAGATCAGACGATTTCCTATAAGAATCAAATAAGTTAAACTTTATGTTTTATTTTTTTCTAGTTCGAAAAAATAACTTAAACCGTAACACTTTCGCACCCCATAACTCGACAAATAAACATCAAACAAACAAAAAATCGCAAACACATTTATACCTACAAGAACTAGAGTTATGCCAAATATCAAGGAATATCAGTAAAAAAAAATTTGGGTTGTTCGCTTCAAAAATGCCGAATCTTATATACACAGAAAAAAATAAGTTTCACTTTTGATATAAAAAAAAAACTCCGGCATTCAATATTTTTTTTCCAAAGGAATTCCGTTATATTAATAACAAAGGTATTTCAAAAGAAAAAAATATAAATAAAAAAAGTGTTGACATGGATGGGATACGAACCCGGGTAAATAATACTCTCTACCGTTGTGCCATGTTCCAAATATTCTTTTATGAGATAAAACTTGCTTTAAACACCGATGTATGAAAAGAGAAGAAATAACCGGCATGGGAAAAAATACATACAACGAAATATTGTACTAAGTTAATGGCAAATGTTATTAGAATTCATAGTTTTTTCAATAAAATTTTTTTATTGAACATAATTCTTGTCAATTTTTTTTCTGTGTTCCCTTCAAAAATAGCCATGGATGGCGAATGAAGATTTTTTTCTGATTTCAATACAAATCGATTTGAGACAAATCCTGCCCTATCAGCTCAACACCTAATTCTTGACGGGCCATCTGTTTGTCTTGCAAAAAGCTATAGACCATATTTGTGGGTGGGAGTCAAAATGCACCAAGTCAGATTTTGAAAATCATAAATGGTTTTAGCTCTTTAGTATTACCAATTTGAATTACCCCGAAAATTTTATATAACTCTATTATAATGTTTTTTTTTTGTATCGAAGATTTCCTTAATAAAATTACGTCATATTTCGTCATATATTCACCGTTACTTAAAAATTGGCCATTTGAAAAATTACCCAGCAACAACTTGGTAATAAGTTGTCATTACAGAACAACATACTTTTCAACCACAAACAATATACCGTCTGAATTACTTTACAGTAGTTAAACAATTACTTACTAGTAATTAAACAGTCCATTTATTATCTTATTGGCAGAGTATAAACTGTTCAACCCCTGAGGAGCCAAAATGGATTTTTTTTATTGTGTTCATGTTTGTGAAAACAAGTTTAAGCCCGTGACAAAATAGTTGTGCAGTAGCCTAGTGAGTAAAGCACTTGGCATAAATTAACACAATAACTGAAAATGGCACGAGTTCAATGTTTAGCAGAGACATTTAATTTTTATTATGTTTTGTATATTCTATGCCTTCTATAGGCCGTTTCAGACTATAATACAAGTATTAATGATCTAATTATTGTTTGAAAATTTTCAAAAAAAAACAATAACCATTTATCATGTCCGAGTTTCATTTTCCTCAAAAGTATTATAGTTATAGTATTAAGTATTAAGTATTAAGTATTAAGTATTAAGTATTAAGTATTAAGTATTAAGTATTAAGTATTAAGTATTAAGTATTAAGTATTAAGTATTAAGTATTAAGTATTAAGTATTAAGTATTAAGTATTAAGTATTAAGTATTAAGTATTAAGTATTAAGTATTAAGTATTAAGTATTAAGTATTAAGTATTAAGTATTAAGTATTAAGTATTAAGTATTAAGTATTAAGTATTAAGTATTAAGTATTAAGTATTAAGTATTAAGTATTAAGTATTAAGTATTAAGTATTAAGTATTAAGTATTAAGTATTAAGTATTAAGTATTAAGTATTAAGTATTAAGTATTAAGTATTAAGTATTAAGTATTAAGTATTAAGTATTAAGTATTAAGTATTAAGTATTAAGTATTAAGTATTAAGTATTAAGTATTAAGTATTAAGTATTAAGTATTAAGTATTAAGTATTAAGTATTAAGTATTAAGTATTAAGTATTAAGTATTAAGTATTAAGTATTAAGTATTAAGTATTAAGTATTAAGTATTAAGTATTAAGTATTAAGTATTAAGTATTAAGTATTAAGTATTAAGTATTAAGTATTAAGTATTAAGTATTAAGTATTAAGTATTAAGTATTAAGTATTAAGTATTAAGTATTAAGTATTAAGTATTAAGTATTAAGTATTAAGTATTAAGTATTAAGTATTAAGTATTAAGTATTAAGTATTAAGTATTAAGTATTAAGTATTAAGTATTAAGTATTAAGTATTAAGTATTAAGTATTAAGTATTAAGTATTAAGTATTAAGTATTAAGTATTAAGTATTAAGTATTAAGTATTAAGTATTAAGTATTAAGTATTATAGTATTAAGTATTAAGTATTAAACTTTATAACTTGTTATTTGTAATCAAATGTGATAAGTATGTATGTACTTGCCTCCAATGACATCGCTATGTTAAAGTAATTGCTTAAAACGCCAAAATAGAAGTAGTGAAGGGTATGTTTATTAGCATTTTAACTCATTACTTTGCCATCAAAATTTTTCCTGGGTATTGAAATTTTTATTGAAATAGTAAATGTATTTAAATTTCTTCATCTATTTATTTTTTACAATTTTATAAAGATTAAAAATCATTTTAATTTCACACAAGAATTTAATTCCTAAAATATCACCCTGGGTAACCGCCCAGCCTTCCACCGAATGTGCTAGGCAAGTGATTGCCACTGAATCCAGGTATATGAGTACCACTTTCTCCACAAGGTAAGAATCTTAGTTTAGTTAGTTTTTCATCTGCATCATTTAAAGTTGTGGTTGCCGAGATAAACACCAACAAGTTAATCATGGTCATAGTGATCAAGAAAACTGTAAACTTCATGGTGAAACTAAAAAAAGCAATTATTTAAAAATTGTTGGAAAATTATTAAACTCTTTTTTTTACGATAAAATGCCAAAAAATATTTTTGCCATTTAAATATCTAGTATTTATAACAAAATTGTCAGCAGTTTGTAATAAAAAAAAATGTATTAACTTTCAACACGTTTTCTATTTTTTATTACCATTTTAATTTCTTAACTATTTTAGATAAAAACAAATATTTTAGAAATGTATTTTGAAAGAAAAGTAATTTTGTTGTGACGTTGCTGCATTTACATATATTAATATTGCAGCAGTGATCATAAATCTTTATTAGCGACAAACTAAATTTAATTTCATTTTATTACTGAAATATTAGCCACTCCCCTCAACACAAGTAATATTTAGAAGACAATAGCGGCAGAATAGCAAACTGCACCGTACACAGAAAAAAAATTGTAAATACATACAATTAATTTTTTTGTTATATTAATTAAATAATTAATTGATTTTGAGCCTACAACGATTTTTGTTAATACAATTACGAAATTGTAAGTTAAAGAAAAATCAGAAAAATTAAAAAAAAAAAATTTTATTTCAAATTTATTTCAATTAAGATTATTGTTATATCAACAATGTGAATTGTAGATTTTCCGAACAAATTTTAACCATCATAATTGTTGTATTAACAATATTTTTTAATACAATCGCAATCTTCGAAGCGACTTTTTGCTTGGCTGCGAAAAACACTAAATGTCTTTGGGCGGAATCGAACCGGCGACCTCTGGACTAATAGACTAACGTTCTTACCTCACAGCTATAGTGCAATTCATTAGTAAACACGCAAATAATGAATACACGCAAAACGTGATTTGATTTGTTTTATCTACGGGTGTGCATTCATTTGTTATATCAACAATGGTGATTGTTAATGTTTTTCACAATACATAACAAAAAATTTGGTTATTTCGGTTTGTTGAAAAAAATTTCTGTCTTTGTGGTATCAACAACTCAATTTGTTATATTAACAATATATATGCCTGAATTTAAATTACATATTAACAATTGAAATTGTTAGTTGCAGTTTGATGATATTTTTTTCTGTGTACACATGGCTGTAAATTCAACATTGCACTATGGCCAGAAATCGCAAAGTTGCGGAAAAAATATTTCAAGACAAGGTAGCGTCCGCAAACTTGGTATGCAGACTTTCACTGCCTCAATATAGAATAAAGAAAAAATTGGGTTGTTCACATAGCTTTTTCCAGTCACGCACCTGGGATTTTCACATAGTTAAAGTGACTCGGCATAAGAAATTTTGTAGGCTTTAAATTTGTGGTATAAAATATATTGAGTACTTTTATGTAAAACACAACGAGAAATATTTTTGTACAACATTTTAACCCTCTAACTCTACAATGTATGGTTCTTATTGTTCCTCTCTTAAAAAGGGGCCAAAAAATCCCCTTCAGGCGTGATACAGTTGGCTAAAATGTTTTACAAAAAAATTTGCCATAAAATTCTACGATAGGTTTTCTTAGAACACTCTAGTTCGAAACTAAACCAGAATGCCAGATATCATTCAAGACTTAAGCTTAAATTTCATTTTCTGTAAAGGAATTCAATGAAATAGTAAATATTTTGTCTAGGAATGGACCTAGACAAAAATATCTTACAAATTTCATTGAAAAAAATTCATTTTTTCAGTGAGCAAATTGCTTAAATCTATAAAACAATTTGTCTAAAAATATTTACAAATTGTAAACAAAACAATTTACTAAATCAAACAAAAAGATTTACTGGATTTTCTGAAAAATATCAAAATATATTTTTGTCTGAATTTATAAAACAGTTAGTCTAAAAATACTAACAAATAATAAACAAAATAGTTTACTTAATTAAGCAAAAATATTTACTGGATTTTTTGTAATATATCAAAAAAATTTTTTGTCTAGGTCATCATCATTAGCGTCCATTAAGCATTTTTGAAAGAAATTTCACTTTGTAAAATGTGCTAAAGTCTGAATGTTTATCTAAAGACTCTAAAAAAATGAATGAGAATTAACGCCACGACATTAACTAATTGATTCAGTCAAAAATCTTCAGTAAACGAACTTGGTACACTCGCATTCCTTTTGTTATCATTGTGGCTGTTGTTATTTGTGTGTATGTCGTCATCAGGGTTGTTTTTTAACGACAGAGTTTTTCTTGTTGTTTTTGCTGTTTGCGTCGTAAGTAAGAGTCAAACAAACAATTCATTGATTATGAAAAGAACATTTACTGAAAATGAAATTTATTTTTAAGACAAACTTTTGTTTGAAAATTTTTTGGTGATAGTTTTTTCTGTGTTAGGGTTAATTTCGTACTTATTCACAATTAGTACTCGGAATAGCAAATCTTGTAAGCCTTACGGTTTAAGTATAAGATGGATTTAGCATTTTTATGTAAAACTTTAGGAGAAAAATTTTTGTAGAACATTTTAGCGTACTGAATTGGCACTAAAGTGCAGTTTTTTGTGATTTTTTTGAGAAATGGACAAAAAGGCCCATACAACAAAGAGGTAGAGGATTAAAATGTTTCACAAAAATGTTCTTCGCAGTAGTTTACATAAAAAAGCAGTGAACATTTTATACCTTAAACGTGAGGAATACACGATTTTTTATGCCAAGTCACTCTGGTGGCATGTCATAACGTCCAGTGACATAATGTTCATGAGCATTATGTCACACCAAAAAGTGTAATAACATCCATGATCATGGTCCATGGACTTTGTGGTACTATTATTATTATTATTATTATTATTATTATTATTATTATTATTATTATTATTATTATTATTATTATTATTATTATTATTATTATTATTATTATAGACATTATGAAACTTTTAAATGTGTCATGATGTCCATACTTTTAGAAACGAAAACCAATTCAAATATAAATTTTTATATGTATGCTTATATATTTTTTTTATCCATGGCGGGAAATTAAGTCAATTGACGCCAATAAAAATTTGGAACAAGAATGCTTAAAGTATGTCGACCCAAGGAACTATTTGAAATTTGGAAAGAATTAAACTTTTCTTAATATCTTTTAACTGTCACTTGTTTGTGTATAATTTTTTGCAAAATATCCCATGTTTCTGAGAAATGGCTGCCAATTTAGAGCTTCTGCAGCTAAACATTAACACTTTTAATTCTCCAATTAACACCCAAAATTGTTGAATTTAAAACCCATTTTTTTCTTAAGGTTTGTTTTTAAACACTTTATTTTATTTACAAGGAGACAAATGTTTAAAAACGACTTATACAAAACTAAACTTAAATTAGAGCAAAACAAACAAACCGGAAGACAATTTCTTAAAAATTAAAACTTAAAAACTAAAATGAAGACAATTTTTTTTTGTTTTTTGGAAAAAAGGAAGACAATGATTTTTTGATTAAAATTAAAAAAAATCACAAATTACATTTTCACAGTGTGTATTCAGACAAATTTTACAATTAAATTTCTTTTAAAAAGAAAAAAATTTAAAGCTTTTTGTTGCATATTGAAAAAAAAACACAAAATTATTTTACAACGTTTTGTTTAGCGATGACTCGAAATCAGAACAAACCTGTTTGCTGTTAAGCGGCCAACGGAACCAAAAAGTGTTGATTAAAGGTCGGGCTTTTTTTCCATAGATGGAACAAAAATCAACAGACTTTTCTTCGCTCCAGCAGTCAGTCCAAATTATCAAGGCTGCCGTATATCGTTGAGCTGATATAGTAGACTGGAAGGCTATAAGGCTGTCTGTCATACCGCTGCCACCACTAACGACATCTCGTCACTAGGTTAGTGTCTCTCGTTTAAAAAAACACCAAGATGTTGCTTTAAGACGATTTTTTATATTTTTACTAATATTGAAATATTCCCAGAAGCAACACGAAGTTGCTATTAGGAATGTTGCACTTGTAGTGTATGCCTGTTGCATATTTACGTCCAGTATTTATACCAACAGTAGATAAAGAAAGTATATATTAGAAGAACTCACCCTTATTGGTTGCCAGATAAATTACTGAGGGTGATTTTATCCTAGTAAGAGTAAAAGGCAAAAAAAACACACTAAAAAGGCATATTCATTTAAAAAGAATACTTGCATATCTGTTGTTGTACCACAAGCTGCTACGAGTACATTTATTTTGTTGTTATAAAAAGTTGAGTTTAATGTCAAATTCTTGTAAAACAAGACAAAAATGTGATACAAATTTAAATTCGTTTAAATCAGTGGTGGCCAAACAAACACTATCTTATTCTTTGTTTGTGTATGTGCTTCGCGGCTAAACCCACTAAATCTGAGATTCGAAATAAAATAAGAATCGCTAAACCGAAGAATTCTCGAAACAAATTTGATCGATAAATGCTGGTGAATCTAAAAAAATCAAATGTTCGCTAAAGCGAGCTTTTGTCGATAATGTCGCGATAATAAGCGCAATCGCCAAATTTCATAAAATGTGAATGTTCGCAGCATCGAAATATTTTAGATAATTTCTCGAACGTTGAATTTACATTCATGTGTGCAATAATTAAATAGAAAAAAAATTTGCCACGATAGCATAGTGGATGTGTGCTAATCTCTTAGCCTGGAGGTACCGTGTTCGAATCTGATTGACTGCAGCGTAAGTTTTTTTTTATCAAGAGAAGTAACGCAATCAGGCAATTAATGCCTGCCAGTTAATTAATTAATGTATTACCTTCTTTGGGAAAGGGATAGTGTAGAGAGAACAGCTGGTGAAGTGGAAGAGAGCTACAAAGCCTAATTGATTAACAACCCTGCTATTGCGCGTATTTTTTTTTGTAGAGCAGTGTTGCAAGCCCCTCTGGTGTCAAGTAGAGGCATTGAGTTGTTTAAGCTGTATAGCCATTTTATTAGTTATTTTACTTTGCCAACGGTTTTGCTACAATACCGACGAAGGAGGGTGCTGTGAAGTGCATTAGGATATGTTAGTATTACTCGCTGCCGGTTCTGCCAAAGTGATCAGTGCTATGCCTTCATCACTTTAACAGTCCAACAACAACCAACACAATAACACACCAATGCACATGAGAAAAATCCATAATGTTGTTGGCTTGCCTGAAACTAGTCTCGAACTCAAGACCCCAGGCTTTGTAGTCAAACGCGCTAACTACTCAGCCAACAGCACCCTTAAAAAAATTATTTATTTATTTTTTATTTATTAAAAGTAAATAAATTTACAAATGAATAATAAAGTATTAGGAACTGACTGCAGCGGCCTTCGTTCTTTAATTTAAATAAATATTCCATTTACATTAAAATAGAGAAATTAAAAAATAAAGATAACATTCTTGAAAAATTACTTTTTCCTGCATTTTTGTGGCATCGATATTTCTTCGATATTGGTTCGCTATTGATTTGTCAGCGAAATATCGAAAGCGAAAGATTTGCTGCCAGTAAACTGAGCGAGGAGTGAGCTCTAGCAACTCTTTCTCTTTCCAACTTCTATAGCCGTTCTCGAGTGTTTTGTCCGAGAAATGTATACGCAACATTCGAATGCGATATTATTTTCGAATATTTTAGTTTGCTGGGAATAGAGAGGATCTTTGCCTCAGACACAGTGTACGTGTATTGATGGTAAAAAACAGCCTATACTCGTGATTATAGAAAATTGAAAGAATGGTAACCACTGCTTTGATTAAAAACGGAAGAATTTAAACAAAAGACTATAAATTTATACAATTTGTCAAATGCAATAGAATATGTCAAATGTAATATTTTTCAGAGACGAAAAGAGAAAGAGAGAAATAATCAGGTTGCCTTTTAGGCCGGCCACTTTGTATAGATGGACCCTTGACACATAGATTTAATTACTAGCATTCTTTAATAGATAGTGGCCGATCAATTGTTACTTTAACATATACATAGAAATTAATCATTGTTGGTGGTGGTTTTCCTCGACATAATGTACTGGTAGTTAATGCCGATACAAATGGACAACACTCAAAGGACTGCGGTGATACACACGCATGGTGATGAGCTATTTTTATTATTTTTTACACTCATCTTAGCATACAAGGGTGTAGTCCAAGAGAAGCAACATCCGATGTAATGGTATTTAAGTGATTTTGTTTCCTCCTGAGAGAAAAATAACTCAAGAGCCCATCTCTAGCTGCCACATTATCGTTAAATATATGTCATATTTGACTGTAATCGTTTTTTTTTATTGCGTGAGTCTTTTTGGTATTGATTTTTATCAAATTATTGAGTCTTTTGTATGATTACTTAAACTTATGGATAATTAGTTGTTACATTTCTTGAGAATTCGGATGACAAAATTTAATAATGATACCGTATGAATCATGGAACGTGCTACAAGATTTAATTATGCAAGAGAAATTTTCCTAAAGAAAAAATATTTCCTAGAGAACTTAAAAATTTTTTTGCATAAAAAAATTAAAAAATTCGAACATGAAGGGATCCGTACACATCAAAAATTTCATTTAATTTTCGGTTAAGGAAATCAATAAAATAATCAATATTTTGTCTAGAAACGGACCTAAAAACATATTTGTAAATATAGACAAAAATATCTCAACAATTTCATTGAAAAAAACGTGTTGTTGTTCAATGAACAAATTGTTTAAATCTATAAAACAGTTTGTCTAAAAATATTTACAAATTGTAAACAAAACAATTTACTAAATCAAACAAAAAAAATTGCTGGATTTTCTGAAAAATATCAAACAATATTTTTATGTGAATTTGTAAAACAATTAGTCTAAAATTTCTAACAGCTATTAAACAAAATATTTTTGTTAATCAAACAAAAATATTTACTGAATTTTTTGTAATATATCAAACTAAATTTTTTGTCTGGGTCATCATCAGCATCATCATCCATTAATTATTTATGAAATTTCACCTTGATAAATGTGTTCAATTCTGAATGTTTATCTTAAGACTCTAACAAAATGAATGAGAATTAACGTAACGACATTAACGAATTGATTCATTCAAAAATCTTCAGCAAACAAACTTGGTACATTTGTATTCCTTTTGATATCATTGTTGTTGTTGTTAATTGCGTGTATGTCGTCAGCGGGGTTGTATTTTACGATACAGAAACCATGGTTATCTTGTTGTTTTTTTATGTTTGCGTCCTAAATAAAAGTCAAACAAAAAATTCATTGATTCAATAAAGAACATTTACTGAAAATGAAATTTATATTCAGACCAGCTTTTGTTTGAAAAATTTTTTGCGATAATTTTTTCTGTGTACGAATACCACATATGTATATATGTTCCTGTTGTTTAACCGTTAATCGATCCTTGGACCAAAAATATTCCATGCGAATTTTGTTTTACTCTTGGTTTATTTTTTTTTTTTTTGTGAAGATTTCATTTCAATATTTTACGTCTTTGTAACTGCATCATGAGTAATTAGATTTTTGCATTGTTTAGACAAATTGATTGCAAAGTTTTGTTGTTATTTCAAAACTTCATATTTCAATCGTATGGTACAAAAATGTTCCATACAAAATCACATGAGGGGCCCGCCGCCTGTAGCAGATAGCTGCTTAACGTCGCTACTGCCGTTATTGCAAATACAAAGCAAATACATAAAATCCAAAAGCATTTTTTTGTAATATCTTTTTCCCATGTCAAAAATTTAAGCAAAAAGTGACAGTTGAGTGCACGAGCAAATACAAACAAATTGCTATATATGGCGAATACAGCCGTATTTGGGAAAAGGAGTAAGTGGAATCCCAGAAAATATCGAGGAGCGTGGGTGGCTCTCGACTTCACAGAAGTTCTAGAAAGTCATAAATAAAATGTTTTTTGTTTGTAGCTATAAATAAAATGAAAAAATATATTAAGTAAAGTGTGACTTTGGCTCGCCCACGAAGGGTTCCGTACGAATACACACATCCATATATAGTATATCCCTTTTCGTTTTTGCCTCTTTTTTTTTCATTTTGGCAGTTTTTTTGTTCTGCTTTTTTTAAGTATTTTTTTTTGTTTTTGGTGATAAATTTTTTTTTTTTGTTTTGGCGCTTTTTTAATTTTTGTGATTTTTCGCTTTTCTGCCGATTTTTTGTTTTTGCCTATTTTTTTAGTTTTGGCGATTTTTTGGTTTAGATGTTTTTTTAAGTTTTTTTTCACATTTTGACGATATTTTTAGTTTTAGCGATTTATTTTAGTTGTGGCGATTTTTTCGGTTTTGCCGCTTTTTTCCGTTTTGGGGATTTGTTTTCGGTTTTGGTGATTTTTTAGTTTTAGCGTTTTTTTTTGTTATGACACTTTTTTTGTTTATTTTTTTTATTTGTTGTGATTTTTGGTATTTTGATAATTTTTTGTTTGTTTTTTTCAGATTTTTTTAGTTTTGGCGTTTTATATTTGGTTTTTTTTTTGGTTTTGGCGTTTTTTTTTGTTTTAACGTTTTTTTCGCATTTTGACGTTGTTTTTAGTTTTAGTGATTTATTTGCGTTTTGGCGCTTTTTTAGTTTTGGCGCTTTTTTCGCCTTTGGGATTTTTTTCGGTTTTTGGTGAGTTTTTAGTTTTAGCGATTTTTTCGGTTTTTGTCGATTCTATTTAGTTTTCACGCTTTTATTTTCGTTTTGGTGATTTTTGTAAATTTTTTTATTTTTGATGATATTTTTAGTTTTAGCGGTTTTTTTAGTTTTAGTGCATTTTTTCGTTTTGACGACTTTTTTCGTTTTTATTTTGGTTTTTTGTTAGTTTTCTCGCGATCTTTTTAGTTTTGATGATATTTTGCGTTTTAGCGATTTTTTTCATTTTTGTGCTTTTTTCTTTACGCGCTTTTTCATTTTAGCGTTTTTTTCGTTTTGACATTTTTTGAATTTTGGATTTTTTTAGTTTTAGCGTTTTTTTTTTATTTCAAGATTTTACCTCTTATGGTTTCCAAAATACAGCAAATTGTCTAAATTACATTAACTGATAGAAGGGCCTTTAATTTTTATTGTTTTAAATATCGGTGTTAATTGGTGTAGTCTATTCTACAGACTACACCAATTAACAATAACTTTGAAAATTTAAAGTGTCTATATATATATGTCTGCATATTACATTAGTATTTCAACATTTTATGGACTTTTTATGAAATATTTTATTATACTTTTAACAGACACGAAAAAAGCAAATGAAATGGGAATGACCCAAATAAAATTTACTGAAGTAGTGATAATCACGAACATTGATCAGAGAGAGGATGTATGGATGTAGTCTTCCGAAAAAGTCATGCCATCATATTCTGTTGTGTATATATGAAGTCAGTTAACATATCGACCCCTTAGCGCCAAATGATCGTAAGCGGCAAAAACTATAATTTTCAGAATAAGGGGTTTTTATTTTAATTAAACATGATTTATATTCATAAGCTGTCGCTTACGATCAAATTTTACAGCCTGTATTTCAAAGCTTATCAACAATTTTGAAATTTTCATGATAAAATTTTGATTTCAATAAAAAAATTCGTTTTTTACTAAATGTCGCTTACGATATTTTCGCGCAGAGGGGTCGATATTATTATCACGTAGGATTTTCCTGTCTAATTATTTAAAATTAAAGCATTAAATTAGTGCAGAAACCATGTTAAGGTAAAATGTTTTCTTAATAAACTCTTTGGGAACTCAAAAAATATATTTTTAAAAACTATTGTGAACCTAAAAAAAAATTTATGATGACTATAAAATTAAAAAGAAAATTGCAAATTTCAAAGCATTATTGTCTGATTGTAAGAAAGCATTAAAGAAATTTGGTATTCACGGCTTAAAAACAGCATAAAGTTTCTTTAAATAGCCATACCAAACAGCTGTAACAAATTTCTCTTAAACACTGTCCTCAAAAATTCCCAAAAACAAGTTGTTATAGAATGTCAGTCAAACAGAACAAATGGATTCTGTGTGGCCATGTAACACAACAAGGAATTTATATTTTTGGGTTTCCTTTAAGTAAAAACTTTTAATGTGGCGTGAAAAAGGTATCCAGCAAAGTGAAATAAAACAAAAGATTTAAATTACCAACGACAATGATCGAGCAGGCTAGGAGACAAAAAAAGCGAGCATAACAAATCGAACGAAAGGAGCAGAAAGAAGTGTGTCCTTATATATTACTACACATCCTTGCTACCTCAATATATTTAAGAAACAAACATAAACGTGTGCATACACACAGCAGGCGAGAGCTGCCTTAGAAGTTAAGAATTTATTGTCCAGATATTGTTCTCTTAAAAGAATTTGAAACGCTTTGAAGATTTGTAACTGCTTCATATAGAATTATTTAAAAGAAAAAAATTTTTCAAATTCACGCTAAATTAAAAACTTTTTATTCTTAAGAAATTTACAAAAACCAAAATCAATTTGTTCCATTACTTTGACATTCTATAAATCCAAAACAGCAAAAGTCAATATAAATAAAATTTTACACAGCTGTTTAGTTGTGGTTTAGTATACAGTTGCACTATTTTTACTCCATTTAAAATCAGCGCAGAGAAAATTTCTTTTCAAAGCATTTCAATTCTGAATATCTAAAAAAAAGCCACGCTATGAAATTGCTAATTTTCAAAATAATTTTATTGTCATCATTTCAGTTTGTCATTATTGTTCTTTAAAGAAAATTGCTTAATTTTGCAGCAAGATTTCCAAAGAAAAATATTTAGCAACACCTTGGTTTTCTACTTAATTTCATGCCTTGATTTGTTGGAAAATTTCTAAAACAAAAAGATACTTTACCGATTAGTCGGGTTATTTAAAATCTTTTCTAATTTTTATTAGCGCAACAAGACATAATTATTTTTAGGCCAAATAAATTGTATTAGAGATCATTTGCAAAATCATTCTAAGACTTAATTATGTGTGTGATGATAAATATGCCGAGTTAAATATGTTTTTAGAAAATATTGCATGCGAGATTTTTTATATACGTATTTTAAGTATTTCGTACTGAATTATAGACTTTTTCTACAAATACGCTCACTGTGTCTAAGCCCTTCTGCTTTAGAAAATCAAACCTGGCGGAAAATAAAGATGAGGGGTAGTGCTAATAAACTGCGTTTACAGTTTATTTCCAAAACATTTGTGAAATATGCTATAAACTTTTGAAACTATGACTTAGTTTTTAAAAATACTTTTGAAATAAACTGTAAAGAGAGCTTATTAGCGCTATTACTCACATTTATCTTGCGCCAGGTTTGATTCGCTAATGAAGAAGCGTTTGGACACAGTGAGCGTATTTGTAGAAAAAGTCTAAAATTTAGTACAAAATACTTAAAATTTGTATATTAAAAAAATCTCGCATGCAATATTTTTTAAAAACATATTTAACTCGGCATATTTATTTTCACACACATACATTTTTTACGCCACTGTCACATTCCACCCCCTATACCTCCTTCCCTGAGAAACAATTGGACCGACCGACTTTAGATTATTATATTATTGCCCAAGTGCTTTCTATGAATGTATAGCACTACCGCGTAGGTCATCTACAAGTGTCCCTTTTATCGACTTATTATTTTAAATTGCAAATTGTCTATGTCTCTGTCAGATTCC
This sequence comes from Panzeria rudis, assembly GCA_956483635.1. Classification (NCBI taxonomy): domain Eukaryota; kingdom Metazoa; phylum Arthropoda; class Insecta; order Diptera; family Tachinidae; genus Panzeria; species Panzeria rudis. The sequence goes on along the minus strand of OY101451.1, from coordinate 16,380,199 downwards.
ATCACCTACACCTCCTTCCCTGAGAAACAATTGGATCGACCGACTCTAGTTTATTATTCTATTACCCAAGTGCGCTCTATGAGTGTATAGCACTACCGCGCAGGTCTTCTACAAGTGACCCTTTTCATTTTAAATTGCAAATTTTCCATGCCTCTTTAAGATTCCACCCCCTATAGCGCGTTCTCTGAGAAACAATTGGACACACCGACTCTTTTCTTTGCCTCTGTCAGATTCCACCCATATTACTTGAAGAAGTCATATTTAACTAGTCATATATTAAAAATCTTATAAGAAATTTCAAAAATATAATTCAGTAAAACGAAAAACGCAGATTAGTAGCCCCAACTATTGTCTTTAATGTGCATTAGGTTTGATTCGCCGAGGAAGAAGGGCTTGGGCACAGTGAGTGTACTTGTAGAAAAAGTCCTAAGTGCAGTACAATACACAAAACAAAAATATCGCATGCGATAACAAAAAAAAAACATTTTAATTAGGAATATTTTATCTTCACACATATGACTTAATTACACAAAATACAACAAAATAAAATTTTTTCAAAATTAAAAAAATTCTAACGACTAATTCTCACAGAAGGCACCATAAAAATATATACGTATGTATATCGGAGTTTTAAAAGTTTACATCCCGGACTCATTTTGGTGGGAGTCTAGTTTCCCACCTTTTGCACCTTATTATAGTGACTCGACATAGGAAATCTTAAAAGCCTTCTGTTTCACTTATAATATTATGTATTCAGCGCTTTTATATAAAACCCATGAGGAACAATTTCGTGAAACATTTTAGCCCCCTAGCTCTTCGAATTACTTGCCTTTTAGCCCCTTTCTTAAAAAAAAAAAGTGAAAAAGTCCCTGTCAGCGACGATATACACAGGAAAAATTATCACCAAAATATTTTCAAACAAAAGTTTGTCTAAAATAAAACTTCATTTTCAGTAAATGTTCTTTACTGAATCAGTGAATTTTTTTACTTTTATTTACGGGGCAAACACCAAAAACAACAACAGTAACCGTATCTCACTACTGTATTTCCAAGATTTTGCAGGAAGCTACTTTTTATTCTAAGAGACATATACAATTGGGATAGTCTCACTATTGCAGTTGTGCAGATATACAAAAATTATTATTACTTACTTTGTATGGAGGGTACCCGTCTCCTTTTCTTAAGCCACCGAAATGTTAGTAGAAGTTGCGCTTTATTCTAAGGCAACTAATTTTTTTAGACAACTTACTGTTAACCTACTGCCTCTGGAAAGGGCATCGTTGCTTTAGAGCACTGAGTTATTACTAACATAATATTTTTTTAAGTGTACAAAAAATCTTTAGCAATATGTCCACTAACGAAATATTTAAACAGCTTCCCAAACATCTTTAAATAGCCATCAACTCATGTTGCAATTAGCCTTTCGAATTTCAGGAGTTGAAAAAAACATGTGTCTACCCTGCAGAAACATGACTACTGTCTTTTCCAGCGGCTCTACTAAACAATTTGTTGGACAAATATGTCGGCATGTGTATAAGCAGACTAACTTTGTTTATTCTTTAAATTATTAATTTAGGAACAAAATCTTTATTCATTTTAATTTTATTGACTTTCTTCTTTATATATATATATATTTTTTTCAATTTATATATAATAAGCGGTTTAGTCTTTATGTTCTGGCCACTTAATAGCGGCAATATAAACATTTTGGTTAAAAATTTAAAACACATTTTCAGGAAGATCAAGAATCGATGAAAAATAATATGAAAATATTTTGTTTCTTTAAGAAAAATATTGATTTAGGAGCAAAATTTTTAAGAAGATTTAAAACATCTTAAGGGCAGAAGATCAAAGGCTTAAAAATTAAAAAAAAGTGTTTGTTAAAATTAGCCAAGCATGAATCCTTTAAAATAGAAAATAAATAGAAATAAAATATATATATTTATATAGTATAAGGAATTTAAATCAGACTTTTGCATCTCTTTTCACAATGTATGATTAAAAATTAAAGTGGCCTTTAACGGGATGTCTGCAAAGAGGTGTTCCTTCCCCTCTATTGTGGAGCATTACCGTAGATAGCCTTTTGCGAAGACTGGACTTAATATGCATACACACTATAGGGTATGCTGATGATATAGCACTGATGGTTGGTAGCAGATTCATGGATACAATTCTAGGCTGCATAAGGCTAGCTCTCAGGGTAACCGAGACGTGGACTCGAAGGACAAAATGTATGGAGTTTAATTATTTAAGAAACTAATCTGAAATAATCATGTTGGTTTAAAGATACGAAAGGCGAAATGGATATTACATAAATGTAGGGCAAATCTTATCTAAGGCTACACACTGCATCTACACTATGATGGAGAGACCTACACTTGCTGACGCATCACTTTTCTGGTGGCCGCAGACTTTTCAGAAAACAGTCAGGCGGCGGCTAGATTGCATTCAAAGGATTGCTTGTATGGGTATATGTGAAGCAATACGCCCCATGCCGATGCAAGCAATGCAATCAGTGCTGGGACTGCCGCTGTTAGCCTTATGTATAAAGAAGACCGCGGCAATGTCAGCATTGCCTATGCAAAGTGATGCCACTTGGCATCTTGGCCACTTTGGGTCGCCACTTTGGGTCGCATAGGCGTATCCTGGATCTTATACATGAAGAGGATAGGGCGACACAAATGCCTTTTGAAGGCGTGAGTAGAAGAATGATAGTCGAAATACTGCACCGGCCACTCATTGCGGATGGTAATATATACACAATGAGTCTGTGGAGACATTTTTAATGATGGATCTCTAATGGACGAAAGAGCAGGAGCAGATGTTCACTCAAGTGAGTTAGACCTCTCCTGCGCCTTGCGTTTACGGAAGTACGTATCCATTTAACAAGCAGATATGCTCGGCCTGATGCATGCATTGGATCACATGCTTGAGTCAGGTGGAGGGGAAGAGAATTGTCTCTGCACTGGATAATCAGACAGTGATTAGAAGCGAGCACCAATTAACATGGCACAATACTTTCAAACCAAATATTGCCGAATTTTTCTGACAGTGAAAAAGTAAACATAACACTGAACAATGTTGCCACACATTACACAATTCTCTTGATTGTACAATAAAAATCAAAACGCTTTTGATTTTTGCCAATATATTGTGCCACCTTCAAATATGACATACACATTGGCGATATTATTGTACAGTACGAAGTATTGCACAATTATATTGCAAGTGGGTGGGCCGCTTAAAACCACAAAAACTAAAAAGATCCCCAAAAAACAAAAAAAAAGTCTCCAAAAACCGATAAAAAATTGCCAAAACGAAAAAAAGCGGCAAAACTGAAAAAATCGCTAAAACTAAATATATCGTAAAAAAAAACGAAAAAATTGTCAAAAACCAAAAAAAGAAAAAAAAATCGCCAAAACTGAAAAAATCGCTAAAACTAAAAACCAGAAAACCGAAAATATCGCCGAAATGAAAAAAAAATGCCAAAACTGAAAAACGCTAAAACTAAAATAAATTGTTAAAACTAAAAATATCGTGAAAAACGAAAAAATCGTCAAAACAAAAAAAACGACATAACTAAAAAATCGCCAAAACAAACAAAATCAGCAAAAAAACGGAAAAAAACGAAAAATCGCCAAAAACCGAAAAAATCACAAAAAAAAGCGCCAAAACTAAGAAAATAAAAAAAAATAAAAATAAAACAAACTTAAAAATAAAAATAAACGAAAGAGCAGAACGAAAAAATGGCCAAAATGAAAAAGAGGCAAAAACTAAAAGGGGTAAGGAGCCCTTCGTGTGCAAGCCAAAGACGCACTTTACTGAATTTATTTTTAAATATTTTTCATTTTTTCATATTTTTTTATTTTGCTAATTTTATTTCCAATTTTGAGATTTTTTCCAAATATGTTCCCCGTATTTTTTCAATTTTTTTTTTCATTTTAACGATTTTTAAGTTAATTTTCGTTTTCGTGCTTTTTCCCCATTTGAGCGATTCGTTACCGTTTTGATGATTTTTTATTTATTTAATGGTTTTTCGTTTAAAATGTTCATTTCCAGTTTTGCGATTTATATTTCTTTTTAGCGATTTTTCCTGTTTTAGTGATTTTATCCCGCTCTCACGAATTTTTATTTTTTCCACGTTTTTCGTTTCAAGATTTCGTTTAAAATTCTCGTTTCGTGTTTTCGTTTCATGTTTTTATTCAAATTTCTGTATTGCCTTTGTGATGCGTTGACGTCCCAAAGGAAACTACGCTCGAAAAACAATATATAATCTTAATTAATCTTAATAAATCAAAATTTGCCATACAATAAGCGCAAAGGCTCTTATTAACTCTGCCTGGCGGAACTATAGCAGAGCTTATGGAGTATGATTACGCAATACCAGAATGGAATATGTGTCTTGTGTGCTGCATTATCCTTGATTTTATTGTTGAGCTCTTGAACAAATTCTATACTTTTATTACATCCCAATATTTACCAATCACATGATAAACTTATTTACCACATTTAACACCTATTAAACGCTTTAATCAAATGCTCTTCAAATAACCCATATTCTTAAATAAAACTTGAAAATGAAGTAGCATTTAATGAAATTTAAAATGAGCAACAAGCGAATAAAATACCAGCATAAAAATCTAAATTTCTTGCTTAAACATCTGGAAAAATTGCTCAGAAAAGATGAACATCAACATAGAATAAAAAGATCTTTTTTCAAATTGAACATCAATCAAGTGAAACGAATTGATTTTTTTCATAAGTGTGACTTGGTGCACAAATGCACATAAACGGAAGACAGGATAATGAATCCTGAATTTTTAAAACAAGCGTAACTAACGGGATGATTTTTAACAAAATGTTTAAGAGACAATAAAGACTTTGTTAATGAATGAAATGAGAGTAAAGTGATAAGCATGGAAAATTGCTTACATTTTTTTTAATAATTTATACCATTATTGATAATTTTTTTTGTTTTACATGATAAAAGAGGGAGGGTGCTATTTTTCGTGTTTCCTATGTCACCATTATTTTAAGGATTAGAGATTCATAATGACGTTTTAGTTTAAGAAATGCACTAGTTATTGTAAAATATTGAAGCGTAACTAATTTGGTCATGTTAAAGACATGACTCATTATGAAGTTAAAGGATATTTTTTAAAGTAAAATTTTTGTAATCTCATAGCAAGCCAATTGTTCCAAATTAATACGTATTTTTGCTTTCCTGAACATGTTCAAATTTCTAAGCCAAGATTTATGCCATAACTAAAGCAGTGAGAAGAATTGAGAGGCTCATATGATAGACGACATTTATCAAGCGTTATGTAAATAGACTAACCGCGGCCAGGGGTCTTGATTTGAGGTTATTGATGCCGTAGTGCCTCGTCATGATAGTCTGCGTCTTTACCCTGAAGCCATCCAGGGTACTGATTTTACCCTTCCCAATATTTCAACTTCATTATAGAGCACACGTAAGCCCAGACTTCTTTAAATACAACACTGTGGAAGATAGATATCGTAGGTAACACTGTGCAACAAGAAAAAATGCCATGGAGTACCACTATATTTTGTTGATGTGTTATGGTCCCCTAACTCCAAAAACAATTGAAATTTTAGATTCTATGGCTAATTTCTTTTAAAATTTTTTTCTAAAATTTGGTATTTTTGAAGAGGCTGCTTTTTGCGATCTTTTCGTTTTGGCAATTTTTCGGTTGTTGGCGATATTTTTAGTCTTAGAGACTTTTTTCGTTTTGGCGATATTTTTTCGAGTTTTTGGCCATTTTTTTAGTTTTGGACATTTTTTCCATTTTCTACTGATATCTTTTGTTTTTGGCGCTTTTTTTTTTGTTTTGGCGATTTTTTTGTGATTTTTTTCCTTGAAGGGCTTTTCCCATTTTGGCGACTTTTTCGTTTTGGATTTTTTTTTAAATTTGCGATTTTTTTAGTTTTACCGTTTTTTGTTTGTTTAAGCGATTTTTTTTTCGTTTTGAAGATTCTTTTTTCGTTTTGGCGATTTACTTATTCCTTGCATTACTTAAAGGGTTATCCTTTAATAACTAATTTTTATTATTTTAATTATTAATTACTAACCATTAATTATTAGTTTGTTTATTTCAAGTGTTTGAGACGATACAACTAAATTTCAAAATTACACAACCTAATAAAATACCCTTTAATTCTTCGTTAGTTTGTTTTTCAGTATTCGCTGCTGTTGCCTTCAAAATGCTGCACTAGTTGTGAAATTTTCAAGAGTTTGCCTCTTACCGTTTCCAAGATACAGCCAATTGTCAAAATGACATAGTCAAAATTACATTAACTGATAGAACACTCTTTAATTTTTATTTTGTTTTAATTTCAGTATTAATTGGTGTAGTCTGTATAATAATACTCTAATTTTGCAAATTTTTAGTGCCTTTATATAAGTGTCTGTGTATTACATTATGGATCAGAGGACTGCTAAATTTAAAAATTACACAACTTGATAGAGTACCCTTTAATTTTTAAATTGTTTTCTTAGTATTCGCTACTGTTGCCTGCAAAATTCTGCACTGGTTGTGAAATTTTTAAGAGTTTGCCTCTTACGGTTTCCAAGATACAGATAAATGTCAAAATCACATGATCAAAATTACATTAACTGATAGAATACTCTTTAATTTTTATTTATTTTTTTTCTTTCAGTATTTATTGGTGTAGCCTGTGTAATCATACACTAACTTTGAAAACTTCGGGTATCTATGTATATATAAGTGTGTACATATTACATTAAGATTTCAACATTTTTCGTTGCTCGCTTTGAAACACGCTTTAGTTTTTCACTTTCATATATTTGTTGTTGTAGCGGCCGTAGTTGTACATATTCTATGAAAATTTCATGTTCGTACCTCTTACGGCTCTCGAGAAAACAGGCTGTGACAGATAGACAGACAGACAGACAGACAGACAGACGGACAGCATAGCGAAAACAATACGGTTCCTTTTCACTTTTGATGTACGGAGCCCTAAAACTTAATAAAATGATATATAGAATTTGGATATTAGGCTGTTTTTTGTAGTTATGGGGCCATAGCACTTAAGTAACATAGTGGTAGTCCTTTGCATTTTTCTTGTTGCATAGTGTTATCACAAGAGCCATTTGATTTAAAGTATGCAGTTGAAAAGGAATATTTATTTACCTTGTATGGGCGTGGAACTGACCACTTTTTTTAAATTAATTTTATTGTCAGAGAAACTTCATGTGATGAAAATTATGTTGAATGGGCTGATTACATTCCTTGATAGTCACTTATAAAAGTAAAATACGATTTCAATTACGAAAATTGCACATTCAACTAATTTCGTTGTTGAAGTTTAACCTACGGCCAAAAATTGCATATTTAATCAATAAAATTCAGATTTTCAATGACTCAAAATTTGTGAAAATATTTAGAAAATTATATTTTTGATCACACGAGTAATTAATTCAATTACGACATTAATTGAAACTAGTCCAACATTTTTGATTACGAATATTAATTGAAAATTTGTTATAAATAATTTTTTCTGTGCAAGTGAGGCGTGTTAAAAAGAAGAGAAAGCGTGTTAAAAAGAAGACACAGAGTAGACTTGGGTAATATTAATTTGCGAGACTTGTAAATTTGTTTAATGAAACATTTTAATAAAGCAACATTTTAGTTAAACACGAGCTCTTCGCACGATAACGTGCAATAAACAATAAAACAAGCTAATACAAGTTTTTTCTTTACTTTAAATGTATTAAAATAATTCCGTTTAAATACAAAATATATATCACAGAAAAAACTAAAACAAGATTTCAATTACGAAAACTGCAGATTCATTTAATTGTGTTGTTGAAGTTCAACCAACGACGAAAATTGTATATTCAATCACTGAAATTCAAATTTTCAATTACTCGAAACCTATAAAATTTGGTAGAAAATTTTGTTTTTGATCACATTCAATTACGAAATTAATTGAAACTAGTTTTAATTTCTGATCAAGTGTATTAATTGAAAATTTTTTGGGAATAATTTTTTCTGTGTATTATTGAACTAATTAAAAACCAAAATACAGCCAATAAAATCCTTATTGCTACATAAAGCCTTGTATACACAAACGCACAAAATTATCCTGCTATTTAACCTCAAAGTCTTTAAACATCCTTTAAGATTATAAAACAACACACATATGCCACAAGATTACAAAGGCAATAGAAAAAAAAACGTTTTGAAGCAAAACCACCAAAATGGTAACATATGAAGGAAATACATTAAACAACCAATTACCAAAACATTAGGAGAAACGAACCATAAGAAGGAAGCAACATCATCGTGATTCTTAAATCAAAAAGGATAAGACGAATACATGTTATCGTACTACTTGGGTATGTTAACACATCAAGTTAACACAAGATTTAAGGAAGAACTACATCAATATGCCACTAATTTAAATTCCTTTAAAAAAAGGAATAAAAGGAATTAAAGGCGGCAGGACTACAAAGCCCTAGCAACACCCTTAAGTTAAATATTCGGAAAAAAACAATCTTGAAAAGAGATGAAAATCACACAAGAATCAGTGAAATTAAACACCAAACTAGATCTTAAAAGCCAGGCCAGGCCAGGCCATAATTGTTAACAGGACCTTTTACTTTTTTACAAATAGTAAAATATAGCAATATTGATCATGTTGTAAATAATGATGCTGTCGCTCATTATGATAATGATTATACTTCTTTATATTTAACGAAGGCGGTCTATACACAACATTAGTTTTCTGTAATTTTTATTTTATACTAGGAAAAAAAAAAGAAATAGTCACTGAAGCGTAAGAAAGACCACCAAGTCGAATTAAATTTTTACGCTTTGATGTTGCCGTAACGAGCAAAGTCATTGTTCACATCTCCTCAGGCCAGGTGACGCTATTGACACAGTAATATTACGGCTTTGTGTTAGGGATTTTTGTATTTTAGGTGTTTTATTTCAAGCATTTTTTTTGGTACAGGCATCTTCGGCTTTTGCAAATTCTCTTTTATTATATTTTAGTAAGCAAAAAGGAACTTGTTTGAGCTGTGAGGTTCGGCAAAATGAAGGGAGTTGTTTGTTCTTTAAACTATTAGCAACGTGCTAAATTTCAGTGTGTAATTGTTATCTAGTCTTTTATTTTTGGCAATCAATTGTTAACAATTTTGTTAACGAATTTTTTAAATATAGCCGAAAAATAGAACTTTAGTTAAAGTAATTGTATTGGAGTTTTAAATTTTTGTATGATGATGATGACCACCACGTACGCTCAGACCACCCAATCGATTTGTTACGCAGAATTTAAATAACTCGAGTAAACTTTTTTATAGCGACATTTTTGGAACGAAGTTTCCTATGGCACGTTATATACATATAAATGTTTTCTATGCTGGGGGGTAAATTTTTTTTAATTAAAAAATACGCGTAACGAGTACTAGTAACGACAATTCAAAACGAAGCTAAAGGCCGGCGCGAAGGTTAAATTCCTTAAAAACTCTGTGTTGCCGCTTTGATATTTCCGAGTAAGTTCTGGGGGTTTGGGGAGTTTTTTCCTAGTTTTTGGAAAGCCGGGAACTTCTGGGATTTTGGAAGATTCTTGTCTTACTTTTTGGGAATCAGGAGATTTTTGTTCTAGTTTGCGGCAATGCTTAGACCAGGTTCATATCTTGGCTAATTGTTGGTTTCCTTGCTAAATGAAAGTGTCTCAGCTAAACACTTGGTGTCTCAGCTAAACACTAGGTGCTCGACTAAATTCTTGAGAAGTATCGCTTTAGTATCTTCCAGGCGATAGTGGTTTTTTGCCGACGAAATGTCTTCTTTTTTCATCCAGATGCTAAAATTGCTATCTTCATTTACTTGCTGTTGTCAAGGTAGGTAAATTTCTTTAAATTATAATTACTATTTTTGTGTCTGATATAGCGACCTAAAGGGACCGGCCGAAGGTGGCCGGCCGAAGGTGGCCGGCCGAAGGTGTCCTGGAGATAGCATAAGGCCGAAAAAAGCAGGACGAAGACGGCAGCAGGCCCAAGCCGATAGGGAGTAGGCCAAAGGCAATAGGAACACTGTTCCAACACGGTGTCGCATGACACCGTGTTTTATTTTTTTATAATAATGAATAATTTTTACCCCCAAAAGATTAAATTGCAAGCATAAGTCAATGAAATAATATAATTTTTTGCAATTGCAAATCTCGGCTACTCTATAGATGTTTCGCCCGCTATATATTTTTGATTTGCTTTTATTCTATTTTCATAAAGAGAAGTAACACTCAGGTAATTAATGTCTACTGAATGTGTTATATTCTTTGGGAAAGCAACAGTGATAGATAACAGGTGGTAAAATGTTGAAAGAAAGTTTAATTCTTTTGCAACTCTGCTATCGCGCATGTTGTTAATTTTGAAGCAGAATTGCAGCGCCTCTAGTGTTCAGTAGATAAACCTTCTTAACCTTCCTATACTCACGCATACGGTCTGTGAGACCGACTTATAGTATTTTCATTTTTCTTATGAGCGTATGTTAGTGCCGTTACAAAGTTTGTGCATACAAGACGTGTGTGCGTAAGTAGCAATAATTGGTCTGCGAGTCCGACGTGAGTATTGGCGTAACAGCTTTTAATAGGTTATATTTTGAACATATATTTTAATTTTGCGCTATTTTTAGATTTAGTTTATATTTTTTCCCCTGTGTTATTTTCTTGGAATTATTGCATTTTTTTTTTGTTTGGTTGTTTGTTTGAAATATATATTTTTTATTTTTTTTATCTCTTAAGAATTTAATCATATTTTACAATGACAGCCATGAGAGACTATTAGTCACAAACAAAACAATTTTTTCCTTAAAATTAGTAAAAACATACATATCTAAAACTAAATGGAGTTTTATTTAAAATTTTTTAAATTAATATAAGCTCTACAAACATCGGTCAGACAGACCGGGAGCGAGCATACGTGTTTTATATTTTGACGTGAGTATAGGAAGGTTTTGGTACCCCCGTAGTGTAGTGGATAGTGTCCTAGACTATTAGCCGGGGGTCGCAGGTTCGATTCCTGCCAAGACCCTGGGTGTTTCTGCAGAAAAGCCGAAAAAGGCTTAAGCAATATATGTGTTCGTTTTCATAATTTAAAAAATTCTAAATTTAAGTAGCCATTTTATTAATTATTTTACTTCGCCGACGGTCTTTGTAATGTAATGTACATTAGCTAAGAACAGTATCAATTCCTGAAGGTGCTGCTTAGTGATCAGTGCTATGCCATAATCACTTTAACAGTCGAACAACAACTAAAACAAGGACACATCAATGCACATCAGAAAATATCAAGATGTTGATGACATGACTGAAACTATCCTCGAGATGAAGCTCTTGGGCATTATTTTACTTTGTATTCGACGTGCTAACTAACCACTTCAGCCAACAGCAGCCTTCTTGAAAAGAAAAACCAAAACAAATCAAGCAACACAAAAATATAAATTACGTGGATCTAACATCTGACTCTGGCAGAGGGCGACAAAAAATATTTACGTGTATCGGCGTTTTGGAAGTTTACATCTAGTATCATTTTAGCGGAAGTTAAAGTTCCAGCTAAAATGAATCCCACATATAAACTATCAAAAAGCCGATACACGTATGTATACATTTTTGTGTGCCCTCTACCAAAACCAGTCGTTAGAAGCTAATTTTGAAAAAATTTGATTTTGTTGTACAGTGTATTTTATTTTAATTATACCGGCATTCTTCACCCCCCAGATTAGATTGCAAGTGCAATGAAATAATAAAAATTTTGCAACTGAAAACCTCTGTTAATCTACATAGAAAAAAATAGACAAGAATTATATTCAATAAAACCATGTTATTAAAAAAAAATATGAATTTCAATAACATTTATCTTTAACATAATAAAATATTTCGTTGTAAGTATTTCTTTTCCATGCCGGTTATTTCTTTTCTTTTTATACATTAGTACTTAAAACAAGTTGTATCCCATAAAAAAATAAATGGGATATGGCTCAGCTATAGAGTGTATGCTTTACGTCCGGAAAGCCCGGGTTCGTATTCCAGCCATGTCAACATTTTCTTAATTTATATATATATATTTTTATTTTGAAATAATTTTGTTATCAATATAGGGGAATTCTTTATCACAGGAAATTTGAAAAAAAATTATTGAATACCGGTATTTTTGTTATCAAAAACGAAACTTATTTTTTTTTGTGTATGGATAACTCGCTCGCTACATATTTTTGATTACCTTTTGTTCTTTAACAAAAAAAAAACTCAAGCCAACCCAAAATTTGGTAAATGAAATTTTCCTTAATAATTAAAATTACACAAGTACATAATCACTAAATTGCTCTAATTGTTAAAGGCGGGTTGAATTAAGGAACTACATTTAAGATACCGCCTAGACAGTAGCAATTTTTTTTAAGTTAGCATAGCAAAAACCAAGAAACTGAAAAACATGCCACTACCAAACTACTTTATTGTAAAGGAACTCATTATTTATAACACCAGATATTAGATAAAGAACAAAAAATTTGGCATACACAAATACTTAAAGCAATTATCTATTTAAGTCAATAAGCCAACATGAAATAAAGCCGCTAAATAAGCATGAACAATTTAATTAATAGTTGCAAGTAAATGGCAGTCAAGTTAAAATAAAATTGTAACAGATTTTTGATGAAATTTTGACAGGCGCATTTAAAAGGAAAAGGTGCAAAATTGTTCAAAGTAGGTGGCGAGGTTTTAAGCAAAAGAAGTAGTTTAAAATTGCAGGAGAAGCAAAACATACACGTTTTGGCAGGAGTATATCGAATAAATATTAATACTTTAAAAAAATGTAAAGACTTCCCAATTAGCCAGGTCAATAAGAAATTTTCAATGAAGAGAATACGGCAAGGTTAACTTCTCATCATCAAATGTCACGAAAATCGAGCACGACTCAATGATAGACAATACCATCCACTCGTTCACTCAATATCAAAGCGATTAAATGGGCAACAATGTTACTTATTTTGTCATCAATGATCTTGTGAGGGACAATGTCCATCAACTTTGTCACAATTTTTTCTATTTTTTTTTAATTAATCTGTTCCATGGTTTTATTATATTCAAATTTAATATTTTACTTATTTGTCTGCTTTATTTCATTTAAATTTACTTTTATACTGATGTGTAGGACTGGCTCAGCTAAGATTCGAACTGAGGCTGTTTGTTTCATACATGTTTATAACACATCGCGGTTATAGCCATGCTATATAAAATATCGTCAAAAAGTGTACATATTCACTTGTTTGATTGAAGAAAGTACGAAAGACATTCTCGCTGATCTAGTTCTGATTAAAATTTGATGAACGAGAAAACGAGGTAAGCCGGAGTCGCTCATCTAACCACAACTGCGCTTGATTGCAGACAAAACGTAAGACATTGTCGATAATTTTGTCCTCAACAAAGTTTGATTAAATACTAAATGTAAGACATTGTCGCTCATGTAGTCCTCAATAAAGTTTGACTGAGCACAATATGTAAGAAGCTGTTGCTCATCTTCTACTCAACAAAATTTGATTGAAGACAAAACATAAGAAATTTCGCTTATCTTGTCCGCAATAAAGTTTGATTGAAGACAAAACGAGACACAATGAAGCTCATCTTGTCCACAGCAAAGTTTTATTGAAGACAAAACGTAAGACACTGTCGCTCATGTGGTCTTCAACAAACTTGAGACATTGTTCCATATATTGTCCTCAACCAAGCTTAAAGACGAAACGTAAGGCATTGTCGCTCATGTTGTCCACAACAAGGTTTGACTAAAGACAAAAACTTAAGACAATGATGCTCATCTTGTCTACAACAAAGTTTAATTACAGAGAAAATGTAAGACATTGTCGCTCATCGAGTCTTCAACAAACTTGAGACATGCCCTCATATAGTCCTCAACATAGCTAATGTTGGCATTATCGCTCATGTAGTCCTCAAAATGTTTGAAGGAAGACAAAACGTAAGATATTGTCGCTCGTCTTGTCCTCAAAAGCGATTGATGGAAGACAAATTGCGAGACATTGTCACTCATTTTGCTCTCAACAGATTTTGATTGAAGCGAAAATTAAAGACAATGTTTCTCATCGTGTCATCAACAAAGTTTGATTGAAGACAAAATTTGAGACATTGTACATGACAAGTCTTGTCAGCAACAAAATTTTGTTGCAGACAAAACTCAGGACATTATACTCATCTTGTCCACAGTAAAGTGTGTTTCACGACAAAACGTAAGACATTTCGCTCATCTTGTCCCCAAAAAAGATTGATTGAAAACAAAACGATAGACAATGACGCTTATCTTGTCCACAAGAAAGTTTGATTGAAGACACAAAGCAAGACATTGTAGCTCATCTTGTCCTCAAAAAAGTTGGATTGAAGACACAAAGGAAGACATTGTAGCTCATCTTGTCATCAACAAAGTTTGATTGAAAACAAATTTCAAGACACAGTCGTTAACGTTGTCCTCGAAAGTATTTAGAGAAGTAGTACAAAGTGTTGTATTGTCGGTGAGATCTCGTGAACGGCCATTTCCTTTACACTATCAGTTAAAGAACCTAAACGATAGACGACAAGTCGTGCTTGAATTTAGGATAACGTCGTGTATGGAATCTGGCTAGTAGGGCTTGATTGCGCTTTTTATTTGCCAAGAACATTAAAAGACAGAGAAGAAGTGAGATATTAAGATGTTTTTAGGGTTCTGTATACTTAAGGGGAAAAAGAGGCCTAGCATTTTCGCTACGCTGTCCGCTGGTCCGTCCGTCTGTCTGTTTCTCTGTCTGTCTATATGTTTGTCAGAGGATTCTATCTCGAGAACCTTAAGAGCTACGGACCTGAAATTTCCACAGAATATGTGTAACTATGGCCGTAACAGCTAATACTAAAAATGTATGAGATTTAAAAATTAAAGGGTGTTCTAAAACGAGCAACAAAACATGCTAAAGTCATAATTTAATACACATACACTTGATATATAGACACCTGACATGTTCAAAAATAGTGTATTATTATAGAGACTACTACAATAAATTTGTGAAATTTAAAGAAAATAAAAATCAAAGGGTATTCTATCACTTAATGTAATTTTAACTATGTAATTTTTACAATTAGCTGTATTTTCGGAACTGTAAGAGACAAACTCTGGAAACTTTCACAGCTAGTGCAAAATTTTAAAGGCAAATGTAAAGTAATCTAAAAAATAAAGAAACTAAAAATTAAAGGGTGTTCTATCAGGTAATGTTATTTTGAAATTAGCCTCATCTTATGAGCCGTAATAATTAGCAACTGGTAACAAACAAAATTAATAAATTAAGTAGTGCAACAAACAAGCCCAAAAGCAAATCGCCAAGACGAAAAAATCATCAAAAAGAAAAAAATTAAACGCAAAAAAACACAAAAAAAGGCAAGTATAAATCGTCAAAATGAAAAACACTGAAACGAAAAAAGCTCCAAAATGAAAAATATCGGCAAAGTAAACAAAAGCGTTAAAACAAAAAAAATCACCAAAACGAAAACATCGCAAAGAATGCCAAAAAAAACCCAAAATTAGAAAAACCCAAAACGAAAAAACGCCAATAATAAAAAAGCGCTGAAACAAATAAAGCACTAAGACGGAAAAATGCTAAACCTAAAACAAAATCTAAAAATCAATTTTTTAATAAGCAAAATCAGACAAATCACTAAAATAAAAAACGCTGAATCGAAAAAAATCACCGTATCGAAAAAATGGATAAAGCTGAAAAAACTGCAAAAAAACAAGCAAAAAAAAACGCAATATGAAAAAAATCTATAAAACAAAAAAAAAGACGCAGAGACTAAAAAACCCAAAGTTAAAAAATAGCCAAAACGAAACAAATCGCCAAAATGAAAAAAGCGCTAAAACGAAAAATTCGTTAAAACAAAAAAAATTTACAAAACTAAAAACTTGTCAAAAAAGGAAAAATTCGTTAAAGAGTGATTCCATGTAAAACGACCCTTTGCAAAAAAAAATTATTTTCTCATTTTTAATAAAAAACTCTCAATTGATGTCTTTTAGAGAATGACAAAAAATAAAAAAATACACTATTTAATATTTTTTAATCAATTTGAGGCACTTTTAAATGATCATGCAAGAAATATTTTGCTCTCCCTCTTTGTATGTTTATTATTTATTTCAGATTTTCTTTTATTCCCTTTTTGATTATTAATAAAAACCATTATCTCTGTAAAGAATATACTTTTCTTGTTTTTTTATTGAATATAAAAAAATATTCAAGTAGTGTAATTCTGCTGTATATAATAGAGCGGGTAGCAAATAATTTAATGTCTTTTTATTTTCTTATGAGTTTATCTTTATATTATTTATATTAATTAAATCAATGAAAAGTTTTATTTCTTCGAATTTTTTAAATTTTCGTACTAGGTCACACCCGTCGGTCACACCCGTCTTATTTTAAAGATAGTTTTTTTATAAGAAAAATAATTTTTTATTAAACAATAAATACATAATACAATTAAAAATACTTTGAATATATATCTATACCAAAATTATTGTTTACTTTGTAATCAAAGTTTTATAGAATGTATACTGAAAGTCGTAATTTTTTAAAACTAAGATTTGTAAGGTCACACCCGTCGCATCTTTCTGACGACCATTCTGAGCAGAAATTATGTTCTATCAGTATCTACCCGTTATCCAACGACTTTAAGCTTAATGTGCTTGCGAGCAACAACGTTTTTTTAACTAAACAATTTTATATTCTTGATTTATAATAAAAAATGTGTGTAAAATGGTCACACCCGGCTAAGTTGAATTACTGTAAAGCAAAAAAACTTGAACGGAAAATTGCTAGAATTAAAAAAGCCCAAAAAAGAAACAGAAGCATCACTGAAAAAAATGATATATGTATGTACACTTTAAAACACTTTTGTTGAAAATTAGGTCGATATTAGTCGGCAACACTTTACAGATTATAATCGACCTAAAATTACACACGCATTATTTTTCAACAAAATGTTTTTACTAAAAAAAGCGATTGGCTGCGTGCAGGTTTGAACCACGACCTCCTGACTGATAGTCAGACGTATCTACCATTCAGCCATAGCCGTATTATACTTTATGTTACATTTTTTCCAGTTGGACTAAATATGTTTAATTTGAAAGGTTTTTTCTTTAATAAAATAACTACAAAATCGTTGTAATTTTAGACAAGGACAAATTTTCAACACAAATTTAGACAGTATATGATCGTAGATTTGAAGTAATGTTTTAGAGTGTAGGTATCTTGTATTCGTATGGTACCCTTTGTGTGCGAGTCAAAGTGAATTTATTTCTCTTGATGTACACTCTAAACAATTACTTCAAATTTACGATCATATATTGTCTAAATTTCTGTTGAAAATGTGTCCTTGTCTAAAATTACATCGTATTTGTAGTTATTTTATTAAAGAAAAAGCCTTTCAATTTAAACATATTTAGTCCAAGTGGAAAAAATGTAACATAAAGTATAATACGGCTATGGCTGAATGGTAGATACGTCAGACTATCAGTCAGGAGGTCGCGGTTCAAACCTGTACGCAGCCAATCGGTTTTTTTAGTAAAAACATTTTGTTCAAAAATAATGCGTGTGTAATTTTAGGTTAATAATAATCGGTAAAGTGCTGCCAACTATTATCGACCTAATTTTCAACAAAAGCGTTTTAGAGTGTAGATAGAATATGAACATTCGAAAACTACTGTAAGTGCCTAGCTAAGACTAGACATGAAACCTGGCCTATAAAATGGCTTAATTATGCAAATGGACCTTATGGAAAACCAACGCTATGTAAAAGCAATAAACCCTTTTCATACAAATTCTCTATACCGGGCGCTAGCACTTCGAAATTTGTTACTTGCTAAGTTGCGTAACAGCCTCTATTCTCTCAAGAGAAGTTTTTCAATTCATTATTAAAAAAAAATGTTTTTTAGAGATTGCTTAAAATATGTTTCGAAATCACAGAAAAAAGAAAAATATCCTGAGCAGCTGTAAAAAGAAAATTGTATTGAACGTTGTTATAGTTCAGCTATTGACACAATTAAAAGCAATTAAAAAAAGAATTTCACAGCTAAATTGACACAAATGATTTCTAATTATTGTTTTAGGACATTTTTAAAAACTCAAAATCATTTTTAATTTTTATTAAAAGGAAACTAAGCAAACAAACAAAAGAACAGTTTTTTCTTAAGCCAATCCTTGCTAATAAATGCCATTTAGTCTCTAATAAAATATAATAAATTTTCAATTTCCTTAAACAAAGAACCTTTGTTTGAGAGAATGAAAAATGTTTTTGAAAAAAAAAATATATTAAAAACTTGTAAAAGAACAAAACCAAAAATTTAATTTCAACACTACAATAATCAAAAAATAATTTTCAACATTTAAACCACTTTTGTTAACAGCATTACCAACAAAAGATTTCGAGGACAAAAACTTGAAATCCTTTTATGTGTGTTTGAAGAGAATGAACAGCCAACATATGGCTGCAGTCAAACAATAAATGACTTTTATAATAAAAAAGAAATAATAAATAAATAAAATGAAAAAGGACATTATTGTTGTCAAAAGGTTTATATGAGTTTTTTTTTCTATTTTAAATTTTAAGTGTATCTAAATACATTGTCATTATACTTGTATGAACATGCTTACTAAATGTCCTTTTTATTGAGTTTTATTAGAGACAAATGATTTAACAAATATGCTAAAAACATTTTCATATTATGTGGGAGTAGAGATAGTTTCGTAGACAATGGCTCAGCTTGATAAATCTTAAATTGATTTATGGCTAAAAGCATGAAACTGGTGTTTTTTACACTCGAGTGGTTTGATTTCTATGAATCGTCATGCATTTAACTTAATTTTACAATTGTTTTCTATACATATAAGTATAATTAATGTGTTGTCCTTAGCTGAATGTTGTTTTATTGTCAGACCTGTAAGGAGCCATTGTTGCTTTTGTTGTTAAAATGGTTTAATTCTTAAGTTCCATTCATTGATCATAAAAGTTGTATTATTTTCTTAAAATTGTTATTTAATTTTTGCTTTTAACAATTTTACGCTTTGTAACGAATTCTTAGAATACTTTTAAAGAAATTGTTTAACATTTTATCAAATAACAAGAGAAATTGCATGGTCTGAGATGTTTAAAGAGGCAAATGTTAATAAAGTAAAAATCTATGCAAGTATTTATCAAAAAGACTTGGCCCATATTGCGGCAATTGGAATCAATACTCATCATGGTGCTTTAGATCACCATATTACACCATGTATGAGAGCATATTAAGTTTTCTTCAGAATCTAAGAAAGCATATATAAGAGTCGTTGAATTTTCGGCATATTTTCCACTTTTTCGGAGTAACTTATACTCTTTCCTAGTTTTAGTAGACTTCTTCACTGAAATTACTCCGAATTGTCGGAGGGTTTTCAGTTTTTTCGGAGTAACAAAGATTTTCTTTAATATAACAGTTTCTTTTTGAAATATACGATTTTCGGTAGATTGTATACACTTTTGGTCTATCTAAAAATTCTGTAGGAAATTTCGAATCTTCCAAATTTATGTATAAAACTTATTCCGAATACCTTTGATGTGTTTTTTTTACGAATTTTGAATTTCTTTAGTGAAATTATGGGTTTGTGGCGGATTTAAAAAATTTTTGAAGTTTCAAAAAATCTGATAATTTAGAGATTTTTCGAAGTAACCACGATTTTTTACGAATTCTCTATTTCTTTAGTAATATTATGAGTTCCCGATCAATTTAACACTCTGCGACTGACGTCGTAGTCTAGCAGACACCAGTAAACAGAAAACATTGTTTTATGCCATAATTATACAAATATTGATTCTGGTGTTTTAAATACCTTCTTATTACGTACTTATGTGTACGTTAGTACGAAGAAAGCAATTCAAAAAACGAGCGCACCCGTTGATGTGAGCATACAAGTGTCTACAAGTCTACCACGTCAGTATTGAGTTAGACCTGACAAAATACGTAATAACTTTTTATTAAACCATTGATATTATCTCTTTTTTCTCAATATTGATGAGCTTAGGTATAAGCTACAATTAATGTTAAACTTTTTACCAAAAAAAATAATATATGAAGTTTTTTTTCGTTTTTGTATGGATGTAAGTTTGTTAAAGCTAATTTATGACATGCCAATAATTTTGTTTTTAATAACATTTGTCGTTTTGTTTTCAGCAAAAAATTACATAAATAGCAAACTACTACTGCAAACTAAAATCAAAAATATTTTCAATGGGTTTACAAACGAACTTGGAAAATATAAGCAGTCGAAATAGTGTCTATTGTACTATCACGTCAATGGAATTGTGATAACGAAGTCACGTCAGTTGCAGAGGGTTAAGGGACTTTAAAGGTAACTTTCAAAATTTTAGAGTTTTTTCTATTTCTTCGGAGTAAATTGAATTATTGGTTCACTATAGGCTTTTCGGTGTATATTTTTAATATTCTTCGGAGTAACTTCCGTCTTTTCGATATTAACTTTTTTTCCTAAAAGGAAATATTGTCAACGGACATTATTTCCATTGACAAAGCATAACATCGCTTCAACCAACACTGCTTTTGATATAATCAAGAAGCTAACTGAAGGTTGAAGAAAATACTAGAAGGTTATAAACTCCACTCATGCATTTACCAAACTAGTGAAATCACATTTTAATTGTGGCATTGTTATTTATAGTTTCCTTTGTAAACTTGAGTAATTTTTTGTGAAATTATCTTAAACAGTAAAATTCAAAAGTAACCGACAACAGGTTATGCTGATGAATATAATCAATGTTGACGAGTAAAAATCTTTGTTAGAGATAAAACTCATCACAATATTGTTCTTGTTATTAATGTGAAAAGAATATAGTGCAAACAAAAACGTGCCTAAGAAATTTTTAAATTAAAAATTACCTGTTGTATTTGATTATAGTTACCAGAGAAAAAAATTATATGTTGCAAGAATAGTAACACTTACCTGAAAGAAAGAAAAAAATGTATGTAATTAATAAAATTGAATTCAATAAACTTAAATTTATTAGCTCAGGCTTAAATTTGTTAATTCCTAATAATAACACTGTACAACACAGAAAAATAACATGGTTCTAAAAACTGATTCTGGCAGAGTTGGTGTTTATTTGCTTTATTGATAGGTGGAACTCTCTTTTGTGATGTTGTTGTTGTTGCTTATTTTGATTGTTTGTGTTGTGTACATATAAATAGCCGACAAATAGCTAATGAAAGGCGTGAGCCACTACCAAGAATCGCATACCTCTGATTTCTATAAAAGTATTCACGAGAAAGTTCTACTATAAAGTTTAGTGCCCTAAACTAAAAACCATTTTCAGTTTTTTTTTCTATCACGTACAGATTATTTTAATGGGTATGACTAATATTTCCACTACACAGAAAAAAACTAAATCTCATTTTCTTTACAGGACTTCAATAAAATAGTAACTATTTTGTCTTGGAACGGACATACAAACAAATTTGTAAACATAGACAAAAATATCTCAAACATTTCATTGAAAAAAAACGTGTTCTTTCAGTGAACAAATTGCTTAAATCTATAAAACAATTTGCTTAAAAATATTTACAAATTGTTAACAAAACAATTTACTAAATCAAACAAAAAGATTTACTGGATTTTCAAACAATATTTTTGTCTGAATTTATAAAACAATTGGTTTAAAAATGCTAACAAATACTAAACCAAATAGTTTCCTTAATTAAACAAAAATATTTAGTGGATTTTTTTTTATATATCAAACAAAATTTTTTGTAAAACAAACAATTCATAGATTATGTACAGAACATTTACTGAAAATTAAATTTTCAACAAAAGTTTGTCTACAAGCTTTTGTATGAAAATTTTTTGGTGATAATTTTTTCTGTGTAGGTGTATCAGTATAATTCTCCATAACTTGAGAACAGTTTCTCCTATTTGAACAGATAAACAATTTAAATATGAGCAAAAAATTAGCTTCAAGTAATTTTTATCTAATTTATTTATATTCTTAGCTGTTTCGGAGTTGTTCAGAAACTAGCAGCGAAAATTTATATATTTCATGCAAAACTAAACTTTTTTATTTTTTAAATACTTATAAAAAATAAAGAGAGCAACAATTTTACATTGTTGTCATTTGTTAGAAAGCTAGGTATATTATGAACAAATAAGCCATAAATAATTAAAATCGATTAACAAATGTGGCTTTTATCCGAATTTATGTGAATAAATTTAATTGAAAAAATTTGGAATTTTCATAGAACACACATACACACACACACAAATTAAAATTTTTCTGTTGTATGGAAATAGTGATTTCTATCAATTGAGTTCCTTCACTTAATTGTGAACAAATCGACACTTGTCCGCCTAGTCACCGAACCTGGCGCCAAGACACCCACCAAGACAAAAGATATATGTAATATGAAAACAAAAATTTGACCTAGCTTGATGACACCAAATAAATGAAGATAGTAATTTCAATATCTAGATGGAAAAAAGGATAATACGTTGAGATAAAACAATTATCGCCTGGAAGATACTTAGACGATACTTAAGCGATACTTAGGCGATACTTCTAAAGAATTTAATCGAGACACCTGGTACTTAGGCAATACAAAAACCCGCTCCAGGGATTCCCAAAAACTTTAAAAAATCTCCCCCAAATCCCAGAAGTTCCCGGACTCCCAACAACTTGGACAAACATCTCCCCAAAATCTCAGAATCTCACCAGGTTCTAAAAAACTAGGACACAGATCTCCCTAAAATCCCACAACTTCCCTGGAGAACAACGGCAACACCGAAAGCCGCAAAAATTCCAAAGCGGTAACACCGAGTTTTTAGAAATTCAGCGGAGGCCTGTTGCCTTCGTTTTGAACTGCCGCTACACGCATTTCTTACCAGTATTTGTTACACGTATTTGTTACACGTATTTTTGCATTAAAAAATGTTTACCCCGTCCAGCATAGAAAATATTTATATGATGCATATCATATGCACAACATGCCCTAACAAACTTCATTCTAAAGCTTCGTTCCAAAAGTTTTTGTCGAACTGTGCATCCAGCTTATTTTCCTTTACCTTTCATTTGCCGAAGCCGCACCCTCGTAAACAAAATAATGAGTGGCCTTGGCATTTGACATTTTCTGATCAAGGAGTGTTTCTTTTAATTGATTCGAGATTCATTACTTTAGCAGGATATAAACTAAATCAATTTCGTTTTCTAGTGTCAATGTTATGAGAAATCAAATTTTTATATCCTGGTTTTTGTTAGATTTTTCTAAATAGCAACGGCTATATTCTCTTCATACTTTTCGTACACTTCAATACAAGTGTCACTTGAAAATAACACAAAAATATCCTCTTTGTAATCTTAACAAACATTTCCTGTTTATTATTTAATGCTAGTAAAACTAAATGAATTGGCCAAGAGTAGAATTAAAAGTA
Organism: Panzeria rudis; assembly: GCA_956483635.1. NCBI lineage: Eukaryota > Metazoa > Arthropoda > Insecta > Diptera > Tachinidae > Panzeria > Panzeria rudis. Next base: position 16,356,677 of record OY101451.1, on the reverse strand, counting down.
TTTTATGAAGAGTAAAATCATTTTTAATTTTGTTATGCTGGTGATTTGAAATGAGCAATATTCTTTTTATAAAATATACTCTGATTAACATTAAGGCGCTAGAAACAATGAAATTCTAAAGAAATTAAAACTTTTTGTTTTCAAAAAAGGATCTTGAGCAGGATAGGTGAAGTACAGTTTTTGTGTTAGACAAGCCGCAATAACTAGTTTTGCTGTGAGTCCTTTTCTATATGATATCTAAAGTCCTTTCAAGTCATTTCCTGTTTTACCATAGATTTTCTTTCAGAAATAATTATACAATTCAGTAATTCATTTGCTAAAGGCCAAACTGTTTTAGCATGAGTTTTTTTTTTTTGTTCCATTTAGAGTTATTGTGATAAAACTATCACGCTGTTGGAGATACGCTACAACGCTTTTCTAAGCAATTTTGTTTTAAATAAAATTGTTAAGTATTTTTCCATTTAAAATCTAAAGATTTAACTAGATTTGAGTGGGTTCTTGCAGTCTTGTAGAGTCTTATCTAACAATGCAAAATTATTTTTGTTAGAATTCTTTTGTTTCTTTGGTGTAACGAATTGTTGTCTATTGCTGTGATATTTTATTCATTTATTTCTCTTACAAAATTCATTGTTTTAAATTTAAAAAATTATTCAAAATTTTGAATGAAATTTTCTGCCATTCATTTGTATATACTTTCATTGTTTTAAGGACAAGTATTTGAATTTTGGTGAAAATTGTGGCTCCTTTGGGATCAATTCTTAACGCACAAGTGTTCGGTATTTAAGTTAAAGTATCAAACTCTTATTTTCTAGTACTTTAGTTGTTTAAAGTAAGATTTTTATGAGGTGTGCAAAAATTTTCAATAACATTTTTTGCAGCTGTTTCATTAAGGCCTTTAACATTTTTTTCATTTTTAGAACAGGTATTTAGTGAAATTTTTTTTAATTTAAATGGGATTTTATTATTAGTTAGTTATTCATTCAATTTTGTTGTAAAATTGCATTTAAAATTTAGTGTTCCTTTTATTGTCTTTGTTAGTTTAAGAGTTTTTGAATGGTCACTGTTTTCAGAGGCATGATTTTCAATAGTAAAACACTTTCTTGTGAATGGTGTTGAAAATATTTGAATTTTTAACACCTGCTCATGAAATTTTTTTTTTAGAATATTGTTAAATGGATTAATGTTAAAATGTTTGTGTTAAAAAAATTTCCGTCGAAAGAATATTGGCTTGAGATGGACTGACGGAGGATGCTGTACAACTGCTTTTCTTATCGTTTGGAAGCAAAAGCGATTTTTTTCATATTAAACTTTTTGACTGAAATTTAAATCACTGAAACATATGATATGCCTGCATATGGCCTCAACTAAATCAAACACTATCATGTGGCTCAAAACAATATCGTAGATTTTGATAATGCTTTTAAAAGTAGCTGCTGCTGAGCACGGGATATGTTTCTAGAGGAAATGAAAAAAAGGAAATACCATGGAAGTATATTGCCATCAGTTCAAGACATATAAATATTACACTTTAGAACAAAATAATTTTTTTTTGAACTAAGTTCCCTATGGCACGCTGTGCATATCATATGCAGCATATAAATGTTTCCTATATTTAGAGGTAAAAAAAATTTTTTTTAATGAAAAAAAACCTTTAGCAAGTACGTGTAACATATATGTATAACGAATACTGGTAATAAATACGTGTAACAAATACGTGTAACGGCAATTTAAAAGGGAGGGAACAGGCCGCCGCGAACGTTAGTTCCTTAAAACCCCAGTGTTACCGCTGTGTCATTTTTGCTTTTTTCGGCTTTGCCGTAGTTTTCCTGGGAAGTTCTAGGGATTTTAGGAGTTTTGTTTCCTAATTTTTGGAAACCCTGGAAACTTCTGGAATTTAGGGTAGATTTTTTTCCTAGCTTTTGACAATCCGGGGAACTTCTGGGATTTTAGGGAGATTTTTGTTCTAGTTATTGGGAATCATTGGAACCGGTTTTGGTCTTAACTAATCGTTGCCTTCCTTGCTAAGTGAAGTTGTCTCGACTAAACAGCAGGTGCTTGGCTAAATTTTTAAGAATTATCGCCTAAATAGCTTCCAGGCGATAGTGGCTTTTTTGGACGTATTGTCTTCCCTTTTCATCTAGAAGTTGAAATTACTATCTTCATTTACTTGGTCTCATGACGATACGTAAAATTTTTGCTTTTATTAAATTATGATTGTTATTTTTGTTGGGGGTCATGGTGCCGTGTCCAGTGACTAGGCGAAATGAGCCGAAGAGGAATAAAGATGACCCTTAACCACATATTAAGTTTGGAATGTTTTCTGGGGTTCGAAATGAGTCTGGAGCTTAGAAGTCTTTAAAAACTTACAGTAGCATTTTATGACAAATACTTTTGTGGATCATTTTAGCCCCCTATAGAGCCGCTAAGGGAGAGTTTTATGCCTCCTTCTTAAGAAAATGAGAAAAAGACCCATGCAGTGATGAGTTAGAGGGTTAAAAGGTTTTACAAAAATGTTTCTCGTGGTGTTGTCCATAAAAGTCACATGCACATCTTATACCTCAAACGTAAGACTTGCAAGATTTCCCATGGCGAGTACTAATTCTGAATAAGTACGAAATTAACCCTTGGATACGTTTTAAGTTTTGAAGGATTTTTGGCGTTCAAGCTCAGTCTAGAGCTTTTTAGTCTTTTTAGACTCATAGTAGAATTTTTTGCAAACATTTCAACTCACTATATCGCCTGTGAAGTGAAGCTTTTTACTCCTTTTTAAGTAAATGGCAAAACCACACACACAGCGAACGGCTAGAGGGTTCAAATGTTCTACAAAAATGTTTCTCGAGTAGTTTTACATAAAATTGTTGAACACATCTAACACCTTAACCGTAAGACTTGCAAGATTTCCTATGCCGAGTACTAGTTGTGAATAACCATCCCTTTAATATGAACTTTGTGACAATTTTTTTTTTAACAAACACAATCTGCGAAGAAAACACCCAGGGTCCATGGCGGAAATCGAACCCACTACCTCTGGACTGACAGGCAAGCATTGCTACCACTCAGCCAAAGGGGCATAAATAATAATTTTTATATTCCAAGCAATGAATGTAAAAATTGCCATTTGTTATAATTGTTATATTGTTGAAGAGCTTAGAATACGCGTGTAAGTAGGAAACTAGCCCTTACAAAATTTTAAGCTTTGAATGATTTCTGACTTTATAGCTTGAAAGACATTTTACACTCAAGGTAGAACTTTATGGAAAATATTTCTGTAGAACATTCCAACTCGCTATATTCCCGCTGAATAACACTTGTTTGCCATTTCTTAAAGAAATGCACCAAAAGATCCATAAGCTAAAGAATTTTAGGGTTAAAATATTCCACATAAATGTTTTTTGTAGTGTCTTACATAAAAAAACTGAATACCACTTATACCTCAAACGGAAGGCTGACAAGATTTCTTATGCCGAATACTAATTTATTAGTACGAAATTAACCCTTTATTTCATTTTAAGTTTTAAATGATTTCTAGTATTCAAGTTGAGTCTGGAACTTAGGTGTCTTTTAAAACCGATAGTAAAATTGTATTCCTAACATTTTTGTAGAAGACTTCAGCTTGCAATTTCGCCGCTGATTTGTTGCCCATTTTTAAGAAAGGGACAACAGGACCAATACAAAGAGGAAGTTAGAGGTATAAAATGTTCCACAAAAATTTTTATCGTGGTATTTTACATAAAAGTACAGAGCAAATCTTATTTCCTAAATGTATGGCTTACACGATTTTCTATTCCTAATCACTATAACTATGTACAAGGGGGGAGCGCATATGTCAACTTTCGCAACGCCGATAATAGTCGGCAAAACTTTACAGATTATTATCGACCTAAAATTACACACGCATTATTTTTCAACAAAATGTTTTCATTGAAAAAAGCCATTGGCTGCGTGCAGGTTTGAACCGCGACCGCCTGACTGATAGTCTGACGTATCTACCATTAATCCATAGCCGTATTATACTTTATGTAACATTTTTTCCACTTGCACTAAATATGTTTAATTTGAAAGGCTTTTTCTTTAATAAAATAACTACAAAATCGATGTAATTTTAGACAACGAGAAATTTTCAACACAAATTTAGACAATATATGATCGTAAATTTGAAGTAATGTTTTAGAGTGTATACATGTTATTTTCCTACAAGTGGCCTAAACTATTTCACACACACTTTAATCCTTTGATGGCTCGAAATTATATTGTGGATTTCAACGATGACTTTTAAAGTACACAGAAAAAACTATCACAAACAAGTTTTCAAACAAAAGTTTGTCTAAAAATAAATTGCATTTTCAGTAAATTTTCTTTATATAATCAAAGAATTGTTTGTTTGACTTTTATTTAGAACGCAAATACCAAAAACAACAAGAAAATTTGTGTCATAAAAAACAAACACAAATAACAACAACAATGATAGCAAAAGGAATGCGATTGTACCAAGTTTGTTTACTGACAATTTTTATTGAATCAATTCGTTAATGTCTTCGCGTTAGTTCTCATTCATTTTTTTATGGTCTTTAGATAAGCATTCAGACTTGAACACATTTAACAAAGTGAAATTTCACAAATGCTGAATGGATGATGATGATAATGACCCAGACAAAAATTTTTTTTTTGATATATTACAAAAAATCCAGTAAATATTTTTGCTTGATTAAGTAAACTATTTTGTTTAATATTTGTTAGTATTTTTAGATATATTGTTTTATAAATTCAGACAAAAATATTGTTTGATATTTTTCAGAAAGTCTAGTATATATTTTTGTTTGATTTAGTAAATTGTTTTGTTTGCAATTTGTAAACATTTTTAGACAAATTGTTTTATAGATAGATTTCAACAATTTGCTCACTAAGAAAAATACGTTTTGTTTCAAAATGAAATTCTTGAGATGTTTTTCTCTATATTTACAAATTTGTTGTAGGTCCGTTCCTAAACAAAATATTGCACGCCTCATAAGCGAAGCGTTGAGGTGGGTACTACTCTCACTTCACGCGAAACTACTGATTTTTCAAACTTAAAATGGGTCTATTATTATCATATATTGCACTTGTAAAATATATATACACACACATATTAAGAAAAAATACTACTTTTAACACTCATGACATTTTTAATGTCATTTTTATTATTTAAACTAATTAAAAAACTGTTTAAGAAATTTCTGTCTTGGACGTCCGTTTGTCTGTATGTACGGATCCTCTATTTGGTCATGATAACGACCGAAAGACTTCACTAAACGAGTCCTTTTTTTACGCTTCAGTATAATTAGGAATAGAAGCCTATTTAATTTCACGGTATAGGTCAGATTATGAGGCGTGCACTTTTGGATTTTCCAAACTATTTACTATTTCATTGAATGCCCTTACAGAAAATTAAAATTAGTTTTTTCCTGTGTAAATAATTCAACTGAATGTACTGATAAAAATAAAATTTTCGGAACGCAATGAGCCAAAGAGTTATGCCCGGGAATATGTCACCATTAGTTTAAATCTTTGTAAATATTTATAAAAATCCCTTAATTATTCCGTATTAAGTTCGCAATACAAAACTGAGGCTTTTACGATTGTTCATCTATGCCACTGTTGGCGTCACAGAAATCTTATAGAAATATTGATATTCTTAGAAAGTAATCTGCTGTCTTCATTTGTCAACTAAATTATATTTGATTACTACTTTTCTCAAAAAAATTCTTGAAGAATAATATTTCAGCACCAACAAATACGATAACAAAAGATCAATTGTACGGCCCAGACATTGACTATCGCTCACATTCATCTTTGAAAAAAAACGTATGATGTTTCTTTACATAAAAGAATTATTTTGTAAATTGGCCGTTTAAAGAAGTCCTTCTTTTAACACTAGGCAACACGAAAGATAGTAAAGGTAACTATTATAGTTCTTGTAGTTAGAAGGCGATAGAAGAAAATATAGAAGTTACATTTGTTATTTTTCTTTTTGCACAGTGTAATTTAAGTGGCTGCTAGATTTTCCACTAAAAACCTAATCAAGATTGTCTGTGTGATTCATGAAATATTTCAAAGATTTTCAAGTTAAGATTAGTTGGATTTTAAGGGACTCAATAAATATTTTATTTCTTGTTTGTTTATCTTATTCAATGACACAGTGCTATTTTTAACAATTAGTTTTAATTTCTCAATAGTAAATATTTGTCTAGGATCTGAAACAAGACAGTTGATGCTTTTTTATAACGTGTGTCCTTAGATAATCAGTTGAGTATCTTTTAAAAGACACACTTAATGTTCTGTGTTTTGTAAGAACTATTCAGAGAAATGGTTATCTGACAGGTATGGAGCCTCAAATCATTACAAGTGTTCAAAGATTTTTCTCTAATAGTGTTTGTAAGATATTAAACAAATTTTTGTGAAAGAGAAAATTAAAAAAACTGCTTTTTATTATGTTGAATGTCTAGAAAACAGTTTATAGTTATTTTAAGACAAATTGTCTACAATTTCTGTCAATCTTTCAAAATATTTTAACGATTGTTGACAGTTATGCGGGTTGTAATCAACCACACTGCAGGAGTAGTTGCAGATCCTGGACTTTAATATTTAAAAACAGACATCCTAAATTTAGTTTTATAGACAAGATAAAAAACTTGTCTCTTTGTATTTATAAATATGTTTCAGCGTCAACCATATACGCTAGCAATAAAAATTTAACGACAACTAAATTATAAAAAGAAAACTAAATTCTAGAGCAGCAAGCAAAGTTTAGTTAGTTTAACATCTTCAACTAAAGATCACAAATATTATAAAAATAAACTTAATCTAAAATCACATATTTTTCTATACCATTATACATATAATTTTTAATTTTTTATGTAGGTAATTGATTTATAACTTGCTGTTTAATTATTTAAACTTGTATTATTGTTAGCGGCATTTTCTTGCATCACTTTGTTTGAAATCTATTTATTATTTTAATAATCTGGAAATCACACTTTGTAGCATTGTATTGTTATTGTTTACATTATTTTGGTTAGTTAGCTTCACATTTAAAATTGAATTCGGGCCCCACGTTGGGCACCATATTGTCACAAATTCTTTTCTTGCACCTTGTCTTGTAGCAGACACTCCTGAGCTAATTGGGAAATAGTTAGTGATTTGTCACCATGAAAAAGAAGAGTTTTGTAACAACATTATCCATCCCTTTGCGTGAAATGATCGTAAGCAACATTTTGTAAAAAGCTATTTTTTATTGAAATCAAAATTTTATAAGCCTGCCTATACTTATAAATCGTCAAAATTGTTGATAACTTTTAAAACAAAGGATGTAAGTTTTGATCGAAAGCGGCAATTTATGAATATAAATTTTTTTTAAATCCAATAAAAACCTTTCCCTTGAAAAATTTAATTTTAGTCGCTTACGATCATTTCGCGAAAAGGGGTCGTTATAATGGCTTAAATTAAGCCTTGTTTATAAAAATCTATTAAGAATTGGTAAACTATTAATATTTTAGAAAAAGTAGTACAGTCCTTTTGCAATGTGCCGCCTATACCAGTATAAATTGGATGTATACAACTTCTAATTTTCAGTTCAGATTCACTTCCTACTTGATATATAAATAGATGTGGAGTTAGTCTTTAGAATATGGTCTGCAGAAATGTGCAGGCTAAGCTTAGAGAGCGATAATTTGGGCTATAGCTAAACTGTGAAGAACTTTACGCGTTTTCTAACTCTCGCAAATCTTGACTGATTTTAAATTCATACTTACAAAAAGTTTTATGTTTGAGCAGTCCACTTCTAGTATTTTAAATTAAATTTTAGTGCCACCGAAAACAACTAAAAAGCATTAAAAATGAAAAATAAAAGCAACAATTATCAACACGAAAATTGTACGCATCGAAAATTAAAAAAAAGCACTAAAAACCGTTCTAAAAGCACCGAGTTGACAACCCTGTTAATAAGTTTTCGCAACAGTAGAACAGAAGGTAAAAAAATTTTTTTTGCGGAGGTGGATACAGCCAGTATCCACGTTAATGTGTTTTGGTTATTTCACTTTGAGTTTATGCTATTTATTTGTACAGTGTACATCTTTATAGGACATGGAAAACACAAAGTTTGCTTCTTACATCTTTTGTTTTTCATACTATACAAAAGAAATCGGCAAAATAAAAAAAAAACGCTTAAATGAAAAAAAACAAACAATAAAAATCATTACAACGAAAAAAATCACAAAAAACCTAAGAACTAAAAAACCCAACACAAAAAATGAAACGAAAAAAGTCCCCAAAATGCAAAATAAAGCGTTAAAACAAAAAAATTACAACGACAAAAACCGCTAAATCTAAAAAAATCGTCAAAACTCAAAAGTTCTATAACAAAAAAAAAATTCGCTAATATTAAGTATTCCCAAAAATCAAACAAAAATCGCAAAAAGATAAGAAGTGATATGCGCATGCATATGGAATTCGTACGGAACCTTTCGTCTACGAGTTAAAGTCGCACTTTAATGAATTTATTTAATTTAAAGAAACATTTTTTGGTACACAAAATTCAACAAATACATGCACCAAGTTTTGTAAAAATCAGAGATTTAACAAGGAAAGGGATTTTCTCTGGAATCGTTGAGTATCCTATTGATTGCGACAACGAGTAGGACAAAGGAAATTTGAGTAATTACATTCCAATAGTAATTCCATTTATTTTTTGTTATAAATAAAGAATATAAAATTTTTTACTTAAAAAAAGGTTGCGACTCACAAGGCCATTAAATTTAAAATCGTTGAATAACAGGTAGATACTGAAAGAAAACGATTCCTGCTCAGAATGGTCGTCAGAAAGCTGCGCTGGGTGTGACCTTACAAATCTTAGTTTTAAAGAGTTATGACTTTCAGCATAAATTCTGTAAAATTTTTATTATAACGTACACAATAATGTTGGTATAGCTGTCTGTTCAAAGTGTTTTTAGCTCTATTAGTACTGTATGACCCAAAATCAGTTTTCTTAACAAAAAGCTATTTTTAAAATGTGACGGGTGTGACCGACAGGTGTGACATAATGCGAAAATTTTAAAAATTCGAAGAAATAAAACTTTTCATTGATTTAATTAATATAAATAATATAAAGATAAGCTCATAAGAAAATAATAAAACATTAAATTATTTGCTATCCGCTCTCTTATAGACACCAGAATACTCTTACTGAATATTTTTTTTTTAAATTCAATAAAAAGCAAAAAAAGTATATTCTTTTCAGAGATAACCGTTTTTATTTATAATGAGAACGGGAATAAAAGAAAATCTGAAATAAATATTAAACATACAAAAAAGGAGAGCAAAATGTTTCTTGCATAATCATTTAAAAGTGCCTCAAATTGAGTAAAAAATATTAAATAGCGTATATTTTTATTTTTTCTATAATTGTCATTCTCTAAAAAACATCAATTGAGAGATTTTTGTTAAAGATAAGAGAATTATTTTTTCTTTGCATAGGGCCGTTTTACGTGGAATCACTCATCGGTAAACAATAAATCAACACAAACACACACATAAAATGTACGTTTAGAATGAGAAGCACCGATATAAAATATTATTAATATTTATCTACCTTTCAGTACACCTCCAATTTCCAATTGGTCACACTATTTTTCCACTTTCAATATGATTTCATTAATCCTAGCAGTGCATAAATAATATTTAAAATAGAGAATATTTCCAAATGCAACTCTCTTATCATCGAAAATTAATCTCAGTTTAATGCTCCTAGAACAAAAATTAAAATACTTGAGAAAATATTTACAACAAAACTGTATTTCTGCTAATAAACAAAAATAGTTTTTATCACTAACATCAAATCTAAATCTAGTTTTACCAAAAAAAAATGTGAATAAGCTGAGACGCAATGTAACATTTTTAAATTCCCTATATGGTAATCTACATACATATAAACCAATATTTTATCTTAAAGCAAGAGTGTGCATAGTTAACAAAAGAAGCAGTATTTTTACAATTGACATTCTAAAACATTTTTGTTACATATGCATTTTTACACACATTTAGATTGCAGTCTTATGATAAGGTAAGAAGGATTTAAAAGGATTTAGATAGATTGAAATCAGCGCATATTTGAGAACAACAATGAGGAGATCAAAAAATATGTATTCCTACTGCATAAATGTTTGCCTTAGCATGTGGACATCATATAAAGTACCTAGATATCAAATAGCAAATTTGAGCATTATGCACTATTTTTATATTTGCAAAATACCTGCCTGCCACTCCCTCTTTAAATTAATAGAAAATTTCTTTTGTCATTCAAGATATTTGCAGCTGCTCTTATTAGTTCTTAAGAAAACTAATATTAGCTAGTTTTATTTTATCTTTATGTTTATCTTAATAGCTCTAGAATATATTTTAAATAGTATCGCTAGCATCTATTTCGACCTTTCTAAGCTAAAGATATTTTCCTTTTGATAACTTAATGTTGTTAGCCTTTGTGGCCTAATGTGAACTTTTTTGTGGCCTAATTGGGAATAGACTGCAGCAATTAAAGAAGAATACATGTGTATTTGATTTATATCAAGATCATATTATGATATGATTGCAACCTTCAATTGGCACGAAATAATAAGGCTCGAAATAATTGAATAGATGTGCCCACAAAATTAAATCGATAACAGTGTTTTTTCAACAGTAATGTGTGTGCGCTAGAAAGTAATTGATGACAACGCTATAGAAAAAAATCAAATTAAATTAATACATCTGATAGTCACAGAAAAATTGTATCACCAAAAAATTTTCAAACAAAAGTTTGTCTAAAAATAAATTTCATTTTCAGTATATGTTATTTACTGAATCAATAAATTGTTTGTTTGACTCTTATTTAGGACGTAAACAAAAAGATCAACAACAAAAACCAGTTTTCTGTATCGTAAAATAAATTTAGTAAAGTGCGACTTTGGCTAGCGCACTAAGGGTTCCGTACGAATACACATATATCCCTTTTCGTTTTTGCCCTTTTTTCATTTTGGCAATTTTTCGTTTAATTTTAGTTTTTTTTTTTTATTATTTTTTGTTTGTTAATTTTGTGATTTTTTTGCGCTTTTTTCATTTTGGTGATTTTTTCGTTTTTTGAAATTTTTTTGGTTTTTTGCTAATTTTTTTAGTTTTTCGATTTTTTGAGCTTGGCGTTTTTTTATGTTTTTTCCGTTTTTGACGATATTTTTAGCTTAAGCGATTTAAATTAGTTTTAGCGCTTTTTTCGGTTTTATGGATTTTCTGCGGGTTTTGGTGATTTTTTCTAGTTTTGGCGATTTTTTTTGCTTCGACACTTATTTTCGTTTTGGCGATTTTTCGGTTTTTATAGATATTTTTAGTTTTGAAGCTTTATTTTTTTGGTTTAGCGCTATTTTTCGTTTTGGTGCTTTTTTAATTTTTAAAGATTTTTCGGTTTTTACCCTATTTTTAGTTTTGGCGATTTTTTTAGTTTTTAATGTTTTTTTCGTTCTTAGAACTTTTTTGGTTCTTTGGTGTTTTTAGGGTTCCGTACACCAAAAGAGTAAAGAATCCTTATTGTTTTCGCTACGCTGTCCGTCTGTCTGTCTATCTGTTTGTCTGTCTGTCTGTTGCAGGCTGTTTTCTCGGAAACCCTAAGAGCTACGGACCTGAAATTTTCGCAGAATATAAAAAACTTTGGCTGCTGCAGTTGACAGTTAAAATATAAAGCGAACAACGAAACATGTTGAAATACTAATGTAATATACAGACATTATATATAGATACTTAAAATTTTTAAAATTAGTGGTAACTGGTGTAGTTTGCAGAATAGACTACACCAATTAACACTGATATTTAAAACAATAAAAACTAAAGGGTGGCCTATCAGTTAATGTAGTTTGTTGTATCTTTTTAACCGCAAGAGTCAAACTCTTGAAATTTAAAAAAATTCTGAAACTAAAATATTCTAAAATTAAAAAATATCCAAAAAAAAATCGTCAAATGAAAAAGCGCTCAAAGGAATGAAAAGCACCGAAATTGAAAAATATCACTAAAACGCTAAATATCACCAAAATTAAAAAGATCGCCAAGAAACTAAAAGAACGGCAAAAACCGAAAAATTCCTCAAAACAAAAAAAACACTAAAACCTAAAACAATCGCTAATATAATATCGAAAAACGAAAAAAATCGCCAAAATTAGAAAAAATCACCAAAACGAAGAAAAAAGCGCTAAAACTAAAAAAAATCACAAAAAATTGAAAAAAATCGCCAAAACGAAAAAAAGTGTCAAAACCAAAAACAAAAACGCTGAAACTAGAAAAATCACCAAAAATATTCTTAAAGCCCAAAAAAGAGCCTAAACTAAAGTAAATCGATAAAACTAAAAATATCGTCAAAAATTAAACAAATCTGTAAAAAAAAGTGTCAAAAGCAAAAACGCTAAAACTAGAAAAATCACCAAAAATATTTTCAAAACCCAAAAAAGAGGTGAAACCTATATAAATCGCTAAAACTAAAAATATCGTCAAAAAGCGAAAAAAAAACATTAAAAAGAACACCAAAACCAAAAAAAAAATCGCCATAACTAAAAAAAATCGTCAAAAAACTAAATTTCAAAAACGAAGAATCGCCAAAATAAACGAAAAAATCACCAATATGAAAAAAGCGCCAAAACAAAAAAAATCGCCAAAACAACATAAAATTTAAAAAAAAACAAAACAATTAAAATTAAACAAAAAAGTAAAACGAAATAATTGCCAATATAAAAAATGCCTAAAGCGAAAAAGGGGTATATGTGTTCGTATGGAACCCTTCGTCGGCGAGCCAAAGTCGCATTTTACTGAATTCATTTTTGTTTACTAATGTAACTAAATTAAAGATAAGAAGATATGATTTTTATTACAGTTTCCACCTCATTCAATAGATCCTGATATTGAATTATATATTTGGATTTTTTAACATTTTTGAGTATTGAGAGTTACTTTTGCTTTCGTTGTTGTTCTCCGAAGTGTGTTTAGTGGGTTTAAAAGCACTATACATCTTCTCTCTAAAAACAAAAAATTATAATAATCGCAGGACGAAATTCAAACTTATGACAACTTTTTCAATTTTAAAAATATAAAAAATTTTATCTTTTAAATTATTCTTTTGCAATATTTATACATAAGTAAAAAGTATGCTAACTCTTCTTTGATATAAGACTTATTTTAGATCACCCGACAATGTTAAAAGTTATGTCAATTTCAAATAATTATTCTTACGCCCTATGATCCAGTGGGAGTTAAAGGAATATTAATATATAACACATTCTTGGAAAATATAACAACCCTCGGTAAAGTAGAAGCAACATTTTTTTAAGCAAATCAGAAATTTGTAAACAGATAATATTCTCTATAACGTTTCTACACTTTAGCTGCTGTTCACTGGTTTGACGTCCTAAAATTCGCTGTTATTTTAGTGTATGTTGTTAATGCAACTTTAATAAATAAACTGAGTAATGAAGCATACTAAAATAGCGTAACGCTCAATACACAAAACATCGTACAGAAACAATTTAAAAAAAATTATATTTTTCAAGAATTCGATGTCTGAAATAAGAGAAGCAAATACTAATAATCTAAAACCGTTTAACCACGTTTTTGGAAAAATTTTTAAACTCTTAATATGGAAAATAAACAGCATGCATTGCGGACACGCTATTTTGTATGAAGAGAGCTTATACAGTATTTTCAGTTCTCGTTTTTAGCACATAATGGATAGTCTTACAAAAAAAAATTTATGTACATTTATTTATAATATATTATATCATGGTTAAGCAGTTTTGATTTTAAAATTTATGCGTTTATTTTATGAAATATTTTTTGCTATTTGTATGTCCTTTCAACTGACACGCAAAAACATTTGAAACGACAACAAAACAAAAGATCGGTATATTTTGCTTAAATACTTATTTTATGATCACTTTATTGTTTCATGCATGCACAGAATGCAATTTAAACCGTTTGGAATTTTTCTACTTTATCGCAACAATCTGATCTAAGGATACTTGGAAAAACATATGAATTAAAAACAAATACCTGTAAGCGTTACATGCAAAAATGTTGTTTATTTTCTACATTTGCGCAGGTAGAGCAGCTTCATATGAGTGGGTGTGCATCTATTGATGTTACAAAGATCTGTTTTATATTTCTTCTTATGAAGTGCATAGTTCTCTTTGAGCTGGATTAAGATCTAGCGATAAAAATAGTAGTTTTTTGTTTATTTGCCATTAAAGGGATTTTTCTTGCTCTCCTATAAACATTTATTAATTCCCTACACACATGTTAAATATGTTGTATACATACTTATGTGTGTGTGTTCCATACAATCTTACCCATAACAAGAATGTATTCACTTACTGATTAATAACTCAGGACAAAGACTAGTTAGAAAAGATTAAAGATTAATATCGAAGCAGTAGCTAAAATATATATAAAACTGCTTCTATGACAAACTGAAATTGTGGGATATTTACGTGTGGCAGATTTGTATCTGCTTTAATTACATCTGTTAAAGAAAAACTTGTTTTCTTAAATAAATTACAACACTAAGATAACATTAACTATACTAAGGATGTATTAAACTACACAGATATGCTCTTAAGCAATGCGATATCCTTTACGATATCTTAATGTTTTTAGCCTTTTTTATTGTGGTCTAATGTGAACTTTTTTGTGGCCTAATTGAATTAGTTTTTATCAATCTATGATCAGTACATGTGTGTTCAATTCTGCAGACGATTGTCTTAGAAGCTGTAATTATGATATGATTTTTTGAAATAATTGAAAATGTCTGTTTACAAAATTTTCAGATAAAATTTATTATTCTTTAAAATTATGTCTATCTATCTGTCTATCTATGCGCAATTTTTAAAAGTAATTAAATAGTAATTATATTATTATTGTTTTTAGTTGTTAACTGAAAAAGACATTCAGAGATTTAAAAACAAAAGACTTAAGCAACAAGCATGAGATAACCAAAATATCTGAGATATTCCAATTCATTCGTAACCATTCTTCGTTTAAAAATTAGACGAACGGTTGCTGTAGTAACCTAAGAAGTGAACGCGAAAAACTGAACATTAGCGACCGTAATTCGCTTCGAAGGACCATATAAAATTTCGCAATAGCCAATTGATTTCGTTATGAGACTATATTTAGACAACAGCAGAGCAAAAGAATTTCGTATCTTATTTCTTCTAGAAAAAGTCTTTTGAGAACTAAACAAAAACTTAAATAAAATACAATAAACTAGTTTACAAAATATGAAAATATTAATTCCTAACTTCAGGCTCAAAGTTACTATATGACATTGAGCCTGAAGTAAAGAATAAATATTTAAAAATGAAAATATATTTTTTAAGCTAATTTGTGGCTGCTGAGCACGAGTATGGCATTCATATATTTGTCTTAAAAAAATTCGGAATATTTTTCAAGTTTTTTATTAAACTGTTTCCAAAAATCTTGAAAACTGTTAATTTGAATTAAACAAATTTTACACTATTGCATAGATATGATTTTCTTCTTTCAGCCAATATATATACTGCTATGATCGGATCAAATTTTATAGAGTAACAGGCGTTGAGAAAACTTCTGATGAATTTTTTATGAAAATTAAAATTCCGATTTTTTTTTCATTAAATAAATTGTAACTTTCTCATTTTTTGTTTACTAATAACAGTTTTGCTCTCTTTACATATAGAACAAAATTTTCTAAAAGATATAGATGAAAAAAAGATTTTAGATGTTTGTTTTCGTTAATGGAACGACTCAAAATGGTGAATTTTGAAAATAATGTAAAAAATTCAAATTTTTTCAAATCTTAAGGCCTGTTAATCAATGAGCTTTGATCCGACCAACACAATTTAAGTATAAGTTGAAAGACAAAGTCGTATCAATGCAACAATGCAAAATTTTTATAAATCAAATGAAAAGTTATCAAGATTTTTGGAAATAGCTAAAAAAAAACAGCCTGCAAATAAAAAACGTGTTTCGCGAATATCTCGAAAACGCTTGTTAAGGAAAATAAATGAATGACATATTAGTGTCGGCGACCTTAAATTAGTTAAGAATACGTCTCTTTTTTGAGGTTATGGTAAAAAGTTGACAAATTGTTAAGTAATGTAGCAAATGTAGTAACACTATGCAACAAAATAAAACTTTTCTCACGAATTTTGATCACCACTGTACTTTGTTTGATATCTAGATGATTTGCTGTATCTTGGAAGCCGTAAAAGGTAAACTCTTGAAATTTTAAAAAACGCTAAAACTTAAAAATTCCATCATTTAAAAAATGCCAAAACGAAAAATTGGCATAATGGTAAAAGCTCTAAAAGGAAAAAAGCACCAAAAGTAAAAAAATTGCTAAAATGCAAAACATCACCAAAACTAAAGACATCGCAAAAAAACTTAAAAAAACCGCCAAGAAGCGAAAAAAATCGCTCAAACGGAAAAAGCGCCTAAGCTAAAAACATCGATAACACTAAACATATCGTAAAAAAACGACAAAAATTTCCAAAACCCAAAAACACCAAAAGGAAAAAAGCACCAAAAATAAAACAAAATTCCAAAAACCGAAAAAATCGATTAAAGGAAAAAAAGTGTCAAAACTAAAAAAAAATCGCTAAAACTAATAACAAAATCACAAAAAACGGAAAAATATCACCAAAACGAAAAAACCACAACAGCTAAATGAAATCACTTAAAAAACGAGAAAAGATCAAAAACGCCAAAACTAAAAAAGCGCCAAAAAAAAAAATCCCAAAACTAAAAAGATCGCAAAAAACTAAAAAAAAAACGCCAAGAAGCGAAAAAATCGCTCAAACGGAAAAAGCGCCTGAGCTAAAAACATCGATAACACTAAATATATCGTAAAAAAACTACAAAAATTTCCAAAACCCAAAAACACCAAAAGGAAAAAAGCACCAAAAATAAAAAAAATCACCAAAAACCAAAAAATCGCTTTAACGAAAAAAAGTGTCTAAACTAAAAAAAAAATCGCTAAAACTAAAAAGAAAATCACAAAAAAACGGAAAAATATCACCAAATCGGAAAAATTACAAAAGCTAAAAGAAATCACTTAAAATATCGTCAAAAAACGAGAAAAGTCAAAAACGCCAAAACTAAAAAAGCGCCAAAAATAAAACACTAAGAGTAAAAAATTGCTAAAAAATTCAAAAAAACAACAAAACTAAAGAGATCGCAAAAAAAAAACCGCCAAGAAGCGAAAAAAATTGCTAAAACAGAAAAAAATGCCTAAACTAAAAACATCGATAACACTAAATATATCGTCAAAAAACGACAAAAATTGCCAAAGCCGAAAAATCACCAAAACGAAAAAAGCGCCAAAACTAAAAAAAATCGCTAAAAACCGAAAAAATCAATTAAACGAAAAAAAGTGTCAAAACTAAAAAAAATCGCTAAAACTAAAAAAAAAAATCAAAAAAAAACGGAAAAATATCACCAAAACGAAAAAAGCACAAAAGCTGAAAGAAATCACTTAAAAGCGAGAAAACATCAAAAACGCCAAAACTAAAAAAGCGCCAAAGAAACACCAAGAGCAAAAAAATTGCTAAAATGCAAAAAATTCCCAAAACTAAAAAGATCGCAAAAAACTAAAAAAAAGTCGCCAAGAACCGAAAAAATTGTCGAAACGGAAAAAAGCGCCTAAGCTAAAAAATCGATAGCACTAAAAATATCGTCAAAAACGAAAAAAAGTCGGCAAAACCGAACAAACACCAAAACGAAAAAGCGCCAAAAATAAAAAAATCGCCAAAAACCGGAAAAATCGCGTAAATGAAAAAAGTGACAAAACTAAAAAATCACTATAACTAAAAAAAAAATTTTAAAAAACGGAATAATATCGCAAAAAATGAAAAAAGCGCTAAATCGATTTCTTAAACTAAATATATCGTCAAAAAACGAAAACAAGCCAAAAACCGAAAAGAAACATAAAAAAGCCAAAACTAAAAAAGGCGCCAAAATTAAAAAAAATCGTAAAAAAATCGCGAAAAATTTAAAAATCGCCAAAATAAAAAGCATTGCCAAAACTAATATAGTCGCCAAAAAGAAAAAAGCGCAAAAACAAAAGCGATCCAACTAAAAACAATGTCAAAACCACAAAAAATCGTCAAAACTAACAAAAATCGCCAAAAACCGAAAAAATTGCTAAAAACAACAAAAATTGCCAAAGCTGACAAAAAAAAGTGCAAAAAACAAAAAAAAATTCCAAAAACTAGAAAATCGCCAACACAAAAATATCACCAAAAATTAAAAAAAAATTGACAAACCCAAAAAAAATCCAAAGCTAAAAAATCGCCAAAAACTAAAAATATCGCCAAAAACAAAAAATGGCAAAACAAAATAAAAAAAAAATCATCAAAACTAACAAAAAACGCAAAAAAACGAAAAACTTCACCAAAACGAAAAAAGCGCTTAAATTAAAGTAAAAAAATATATAAAAATCCCTAAAAGAAAAAAGGGATAGACGTATGTATATTAGAGGTCTGTACGAATATTCTCGAAAGTACTCGTATGTATGTTTGTGTGTGTATGCATGTATGCTTTTTTGTATATATGTGTGTTTAAATGTATGTGTATATGTATATTTGGTCGTGGCTATGTATGTACAGTATTGTACATACATTCTACGAATACATTTGAGTACACTTTGCAGTCCTATAATGTATAAGGTATTCTTATAGAACCCTTCGTGTGCGAGTCAAAGTCGCACTTTACTGACTTTATTTTACTTTATTTCTAACATTTAAGATTTTCAAGAGGCTGCTACACCAATTTAATTATAACTTGGCAAGGGGTTGTCCAATTTTATTGCAAAAAGCCACTAAAAGACTTAAGTCGCTGGTGTAAACTTTCAAAACGCCGATACACGTATATTTTTTTGGTGGCCTCTACCAGAATCAGCCGTTAGAACTTTTTTATATGAAAAAAATTTTTTTTTAATAATCAATAGAATTTAAAGTTTCAACTGTTTTGGAAGCTAGGGAAGCATACAACATCAAAAAATATAGTGGCACTCTTTGGCATTTTTTTTTGTTGCATAGTGTAAGTATTGCAAACTATTTTTCTTTTCTGGAAGTTTTTGTATAGATATTAATTTTTAGTTTTTTGCACACAATCGCCAATAATTGCCAATTACAATAGAAATTTTTCTCATTTATATGCATAAATAAATAATCTTCTTCGGTTAAAATTTATTTATTTAGATATTTTACCTTTTTAGTAAAACTGGAGCTAAAGAAAAAAATCTATAAATGTATTCAAAACGGATAAATTATGAACAAATAATATTTGTTTAGTGAAAAATATGTTTGTTTAACATCTTAAACAATTTATTTGAAATGAGTTTTTAGCAAAATCCTTTCAAATATTTATTTTAATACTGTAAAATGTGTTTATTAAGAAAATATGGTTATTTGCACGCAAGATAATAAATTTATGAAATTATGGACAATAAATTCGAAAATATATTTTCCTTGTACATATAACAAAATAATAAATAAAAATTATTAAAAGCAGTCAAGCAAGTCAGGCATAAAAGCGGGATAAATAAAACAAACAATGTTTTTATTTTAGGCTGTTTAGGAAAAAATATGCAAACAATAAAGGACATATTTGCTGCCACACGCACTTACTTATGGTGAATAGTTTACATGTGTGTATGCATTCAATTTTAACGCCCTGTGAAAACCTTCTATTTAACATTTACAAAGATTAAAACTACACACCCAAAATGCCAGCTTGAAAACCAGCACTACAACCACACTTACTCAAATTCTTTTGGTTGACCATAAAAATCCCTTAACGCATCTCTTCATTTCATTATTATTATTGCCTACTTAAGGATTTATGCTTCAATAATATTTTTAATTTGTATGTAGTTCTTAAGAAATTGTTTCTGTTTTTCTTAAATCCTTAAAAAAATAAATTTCGTTTTCTTGTGTATGCAACATTTTGATTATGTGCCTTTAAGTAACTTCATTTAGGTGAGATTTTGATGTTATTTTAGGTTAAAAATAACAATCCTTAAAATAACAACAGCTAAACAATACGTTTGCTACTTTCACTGGGTTGTTAAATCTCTTTTTTGTCATATTTTACGGAAGTCGAGGTTTTTTTTCGAAGCATAATATGATCAAGATAACAACTACTAAAAATGTATTTTTCTTTTTGAATTTCAATACTATTACTTTTCTACCAGTTCTTTTCAAGGATTACTAAATTTTGATGATTATCTTTAAGTATTAAGCCAAGCAAATGCTTAATTTTGCGACCTGCTGGATTATTTGTATGTATGCCCGAAAAATTTTTTACTAATAATTTTTTTCTATTTTCCAAAATAAATCATTCGTTTTAAAGTTGTAAGCGAGATAATACATTTTATTTCTGAGAATTGTGCGAAATAAAGTTATTTACCATTTTTTGTTAAAATCAAATTATGTCAGCTAAAAAGTAGGCAGCGCTTCTTGTTAATTTTTTAAGCCCAGCAAACAATTTCGGCTTATATTACTCAATAAAGGTGAAATATACAATATTGAGATATAAGCTCTAGTTAAATCTAACTAGTAATTTGCAACCAGTGGCTCGTTTCTGTAACTTGTGAGAAGTTCTCACTTCAAAAAAAAATTAATAATTATACTTGTCATCCGATCCTTTGTAGGACGATTCATAGAATATTAGTTGTATTATTCTATGAATCACCCTGAAAACCTAATAAAAATACAAAAATATTGATTTTTTTCTTACACATCCAGTTTTTCACAGAATGGTAATAAATTTTTCGATGCGAGAAACTCTCACATTGGTTACAGAAATCAGACACAGTATATTGTGGCCAGCCAAGGATGCTGTTAAATTATATTTCCGAGGGAAAGGGAGTGTTTTATAATGTTGTAATATAAAATTAAAACATACGATTTCCATTATTAATGAAGCAATTAAAGTAAAAAATATGTTTTCTGCCTTCCAAGATCTGCCACTGACGGTTTTTTGGTGTTTTACCCTTTTAGCGAGTTAGTATAACCGAGTTTTTTTAGTTCAACATTAAGGCATTTACTATCGAGCAATGTTAACCGATAACCTGTGTCTATGATAAACCGATCGAACCAACGCTCCAGCAAAAATTTGATCATGATTAGTCATTACCAAACGCCATACTTTTCAACTGCAAACTACATACCGTATGAATTTAATTTTTATTGTGTTTTGTATATTCAATCCCTTCTAAACAATTAAATTTATAACTTGTTATTTGTAACTAAATGTGACAGGTACTTGCCTCATTGCAGGCAAAAGCCATGTTAAAATAATTGGTTAAAATGCCAAAGAAGGAGTATTGAAGGGTATGTTTATTAGCCTTTTAGCTCATTACCTTGCCATCAAAATTTTACCTGAGACGTTATCGAAAAAAACGAGCTATCAATTCTTTTAACAAAATAGAATGCAAGAAGCATACATTTTCGTTAATTCACCTTTGGTTAGTATGAAATTATTAATAAATGAAAATTATTAATAACACTTGTTTACAAATTTCGAAAAACTTTTTCGTTCGCTAAAAATAAAAGTTGTTTCTGTAGTTCTTTGGAACGCTGAATGCGAATCTGTACTCCATTTTATTTTTCATCAGCTCGAGTTTTCGATAAATAGCTTTATGTAAAAAATAAATACACTTTCACCACATAGCATAGTAGCATAACTTGAGGAGGGATTTTTCTATTCAGTAAAGAACAAAAACCGAAAATCCAAAGCAAAATAATCTTTAGGCCGTGCAAACATTGTTTCCAAATTCGCTCAGTACATTCAGAGTTATTATAAAAGTTTAACCATAAATATATTAAAATTTTATAAAAAATGGCAAGTTTTTTGATTTTAAGAATGAATAAAAAATAAAAATACAACAACCAGCTTATTTTTGACTTAGTAGCTTGTAGGTTAATGTATTCCAAAAGAATTGAAACCTTTTTTTTAAATTGAAATCGCTGCACAACTTTTGATTTTATTCATAAGTCAGTGAGAGAACTGAATTGATAAAAATCAAAATTTTCATACAACAGCAATTTCTGACTGTGTGTTTGTGTTTGCTGATTTTGTATGGAAATTTATATTTTATCAATTCAGTTTTGTCACTAAATTGTGAATAAAATCAAAAATTGTATACCAATTTCAATTAAAAAGGGTTTAATTTTTTTGGCATATATTTAGCTACATGCTGCTGGACAAAAAACTGGCCCGTTGTTGTATCGTTATTTTGTTATAAAGTTTTAAAAACAAAAATGTAAAAAAATCTTATAAAGAATTACAATTTTTTTCTCAAACTTTCACGATATCCCCAAAACTATTATGCAGATTTAGAAATAATGTTGTTTCGGCTTAAAGATTATTTTGTTGTCAAATTTTTAATTTTTTTGAACTGAATAGAGCATGGCCTTCTCAAGTTATGCTCATATATGTCCTGAAAGTGGCTTCATTTCTGACATAACGGTATATCTGGAAAACTAGAACTGATCAAAAAATTCGAATTATATATTTAAAATCCGCATAATGCAACAACAAAAATAGCTTATATATGTGGCTTAAAAATGTTGCCCAACAAGCAACAACAAAAATAAGATCTTTGAGTGTTTGAATAAATATGCAGATGGGGAATTTCGTACTGACCAAAGATGAATTGATGAAAATTAATGCTTCTTGTATTCTATTTCGCTAAAAAAAATTGGTTAAATGAGTGTATTTTCCTATGTAATAGTAGAAAGCGCGTCTTTAATTCTGAGTTCGGATGATATTAGGCTCCAACCTCTGTGCTGATTTTCATAAGGAGAGTCATGCAGAGCTTGATTGAATTTATAGATCTGTGCTGATTTTCATAAGGAGAGTCATGCATAGCTTGATTGAATTTATAGATCTGCGGTGCACAAAAGATACACTAGGTGTCGCAGTGCCGGTCTTTGGCCCAGAGATCTCCCCTATTCCACTTTATTAATCAAGTTTCAAGCTTTGAGTTAAGCAAGTTTGTCTTGTATTCCTGTATACATATGTACACCTCACGGGTAAGAGCTGAAGCGACTAAATAAATATGACAGCGTCCGAATGGTCTCCTAATCCAAATTATTTAACTAATTATGTTGAATTTTCTTTCAGCATTAACAGACTTCAATAGTAAAAAATTCCCTACAAAAACAAGCGAAATATAAAACTCTATAAACAAGTTTTCTTTATCTTAATATAAAGTAAAGTTATGCTGTTCATGAACGACCTTTTCCATTGAATAATTCAGTGGTATGAACAAGTAGAATTTGTTCAGTCTTTTTGTTCTTTTTTTTATCATTTTATTCTTTCTATTTGATTAGACAAACACTAAATTTCTTTCTAAATACATTATTATTTCACAAAATATATCAACATCTGCTAAATAAAATTATTTCAATTAATATATATGCTTTTTTATTGAAACTTTTTAAAATATAATAACATCTCCCACTATGTTTGAAAAGCTGTTCAATCATTCAGTTCACAAATAAAGTGAACAGCAGAACGAAAAGAACGAACTTGTTCATATTTTTGTTCTGATCAGAAATAAATTGTCACTAAAAAGAACGATTATGCCCAGCTCTAATGTAAAGAATTCAGGTATCCTTATGTTCGTTTACGTTAATCTCCCGAGCCACTCAACCTATTTCAATGAAATTGTGTAAGTGTATTTGGTTCGTGCCAGATTAAGAGAAAGGATTATTTGTGCAACCTTAGGATTCTGTTTTCCTACCAATTGTGTGGTATATTCAAGTTTTTATTATAAGAAAAGTGTTAGAGGGCACTATACCATCTCCTCAGCTTTCTTTGTTAAATATTTTCTACTTATCAAAGTGTAAGCAGTAAGTAGTAATATCAGCTATTTAACCGAATTTATTAAGGAATTTAAATATGAGAGGTTATGAAACTTCTTATATTCATTTACAAGATAATTGTTGTGGTTAGTTCAAACAAATAATCATGAGGGAAGGAAAATTTCGCGTTAACCAAAATTTAATAAAGCCAAACATTTTGTAATTATCGCTTAGGCTTTAAAAGTTGCAAGTAATTTATATACTTACATACACCCAAATGCATACAGCGATAAGAATATCATCAGTATAATAGCCACAATAGCTTTCTAGAACCTCAAAAAGTCAATATCTGACGAAAATTCGATCTTGGAAAATCGGAGTGAAATCAGTAACTTTCTATTTTTTATTTTTGGAAGCTAAAAATACATCAATTTTTAGTCAGGTTTCGTAAAAAATTTATATTGTTGCATAGTGTAATTATTTGCCATTATATAGCAAAGCAATCAGAAAACTAGAAAATAATTGCATTTTCTTAATAGAAATACCATGTATGTTTCCTTAACATATCAAAGAATAAAAAGTAAATCTAATCTATTTCAATGTTGCTGACTTCTATTTTTTTATTTATTTTTTTTTAATATTTCCTCCGGTTATAGCCAACTTCATGCCTAACGAACAAAATTACTTGCTCATTCGTCGTTATTTATAACGGAACTTTAAAGTATATAAATGTATGCTGGGTTATGACTTTATGATCATATCTATTGTGAGCTCAACAAGTAAACACACAACACTCACATAAGTACATTCAAAAACTGTAGCATACTTTGGAGATTAACAAAATTAATTTGGTCATTGTTTGAATACTAAAATAAATAGCGTGTGCGTCTTTATCAAAATTAATAATAATAATAACACTATATAACAATTATGTACTTTTTTTTCAAAATTACGGAGTTCAGCAAACCGATTCTGGTAGAGGAGACAAAAAATATATATATGTGTGTCGACGTTTTGCAATATCACATCGGAATTTTTAGAGGGGATTAAAGTTTTCCCCTTTTGGCCTATTCGTGCAGCATATCGGTACATGAAACTATGTGTTCTTTACATCTGAGGTGAAGGATATGCTCAGCAACTTTGAAGATAATATTAGGCCAAATATTTTTGTCGAACATATTAACCCTTTAACTCCCTCACATAACGGTAATTTTTGTCTCTTTTCTAGCAAATCGTAAAAACCACCCCTAAAAATGAGAAGTGCGTTGATGAAATGTTCTACAAAAATGTTGGCCATAAAAGTTTTTGTAGGTCTTCAAACACAATAAGCTGCAGGTTCAACTTGTACTCCAGGAATCATGGAAAATTTAAACTATATTTAAGGGTTAACTTCTTACTTATTCACAATTAGTACTCGGCATTGGAAATCTTGTAAATCTTACATTTAAGGTATAAGATGTGCTCAACACTTTTATGTAAAACACCACGAGAAACATTTTTCTGGAAATATTCGATTTATGGTTTTTTTTGTACATTTCTTAAAAAAGGGTAAAGAACTTCCCTTAAGGAGCGATATAGTCGGCTGAAATGTTCTACAAAAATATTTGCCATAAAATTCTACTATAAGTTTTAGCATAGACCCAAGCTCCAGACTTAACTTAGACGCTAGAAATCATTCAAAGTTTAAAATGTGTTTAAGGGTTAAATTCGTACTTATGTACAATTCGTAGACGGCATAGAAAATCTTGTAAGCCTTACGTTTAAGGTATAAGATATATGTACCTTTTTTATGTAAAAAACTACGAGGAACATTTTTGTAGAAAATTTTTGCGCACTATATCGCCGCTGAAGTAGAGTTGTTTTGCCCATTTTTTAAGAAATGTACAAAAAGGCACATACACAGAAAAAATTATCACCAAAAAAATTTCAAACAACAGTTTGTCTAAAAATTAATTTAATTTTCAGTAAATGTTCTTTACATTATCAATGAGTATTTTGTTTAACTCTTATTTAGGACCCAAACACCAAAAGCAACAAGAAAAGTTGAACCATAGAAAAACAACCCCGATGACGACATACAGACAAATAAAAACAACAACAGTGATAGCAAAAGGAGTGCGATTGTTCCAAGTTTGTCTACTGCAGATTTCTGAGTGAATCAATTCGCTAATGTCGTTGCGTTAACTCTCATTAATTTCTTTAGAGTCTTTAGATAAACATTCTGATTATTTGTTGATATATTTCAGAAAATCCAGTAAATCTTTTTGTTTGATTTAGTAAATTGTTTTGTCTACAATTTTTAAATATTTTTAGACAAATTGTTTTTATAGATTTAAGCAATTTGTTCACTGAAAAAAACACATTTTTTTCAATGCAATTTTGCTCAAATATTTTTGTCTATATTTACAAATTTGTATGTAGGTCCGTTCCTAGGCAAAATATTTACTATTTCATTGAATTACTTTACAGAAAATGAAAATTATTTTTTTTTCTGTGTACAACGTAGAGTTGTTGAGTTAAAATTTTCTAGAAAACTGTTTCCGTGGTGTTTTACATAAAAATACTAAACACATCTTATACCTTAAACGTAAGATTTACAGGATTTCCTATGCCAAGTAATAATTGTGAATAAGTAAGAAGTTAACCCTTAAACATAGTTTAAGCTTACAATGCTTTCTGGCGTACAAGTTGAGTCTGAAGCTTGATTGTCTTTAAAATTTTATGGCCAAAATTTTTGTTGAAAATTTTATCCCCTCATTCTCCTTATTTATGGATGTTTTTTATGGTTTGTTAGAAAACAGCCAAAAAATGCCATTATGTTGTCCACAAAAAATATTTGCCCTAATATTTTCTACAAAAATGCTAATGAAGTGTAAGGTATCACTTCAGATGCAAAGAACTCTGTTTGTTGTCGGTTGAAAATATAACTCAAATATTCCAATTTCATGTGAAATATAATATAAATTTTAAGTTTGATTTTCTTAAAGTTATCATTTGAAATCAGATGAGTTCTGAGTTAAAGCCACTTTAAGACTCTATGACTCCTAGTTGCTGTAAGTTATAAAACTATATATATATATATATATGAAATATAAAACATTAGTTAATAGTATAATAACATCATTATTAGTATATTGCAGTGACTGTACTCTATTTTTGGTTAATTGAAACAAATTAATAAAATTGAATCTTTACACTTAAAAAGGAAGTATGTACATAGTCCTAAATGAATGTAACTGAGCTGTATCAAACGAATTAACACACAATAACCATTTAACCATCAGTCATGCCAAACTCAAAAAAAAATATCTTTATAAACTGAGACAAAAGATTTTTTTTTAAATCTTAATCAAAGAAATAATAAAAAGACATAAAATCCGTAAAGGAAAACATTTTGAAATATTAGACTTTCTAAATTCAAACGAAATGATTATTTGTTGAAAAAACATTTCAGCTAAAAACAACAATAATATTTATAAACAACTAGAAGACAAAAACTAAAAAGGAAATTGAAGACAAGCAACCACTCTGCGGGATATCAAACGTTAAACTTCTTATTGAAAAATTTCTAAAAACGAATTTCAACACAATATAAATATTTTATATATCCATGTCTGCAAGCAAGCCGTGTTACTTTAAACCAATTTAAAACAAAAATTGCACTACTAGACGAGGTAATAATATTACATGTGTAATACTAAAATTACATTTAATTGTAAAATTGACTGTATTATTATGTTCTAAAAGAACTTCTTTTCAATAATGCAAAGGTTTCAATAGAAATGTTGAGACATCAAAAAAAATGCTTATAATTGTAATAAATAACATGTGTTTGAGTTGTCAGACCAATTTGGTTTGTTAAAGTAGAATATAGAGAAGTCTTTCGACTACAACCATAAATTACCTGTCTATAAATGTCTTATAATTAAAGGATAATAAAAGGTTTCAATTAGTGTTTTTTTTGAGGATAATTTTTTACAATAATAAATAACTAGCTTGGCATGATTCATATTATAATATTACTAGGAATTGATGCAATCATCTTTGAAAAACAGTTTGTTCAGGTTACCCATGTTATTAGCATTTATTGAAAATAAAAATCGTGTTGCATTGCAAATCCTTTAATGACGAGGAAAGTTTCATATTACAAAATATTTTGATTTCTAATCGAATTAAAAGACATAGAAGAGAATTTTACACTTATCAAGTCTCTTAAAAACTATAGCAGCAAAGTAATAATTCTGGTATTCTTTATCATTAAATAACACTGTACATCAAAACCAATTTTTTCTAAAATTACAAGGTGCTAGTGACTGATTCGTGTAAAGGAAACAAAAAAAAAATATTGTTATTTAAAAGTTTAAATCTAGGACTAAGAAACAGTAACGTTCAATACATGAAAGTACAGACAACGAGAAACATATGAGATTTCAAAAGAGAAAAATATAAGATTTCAATCATTTCTCGTTGTCCGCACTTTCATGTATTGAACGTTACTTTTTCTTAGTATGCCTAATTATTCATGTTAATTGCTTAAATTACACTAAAGCTATCAATTATAGTAAGATCGCATGTTTCTGCTACTAAATATTTAAAAGATCTATAAACTGATCAGATGTATTGAAAAAGGTTATGGCATATGTATTGAACGTTACCTATAATTTTTTAAAGTTAATAGAAAATTTTGGGGTGTGTATGTGTATTTTAGTCCTAAGTGATTAAAGTTCGTAATATTATATTCAGAACGAATTATACATGACCAATATCCCAAGGGCCCAGGGGCAATTAACATCAATTTAGCAGAACAGGTAAACGTTGTGTTCGGAAGTCGCCACACTGCCATTAGTAATGTTTGATTGGAACAATTCTGGAATCCTAACAAAAATTCGTTTTGGGTTCTAGGGTGGTGAAAAGAAATTATTAATAGCGAAAAATATGAATTTTTGAAACGCAGTTCCCTATGGCACATGCTGCATAGAATATGCACAACGTAAATGATTTCTATGCTGGGTGTTATCCCCCAGCATTTTTTTTTAAATGACAAAATACGTGTAACAAATACGTGTAACGAATACTGGTTGCGATAATTCAAAACGAAGGCATCAAGGCAACGCGAATGTTAAATTCCTTAAAAACTCAGTGTTGCCGCTTTAGTATATTCGCGATCTTTTTTGAGTTGCCGTTGTTTTCCGGGGAAGTTCTGGGATTTTAAAAAGGTTTTTTCCTAGTTTTTTGGAGTCCGGGAAAATCCTGGGATTTTTAGGGATTTTTAACAAATTTTTTTGGGAATCCGAGGAAATCCTGGGATTTTTGGAGATTTCTATCCTAGTTTTTGTGAATGAGGGGCAACTTCTGGGTTTTTGGAAAGATTTTTGTTCTATTTTTTGGGAATCCTTGTACCAGGTTTGTGGCTTGGTTAATGGTTGGTTTCCTTGCTAAGTGGAGGTGTCTCGGCTACACGCCAGGCGATAGTGGTTTTTTGTTGATGAATTCTCTTCTTTTTTCATCTGGGGGTAAAAATTACTATCTTCAATTTCTTGGTTTCATCTAATTCTAATTTTTATTTTTGGTGGGGGTCATGGCGTCGGGTCCGGAGATTAGGCGGAGTGTGTCGAAAGGCGATAAAAATGAGGGGGCATCTGACATAGCGAACGAATGGGGTAGATCGAAGCTGGCCTGCCATGGCATCAGGCCGAACGCAGCAGGCCGAAGACGGCATTCCCAAGCCGATAGGCAGTAGGCCGAAGGCGATAGGAACTTTGTTACAACCCGGAGTCTCATCACACCGTGAGTTCTTTTTTCTCAGTTTCACAATAATCGAAATCATACGAAATCATTTTTTAATTTTTGTAGCTCTAGTAAAACCAAAAATCGGTGCCAAGTTTAGCTTGTTATTTCTTTCGCCTACAAAAGAAATGTCTTTAATTCTGCAAACACTTTACTAACAAATATCTACGCTAAATTCATTTCCATTGTATAGTTGCACAACAGGATAACAAGTTTTTGCAAAGAATATATCCAACAAGCGTTAACTAATCACTCTTCTCCGGATTGAATACCAAAATCGATCATATTACAAAACTATATTGAAACATAATAGCTAAAAAGAAATTGTCATTTGGCATACCACTTGGCGGCCGAAACAGCAGTGGTTAATTATTTTACAAAAGACATTCAATCATGCTGTAAATATTTTTAAAGAATTATGGCAAAACAAAAAGCAAATATTTGCTATTTCTTGTAAAAGATCAGCTTAAATATTTTGAGTAAATCTAACAAAATAATAACACAATAGCGAGGAGCGGCATGTTAAATGTTGACACTCAACACCGAAGGAGGGGATTTTACAATTGAATGTAATATCGAAAGACACAAACGGAAGAAGGCTAAAAATTAAGAATTTTCATTTAAAAGATGCTTTGAGTTTGTTTACAAAAGACAGAAATGAGGCTCTTTTTGTGTAACTAAAGAAATGAGTTATTGTCAGATGTAATGGCAAACACGTATAATTACACTATGCAACAAAATGAAAATTTTGTGATGACCTTTGA
This sequence comes from Panzeria rudis, assembly GCA_956483635.1. Lineage (NCBI taxonomy): Eukaryota > Metazoa > Arthropoda > Insecta > Diptera > Tachinidae > Panzeria > Panzeria rudis. Next base: position 16,326,238 of record OY101451.1, on the reverse strand, counting down.
TCACTACTATATATTTTTTGTTGTGTGATGATGCCCTAACTACAAAAACAGTCGAAATTTCAAATTCTATGGATACGTTTTTCAAAATTTTTTTTTCTCTAAAATTGAAGATTGAAGAGGCTGCTACGCCGATTTCATCCTAACTACAAAAAACAGTAAAAAAAACTTGGAATAAAATTACCTTTCTATAAACTCAATGGTCGAGTAGTCTAAGCGGAAAAGAATTCTGCAGAGATTAGCGGAAGCTATCGAAACGTCAGTTCAACCCTCCGTGCAGTCAAAAATTTTCTTTGTCTATATGCTTCACATTTATCTCTAAATAAAAATATAATTTAATTGAAAAATTAAATTAAAACCGAACTCAAGCTAAAATAATTAAATTTCTTTGGATAAAAAAAATCCATCATTGCGGTCTGAATAATTCCGAAATCATTGAGTATATAAAAAATATTGTTAAAATGGCTTAAAGGTAATTTTATTTCAAGTTTTCCCATGTTTGTTGTCATAAAATTGGAATACCTTATTCCAAGTTATGATAAAATCAGTGGAGCAGAGCAGCTTTTAGAAAAAGGTTTTTTTTTTCAAAATTTTCACAAAAGAAAAACATTATTTTTCGATACTAATTTTTGAATAACTAACAAACCACTGATTTATTTACCTAATTGTTTTAAGATAGTTTGAAGATAATTTTATCATGTATATGTTGCTGTTTTGTTGGTCGAAAGCAGATATACACTGAACGAATTTCGCTTCATAAATCCAATGAAACAATTTCGTTAGATTTTATTTCACAATTCCAATGAAATATTTCACAATTCTAAGGAAATTTCACGAGTATTATGTAATAATTGGAATTCGTTCATTAGTTTTCATAGTTTCGTTAGAAAATTTCACTGGATTTATTACAATAACATTTTGTAGTTGTACTCTTTGTTATTGTTATACACTCATAGACACATTGTCTTGACGTTGTCTATAAAGCGAATGATCACAATCATGAGTCAGAGTTCGATACTGTGAGCGATCAACATTACAAATTTTTTCTGAAGTAGATTGGCGTCTGTCCTATGTAGCATGGGACTGTTAATAAATTAAAATAGTCAATAAAAAAGAGATAAGCTAATGAGGAAAATAAGTAATGTAATAACTTCATTAAAACAATGAATAATCTCATTAAAATAATAACAGAATTTCATTAAAATGATGAAGTACTTTCATGTAGTTAATGAAACAATTTCATTAAAACGTGAAATAAGTTCACCCTAATAATATATTTCATATATTTAATGAAATTTTCATTAAAATAATTTCAACGAAACTTGTTTCATTAATTCAACGAATGAATGGTGATGTTGAATTACATGCCAAACTCCATATAAAAAATGTTTAAACAACTTTTGTTAAAAAAAAATTTTTTTATATAAACTTTAACATGTATGCGGTCCAAGCGAATTGACTGCGGCGAATTGAATTCGGCACCGACAAGACCTTGTATGGATTCGCCCACGATAATTCGAAAACTGCAATGAAAATAGGAGAAACTAAACCCGTCAAATAGCACGCAGGTATGTGAAAAATTGGTCTACAAAGTTTTCTTCAGATCCGTTACCATTTATGCGGCAATCGATTCGAAAATTTTTGGAATAAGTCTACTGTCCACCATTTTCTGTTCTCCGCAAAATACAACAAATACCGACACCACTATATCTCCTACAAGTCCGGATAAGTCAACGAAAAATAGTGTTAAAAAAATGTGTGAGAAAGATGAGTTTCTGTCCATTCTAAAAAGTAACGGCTCAAAAAAAAAGTGGAGAGATATCTAAGACTTACTAATATATCAGAGATGCAGGTCCGCTTATTTACTGGCTCAATGACATCATATGCCAAAAGAAATCGTGCAGGAACTCTATAGTTCCTAAATTAGTTCTGCCGCATCTTAGAGACTCTTTTCTACTGCAGACTTGCGAAATCGTATTTCCCTGGAAAAATTATAAATAAAAGCAAAAAAGCTTCCTTAATTTTTAATGGCTTATTCCAAGCAAATAAAAACGCCTTTCAAATTTCAAATTTACAACTTATATTTATTTAACTTTTTATGTAAAATATTTATATCATTAAAATTTTACTTAACAATTAATTAATTACTTAAACTATATTTATAAAAGATATATTAGATGTTAAAATGTGATAAAGTTTGAAACTTTTTTCGTTTGCTAAATTGAATAACCCAACATTTTCATCAAACAAGTAAAGCAGTTCTAGTTTTTTTTTTAAGTTTGGAATTTCATATAATATAATACCCATAATTTTATTTTTTAAAATGATTAAAACTACAAATTTAGCCAATGAATAAAAATTATTTTTAACAAAAATATAAGAACTTAAGCTAAAATATTTTGGTGAAATTTGTTCAGTGTGATATATTTCTTCGTTTAATAGAGTAAATAGCTTAATCATTCCACCAAACAAGTCCAGCAGCTTTAGTTATTTAAAGTGTGGAGAGTTTTCTTCTTTGGAATGATTAAAGTTATTTAGTCAATAAACAAAAATATTTTTAAAGAAAACTATATGAACTTAAATTAATAAATATTTTGGATAAATTTAATCATGTTTGAATACGTTTTCGTTAATAGACTGCACAACTAAACTGTTTCATCAAACAAATATGTACAGCAGTTCTGATTTTTTTAAGGTTCGGAGTTTGACACAACTTAATACTAATACTTTTATTCTTTGAAATTATTAAAGCCAATGAATAAAATTATTTTTAACAAAAATATATGAACTTAAACTAAAATATTTTGGTGCAATTTTTCCAGTGTGATATATTTCTTCGTTTAATAGAGTAAATAGCTGAATCATTCCATCAAACAAGTCCAGCAGCTTTAGTTATTTAAAGTTCGGATAGTTTTCTTCTTTGGAATGATTACAGTTATTTAGTCAATAAACAAAATTATTTTTAAAGAAAAAAAATAAGAACTTAAATTAAAAAATATTTTTTGTAAAATGTGATAAAGTTTGAAAAAATTTTCATTTAATAGACTGCATAACATTATACTCATACTTCTATTCTTTGGAATGATTAAAGCCAATGAATAAAATTATCTTTAATAAAAAATATGAACTTAAATTAAAATATTTTGGTGAAATTTTTTCAGTGTGATATATTTCTTCGTTTAATAGAGTAAATAGCTGAATCATTCCATCAAACAAGTCCAGCAGCTTTAGTTATTTAAAGTTCGGATAGTTTCCTTCTTTGGAATGATTAAAGGTATTTAGTCAATAAACAAAATTATTTTTAAGGAAAACAATATGAATTTAAATAAAAAAATATTTTGGTAAAATTTAAACATGTTTGAATACGTTTTGGTTTAATAGACTACATAACTAAACGGTTTCATCAAACAGTTCTAGTTTTTTAAGGTTCGGAGTTTGATACAACATAATACTCATACTTTTATTCTTTGGCATGACTAAAGCTATTTAGCCAATGAATAAAATTATTTTTAACAAAAATATAAGAACTTAAACTAAAATATTTTGGTGAAATTTTTTTCAGTGTAATATATTTCTTCGTTTAATAGAGTAAATAGCTGAATCATTCCATCAAACAAGTCCAGCAGCTTTAGTTATTTAAAGTTCGGATTGTTTTCTTCTTTGGAATGATTAAAGTTATTTAGTCAATAAACAAAATAATTGTTAAAGAAAAAAATATGAACTTACAGCAAAAAAATATTTGTTGTAAAACAAGAATAATTTTTTATTTAATAGATTGAATAGCCCAACCAATCCATCAAACAAGTACAGCAACTTCAGTTATATAACAGTCGGAATGATTTGGGCTATCGAAGCTATTAGCATAAACGTATTGTTGTTGGTTTGCTTGAGAAATATGTATGTGTCTAAGATTGAAGTTTGCTTAAAATTAATATTTTAAACTAAAACTAAAGATAATTATTTACTTACACTAATGTTACTATAGATTTTGCTAGAGATGTTTTACCACATATTGTTTTCCGTATGTTAAAATAAAGTTTTTAAACTTTTTCGTTGAGTAGCCTGAAGAGCCAACCGCTCGCCATCAAACAGGTACAGCTTTCAGTTAGATGTTAGAAGCCCTGGAGATTGGAAACTTATACCTTTCTTTGTCTGGATTGATTAAGGCCACTGCACCACTTAACGAAACCGTTTTGTTATAAGGACATCCATTTTTAAAGTTGCATTCCTCAAAGCGTAAAATGTTCGATTTTATGTAAAACAAAATATTTTAATTCCGGGGAACATGTCAAGTTTTTGGCCACAACAAACGATCAGCCCTTTTTCGAACAGCACTATTTGTTGAGATTTTTTGTTTCCATCAAACCAATTCTTCAGTTAAACAGTTTTGGAGTTTTAAATTTTCCACTTGGAGTTTATATTCGGTGAACAGGTTATTTGGAAGCTTTGATTATAGTTTTAAGAATGATGAAGATAATGATTTCATTTTGCAACACAAAATATGTCAAGTTTTGAATATATTTTTTGGTTTTGTATTTTTAGATTTTTTTGTTTGTTTTATTTTTTTTTTATTTTTCGATTTTTTTGGTTTGTTTTTCATTATTCTATTTTTATTTATTAAATTAGTTTCTTAATTTTAGAGTTTACGTGCTTAATTCTAAATGTATACTGATAATGCTTCATATCTTATAAAGGACTTTTATATAGTTTTGGGCTTGAAGGGGAGATTATGTTGCTATTATAAATAAAAACTATTATAAAGCTAATTATCCTTTTCTCAGAAAATGATGGTTAAGTTGCAGGAATTATGTAGCCGCAAAACGCATCAACACTTAGTGATCTAACAACGAAGTAACTGATTTCTCTCACTCTAACGCTCTCTCTCTCTCTCTCTCACTCTTGCTCTTTCTTTCTTACTGAAAATGTTTGTTTGTCAGCATTATTGAGCGCACGCGCGCTTTAACATTCTATAATCTTCAATATCCGACAGGATTACATTTTCATACCTGATATTTTTCCTATTTGTTCTCATTTCACCGCCATTACGGAAATTAAATTATAGATTTTAAATGGATTTTTATATTTTCAACGGATTAGCAAATATTTTCCAAGAGATTTGTTGAAGAGGAAAATCAAGTAATTACGGCTTATGTGGAACTGCGCTTGCCTAAGAACTCTAACTAAGCAATCAATGCGGTGGGTATTAACAGTTTACGTATTTCGAAAGAAGTACTTAAAAATTAATTTGCTCCCAAATGAACTCGAGTGTCTTCTAATTACAATTAAAATACAAAAAGGTACATAAGTACGATTTACACTATGCAACAAGAAAAATGCCAAGGATTAGCACTATATTTTTTTGATGTGTTATATTTTCCTAACTACAAAAACAGGGTATATTTTTAAAATTTTATGGTTAAATTTTTTTATTAATTTTTTTAAAATTTGGGATTTTTGAAAAGATTTGAAAAAATTGATTTTATCATAACTTTTTAAGGGATTGTTCAATTTTATTACAAAAACCACTAAAATGCTTTAAACAAAATTATCTTTAAGCCGTTCTAACATTATTTTTTCTATGGCTGATTCTAATTTCATATGATTTTTTCGTGTCCGTATACTACAATATTTCATAAAATAAACGCATAAATTTTAAAATGAAAACTACTTTATCATGATTTAATAGATTATAAATAAATGTGCAAAAGTATTTTTGTATAAAACTGTCCATTATGTGTTAAAAACGAAGATCGAAAATACTGTCTTTACTGTCTACATACAAAATTGTCGTGTCCGTAATGCATGCTGTTGATTTTCCACATCAAAAAACTATAAATTATTCCAAAAAGGGGATTAAATCTATAACGGTTTTGAAATATTGGCATTTGCTTGTCTGATTTTACACACCAAATTTTTGAAAAATATTAGATATTATAATATTTTCAATGAAATTTTAAATATTTCTTAAGAAATTTCGATGTCCGCAGTCTTGTGTATTAAGCGTTACGCTTTTTTAGTACACTTTATTACTCAGTTTAATAATTAAAATTGCATTAATAACATACACTAAAATAACAGCGTAGGTTTGTACTTCTAAATATTTAAAAGTTTTGTGAACTTTGTTAAATAGTATTATATTGCAATACGTTTCATCAATCAATCAATCAATTTAAGTGTATGTGTAAATTTTTATTTAGTGTTTCAAAGTGAGTAAACGAAGCGCTCACGAATAGTGACAAAAGCGTTGCAATTGCAAACAGTTGCTATACAAAATGCACCAAACATCGAATACCGCTTATGTATTTTTGTCTTTTATGAACATAAAAAGTAATATTGAATATGAAAAATGTTTTTCTACACAATTTTTATTATTATAATTTTATTCATTTTATCAAAACGTCAAACGCATTACAAAAATGTGGAGCATAAATTACTATGCAATTTGACGTTTTATGTTTGCAATAATTGTTAACGAAAATTCGTTGACAATTATCGTAACATATATTGCAAACACCGGCAATGAGCTGTCTACACTAGCAATGGCATAATTTTGACAACAGCTACAATATATACCATATTTATTGCTAATCGAGACGGGTGGTTATATTTAAGCAAAAATAAATTGGAAAATTTTTAAAGTTTGTTTTTGTTTTTCATACAATGTCTTCACCAAACAGACGCATTGAAAGTCAAACAAATGTGGCTTTGCCTTCCAGAAGGTTTAAAATTTGTATGAAAAATAAAAGAAATTTATAAAATATTTGAAATATTGTCTTTGTTCTCTATATAAATTTCACTTTGATGAGGTGAGGAATTATACCTGCCTGTTCTGTAAACAGAGTTGATTTAAAAACGCTCGATTTAAAGAAATTAAATCCACTAATAGCAATTTTTTGCACTTTATCGCATTTCATATATCTTAAGAGCTTAAAATAGCATATCAAAAATTAATTTACTATATACGTTTTATAATACATTAATGAGGGCATTATTTATTTTTGGAAAACGAGAAATTTACTCGGATTGGATTTACAGAACAGAGCCGATAGTTACATATACGTTTAATACTACATTTTAAGTAAGATGCTGATATATGTTTATCATCAAATCGATGCACTTACATATCAGGATCCATACTTTATTTTGGAGTCGCAAATGATTCTTATAGAAATTTTAAACGAAATCACCAAATTTTCCAGTACATAATTCAGTATGTCGTCATAAATCAATCATCAAAATCGCCACATTTATGTTGCATCTATGTACATGTTTATATAATTTTCCATGATCTAATGAGTCATATAGGGAGCATTTGCAATATTTCATAAAATCCTTTATCGGCTTTCTTATCATGTAACACCCATGTTGCCAACAATATTCATGAGCTTAAGAAAATACACATGCTCCCATTTTTACAGAGTACGTACGTATAGAGAAATATTTTAACAATACTCAAAGTCTTTGGTGGGACAGCACGTGTAAAACGATCAGCCTGATCCTCTAAAAACATGAAAATGACATATATATGATTTTGTTAAGACATATGCAATTGTTTTTGTTAGATGTTTTTGCAAATAAAACATTAAATCAGTCCATTTGTGTCAACACTTTTATTTTTAAACAGCACGTACGCATGATCATGGTATGCATAAATATCAAATTCTGTCTATGTTAAAAAGAAGATACTACTTCAAATATGACAACTTATTATTAACAATCGTGTTATTTCAAAAATTCTTTGAAATGGCCATGTAAAAACAGGATTATGTATGAAATCGCCTCCTAGAAAAAATCGCAAGATTTTCCGCTAATGGCTAAAACGCTTTTTTACCCCCTAGGCAGGTTTCAAAATCACTAGCTAAGTTCCCATCATTGATTTCTTGCCTCATAACCTCAAAAATGTTAATTTAAAAAAAAAAAGTTTTGTAGAAAGAAACTGTTGCTTGTAATGTTTACAACATTTCTTACGCTAACAGCTTTTCTGTAAATCTAATAGCTAGCAAAATATATATACACTCTAAAACTTGATACTTGAAATTTAGTATCATATATTGTCTAAGTTTCTGTCGAAAAATTCTAGTTGTCTCAAATTGCATGGAGTTTGTAGTTATTTGTTACAAAAAAAACCTAATTTGTCAAATTTTTCGCAAAAATACAAATCTGCTGTTAAAAGTATTTATTTTTGAACAAAGTATGTCTAAATAACATTAAAATTTTTAATATTAAGCAATCTGTCTACAAAAATAGCAGAAAAATCTTCAAACAATAGAAGCACCCCATATTTTTCTTCGGTCATCAACGTTTAATTTCTGGTATTTAAAGGTTTTTAATTATAAATTTTGTATTAAGTATTAAGTATTGGTAAGTAAATATTGTTAACTTATAAACAAAATTCTATGCATTTTTCTTGTTTTAATATATGTAATGAATTAGGAAAATGTACTTCATACATTTTTATAAAAAAAAGTAGATTTAGTCTAAGTGAAAAAATAACATAAAGTATAATACGACTATGGCTGAATGGTAGCTACGATGGACTATCAGCCAGGAAGTCACGGTTCGAAGCTGGATACAGCCAATCGCTTCACAGGCGTTATTATTTTCTATTTCTTTATTTTTATTTTTTTTAAACATATTATTTTGTTCCAAAATTAACAAAAAGAATGCTTGTCTAATTTTAGTAAAGTGTTGCCGACTATTATCGACCTAATTTTTAACAAAGCTGTTTAGAGTGTAAAATATACAAAAACCATCGGTTTATTTTAATGCTTTATTTATCCTACCAACTCATGAGAGCTAAAAACAGAAATTTTCAAGGTTTTGGAATGAAGCAACTGAAAATGGTTTCTTATGTTATTTGGAGTGCTGAATCCGTGTCCGCAGTCAGTATATGGTTTTTTGCACAACAAATATTGGCATAACTGGATAACATGTTATTCTATGCAATTAAAACAGAAAACCAAAATTTGATAATTATATTATCTTTAAATTGCACTCACATTATTATTTAATCAACTCAGTAGTTTTAGCAATATCATGGAACTTCTAGAATAAGTAAACAAAAAGTGGTGTTTTGAGAAAGTATTAGAGAATTCGAAAAAGATGAGTACCTGTACATTCTAAGCTGTAACGGTAAAAAAAGACAAATGGCGACATGCTAATATAAGGATACAGATCCACTTATTTACTGGCGCACTGACATCATATGCCGAAACTTTAAAGCAATCGTGCAGGATTACTATAGTTCTCAAATGAGTTCTGCCGCATCTGAGAGAATATTTTCTAATGCAGGTCTCATTCCAACAGACTTGCGAAATCGTTTTCTCTGCAAAAACTAAGAATAATTTTGCTATTAAACAAACATCTTATTGTAGTGATTTTAAATACTAAGAATTTCTTACATTGTAATTTGAATAATAACAAAATTACTCTACTTGTGTTCCAATATTTAAGCAAAAATTTGAATTCGCTAGTATCATCGATATTTGTGTTTAAGTATCGGTATCCTATCGGCAAAAAAGCATATCGATGTATCCCAAAGTTTTAATGGTTTATTCAAAGCAAATAAAAACACCTTTCATATTTCAAATTTACAACTTATATTTATTAAACTTTTTATGTAAAATATTTATATCATTAACAATTTACTTGAAAATTAATTAATTACTTAAACTATATTTATGAGAGATATATTAGATGCTAATATGTGATAAAGTTTTAAACTTTTTTCGTTTGATATTGAATAGCCCAACATTTTCATCAAACAAGTAAAGCAGTTCTAGTTTTTTTTAAAGTTAGGAGTTTCATACAATATAATACTCATAGTTTTATTTTTTAGTATGACTAAAGCTACATATTTAGCCAATGAATAAAATTATTTTTAACAAAAATATAAGAACTTAAGCAAAAATATTTTGGTGAAATTTGTTCAGTGTGATATATTTCTTCGTTTAATAGAGTAAATAGCTTAATCATTCCATCAAACAAGTCCAGCAGCTTTAGTTATTTAAAGTGTGGAGAGTTTTCTTCTTTGGAATGATTAAAGTTATTTAGTCAATAAACAAAAATATTTTTAAAGAAAAAAATATGAACTTAAATTAATAAATATTTTGGATAAATTTAATAGACTGCATAACTAAACTGTTTCATCAAACAAGTATGTACAGCAGTTCTGATTTTTTTAAGGTTCGGAGTTTGACACAACTTAATATTAATACTTTTGTTCTTTGAAATTATTAAAGCCAATGAATAAAATAATTTTTAACAAAAATATATGAACTTAAACTAAAATATTTTGGTGCAATTTTTCCAGTGTGATATAATTCTTCGCTTAATAGAGTAAATAGCTGAATCATTCCATCAAACAAGTCCAGCACCTTTAGTTATTTAAAGTTCGGATAGTTTCCTTCTTTGGAATGATTAAAGGTATTTAGTCAATAAACAAAATTATTTTTAAAGAAAAAAACTTAAATTAAAAAATACTTTTTGTAAAATGTGATAAAGTTTGAAAAAATTTTCATTTAATAGACTGCCTAACATTATACTCATACTTCTATTCTTTGGAATGATTAAAGCCAATGAATAAAATTATCTTTAATAAAAAAAATATGAACTTAAATTAAAATATTTTGGTGAAATTTTTTCAGTGTGATATATATTTATTCGTTTAATAGAGTAAATAGCTGAATCATTCCATCAAACAAGTCCAGCAGCTTTAGTTATTTAAAGTTCGGATTGTTTTCTTCTTTGGAATGATTAAAGTTATTTAGTCAAGAAACAAAAGTATTTTTAAAGAAAAAAATATGAATTTAAATTTAAAAATATTTTTTGTAAAATATGATTAAGTTTAAATAATGCTTCATTTAATAGATTGAATAGCCCAACCAATCCATCAAACAAGTACAGCAACTTCAGTTATATAACAGTCAGAATGATTTGGGCTATCGAAGCTATTAGCATAAACGTATTGTTGTTGGTTTGCTTGAGAAATATGTATCTAAACTAAAACTAAAGATAATTATTTACTTACACTAATGTTACTATAGATTTTGCTAGAGATGTTTTACCACATATAGTTTTCCGTATGTTTAAATAAAGTTTTTAAACTTTTTCGTTGAGTAGCCTGAAGAGCCAACCGCTCGCCATCAAACAGGTACAGCTTTCAGTTAGATGTTAGAAGCCCTGGAGATTGGAAACTTATACCTTTCTTTGTCTGGATTGATTAAGGCCACTGCACCACTTAACGAAACCGTTTTGTTATAAGGACATCCATTTTTGAAGTTCCATTCCTCAAAGCGTAAAATGTTCGATTTTATGTAAAACAAAATATTTTAATTCCGGGGAACATGTCAAGTTTTTGGCCACAACAAACGATCAGCCCTTTTTCGAACAGCACTATTTGTTGAGATTTTTTGTTTTCATCAAACCAATTCTTCAGTTAAACAGTTTTGGAGTTTTAAATTTTCCACTTGGAGTTTATATTCGGTGAACAGGTTATTTGGAAGCTTTGATTATGGTTTTAAAAATGATGAAGATAATGATTTCATTTTGCAACACACAATATATGTCAAGTTTTGAATATATTTTTTGGTTTTGTATTTTTAGATTTTTTTTTGTTTTATTTTTTTTATTTTTCGATTTTTTTGGTTTGTTTTTCATTATTCTATTTTTATTTATTAAATTAGTTTCTTAATTTTAGAGTTTACGTGCTTAATTCTAAATGTATACTGATAATGCTTCATATCTTATAAAGGACTTTTATATAGTTTTGGGCTTGAAGGGGAGATTATCTTGCTATTATAAATAAAAAGTATTATAAAGCTAATTATCCTTTTCTCAGAAAATGATGGTTAAGTTGCAGGAATTATGTAGGCGCAAAACGCATCAACACATAGTGATCTAACAACGAAGTAACTCATTTCTCTCACTCTAACGCTCTATCTCTCGCTCTATCTCTCGCTCTTTCTTTCTTACTGAGAAATTTTGTTTGTCAGCACTATTGAGCGCACACGCGCTTTAACACTCTATAATCTTCAATATCCGATAGGATTAAATTTTCATACCTGATATTTTTCCTATTTGTTCTCATTTCACCGCCATTACGGAAATTTAATTATGGATTTTAAATGGATTTTTATATTTTCAACGGACTAGCAAATATTTTCCAAGAGATTTGTTGAAGAGGAAAATCAAGTAATTACGGCTTATGTGGAACTGCGCTTGCCTAAGAACTCTAACTAAGCAATCAATGCTGTGGGTATTAACGGTTTACGTATTTCGAAATAAGTACTTAAAAATTAATTTGCTCCCAAATGAAGTCGAGTGTCTTCTAATTGCAATTAAAATATAAAAAGGTACATAAGTACGATTTACACTATGCAACAAGAAAAATGCCAAGGATTAGCACTATATTTTTTTGATGTGTTATATTTTCTTAACTTCAAAAACAGTGTAAAATTTTTAAAATTTTACGGTTACATTTTTTTTTATTATTTTTTTAAAATTTGGGATTTTTGAAAAGATTTGAAAAGATTGATTTTATCATAACTTTTTAAGGGGTTGTTCAATTTTATTACAAAAGCCACTAAAAAGCTTTAAACAAAATTATCTTTAAGCCGTTCTAACATAATTTTTTCTATGGCTGATTCTAATTTCAAATGATTTTTTCGTGTCCGTATACTAAAATATTTCATAAAATAAACGCATAAATTTTAAAATGAAAACTACTTTATCATGATTTAATAGATTATAAATACATGTGCATAAGTATTTTTGTATAAAACTGTCCATTATGTGTTAAAAACGAAGATCGAAAATATTGTTTTTACTGTATTCATACAAAATGGCGTGTCCGTAATGCAAGCTGTTGATTTTCCACATTAAAAAACTATAAATTCTTCCAAAAACAAAATTAAATTTATAACGGTTTTGAAATATTTGCATTTGCTTCCCTTATTTTGCACGTCAAGTTTTTGAAAAATATTAGAAATTATAATGATTTCTTAAAAAAATGTCGATGTCCGCAGTCTTGTGTATTGATCGTTACGTTTTTTAAGTACGATTCATTACTAAAAAATAAAAAATGTATTGATTGTTATCCATATTTTGTATTATCATTGAGAAATTTTAGTGAATACCTAAGGAGTTATGTTAAAATACATCAAATATTAAATATCTGAATTGTATTGAATTCAAAATAAATTGTGTGTTCTGAAAAAATATTGAATTCGTATAAAAATGTATTGAGCGTTACGTAAGACATTACTTTATATAATTTATATATAAATTTAAGGACTTTAGAACAAAGTTAACATCAGCTGATGGGTAGCAACGATATAAATAACATTATTAAACGATATAAAAAACATTAAAAAGTTTGCTTCTACCGCACTGTTGGTTGTTATATTTTCGAAGAAAAATATTTCAGATTGACATAACTTTAGACATTATTAGTCGATTTTATTAAAACTAGTCTTATTCGAAGGAAAAACTAGCCTTCTTTTTGCTTATGTTTGTTAAGAATTATTTAAAAAGATAAATTTTCAAGTCTGAAAAAAAAAATTTTTTTTTCTCCATGTGAACCCAAGTAAAAATTGAAAAAATGGTCATAACTTTTAAATTCATTCTGCGATTATTATACTATTTTGTTTTTATAGAGTAGATTTATAGTAATTTCAAAGTCTATACTCATTTTAAGTGGTGTATTTTTTTGCAAAAATCATTCCCGGAACAACAGCGAAAGCAAATGTAACGTTCAATACGCACAAATGTTAAATAATATAATAATATAATTTTATTTCAGGATTCATTGAATGATGCGAAAACAATAATATGATCCTACCCAGCAAAAACTTGGTAATGAGATGTCATTACCGAACAACATACTTATACCGTCTGAATTACTTTACAGTAGTTGAACAATAACTTACTAGTAATTAAACAAGCAATCTATTCTCTTATTGGCAGGGTACTAGTGTATCTGCTTATCATATAGACTATAAACAGTTCAATACCTGGGGAAGCAAAATAGATTTTTTTTTAAATTGTGTTCATGTTTGTGAAAACAAGTTTTAAGCCCGTAACAAAATAGTTGTGCGGTACCCTAGTGAGTAAAACACTTGGCATAAAATAACACAATAACTGAAAACGGTATGAGTTCAATGCTCAGCAGAGACATTTAATTTTTATTGTGTTTTGTGTATTAAATGCCTGTTAAATATTGAAATGTATAAATTGTTATTTGTAATCAATTGTGGTAAATACTTGCCTCCAATGACATCGCCATGTTAAAGTAATTGGTTAAAATGCCAAAGTAGAAGTAGTGAAAGGTATTTTTTTAGCATTTTAACTCATTACTTTGCAATCAAAATTTTTATTGGGTACCTTCTCATATTGCATTCGGTAGACAAAAAAAACAAAAACAAAACAAAAAGAAGAACACAAAATGTACGTTTGGAATGAGATACCTAAGAAAATAAAACAAATTTTTAGCTTTTATAAAATAAGTACAAAGTGACTCATTGTGTATACACTATACTCTTTAGAGTTCATGCCTTGAAATATGAATATTGCGGCGGGTTCATGCCCCAGTTGATCCAAACTTTTTTTTTTAATTTTTCTTATTTATTTTCGTACATTTCGTTGATTTTACGCAATAGTTTCGTAGTGCGAAATAACAAAATATTTTGTAATATGTACGAGTTTTCCGTGCATATATTTATTGAGTGCATGTGCAAATTTAACTTCCCCTTAAAATTAGTCCCAGTCGTAAATATTTTTTTTTTTTTGGTGAGCGCTTCCAGAATCAGTTGTTAGAACCTTGTTATTTAAAAATAATATTGATTTTGTTGTACAGTGTAAGTAAGCGCAATTTTTGCAAAAATCAGCATATTTCCCTTTATTATGATTAAAGTCAATATTTGTGCATGGATTTTCATCAAATATATCTTAATTTATTTTAAGTATATGTGGCTTTATGATTCGTTAATAAAAATTGTACGTTTTTGCCATTTTCGGTTTTTTTTTATAAATTTTTAAGATGTGAAAATATATATTTTTTTGGTGCTCCCATGCAAAATATGCCATGCAGATTAGAAATAGATAGAATAAAAAGTCCAATAACTGCCTAGGAGCTCTGCCTACGGGTGTTATATGAATGACTGACCTCCATTGGTTTTTGGTTAGAACATTTTCGCAAAACATACTTGCCACCTACCATACAAAAAAAGTACATTTTGTATGGCGGCCCCCTTAGGGAATGGAGATATTGGTTAGGTATATTAGAAAAAACTTTTTGCGAAGAAAAATTAAGTGGGGTCAGTCATACATTTGACCCGTTTAGGAGCATCCGAGGCTTATAAACAAAATTCTAAGGATTTTTCTTGTTTTAATTAATGTAATGAGTTCGGAAAATGTACTTCATAAGTTTTTATTAAAGAAAAAACTTTTCAAATTAAATAGATTTAAGCCAAATAAAAGAATTTAACATAAAGTATAATACGCGTATGGCTGAGTGGTAGCTACGATAGACTCTCAGCCAAGAGGCCACGGTTCGAAGCTGTACACAGCCAATCGCTTCGCAGGTGTTTTTATTTTATTTGCTTGTATTAAACATATTTTGTTCAAAAATCAACAAAGAAAATGCTTGTCTAATTTTAGGTCGAAAATAATCAGTAAAGTGTTGCCACTATTTTCGACCCAATTTTCAGCAAAAGTGTTTTGGAGTGTAAAATATTCAAAAACCATTAGTTTATTTTAATGCTTTATTCATCCTACCAACTAATGACAACTACAAACAGAAATTTAGAAGGTTTTGGAATGGAACAACTGAAAACGCGTTCTTATGTTATTTGGGGTGCTGAGTCCGTATCCGCAGTCAGTTTATGGTTTTTTTCTAGTTTTCGAGATATACTGTTTTGTTTAATGAAGGGGTTGCACAGCAAATATTAGCATAACTGGATAACCGGTTGTTCTACGCGATTAAAACAGAAAACCAAAATTTCACAATAATATTATCTCATTGTTTTTTATCATTTCAGTAGTTTCAGAGAAATTAACTTCTAGATTAAGTCAACAAGAAGTGGTGTTTGGAGAAAGTATTAGAGAATTTGAAAAAGATGAGTACCTGTCCATTCGAAGCTGTAACGGTGCAAAAAAAGAAGTGGATACCTTCTAATATATCTAAGGATACAGATCCTCTTATTTACTGGCGCACTGCCATCATATGCCAAAACTTGAAAGCAATCGTGCAGGATTACTATAGTTCTCAAATGAGTTCTGCCGCATCGGAGAGAATATTTTCTAATGCAGGTCTCATTCCAACAGACTTGCGAAATCGTTTTCTCTACAAAAATTAAGAATACTTTTGCTATTAAACAAACATTTTATTGTAGTGATTTTAAATACTAAGAATTTCTTACATTGTAATTTGAATAATAACAAAATTACTCTACTTGTGTTCCAATATTTAAGCAAAAATTTGTATTCGCTAGTATCGTCGATATTTGTGTTTAAGTATCGGTATCGTATCGGCAAAAAAGCATATCGATGCCTCCTTAATTTTTAATGGTTTATTCAAAGCAAATAAAAACACCTTTCATATTTCATATTTACAACTTATATTTATTTAACTTTTTATGTAAAATATTTATATCATTAACAATTTACTTGAAAATTAATTAATTACTTAACTATATTTATGAGAGATATATTAGATGCTAAAATGTGATAAAGTTTTAAACTTTTTTCGTTTGATATTGAATAGCCCAACATTTTCATCAAACAAGTAAAGCAGTTCTAGTTTTTTTTAAAGTTAGGAGTTTCATACAATATAATACTCATAGTTTTATTTTTTAGTATGACTAAAGCTACATATTTAGCCAATGAATAACATTTTTTTAACAAAAATATATGAACTTAAACTAAAATATTTTGATTACATTTTTTCAGTGTGATATATTTCATCGTTTAATAGAGTAAATAGCTCAATCATCCCATCAAACAAGTCCAGCAGCTTTAGTTATTTAAAGTGTGGAGAGTTTTCTTCTTTGGAATGATTAAAGCTATTTAGTCAATAAACAAAAATATTTTTAAAGAAAAATATATGAACTTAAATTAATAAATATTTTGGATAAATTTAATCATGTTTGAATATGTTTTCGTTAATAGACTGCATAACTAAACTATTTCATCAAACAAGTATGTACAGCAGTTCTGATTTTTTTAAGGTTCGGAGTTTGACACAACTTAATACTAATACTTTTATTCTTTGAAATTATTAAAGCCAATGAATAAAATTATTTTTAACAAAAATATATGAACTTAAACTAAAATATTTTGGTGCAATTTTTCCAGTGTGATATAATTCTTCGTTTAATAGAGTAAATAGCTGAATCATTCCATCAAACAAGTCCAGCAGCTTTAGTTATTTAAAGTTCGGATAGTTTCCTTCTTTGGAATGATTAAAGGTATTTAGTCAATAAACAAAATTATTTTTAAAGAAAACAATATGAATTTAAATTAAAAAATATTTTGGTAAAATTTAAACATGTTTGAATACGTTTTGGTTTAATAGACTACATAACTAAACGGTTTCATCAAACAGTTCTAGTTTTTTAAGGTTCGGAGTTTGATACAACATAATACTCATATTTTTATTCTTTGGCATAACTAAAGCTGTTAGCCAATGAATAAAATAATTTTTAACAAAAATATATGAACTTAAACTAAAATATTTTGGTGCAATTTTTCCAGTGTGATATAATTCTTCGTTTAATAGAGTAAATAGCTGAATCATTCCATCAAACAAGTCCAGCAGCTTTAGTTATTTAAAGTTCGGATTGTTTTCTTCTTTGGAATGATTAAAGTTATTTAGTCAATAAACAAAATTATTTTTAAAGAAATAAATATGAACTTAAATTAAAAATATTTTTTGTAAAATGTGAATAAGTTTAAATAATGATTCATTTAATAGATTGAATAGCCCAACCAATCCATCAAACAATTACAGCAACTTCAGTTATATAACAGTCGGAATGATTTGGGCTATCGAAGCTATTAGCATAAACGTATTGCTTTTGGTTTGTTTGAGAAATATGTATCTAAGATTGAAGTTTGCTTAAAATTAATATTTTAAACTAAAACTAAAGATAATTATTTACTTACACTAATGTTACTATAGATTTTGCTAGAGATGTTTTACCACATATTGTTTTCCGTATGTTAAAATAAAGTTTTTAAACTTTTTCGTTGAGTAGCCTGAAGAGCCAACCGCTCGCCCATCAAACAGGTACAGCTTCCGATAGATTTTAGAATCTCCAGGGCGATTGAAAACTTATACCTTCCTTTGTCTGCATTGATTAAGGCCACTGCACCACTTAACGAAACCGTTTTGTTATAAGGACATCCATTTTTGAAGTTGCATTCCTCAAAGCGTAAAATGTTCGATTTTATGTAAAACAAAATATTTTAATTCCGGGGAACATGTCAAGTTTTTGGCCACAACAAACGATCAGCCCTTTTTCGAACAGCACTATTTGTTGAGATTTTTTGTTTTCATCAAACCAATTCTTCAGTTAAACAGTTTTGGAGTTTTAAATTTTCCACTTGGAGTTTATAATCGGTGAACAGGTTATTTGGAAGCTTTGATTATAGTTTTAAAAATGATGAAGATAATGATTTCATTTTGCAACACAAAATATGTCAAGTTTTGAATATATTTTTTGGTTTTGTATTTTTAGATTTTTTTTTTGTTTTATTTTTCGATTTTTTTGGTTTGTTTTTCATTATTCTATTTTTATTTATTAAATTAGTTTCTTAATTTTAGAGTTTACGTGCTTAATTCTAAATGTATACTGATAATGCTTCATATCTTATAAAGGACTTTTATATAGTTTTGGGCTTGAAGGGGAGATTATCTTGCTATTATAAATAAAAAGTATTATAAAGCTAATTATCCTTTTCTCAGAAAATGATGGTTAAGTTGCAGTAATTATGTAAGCGCAAAACGCATCG
Source organism: Panzeria rudis (assembly GCA_956483635.1). Classification (NCBI taxonomy): domain Eukaryota; kingdom Metazoa; phylum Arthropoda; class Insecta; order Diptera; family Tachinidae; genus Panzeria; species Panzeria rudis. The sequence goes on along the minus strand of OY101451.1, from coordinate 16,307,230 downwards.
ACATATAGTGATCAAACAACGAAAGTAGCTGGTTTCTCTCACTCTCGCTCTTTCTTTCTTACTGAAAATGTTTGTTTGTCAGCATTATTGAGCGCACACGCGCTTTCACACTCTATAATCTTCAATATCCGACAGGATTAAATTTTCATACCTGTTATTTTTGCTATTTCTTCTCATTTCACCGCCATTAGGGAAATTTAATTATGGATTTTAAATGGATTTTTATATTTTCAACGGACTAGCAAATATTTTCCAAGAAATTTGTTGAAGAGGAAAATCAAGTAATTACGGTTTGTGTGGAACTGCGCTTACCTAAGAACTCTAACTAAGCAATCAAAGCTGTGGGTATTAACGGTTTACGTATTTCGAAATAAGTACTTAAAAATTAATTTGCTCCCAAATGAAGTCCAGTGTCTTCTAATTACAATTGAAATATAAAAAGGTACATAAGTACGATTTACACTATGCAACAAGAAAAATGCCAAGGATTAGCACTATATTTTTTTGATGTGTTATATTCTCCTAACTACAAAAACAGTGTAAATTTTTAAAATTTTACGGTTAAATTTGTTTATTAATTTTTTTTAAAATTTGGGATTTTTGAAAAGACTGGTTCATTGATTTTATCATAATTTTTTAAGAAGTTGTTCAATTTTATTACAAAAACCAATAAACAACTTTAAACAAAACTACTTTTAAGACGTTCTAACATTATTTTTTTATATCTGTGATTCTAATTTCAAATAGTTTTTTCGTGTCCGTTGAAAGTTGGTAAAATATTTCATAAATTAAACGCATAAATTTTAAAATGAAAACTTCTTTAGCATGATTTAATAGATTATAAATAAATGTGCATAAGTATTTTTGTATAAAACTGTCGATTAAGTTTTAAAAACGAAGAACGAAAATACTGTTTTTAATCTCTTCATACAAAATGGCGTGTCCGTAATGCATGTTATTGATTTGCTCATTAAGAAACTATGAATTTTTCCAAAAACGAGATTAAAGTTATAACAGCTTAGAATATTTGCATTTGCTTCTCTTATTTTGCTTATAAAATTTTTGAAAATTATTCGATATTTTAATATTTTTTAAAAAATTTCCATGTCCGCAGACTTGTGTATTGAGCGTTACGCTTTTTTAGTATGCTTCATTACTTAGCTTAAGTAATAAAATTGTATTACTAACATACACTAAAATAACAGCGTAAGTTTGTGCTTCTAAATATTTAAAAGTTCTGTGTACTTAGTTAAATAGTATTATATTGCAAAACGATTCATCAATCAGTCATCGTTTGTATAAAAAAATGTATTGAGTGTTATCCATATTTTTTTAATATAATTGAAATTTTTTAGTGAATACCTAAAGAGGTTATATTAAAATACAGGTTATATTAAAATACACAATGTACATTTTAATTGTTTGAACTAGAAATAAGTTATGTGTTCTCAAAAGCAAATTGAATTCGTATAAAAATGTATTGAGCGTTAAGTAAAATTTTTATATAATCTATCTATAAATTTTGGGACGTTAGAAAAAATATTGCATTAGCTGAAGGGTAGAAACGTTATAAAGAATATTATTAAACGATATAAAGAACATTAAAAATTTTGCTTCTACCGCACTGTGGGTTGTTATATTTTGAAGAAATATATTTGAAATTGACATAACTGTAGACATTATTGATCGATTTTATTAGGACTAGTCTTATTTGAAAGAAGAGTTAGCCTTCTTTTTGCTTATGTATAAATGTTTGCAAAGAATTATTTTAAAAGATAAACATTTTTTATTTGTCCAAAAATTGAAGAAATTATCATAACTTTTATTCAAGTCCTGGGATTATTATAGTTTTTTGTTTTTAAGGAGTAGATGTAGAGTGCTTTCAAACCCTCTACTCATTTTATTTTGGTGCATTTTTTCGCAAAAATCATTCCCAGAACAACCGCCAAAGCAAATGTAACGCTCTATACACAAAAATGTTAAACAATCGAAAAATTTACTTTTATTTCGGGATGCATTGAATGAGGCGAAAACAATAATTTGAATCCTACTTTCTCATATTGCATTTCGGTAAACAAAAAAAAGATAACACAAAATGTACGTTTAATGCTTTTTCTAATTTTTTTCACAATCGATGTAACAGGCTCTTGAAAAATCTCAAATTTAAAAAAAATGAACAATATAATAAACGTATTCACTGAATTTCTAATTTCGACTGTTTTTGTTGTGATCAAAGGTCATGGACAAAAGTTTCATTTTGTTGCATAGTATAATCTGTGTTTCGCCAAACAATTATGAAAGTTTAATTGCAGTTTTTTTTGCTGCTGAAAAATTTCTTTTGAGTGGACAAAGCGGAAAGTTTAAATTAATTTTTTGTATATGTTTTCAACTGATTTTTTCCAAGAACTTTCTTGAAGAGGAAAATCGACTAATCAGGGTTTTAGGTGAAAGTTCTGTTAATTAAGAACTCTAACTAAGCAATTAATGCTGCAGGTATTAACGGCTTACGTATTTCGAAATTAGTAATTAAAAATCAATTTGCTAGAAAATGACTTCGAAGTCCACAAATTGCAATGACAAGGTTAAAAAATGTACATTATACACTCTAAATAAAAAAATACTATTTAATCTTACTGCATCCTTGTACCAAATTTATTTTTGCTGGGGAACATAACGACAAAACTTTTTTCAGTTACTCTAATTTTTGCAAAATATATTCCACTTTGTAGGCGTACAAATGTAAAGGACGCTGACATGGAAATGCCCATATGTGTCTTAGAGCTATTACCCAGTAAAAAAAATTTTTTCATATAAAGCACGGTTTTTACTATGAGAGAATAAAAGTAGTGCTTACAAACCTGCTGATATCGTTGCTGATTTATGTATGGCGAGTTCCCGGTTTGGAGTACTACATTTTTGATACAAAAATCACTTTTTGAAGCGCTGAAAATCATCCCAATTTTCAGCACTAAAACTGTAAGTATATGAAACTTTCTCGCTTAAGAACCTGCATTGTATCAGCAGTGAAAATCTGTTTTTTTTGTATAGTTTCTTTCATATACATTCACTGCTCTGCAATAAGCTCTTCTTTTAAAGCGTATGCGCTTTATTGCCTTAGTGCTTCAAAAAACATGACATTTTTTTACTGGGTATTTACCTCCTTCAAAATAAGCAGTAGCATTGCACTAAGGATTTCAAAGCATATATGTAGAAGCCAGTACGCAGAAAGGAATACCAACTGCATTTAAAGCTATGATATTTTTAAAATCAGTAATTAAAGCTCTTATATATTGAGCAGGATCCTCATATTAGTGATATAAATTTTAAAACATCTTTCCTAATAGTTGTAGGGTATCAGTTTAGGGAACACCAAAATAAAAATATTATACATCAGACTAATTTAATAAAAATTATGATGCGATTGACCATATTTCTAATTTCTAAAACTTGCTTACAAAAATCACTGAAACACGTGTATCTTTAATTTTAATTTTTTGGGAGAAACGATTGCAAAAATTATCTCCATTTGTCATGTGGCCGGGTGTAGGGCAATAGCGTCCAATGTTATAACCAAAGAAAACGCAAATATGCAAATTCATGTGCAGTGTATGTAGCCACAAATAATATTTTTATACGTTTCAGATTTTTTTTAATTTTTTCATCGATTTGTTAGTGCATATTATTGCATATTTTACCCTTTATGGCATGGTTTTGCATATTTCACACTTATTGGCCTTTTTACTGCATTTTGCTAATTTTTGTGGCATATTAGGCTGTTTTTCCTGCATATATTGGCTTTTTAAAATTTTAATATAAATATTAAAAAAAAAACCAAAAAATCTGTTTTGTGATCGAAGAATTTTTACATTTTTCCCCATTTAGAAAATGTTTCTTTTGCGGTTTAAATTTACTCTAATGTATTTTCCCCCATTTAGTAAATATTTAAGCCCATAAATTATTTGTGGTATTGGTGCTCAACATTTTATAATCGGACAGATGAAAGAAGATTTAAATCGACTGCAGAGTAAAGATTGTTTGCATAGGCGGACTTTGGACGGGTTTAAGGGGGTTCTCGTCTGCGTATTTCGAATAGTGGCTTCGTAGAGTTTAGGAAGAAAATCTTTACCCTACGAAGCCACTATTCAGCATACGCACAGACATTATTTCCTTTTCGAAGTGGAAACAATATCTATGGATGTTATTTTCTTCGACACTATTGCATGCCACCAATATATGTATGTAATTCGTGGTGTCAGATATGAATATTATACAAATTATAAACGAAATGGTAAAATTTTAAGAGCATATTTGTTTAAATTTTGGCAGTATAAATTTAGATTTTTAATGCATATTTAATGCGCATAAAAAACAATTTTTATGACATATTATAACATTAAAAAAATGTTTATATCAAGAAATTCTATGAAAAGTTCTGTGAAATATATTGAATATCTGTGCACCCACCGCTAATAGCAAACGGGCTATCAAATAAAGTAGGCGATGCAAGTGATTTTACTATGCTTTTCGCACCGCTGTAATTTTGTGTAATAATAAAAATTAATCAACTTGTATTCAGCTTGTTTTATCTAAAACTTAGATTCACTAAACATATCGATATCTTTATAGTCGATATTTGTGTTTGAGTATTGGTATCGTATCGGCAAAATCCAAATAAAAACACATTTTAAATTTCTATTTACAGCTTAAATTTATTTAATTTTTTATATATAATAATTACACTATTAAAATTTTACTTAACAATTAAATGATTAAATAAATGTGAACAAATTTAAAAAAAAAATTGTTCATTTAATAGACTGAATAGCCAAAAAATTCCATCAAACAAGTACAGCAGCTTTAGTTATTTAAGGTTGGAAGTTTCATGCATACTCATACTTTTCTTCGTTGGAATGATTAAAGCTATTTAGCCAAGAAATGAATATAATTTTTAACATATATATATGAACTTAAACTACAATATATTTTTTTTTGTTGTTGAAATTTTTTAAGTTTGAATATTTTTTCGTTTAATAGACTGAATGGCACAACCATTTCATTGAACAAGTACAGCAGCTTCAGTTATATAAGAGTCGGAATTTCATACATCAGTATACTTATACTTTTCTTCTTTGGAATGATTGATGCTATTGAGTCTATTAACGAAAACTTTCTGTTTGTTTCTTTAAGAAATATGCGAAATTGAAAATTACTTAAAACTAAAATCACAAACTAATATGGGATACAATTATTTACTTACAATAAGGTTACTATAGGTTTTGCTAGAGATGTTTTACCCCATAATATAGTTTTCCGTTTGTTAACATAAATGATATGATAGTTTTTAAACTTTTTCGTTGAGTAGCCTGAAGAGCCAACCGCTCGCCACCAAACAGGTACAGCTTTCATTTAGATGTTAGAAGCCCTGGAGATTGGAAACTTATACCTTTCTTTGTCGGGATTGATTAAGGCCACTGCACCACTTAACGAAACCGTTTTGTTATAAGGACATCCACTTTTGAAGTAAAATTCCTTAAAGCGTATAATGTTCGATTTTATGTGAAATAAAATATTTTAATTCCGGGGAACACGTTAATTTTTTGACCACAACAAACGATTTCTTGATTTCATTACACCATTTCTTTAGTTAAACAGTTTTGGAGTTTTAAATTTTCCATTTGGAGTTTATATTCGCTGAACAGTTTATTTGCAAGTTTTGATTTAAAGTTTCAAAAAGGATGAAGATAATATTTTTATGTTGCATTGTAACAAATGATAAAGATCTGAATATATATATATATATATATTTTTTGTTTTTGTATTTTTCGATTTTTTTGTGTTTATTTTTATTTTTCGATTTTTTTTTTGGTTTGTTTTTTTATTTTTCTATTTTTTTTAATTTTAGTGTTTACGTGCTTAATTCTATATGTACAATGATAGTGCTTCATATCTTTTAAAGGACTTTTATATAGTTTTGTGCTTTAAGAGAAAATTCTTTTGCTATAATAAGTAAATAGTATTATAAAGCTAATTATATTTTTCTCAGAAAATTTTGTTTTAGCTACAGTAATTATGCAGGTGATAAATTTACCTTATGAAACACAGAATACTATTCTTTGTTTATTGACTTTACCTAGGGTGCAAAACGTATCGACACAGAGTGATCTAACAACGAAAGCAGCTTGTTTCTCTCACTCTCACTCTTTCTCCCTCTCTCTCAACACTCTATAATCTTCAGTATCCGACACTATTAGATTTTCATAACTGGTAATTTTTCTATTTGTTCTCATTCCAGCAGCTGTTATGAAAATTTAATTATTTCCAAATTTAATTAAGGGATTGTCTTTCTTGTTGACAGATTTGCTTTGAGGGGAAAAAGTGGAAATTTTAAATTACCTTCTTTATATGTTGTTAAGTGATTAGCGAAAAATTTTCCAAGAAATTGTTTAAAGAGGAAAATCAAGTAATTAGGGCTTTGGTAAAAATAACGTAAATTAATAACTCTAACTAAGCAATTAATGATGCAGGTATTAACGGTTTACGTTTTTCGAAATAAGTAATTAAAAATCAATTTGCTCCCAAATGAACTCGAGTGTCCTCTAGTTACAATTACAGTATAAAAAATTTACATATACACAATATATAAATAACACTATGCAACAAGAAAAGAGCCAAGGAGTAATACTATATTTTTTTGATGTGTTAATGGTCCCCTAAATGCAAAAATAGTAGAAATTTTATATTCTATGATTAAACCTTTTTTATTAAATGTTTTCTAAAATTTGGGATTTTTGAAAAGACTGGTCCACTAATTTTATTATGGCTTATTGAGGGGTTGTTCAATTTTATTACAAAAACCATTAAAAAAACTTTAAAGAAAATTACCTTTAAGCCGTTCTAACATTACTTTTTTATATGGCTGATGCTAATTTCAAATGTAGCGGTACTCCTTGCCATTTTTACGGTTTCGTAAATCAAAAGTATAAACGAGCCCTATTGTCTTCGCTTCGCTGCCCGTCTGTCTGTCTATCTGTCTGTCTGTCTGTCTGCCTGTCTTATCAATACAGGCTGTTTTCTCGAGAGCCGTAAGGGCTACAGGCCTGAAATTTTCACAGGATATGTCAAACTTTTGCCGCTACAGTTAAAGGATGTTTTAAATCGAGCAACGAAACGTGATGTAATATACATACACTTTTGTATATATGAGACTTGAAATTTTCAAAGTCACTGTATTATTCTACAGTCTACACCAAATAACACTGATATTTAAAACAATAAAAATTAAAGGGTATTCTATTAGTTAATGTAATTTTGACTATGTAATTTAGACAATTTGTTGTACCTTGGAAACCGTAGGAGGTAAACTCTTGAAATTTAAAAAAACGCTAAAACTAAAAAATGCCGCAATTAAAAAAGTGACTAAGCGAAAAATGGCCAAAATGGAAAAAGCGTTTAAAGGAAAAAAGCACCAAAAGTAAAAAAAAACCAAAACTAAAAAGACAGCAAAAAAGTTCAAAAACCAAAAAAATCCCCAAAACGAAAAAAAAACACCATAACTTAAATTCTTAATTTCTAAAACTAAAAGTATATCCAAAAAAAACGAAAAAAATGCCTAAAATCCAAAAAATTCACCCAACGAAAAAAAAATGCCAAAAAATCACAAATATCGAAAAAATCGTCAAAACGAAAAAAGTGACAAAAAATCGCTAAAACTAAAAAAATCACGAAAAACCGAAAAAATCGCCAAAACGAAAAAGCACCAAAACTGCAAAAAGCGCTAAAACTAATATAAATTTCTTAAAAAAAATTATCGTCAAAAACGAAAAAAATCAGTAAAACAAAAAAACGACAAGCTAAAATATTTCAAAAAAATCGCCAAAAACCGAAAAAATAAACAAAATGGAAAAAAGCGCCAAAACTAAAAAAATCTCCATAAAAATGGAAAAAATAAAAAACAAAAATTAAACGAAAAAGCAAAACGAAAAAATTGCCAAAATTAAAAGAGGGCAAAACCGAAAAGGGATATATATGTATTCCTATAGAACCCTTCGTGTGCGAACCAAAGTCGCACTTTACAGAATTTTTCTTGTTGCATAGTGTCATTGTTTACATGACCACCTACAAATTTGATTTTTTTTTTAATTCACAATACTAACAAACACCTTGAAAAACTTAATTGATTAGTAGCAGAGAACAACACAATTAGGCAGCCTGATAACCAACCATTCAGTGGCCATGCTAAGCCTCATTGATGTATGTATGCTAAAACATAAATGTCAACCATAATCTTACAATGACATTAACAAGCATTTATATATGTACTTTATACTTTTTCCCTAAATTTTTTAAACCATAGAAATACAAATTAAAGAGATTTCCCAAGAAATCTTTTAACAATTCAATCCGATTTCAATGATTTTAAAAATCAATTCAAAGTGACAAAATACATAAGCTGAAATCAAAATTTTATACCTTGTGATGTTGGCTATAAAAAGGAGACATATTTTTTCCATAATATCACAAGAATTTAATATATTTTATTTATGAAAAACAAGGCCATTTATTGTTACAATATAGCTGGCATTGTTTGGAAAACTGTATAGAAAATATTTAGCCAAAAACATTTGTAAACAAGGTTTAAAATATTAACAATTGTTTCAACCGCTTTCATTCGGGAACAGTATGTAACCCCTGGCAATGATAGAATATAAGCCTTAAGGCTAAAACAAATAGCCAGAAAAAATAGCAGGGCTTTGTTAAAGGTTTTGCAAAAAGGGAAACATATAAATTTGAAATTCTGTGAATAAATTTTATAAAAAAAAAATTAGACGTCATATTGTCTCGCACATTGTCACTGCATACTGGCTTATTAAGGCCAACAAATGTCTGCCAAGTTCTTTGTTAATTTTTATATGATAGCCCGTATATGCAGCATACAATTGATTTTGGTAGTAAGTTAGTAGAATGCGTTGAAACCTTCATTTGTTGTTTTCTTTTACTCATTCAATTGAATTTGTTCTTTGTAAAAACAGGGGATTTGCTGTAGTTTTTGCTAATTGTAATTTATTTGTCAAAAGAAATGAACTATGTTGCAACAGTGGGAAAAAATTGGAAATTTTTAATTTTTTTATTTATTTATTTTATGAAACATCACTCCTTATGGTGTCCTAGATACAAACATCATTTTTAACACTTCATAAATAGCGATATATTTTGAACGATAGGAGCCTACTTAAAATATAATGCTGAAATAATGGCGCATAATCATAGTCAAAACAAAGTATACTTTAAGACTTAAAACCAGTATTTTTTATGGCAATACTGGTTTTAAATTCTTAAAGTATACTTTGTTTAGGACTATGAATATGCGCCAATATTTCCTTTGGCTTTTCTAGTCGCTACCAGAAGGCCCTACACTCAAGCAAGATTTTGTTAATATTTTCTTCTTTTTCATCTCATCATCCCACTGTTATACACTCTCTATAATATTATCTTCTTTTTATCCTGCTCAACAAATTTAAACTGAAGCTGCTGGCAATTAGCTTGCTTTTAATAGAAATCAATAGATATCATTTCCTACAGAAACTACTATTTTGTCTCTAAAACAATTTACAAATTTTGTTCGTTTACACGTGTAAGCTAAACAATAAAGAATAGAAAATGCAACAAGAGATCTAAGCGAACAATAAACCAAAAATGCCTAAAGGCAAAGAAAAGGCTATAGCAAAAGATATTGATACACGTTGCTCAAAGTATTTAATAAATTTTTTAAAAATACATACTGACACTTTAATATCTTCTTCTGCTGAAGATGTTGTCAAAAGACAGCTTAACAAAAGAAATCGAAAGAAGTAAAATAATAATCGAAAGTAAATGAATACCAAACAAGATGTGATTTAGTATTATATCCCTAAAGATTTTAAAAATTTGCCATTATATTTTTTATAATAGAATTCAAATTCTTTATAAAATAATCTGTAAAATTTTATTGTATTTAAAAGAAAGGTTAAAAAAATTGTTTTAATTTAGATAGAAAATAAGAAATCTAATTTTGCTTTTGTTATTTGATTTTTGAAAGTCTTTAGATTTGATAAATTCTATAGTCAATGACATTAAAGGTTTTTCTTTGAGGCCTCAATTTTGGCCAAAGAAATGTGGCATCTTTTATATCATGTTTAACATTTTTATATTTGGGGATTTTGAGGGGTTCATTTGAGTTCTCTCTAATACTGACAGACTTTATGTCTCTTTTAGATAGTGATTGTTCGAAATTGATTGTTAGAAACATTTTTTTGGTGCTGAAGAATTCATGACTGTCGTTCGTAAATTTTTTATGGCGACAGATAGATAATATTTATCACAGATAGTTTTTCTAAAGAAAATTTATCACAGTGGTAATTTGTCTCTGGAAAATTTATTTTGTAAATATAATTTATCATAATGGTAATTTTTCTAAAGAAAATATATCACGGAGATAAATTTTCTAAAAAAAAATTTATCACAGTGATAATCTTCCCAAAGAAAATTCATGACACTAATAATTTTTCCAAAGAAAATTTATTAGTGATAAATTTATGTACAAAAATTTATCACAGTGATAATTTTTGACAGAAAATTTATCACAGTGATAATTTTTTTACGGAAGATTTATCACAGTGATACTTTTTACAAAGAAAATTTATCACAGCTATAATTTCAACAAAAACTATTAATTTTTTTAATGAAAAATTCTCACGGTGATAATTTTTCTTAAGAAAATTTATCACAATGATAGTTTTCAAAAGAAAATTTACCAAATTAATCATTTTTCCAAAGTAAAATTATCGCAGTGATAATTTTTCTAAAGAAAATTTATCACAGTGATAATTTTTCTTAAGAAAATGTATCACTGTGATAATTTTTCTAAAGAAAATTTATCACAGTGGTAAATTTTCTTTATATAATTTGTCTAAAGAAAATTTGTCACAGTGATAAATTTTCTCATGAAAATTACAGTGATAATTTTTCTAAAGAAACTATCACAATAATCATTTTTTCGAGTAAAATGTATCACAGTTGTAAGTTTCCAAAAAAAAATCATCAGAATGATAATTTTTCCAAAGAAAATCTATTACAGTGGTTCGGTTGAATGCGTAGTTTTGTTACAGAGTTAGTTTTTCTAAAATAAACATTATTGCAGTGATGAGTTTTCTTAACAAAATTTATTAGTACTAAAGATTCTTGGAAAAATTATGATTGCCTTGAAGTTTGCTTTTACATTTAGAAGTTCAATATTGCAGAGGACACCCGATGTCATCTGGTAGCAAATTGATTTTTAATTACTTATTTTGAAAAACTTAAATCGTTAATATCTTTAGCATTAATTTCTTTGTTTGAAGCCTTAATTAACAGTAATCGTACCAAAACCCTAATTAGATAATTTTGACATTTAACAAATTTCTTGGAAAAAATTTCGCTAATTGCTTCAAGAAAAATTTTGTCATCAAGTAGGGAAAAACCATAATTAAACTCATAATGGCGGTGGAATGAGAACAAATAAGAAAAACATCAGGTATGAAAATCTAATCCAGCCGGATTAGAGTGTTAAAGCGCGTGTGGGCTTAAAGCAGTGCTGATAAACTACAATACAATTTTAAGCTGGGAAGAAAGAAAGAGATAAAGAGAGAGAGAGAGAGAGAGAGAGAAATATATAGAGATAGAGAGAGATAGATAGAGAGATAGAGAAAAATAGAGGGATAGAGGCTGTGTGTGTGAGAGAGAGAAATAAGCTGCCTTCGTTGCAAGACTACTTTTTGGCGATGCATTTTGCCTTGTGTAACAAAAGCAAAATTTTCTGAGAAAAGGACAATTAATTTTACAATACTATTTACTTATTAATTAAAACACGAAAGTGTATAAAATGCCTCTATAAGATATAAGATACCATCATAATAGTTTTTAAATTACACAAGTAAACATCTACTTTGACTAAAAAATAAATAAATTAAACCAAAAACAAAATCGCAAAATTAAAATAAACCAAAATAGTCGAAAATTACAAAAGTGTTGCAAAAGCAAAATATTATCTTCATCAAGTGCTAAATCAGAACTTTCAATTAAACTGTGCATCAAATACAAAGTCGGTAAAATTCTGAAGTATTTATTATAAAAAAAGATTTAGTATTCAATAGAACACTGAAGATGGCACATAGCCGCAACCGAGTCAAAAAAATCGTTCCAAATATTTATTATAAGCTCCAGGTGGAAAATTTAAAACTCCGAAACTGCTTAACCGAAGAATATATTTAATGAAAACAAGAAATCTAAAGAAATACTATTGTCATAAAAATGGCTGCTCGCTATTTGTGGTCAAAAAATCAACATGTTCTCGGAATTAAAATATTTTATTTCACATAAAAGCAAACATTATAAAGAGGAAAACACATCACCAAACATTATACGCTATAAGGAATGTTATTTCAAAAAAGGGATGTCCGTATAAAAAACGATTTCGTTAATTGGTGCAGTGGCTTTAATCAATCCAAACAAAGAAAGGCATAAGTTTCCAATCTCCAGTACTTTTAACATTCATCTGATGCAGTACTTAAGTGATGAAGCGGTTGACTCTTCAGGCTACTCAATGAAAAATTTGAAACGCTTCATTTTAGCAAACGGAAAACTATATGTGGTAAAACATCTCTAACAAAATCTATAGTAACTTTAGTGTAAGTAAATAATTGTTTTCAATTTTAGTTTAAGATATTAATTTCATACAATCCTCAATCTCAAATATTTCTTGAACAAACCAAAAATACGTTTTGAATAATAGGCTCAATAGCTCAAATTAATCCAATGAGGAAAAGTATGAGTACTTTGGTGTATACAATTCCAACTCTTAAAAAACTGAAGCTACTGTACTTTTTTAATGGAATGGTTTGGCTATTAAGTCTATTATTAAACGAAAAGATTTTTAAATCAAAATTAATGGGCATTCTGGTATACATTAGAAAATGATTTTACATAATTTTTTTGAATGACATTCACTGAACTAGATTAATTAATTTTTTGCAAAAATACGTCGATTCAATGTACGCCTACATTGTTTTAATGAGATTAAAGTTTAATGTAAAGAGGATCATTAAAAGCATTCATTGTAGTTTTTCTTTAACAACATTAATAAACCAGTTCGTTGATTCAATGTGCTAGTGCATTAGGTCAAACTTAATGAACAATTCGTTAAAACAATTATATTTTTCCTTGAATTTTTAGTTTACAGTAAGGATCACTCCTTATGGTAAAATACATAGTAATTGTCTTTGATAAGGATCAATCCAATCAAAAAGATACTTAAATATTGTCCCATAAGAATCAATTCAACCAGCAAATACATGACCATCTGAAAACATTTACATTTTCTTTATCTGTCTTTCCCCCCATTAAGAGAAAATCAACGATGAGGTATTTTTTCCATAACGTACACTTCCAATTAGATTTTCGTAAGATTTTTTAAGGTTGTTGATTCAAGGTGAATATCTGAAGCCAAAATTTTGAAACTTTCCCGTGTTATTAGTGTTAGAGGATCGCCAGAAGAATAAATTTGTTGAAACTTTAAATACATTTCATATAGTAAAGCAAAACGATTTTAATTGAATTTAATATTTAGATCATCATAATGATGTGTATCAAAGTAAAGACGAAATTTTATATCTTTCAAATCACACTCTTGAAATTTCTTTGTCACTATTTCGAAGTCCTAAAAGTAGGAAAAGTGTGGTCTTTAAGTTTTAGATCATGATAATGATGTGTATCAGAGTTAGGATGTACTTTTATATCTGCCAGATCACAATGTTGATGTCCTGTTGCGATGTCCTAAAAGTAGGAAAGGTATAATCTATAGGAACGCCTAATGAATACATTTGTTGAAACTTTAAACACATTTCATATAGTAAAGCAAAATTATTTTTATTGAATGTAATATTTAGATCATCATGATGATGTGTATCAAAGTTAAGACGTAATTTTATATCTTTCGAACCACACTCTTGAAATTTCTTTGTCATTATTTCGAAGTCCTAAAAGTAGGAAAATTGTGGCCTTTAAGATTTAGATCATGATAATGATGTGTATCAGAGTTAAGATGTACTTTTTTTATCTGTCAGATCACAATTTTGATATTTGGTGTCCCGTTGCAAAGTCCTAAAAGTAGGAAACGTATAATCAAGAGGATCGCCTGATGAAGAAATTTGTTGAAACTTTATATACATTTCATACAGTAAAGCAAAACAATTTTTATTGAATGTAATATTTAGATCATCATGATGATGTGTATCAAAGTTAAGACGTAATTTTATATCTTTCGAACCACACTCTTGAAATTTCTTTGTCACTATTTCGAAGTCCTAAAAGTAGAAAAGTGTGGTCTTTAACTTTTAGATCATGATAAGGATGTGTATCAGAGTTAAGATGTACTTTTTTATCTGTCAGATCACAATTTTGATATTTGGTGTCCCGTTGCGAAGTCCTAAAAGCAGGAAACGTATAATCTAGAGGATCGCCTGATGAATACATTTGTTGAAACTTTAAATGCGTTTCATATAGTAAAGCAGAATGATTTTTATTGAATGTAATATTTAGATCATTGTGATGATGTGTATCAAAGTTAAGACGTAATTTTATATCTTTCGAATCACGCTCTTGAAATTTCTTTGTCATTATTTCGAAGTCCTAAAAGTAGGAAAATTGTGGTCTTTAAGATTTAGATCATGATAAAGATGTGTATCAGAGTTAAGATGTACTTTTTTATCTGTTAGATCACAATGTTGATATTTAGTGTCCTGTTGCGAAGTCCTAAAAGTAGGAAAAGTGTGGTCTTTAAGTTTTAGATCATAATAAGGATGTCTATCAGAGTTAAGATGTACTTTTTTTATCTGTCAGGTCACAATTTTGATATTTGGTGTCCCGTTGCAAAGTCCTAATAGTAGGAAACGTATAATCAAAAGGATCGCCTAATGAATAAATTTGTTGAAACTTTGTATACATTTCATATAGTAAAGCAAAACGATTTTAATTGAATTTAATATTTAAATCATCATAATGATGTGTATCAAAGTAAAGACGTAATTTTATATCTTTCGAACCACACTCTTGAAATTTCTTTGTCATTATTTCGAAGTCCTAAAAGTAGGAAAATTGTGGCCTTTAAGATGTAGATCATGATAAAGATGTGTATCAGAGTTAAGATGTACTTTTTTATCTGTTAGATCACAATATTGATATTTAGTGTCCTGTTGCGAAGTCCTAAAAGTAGGAAAAGTGTGGTCTTTACGTTTTAGATCATGATAAGGATGTGTATCAGAGTTAAGATGTACTTTTTTATCTGTTAGATCACAATGTTGATATTTAGTGTCCTGTTACGAAGTCCTAAAATTAGGAAACGTATAATTTTTCATTTTCGCTGGCTAGCTTAAAATTCCACAAAGTAAAGAATAGTAATACATATCCCAACTTCTGGAAGCTATAATTAAAGAATGGCGATCGTTAATTGCTTTAAACATTTGCAATTTATAAGCATCAGCAAGTTAAAGGTGTGGTACGTTCCAAGTTATATTTGAAATAGACAACAACATTTTTTCGGTTGATACGTAAGATTTAAGAACTTGCGTATCATCTTTAGATCGCATAAAAATCAATTCATATTTAGAATTAATTCTTGTTTTATTAAAATCTTCAGCAAATCTGAGTAACAACTTTAGTGGTACAAACAGAAATTAAAATAACCATCTACAGGTGCAAGATCATCATTGTTGAATAGCGACCATACTCCATTTCATAGGGTATCACATTCGGATTTATTCAGTGAGAAGCAATTTTTTAATTCTGTTGTAGATTACGTGTACGATCAATTTCTATACCGTTAATTTAATAGTGAACTTCCTCAAACATAAGTGCAATACAATTGTTTAAGAGACATTTAGATGCAGAAACTGTTGAATCTTCCTTTATTGACAGTCCTTTGGCAAACAGAAAACTCTTGATTTTTTATTGTTATGTACTTTCCATCCTTATTTTTCAATGACTTTAGATATTTTGTGTAGATATTATACTACGTTTTTATAATAGAGTTATCAAAATGTTTATACCAATCCTTTTCAAAATATTATTATTATATTTAACAAGTTCTTTGACAGTAGGTTATAGTATATATTCTATTTCAATTGGAAAACATTGCCTTAACAAGAAAAATGCAAACATAAGTAGCAATTCTATTATTTCTTGCAAATAAAGTAATTGCGAGTCCATCAACTAAATCCAGACTTGCATTATTCCTCAATAATTTTCTTATAATCATTTCATTCATAGCTTACACAATATATTTGGAATCTCTAATCTATTCTAGAGCTTTAAGTTAAAGTAGTTTTTGAAATGTCAGGATATAATAATCAGCATTTGCTTTTGGTCTTCATCTTTTGTCAGAATGTTGTTAAAGTCGGTTATTAATTTAACACCACGCTCAGCCATATCATTAACTACTTTTAATGTTTTGACAATTTTCAATCCTTCTTGGAAGTCATTATTTTGAGGCCAGATGTTTGGATGTTGCCTTAGGAAGTCTGTTTTTATATTAGATCGGTCAAAAAATGTAAACGTTTCTTTGGCAAGTAAATTTACCAATCCTCCATCAGCTGCCTCTTTTAATTTTTCTTTCCTAACTTTTGGATTTACAACCCTGGCGTGCTCCGATGGTTCATCTGTGGTACTGACCAATTTATTAGCCATTAACAACTTTTCATCATCTGTATAGGTGGGATAAAAATACGATAATCCCACCAACTTTGCTTTCAAATACCACAAATGGTTCGAAAATTTCGTCAGGACTATTTCTGCAATGTCGTTGTCACATTCTTTATAGTCTAACAGACTATGGAAAATACCTAAATCTTGCTTTGGTGCAAGATGAGCTTTTGGCGCATTGAACCAAGCTTTATAATAAATTTTAACTAGGATAACACAAATGGCACGCACAGAACTTTCTTCTTCTTTAGACATCTTAAATTAACGGCGAAAAATTAACACTTTTAAGCAGTATATAGCCTTTGCCATCCACCTATCAATATGAATTTTATCAGACCCAAGGCATCCTGTTGGGCAATATCAAAGAGATCATCCAAATTTTCAAAAAACTGTTTAAATTTATTCTTGACCATTTCCGATGTTTTCATTCGGTCTTTTTGAATGACTGTAGAAATAATGTGGAGATGTGATACTCTGGTTTTATAATAGAGTTATCAAAATGTGGTTTTGGTAAAATATCCACAGATACTTTAAGTTTGGAAAAACATTTTCTGTTGATCGAGCCTTGATTGCTCACAAGGAACACAGATGTTTATACAAATCCTTTTCAAAATAGCATTATTATATTTAACAAGTTCTTTGACAGTAGGTTATATTACAGAATGCTGTTCCAATTGGAAAATATTAGCTTAATGAGAAAAATGCAACTATAAGTAGCAATTGCTAAGAGAATTTGCATATCCAGAATTGAAGGAATCAACACTTGAGTGTTTTCTTTTTCATCCGATGGGGTTTGTTTAAATTTGGAAAATTTTTCCTTCATCCCACGTCAAATTTGGTTGCTAAACAGATCGGTTTCGGCTATATGCCACCTTCAGTGTTCTATTGTATACACTTCTTTTATTTCTAATCCTTCGCTTCTTAAACCATTGTTTTCAGTATTTCCTGTGACAAGTTTTTCGTGTTCTCCATCCTTATCAATGGCTACGAAAAGTTGCATATCCAGAGGTGCGAGAATCAGCACTTCTTTAATTTATAATTCTTGTTTTAGAGTTATTCTGTGCTGACGAGCAATGCCCTTAATATTCTCTTCTTCTGCTTCATCAATCTCAATTATTGTATAAAAATTATCAATTATTCTAACAAAACTAGTTTTGAGGATTCTTATTAAGTCAGCCTGAAACTAATCTATTTAAAATGATGTTCTCAGTATTTGCTGTGATAAGATCTTCTTCTTCCTCCTCCTCATACATTGCGAAAAAAATTGGGGCATCCAGAGGTGGGAGGATCAACACTCCTTTTATTTCTTAATCTTTTCTTGCTAAACCATTTCAGTATTTTCTGACACAGGATTGTTATTCTCTCCATCCTAAGAAAATTGGCACTTCCAGAGGAGAAAGAATCAGCACTTGAGTGTTGTATTTTCTTCCGACGGGACTTGTTTCAATTTGAAACGATTTTCCGTCATCCCATGTCAAATTTGGTTGATAAGCAGACCGGTATCGTCTACATGCGATCTTCGGTGTTCTATTGAACACACTGCTTTTATTTCTAATTCTTCTCTTCTTAATACATTATTCTCAATATTGCTAAGACAAAATTTTTCCCTACTCGGAATGCAAATTTGAATATTTTTAAACACGCATTCCGAATCTGCATATATTACGAAAGGTATATCTATACTATTACTATGTTATTAAAATTTAATATCGACTTATATGATTGAGGAGTATAGGAAAACTCTCTTTTACAATGCTGTCGATGTTTTTCCAAGTCTTACTGCCTGATCAACGATGTCGAAAAAAGATGTTCATGCGCATTCTAAGCGAAAGAACACTGATTTGCGTTCATGAACAAAGTCATAAATATGTTTTTATACGAACAATAACTCGAAAAACAAGTAGAAAGAAAACGTAAGTGGTTTCATACGATATCCGGTTCAACAATGTCGAAGCAATACGAACGTAATGTCAAAATCACTCACTTACTGTGTTGCTTGCGACTGGTAAAAAATTTTGCACAAAAGTCCATTAAATTCGTAGAACTCGTAACATCTCTCTTTATTATAATATTTTTTATCATTCTTATTAATTTGTTTTATTATTTATGCACATACTCATGATTTTTTAAACAAAATAAAATCCACTAACACATTCAAAACTTCTGTTTTCTTTACTGTGTAAGGCCGACCAAACAAGGTAGTCGCACCTGTACAACAAAAGTAGAATTTGTATTAGAAAATTATAAAAATTTCCTGTACAACTGCGAGTACCTTACAATCGAGTCTCTTGTCGTTATGTTTGGTTGTATTTTTCTTCAAACAATTTAGTAGTATTTTCAGTGTTTTAATGAAAATCGTCAAATAAACTAGAAATTTACAATATGGCATTATTGTATAATTTTAATAGTTAAGAGAGAAAAATTGACACACGTAAGTGCAAGCAAACGAAAGCTGTCGATATTGTTGAACCCAAATTGACTAGATTTCGAGACAGTGGCTTTCGATCGCTCAGGTTTTCCTTCGACATCGTTGAACAGGCAGTTAATAATAATGGAAATTCTGCAAGCAGTCACCACAGCGAATGATGATTCCATGATGGCCTGTCTGTAGAGATCTATTCATATTTCAATTTATTTATTAACTAGTTTTTTTGTCTATTATTCTAACATATTTCTCAACCTAATTTCTTAAAGTAAAATTTTTTATTTTTTTTCTTATATTATTTTTTTTATGTAAATTTTTATTATATTTATTTATTTTTTATTTACAACTATTGGGTAGGTATCACGCAGAGAGAATATCTCTCTGATAACTATTGCTCTTCGTTTATAATTTTAGGAACTTCCACCGCCTTTCTGACCTCAGCGAATATCGTGCACCGAAACTCACTGAGATTAGAAATCAATTAATAACACAAATTGTCGCCACTGTTTCTGACTTCAGAAAATTTCTGGGCTCGCCGAAACTTGCTGAGTTGAGAAATCAGTGAAAGTACACAAAGTGTAATCATTAAATGTGTTAGGTATATGATATGTATATGATAAGGCTATGGGTTAAGAATTAACAGCCAAGCCTAAATCAGACCGTTGAGCGTTGCTACACTGCAACAGGATGCGTGTTTTCAGTACAGTCCAACTAAATTGTTAGACTGTATTGTAAATTCGATCCATTCAGTAAATAATTAAAAAATAACATTATGATTAAATTCATTATCAATTCATTATATATACATAGTGAGAAACTATATTTCATCCGATATTTTTCTGTAAAAACAAAAGCTGTATATGCCTTGATTTTAATGCTATTGTTTTACAATTAAGTCTTTTTCCATCTCATAGCCAAAGATATTTACAATAATATTTGGAAAAATTTTTATATCTTTTATTTTGAGTGGGAAACATAAGCCACTAAAATTTAAGAAAAACCTATTTAGGTTGATTATTGCATCAGCGATTTTGATTCTGTAACTACTCGTTTCTTAAGCAATGGAAAAATTCCATATTTGTAGTTGTTCTCATCACTTGTTGCAATCGTTCAAATTTTAAAAGTCTTTCTCTCCTTTTTTCAAATAGCACATTTCAAAGTTGACGAGGTGCTTTCAAAACTTTAACATCAATCATTCTAAGAAAAATTTTCCCATTCATTATTTCAAAAGCAGAAGGATTAAGTTTATCAATTTGATATTTAATATTGCTCACTGTAGACTTGATTACTTCTGAAAAATCCTTTGAATAATGAAATAATATTGGGCGGCAAAAATGAACTGATAATGGGCGATGATTTTTCCAGTATTCTGAGGTTTCACTTCTAAGTCGTAAAGGAACTACAGAAGCCATAAACATATTTGCATCTGTGGTTGTCATGTCATTTGCATTTATTACTTGCTTGTAAGCGCTTTGAATAGATGATCCATCGCAATCCCATTTATTGCGTAATGTGAGTTTATCTGGAAGTAGTTCTGCCTGTTCTTCAGGTAAACTTTGAATTAGAAATCTTGCAGTATGATCTATTAAAGATTGAAGTTTTACCTCTGCTGATATTGCAGTTATCTCCAATCCAATCGGAATTGCTTCTTTTTTTTGCAGTAGTCATTTTACTGTATAAAGGAATTACATTAATATTATGATGCTTTAAGGAGTTTCGTAAAATGGAATATTTTTCCTTTGACAATCCCAAGTCCAAAAATTATGCTAAGGCATAAAAGTACACGATTTCAAATAAATATTTTTTAAATTAATTATTCTAACAAAACTAGTTCTTAGGATTCTTATTAAGTCATACTGAAACTGATCTATTTAAGCTAGTGTTTTCAGTATTTGCCGTGACAAAACATTCACATTTTCCATCCCAGACATTGCTAAGAAAATTGTTACGTCCAGAGTTGGGAGGATCAAGACTTCTTTTATTTCTAAATCTTCTTTTCTTAAGCCAGTATTTCAATATTTGCTACGACAAGATTTTCATCTTCTCCATTCTAATACATTCCTCAGAAATTTGGATCATCGAGAGGTGGTATTATCAGCATATTGATAATACCACACAATACTTGAGTGTTGTGTTTTTCATCCGAGGGAGTTTGTTTGAATTTGGAACGATTTTCCGTCATCCCATGTCAAATTTGGTTGATAAAAAGATCGCTTTCGGCAATATATCACCTTCAGTGTTCTATTGTATACACTTCTTTTATATCTAATCCTTTGCCTCTTAAACCATTGTTTTCAGTATATCCTGTGACACGTTTTTCGTGTTTTCCATCCTTATGAATGGCTAAGAAAAGTTGTATATCCAGAGGTGCGAGAATCAGCACTTCTTTAATTTATAATTCTTGTTTTAGAGTTATTCTGTGCTGACGAGCAATGCACTTAGTATTCTCTTCTTCTGCTTCATCAATCTCAATTATTGTATAAAAATTATCAATTATTCTAACAAAACTAGTTTTGAGGACTCTTATTAAGTCAGCCTGATACTAATCTATTTAAAATGATGTTCTCAGTATTTGCTGTGATAAGATCTTCTTCTTCTTCTTCCTTATACATTGCAAAAAAATTTAACACATCCAGATGTGGGAGGATCAACACTCCTTTTATTTCTTAATCTCTTCTTGCTAAACCATCGTTTTCAGTATTTTCTGAGACAAGATTGTTATCATCTCCATCCTTAGAAAATTGGCACATCCAGAGGAGAAAGAATCAACACTTGAGTGTTGTATTTTCTTCCGAAGGGGTTTGTTTCAATTTGGAACGATTTTCCGTCATCCCACGTCAAATTTGGTTGATAGACAGACCGGTATCGTCTATATGCGATCTTCGCTGTTCCATTGAATACACTGCTTTTATTTCTAATTCTTCTCTTCTTAAAACATTCTCTATATTTGCTAAGACAAGATTTTTCCTACTTGGAATGCAAATGTGAATATTTTTAAATACGCATTCCGAATCTGCGTATATTACGAAAGGTATATCTATACTATTACTATGTTATTAAAATTTAATATCGACTTATATGATTGAGGAGTATAGGAAAACTCTCTTTTACAATGCTGTCGATGTTTTTCCAAGTCTTAATAATAATGGAAATTCTGCCAGCAGTCACCACAGGGAATGATGATTCCATGATGGCCTGTCTGTTGAGATCCAATCAGTAAATAATTAAAGAATATTATAAAGATTAACTTTATGATCATTTCATTATACCTTGATTTTTTTTATATATAAATAGTGAAGAACTATATTTCATCCGATATATTTCTGTAAACACAAAAGCTTTTTATGCCTTAATTATGTTATTTTCGTTTTACAAAAATAACAAACAATTAAGCCTTTTTCTATCTCATAGCCAAAGATATTTACACTAATATTTAGATTATTAGACTCAAAATTTGTATAGCTTTTATTTTGAGTGGGAAGCATAACCCAGTAAAACTTAAGCAAAAATTATTTGGGTTGATTATTTCTTCAGCGATGTTGATTCTGTAACTGCTCGTTCCTTGAGCATGTGTATGGTTTGATACGGCTGATACTATTGCCCTTTTGAAACAAAACTCATCATTGATTTGTACATTTATACACGTTTCTTGTTAACTTTTATCTTTCACCTTTTAGTGGTTGATATCTATTTAAGTTTATGTGAAGTTTTAAAAGTTAAACTAGAGCTCAACTACTATCACGCTCTTGAAACTCTTCCATCTTTGTCAATATATTTTAAATATTATTGGAATATTTAGTATAAAATTCTTCTAAATCGAAAACTTCCTTAATTTTTTTATTACAAGAAATCAAATAAAATTTTTAAATGAATTATTCTAACAAAACTAGTTTTTAGGATTCTTATTAAGTCATACTGAAACTGATCTGTTGAAGCTGGTGTTTTCAGTATTTGCTGTAACAAGATTATCATATTCTGCATACCCAGACATGACTAAGAAAGTTGAAACATCTTTTTTATTTCTAATTCTTTTCTTCTGAACCCAGTGTTTTCAGGATTTTGCTAAGTCAAGATTTTCATCCTTTCCATCCTCAGACATTGCTACGAAAATTGGCATATCCAGAGGGGAAATAATCAATACTGGAGTGTTGTGTTTTTCTTGCGACGGAGTTTGTTTGAAATTCGAACGATTTTCTGTCACCCCATGTCAAATTTGGTTGATAAACGGACTAGTTTCGGCTATATGCCACCTTCAGTGTTCTATTCAATACACTTTTTTATTTCTAATTCTTCCCTACTTCAACCATTATTTTCAGTATTTCCTGTGACAAGTTTTTCAAGTTTTCCATCTTTATGAATGGCTAAGGAAATTTGCACATCCAGAGGTGGCAGGGTTAACACTTCTTTAATTTATAATTTCTGTACTAATGAGAATTGCACTCAACCTTCGGTTTTTCTGCTTAATCGATCTCAATTATTTTATAAAAAATCAATTATTCTAACAAAACTAGTTTTGAGGATTCTTATTAAGTCAGCCTGAAACTAATCTGTTTAAAATGATGTTCTCAGTTTTTTCTGTGATAAGATCTTCTTCTTCTTCTTCCTCATACATTGCAAAAAAAACTTGGCACATTTAGAGGTAAGAGGATCAGCACTCCTTTTATTTCTAAATGTTCTCATCTTAAATCAGCCTAAAACTAGTCTACTTAAAATGATGTTCTCAGTATTTGGTGTGATAAGATCTTCTTCTTCTTCTTCCTCATACATTGCAAAAAAAATTCGCACATTCAGAGGTGGGAGGATTAACACTCCTTTTATTTCTAAATCTTCTCATCTTAAATAAGCCTGGAACTAATCTATTTAAAATGATGTTCTCAGTATTTTTTGTGATAAGATCTTCTTGTTATTCATCCTCATTCATTGCTAAAAAAAATTAGCATATCCAGAGTTGGGAATTATTCTAACAAAACTAGTTTTTAGGATTCTTATTAAGTCATACTGAAACTGATCTATTGAAGCTGGTGTTTTCAGTATTTGCTGTAACAAGATTATCATATTGTGCATACCCAGACATGACTAAGAAAGTTGAAACATGTTTTTTATTTCTAATTCTTCTCTTCTGAGCCCAGTGTTTTCAGGATTTTGCTAAGTCAAAATTTTCATCCTTTCCATCCTCACACATTGCTACGAAAATTGGCATATCCAGAGGGGAAATAATCAATACTTGAGTGTTGCAGTTTCGCCTATATGCCACCTTCAGTGTTCTATTCAATACACTTTTTTTTATTTCTAATTCTTCCCTACTTAAACCAATATTTTCAGTATTTCCTGTGACAAGTTTTTCAAGTTCTCCATCTTTATGAATGGCTAAGAAAATTTGCACATCCAGAGGTGGCAGGGTTAACACTTCTTTAATTTATAATTTCTGTACTAATGAGAAATGCACTCAACCTTCGGTTTTTCTGCTTAATCGATCTCAATTATTATATAAAAAATCAATTATTCTAACAAAACTAGTTTTGAGGATTCTTATTAAGTCAGCCTGAAACTAATCTGCTTAAAATTATGTTCTCAGGTTTTGCTGTGATAAGATCTTCTTCTTCCTCATACATTGCAAAAAAAAACTTGGCACATTTAGAGGTGGTAGGATCAGCACTCCTTTTATTTCTAAATGTTCTCATCTTAAATCAGCCTGAAACTAGTCTACTTAAAATGATTTTCTCAGTATTTGGTGTGATAAGATCTTCTTCTTCTTCTTCCTCATACATTACAAAAAAAATTCGCACATTTAGAGGTGGGAGGATCAGCACTCCTTTTATTTCTAAATGTTCTCATCTTAAATCAGTCTGAAACTAGTCTATTTAAAATGATGTTCTCAGTATTTGCTGTGATAAGATCTTCTTCTTTTTCATCCTCATACATTGCTACAAAAAATTTGCATATCCAGAGTTGGGAATTATTCTAACAAAACTAGTTTTTAGGATTCTTATTAAGTCATACTGAAACTGATCTATTGAAGCTGGTGTTTTCATTATTTGCTGTAACAAGATTATCATATTGTGCATACCTAGACATGACTAAGAAAGTTGAAACATCTTTTTTATTTCTAATTCTTCTCTTCTGAGCCCAGTATTTACAGGATTTTGCTAAGTCAAAATTTTCATCCTTTCCATCCTCACACATTGCTACGAAAATTGGCATATCCAGAGGGGAAATAATCAATACTTGAGTGTTGTAGTTTCGGCTATATGCCACCTTCAGTGTTCTATTCAATACACTTTTTTTGTTTCTAATTCTCCCCTACTCAAACCATTATTTTCAGTATTTCCTGTGACAAGTTTTTCAAGTTCTCCATCTTCATGAATGGCTAAGGAAATTTGCACATCCAGAGGTGGCAGGGTAAACACTTCTTTAATTTATAATTTCTGTACTAATGAGAACTGCACTCAACCTTCGGTTTTTCTGCTTAATCGATCTCAATTATTATATAAAAAATCAATTATTCTAACAAAACTAGTTTTGAGGATTCGTATTAAGTCAGCCTGAAACTAATCTGTTTAAAATGATGTTCTCAGTTTTTTCTGTGATAAGATCTTCTTCTTCTTCTTCCTCATACATTGCAAAAAAAAACTTGGCACATTTAGAGGTGGGAGGATCAGCACTCCTTTTATTTCTAAATGTTCTCATCTTAAATCAGCCTGAAACTAGTCTATTTAAAATGATGTTCTCAGTATTTGGTATGATAAGATCTTCTTCTTCTTCTTCCTCATACATTGCAAAAAAAAATTCGCACATTTAGAGGTGGGAGGATCAGCACTCCTTTTATTTCTAAATGTTCTCATCTTAAATCAGCCTGAAACTAGTCTATTTAAAATGATGTTCTCAGTATTTGGTGTGATAAGATCTTCTTCTTTTTCTTCCTCATACATTGCACAAAAAAAAATTGGCACATCCAGAGGTGGGAGGATCAACACTCCTTTTATTTATAAATTTTCTTATCTTAAATCGCTGTTTTCAGTATTTCCTAAGACAACATTTTCATCTTTTTCATCCTCATACATTAGTAAGAAAATTCGCCCTTCCAGAATTGAGAAGATCAGCACTTTATTTCAAACCCTATCTTCTTTTAACGGTGTTTTCAGTATATTCTGTTGCTGTTATTGATATTTTGATATTATAGCGTTTGTTACTTTTGATGATACATATTTAAATATTTTTTTAGGTTATCCCTTTTAATGTTTTTATATAACGGCTTATTCCATATACTTTGAGGGTTTTTGAATGTAATGCCGTGCTGTGTCATATAATGTCGTTTCTTGATCGACAAAATTGAAATAGTAATTATTTGACAGATTTCAGAATTTAATTTGTTATCGTTAATCTTTAGCAATCGCTTTTTGTGTATGATATCACAAAACTAGAATTTTGTTCAAAGGAATAGTTTTCTGGATACAGTAAAATTTCATATTAACATTGTCGAAAACAAGTTTAATTAAAAATTTTTCGGTAGTGATTATGCATCCAAAGAACATTTTTCCTCTGAAATAATTATATTTCATGTTGATTTAATATTCGAGTACAGTTAAATCAAAATGGAGTTGAATCAAAATTATTTCAAGTTGAAACAACGTATATATGATACTGAAATAACACGAAGAATCATGTTGAATCATGTTAAATGTTATTTAATGTCGACATAACGTGAAATTGATTTGCAAATAACTTTGAAGTACAATAACTAAAAATTAAATTTTTAATGCAGTTTTATAGTAATTTTTATTGGGATAATTAAACTCTCATTTTACTTTTTAACAAAACTACTCAAATCAGAATCTCATTGGAATTATTCCTTATGAAAAATTTAGCTATATTAAACTTGTTATGGAAAACATAGCTCATTTTAATCTCTTTTAAGGTGGGAAATACAGATGTCCATATATCAGAATGTATTTTCGCATAATAATTGATCCTTATAAGAAAAATACAACTGTACCAGAATGCTCATAAAAAACGTTTTTATTTATTAGTTGTAAAGCTTAAATCATTCCAACGAAGAAAAATATGAGTATTGTATTGTATGACACTCCGAACTTTAAATAACTAAAGCTGCTGTACTTGTTCGTTGGAATGGTTTGGCTATTCAGTCTATTAAGCGAATAAATTTTAAAAGTTTATCATATTGTACCAACGACATATTAATCTGTTACGAATTTAGTTTAAGTAATTAGTTTTAATCAATATCGTCATTTTCAGTTAAGACTTTAGTGTTAAGTAAATGTTTTCTTATATAAATATTTTATGTATTAAATAAATTAAATAAATATATTATATATAAATAAATTAAATAAATACATACATACATATATTGTAAAAAGAATTTTCATTGGTGTTTTTATTTGATTTGAATTGACTATTGAAGATAGAAGATGAATAAAATTTTCTTGTTTTTTAATTAAATTGTCCTGTCTTTATTACAAATGCGCACAGGCAAGGTGGGCTTTTGCGAATAAGGTCGACCTTTTTAGAAAAGCTATTAACATACCTGATAAGCTGATCTAATTTTACAACCGCTTCACACTGGGGAAAAAAGCCAATCTAGCGGCGCAAAATATATGAAAGGATGTAGGCTACAAGGTCTGTAAAAAGTTAGGTTGATTTTTTATCACAGTAGGCACTATATATTGTTATATGTATAAGACTAATTTTACCGATAAAATTCTTTAGTTGTTGAAAAACTGATTCTTCCAAATAAAGAGTATGCTCCACAAAAAAGGAGGAATTATAGGCAAGGTTGTAGCCGTTAAGGTCTGTAAAACATAAGGCAGCTATTTTTTACACAGTGGGAGCTATATATGAATGAGTGAACGAATGAATGAATTTAAATTATGCGGGAAACACAGGACACTGCGAAGAAGATCTATTGTATCCCTTGCCAGATGCTAAAGCACCTCATTTAGACCTACTCTCCTGAGGAATCTAAATATTGCCGGTGGTTCTAGTGTTGGCAGTTCCCAATCCTCCAACAGGTGCTTGCCCAATTTGCCATATCTTCTGTGGCATAACGCTTCACAGACCTAGTTATACAGACTGGTAATTTTTTCTAAAGAAAATTTAGTATGCAGATAAATTTTGTAATGAAAAATTATTACAGTGATAATTTTTGTAAAGAGATTTTATCACAGTGATAATTTTTGTAAGGAAAATTTATCACGCTGATAGTTTTTCTAAATTAAAAACTTATTGCAGTGATAATTTTTCTAAGGAAAATTTCTCACAATGATAATTTTACCAAAGGAAATTTATAGCAGTGATAATTTTTCTAAAGGAAATTGCTCACAGAAATAACTTTTCTGAAGGAAATTTATCACAGTAATAATTTGTTTAAGGAAATTCATCACATCTTTCTGAAAGAATTTATCACAGTGACAATTATTTTAAAGAACATTTATCTCAGTAATAATTTTTCTACATAATATTTATCGCAGTGATTTGTTTTAGAAAAATTATCACTGTGATAAATTTTCTTTAGAAAACTTTTTACTGTGATATATTTTCTTTAGAAAAATTATCACTGTGATAATTTTCTTTAGAAAAATTATCACTGTGATAAATTTTCTTTAGAAAAATTATCACTGTGATAAATTTTCTTTAGAAAAATTATCACTGTGATAAATTTTCTTTAGAAAAATTATCACTGTGATAAATTTTCTTTAGAAAAATTATCACTGTGATAAATTTTCTTTAGAAAAATTATCACTGTGATAAATTTTCTTTAGAAAAATTATCACTGTGATAAATTTTCTTTAGAAAAATTATCACTGTGATAAAGTTTCTTTAGAAAAATTATTACTGTGATAAATTTTCTTTAGAAAAATTACCACTGTGATAAATTTTCTTTAGAAAAATTATCACTGTGATAATTTTGTTTTAGAAAAATTATCACTGTGATAAATTTATTGTAGAAAAATTATTACTGAAATAAATGTTCTTTAGAAAAATTATTACTGATATAAATGTTCTTTAGAAAAATTGTCACTGTGATACATTTCTTTCAGAAAACCTATCTTTGTAATGAATTTCCTTAAAAAAATTATTAGTGTGATAAATTTCCTTCAGAAAAATTATAACTGTGAGCAATTTTCTTTAAAAAAATTATCACTGCTATAAATTTTCTTTGAAAACATTATCATTGTGAGAAGTTTTCTTTAGAAAAATTATCACAGTGCTAATTTTTCTAAAGAAAATCTATTACTTTTTTTTAATTTGGAACGATTTTCCGTCATCCCACGTCAAATTTGGTTTGTAAACAGACTGGTTTCGGCTATGTGCCATCTTCAGTGTTCTATTGAATATTCAATAGTGAGTATTCAATAGAACACTGAAGATGGCACATAGCCGAAACCGGTCTGTTTACAAACCAAATTTGACGTGGGATGACGGAAAATCGTTCCAAATTCAAAAAAAAAACCCCGTCGGAAGAAAAACACAATACTCAAAATCTATTACAGTGATAATTTTTCTAAAGAAAATTTATCACAGTGATCATTTTTCTAAAGAAAATTTATCACAGTGATAATTTTTCTAAAGAAAATTTATCACAGTGATAATTTTTCTAAAGAAAATTTATCACAGTGATAATTTTTCTAAAGAAAATTTATCACAGCGATAATTTTTCTAAAGAAAATTTATCACAGTGATAATTTATCTAAAGAAAATTTATCACAGTAATAATTTTTCTACAATAAGTTTATCACAGTGATAGGTTTTCTAAAACAAAATTATCACATTGATAATTTTTCTAAATAAAATTTATCGCAGTGATAACTTTTGTAAAGAAAATTGATCACAGTCATAATTTTGCTAAAGATAATTTTTCACAGTGATCATTTTGCTAAAGAAAATTTTTCACAGTGATAATTTTTCTAAAGAAAATTTATCACAGTGAAAGTTTTTCTAAAGAAAATTTATCACAGTGAAAGTTTTTCTAAAGAACATTTATCACAGTGATAGTTTTTCTAAAGAACATTTATCACAGTGATAATTTTTCTAAAGAAAATTTATCACTGTAGTAATTTTTTTAAAGAAAATTTATCACAGTGATAATTTTACTAAAGAAAATTTATCACAGTGATAATTTTTCTAAAGAAAATATATCACAGTGATAATTTTTCTAAAGAAAATTTATCACTGAGATAATCTTTCTACAGGAAATTTATCACAGTGATAATTTTTCTAAAGAAAATTTTTGACCGAGATATTTTTTCTACAGAAAATTTATCACAGTGATAGTTCTTTTAAAGAAAATGCATCACTGTGCTGTTTTTTAGAGAAAGTTTGCGTGTTAAACATCGTAATGAGATATTAGAGTCTTAATTACATACAATTTCAAGCTGATTTGCTAAAGTCAGCACCATATTTCACATTAAATTTGTTATCAAGACAGAAATTTAAAAATAATTATTATTTGTTTTTATTGTTTCTTTTAGGGAAAAACGCCTCCTTTTTATAAGATGTTTTAACTTTTCAATTACATATTAGGGAAACTGACTAAGCCTTAATATTTTATTAGAGCAATTTCCTTTTAAAATAAAAAATAGATAAATGATTTTAGACAACATCCTTTCAAAAGTGCAATATGTTTAAATAAAAATTCTTAAGAATTTGTTCTTCAAAATCAAGAGGGGCTTGATAAACACCTCCCACAAATATGTACATATTTTCTAGCATTACTCCAATTGTTCTTAATAGTGTTAACAATTTACACCATGACTTTCATTTAAAGCAAAATTATAAAGCAAAAAACAATCATTAATATCTGTTGTTTATTCATTGTTTCAAAAACGCCTCTAAAAATTCTAAGATTCAAACAAGAACTGTTTAAACAACAGAAAAATCCTTAAAAAGAACTAGTAAAATTTTAGTTTGTAAGATAATTTTTAATGTTTGTAAGCACACGTGTTCACAAACAGCAAATGCCGCCTTGAAGAAATTTTTATATATTTTTTAAAATTTTTTTTCTTGTTATCTTAAATACCCCCTACGGCTTAACAATTCAAATACTTTTTCTGGTACTAGTTTCGAGATAAGAAACATTTTTGTATTGTTTTGCACACAATAATAAAAAAGAAATCTTTATTATTTTCCTAGTTTTGTTGTTAGTTTATGGCTTCTTTGGTCTAACCATAGAATGGTTACCCATTTTAGGTTTTTTATTTTAACCAAGGATTAGAGCTAAAAACGTGATGTTTAGGGGTAGTTTTATTTTATTTTTTATAGTTTATTTTATGTTTTACATAAAAACAAAACAAGACTAGTGCGTGATATATTTTATAATTTTTGTAGCATTAAATTCTTGTTATCACATGTTACTTGTCCTTTTTTGAAAACAACAAATGATAGAGCAATGTGGACTATAATCATTAAATATGTTACAAACAATGATATTTTTAAAGTAAATTGAAAGAAAAATAAATAGAAAAAAATTTGTGTTTGGGCGCTTTAGAAACAAAAGACTTAAGGCACGAACTTGAAATTTTTTAAAGCACTTATTAAAATGACCAATAAATTGAAAACCAATGCGAATGAAACCCAAAAACTAAAAAAAATATATTAAGGAAATCGTCCTCTATCAACTTATGAAAGTCAGCTCAACAAATAGTCTCGCTCCTTACAATAATTATTCTTCTTTCTCCCGAATTTATTTAGTATAACTAAACTAAATAAATTCGGGAGAAAGAAGAATAATTATTGTAAGGAGCGAGACTATTTGTTGAGCTGACTTTCATAAGTTGATAGAGAACGATTTCCTTAATATATTTTTTTTAGTTTTTGGGTTTCATTCGCATTGGTTTTCTTTCTTACACAATATTATAAATTATGCCCTCTTAGCATCCAATAACTAATGAAAATTAATTTCTCACTACAAATTAATTATCTTTAATATATTAGTAATTATTAATTGCTTTAAAATCTTTTATATTGCCACAAATTTCCACCATGTGTTTCGAATCTTGAAAAAGATACACCAATAATATTTATAAATCATTCGTGTTTAAGTGCGAGCACCAAAAGCAATTTAAAACATATGAATAAGTTGTACATGTCTGTTGCAAGTGGCATACATGGCACTCATGTTTGCGCCACTTGAAAAATGATATTCCAGCTACATTTCCCTTTAGCTAAACTTGTTGCTGTTGAAATAACCACCCATATTTATCGCCACACAATTTATGCTTGAATTAAAACTCATTAAACATCATGTCAATACAATTTACTAGAAATAAATTTAAGTGTAAAACAAAATAAATATCTTGGGAAACAAGCAGCGATTGTAACAGCACATTTTATTTAGGGGTGTTGGAATTCTGTTTTTTGAGGGAGATAAGAAATACAATTACCACAACTACTTAAAATTTAAACTAAATCATATTATTTTTCTTTGTAAATGTAACATGCTATCCAAAAAAATATTTTTGGTGCATAAACGTATCAGGTTTTAAGCAAGTAAATATTAATGCCTTAATTCACAAAAAAAATTTCTGACTTATAACAGATTAATAAAACAAATTTTCATAAAAAAATTTGTGCTATAAGTCTCTAATTAATCAAAAAAATTTTTTGTGAATTAGATTGTAAATGTTTATATATGTGAGTGAAAATGTCAAATAAGATAGATTTCTGAAAATGAGTGACAATTTTTGTGGTCGTAAAAATATAAATTTTGGATTTGTTCAAGTCTCATGCCCAAAATCGAAGGACATTTATAAATAAATTCAATAAAGTGCGACTTTGGCTCGCCCATGAAGGGTTCTCTAAGAATACATATACTCGTATATCCCTTTTCGTTTTTGCCCTTTTTTCATTCCACCATTTTTTTTCGTTTTGCTCTTTCGTTTAATTTTAGCATTTTTAATTTTCAA